>JAJQJQ010000065.1:0-600000 GCA_028622995.1 Panagrolaimus kolymaensis
GAGTATAATCGGGAAGTTGGCAAAAAACGGCGTGAATCGTATAGATTTGCAAAAAACCTGCTGGACTATACTGAAATGTACCATCCACGACGATGTGGATGGCATTAAAAAATGCTCTCATAAGGTGATAATCCATCATGACAATATAAGGTAGACCAGTTTCATTCATATCCCGAACCAAATGATTTATTATTCCATCATCCCGTGGTACACAAGAAAGCTGAAAATATTTTATTGTATAGTTTTATAATTTAGCTTTGCTTTTGGTAACTTTAAAAGCCATTTAAAAAGGTTAATAAATTTAAAATTAACTCATAAAATTTAAATTTTATATTTTTGAAAATACCTTAAGATTTTCAGGAATAAAAAAATTTGTAATGTCTTGAGCAACAGATTTTGACTTATGGTAGTTGAGATCACGTCGTCGACTAGCTTTTGAAGGTAAATGTTGAGCCATGGAGATTGCTCGATCAGGGAATCGTTCTGCAATTTTATTTGTTATATTTGTCATGGCAGTAACAATTGGAATTGGATTGGTTCGCATATTTTGATTTTCTTCACTAAAAGTTTAAAATTATTTTTTATCAATTTTATTTTATTTTTATTACCGAAGAAGCATTCTTGTATCTGCCTTATCTTTATTCATTCTGTAGCCTTGACAAATATGAGCAAGAGAATCTGGATCACTTTGAAAATTTAAGCCAACTACCTTAATTCCCATTGTAACTTGATCATAAATGGTTAAATTATATCGATCAGAAATATAAATTTTTGCATGAGTTGTACATGGAACAATTTCAGCATCAAGTTCTAAAACCATGGTTTCTGGATTTATATACGCTTCTTCATTTTCATGCATATGACGAATCACCACAGGAAGCTTAGACCAACATTGATCTTTTGGAGCAAATTCAACATCCAAAACAAAGCATTTTGTGGTTTCCATTATTTTATCGGTGACCATTCTTGCTGTAACTGCCGAATCATTGAGCAAAAATCTTGCTAATTTATGGGGATTAGAACTCGATTGCGCCATAATAAGACGTAATAATGATGTTGAGGTTATGCAATAGTGATGTGATAAAGTTTGAAATGAATTTCTAAGCATTGAATTGACTTTAGAAAATAAACCTTGGAGTAGCGCAGCAACTTCATCAGAGGTAACCAAATGTGGAGGTGTTAATCTTTTTGATCTTTGTAAAGGAAAAATGAGCTCTTTTTTTAAAACAGCATAATTTTGTTGTGAAATAATTAGTTCTTTATCACATTGAGCATGAATATGATTACCAGAAAAATTAAAAGTAAGCGCAAATGTTCCATCACTTGATAAAAACATTTTGCCATCAAAATGGCCTTTTAGTGTTGTCAAGTAATGAAAATCGCAGGCGGCTTCATTTGTAACATTCCAAATAACAACCCCGTTATTAGCTGGACATGATTGTGATGAGTATGTGCAGTTTTGAGATAATGGCGCATTTGAAGTAACAGTATTATTTTCACGAATTATGGTTGTATTGGTTATGATACAATTTCTAACACTTGACTTTAAATTATATCTCCAATATGCAAACGCGCTATATTCAGGCCATTCCAATGTGTTTTCTGTTACCCACATTTCTTGATTGAACACAAATGGAGATTGAACAACGCTAGAATAACCAGTTTGAACCATATGTTCGCAATCACTTGAGTTAATGAAAAGTGGGATTGGTGGAGAGAAAACTGGGTTGCCATATCCATTCCAAGCTCCTGTTTTTTCTGCATCCACTTGATAGCATTGGCAAAAATAGCTCGATGTTTTAGGCTTAAACAAAGCACGACCAAAAATATCTAATTGAAGTTCGATAGGGACAATATCTTCATTTTTATTGATTTGAGGACATTTGAATTCAGAAGGCAATGTCCATAAAGATTTCTGAGAGTTGGGTGGACAAAACAAAGCTTTTTCACAATTTACATTAAATATGAGTAAAAACAACAAGATGCACTAAAAGGATATTGTTTTAGTAAGCAATAACAAGAAAAATTAAATTTGCAATAGAGTTGACAAAATTTTAAGTTTTTTTTAACTTTGAAAATCTTTAGTTTATATCAAAAAAATTAATCGAAAACTAAAAGGAAAAAAGATTTTTTAGTAAATTTTTATTATTTTTAGAATTGAAATTGAAAACCTTTAAACAAAATTTTTAAATTTTTTTGTAACTCCGAAAAGAATTTGGAATTTTTAAACAGAGATAGGTGAATAATCCAACAATTTCAAAATGTTCAATAAAAATCAAAAAAAAGTTTAAAATTAGAATATATTTACCAAACAGGGTTAGAGTAATTAAAGAGGGAATGATTATAAAAATGTAAAATGAACTGATTTTAAAACGATATCAACAAATAAGAAAAAAATCAAAATTCAGGACTAAAAGATTCGAGTAAAAGTCATAACAATTAGGAAAAAAATATATATTTCTCAGGGTTATGAGGAAAAAGAATTAAAATGTTGATTCATTTTACTATTTGTAAGTATGTGCTTTGATAAACATATAAACTAACTTTTAGCATCTTTAAGATTCAAGCCGAACCAAACAACCAACAGTGTAATAACCAATGTGAAGCAAAATGACAACAAAATAAAAATCCAATTTTTGATCAATCTAAAAAATAGCATATTTCAGTAATGGCATCAGAAAAACAAATTTGTTTAAGGTAAATGCAGAAGGTGAAGAAAGATATTTATTTTCGTAAGATAAATTTGAGTGGGCTAAGAAACGTATGGAGACTTTTATTTAATTGTGGACTGAATAAAAAAAATTCTAATTAATTGGCCTACAATAAATTTATTTTGCTATAAAAAATTTATGGCGTTTTATTAATTTTTCGCTTGTAATTGATTAAAGATATTATTTAATCATGCCAACAAAAAAAAGAGAAAAAAAAATCTTAACAGTATGAAAATATATTTAAGAAAAAAGCTTGGTTAATAGGTATTGCAGGCAAAGCAAAAAGATAAAAATTACAAAGTCTAAAAGTTAATATTTTTAAATGGGAAGAAAATGTCGAAAAGTTGCGAAAGTCATTGGGTGTTAAAATAGGAGAAGATTTTAGGCCTTTGAAAAATAATCATAGATTCTCTCATTCGTTTTTGAATGGGTCCTATAAAAGGCGGTGAAAAAATACATTAGCCGGACTAGAGCAATAACATTTAAAGAAAAACAAAAACAAAAAACGTTGCCGCAATAGGAGGTATAAAAAAAAGAAAACTTTCATTATCGGCAAAAAACTTTTAGGAACATCTGTCAGCGCTGTATAAAATTTGGTAAAAATAACCTTTCATATACGAAAATAAAAAAATATTTGCGCTGTCTGATCGTTTTAATGTTTGGTGCAGAAAAAAAGTTCCGTATTTTATTTTTTTCGTTGCTGAAAGATATCTCCTTATTTTTTGGTTGCTCAAAGAAAGTTCCGTATCTTATTTGGGCTTTTCTATTTATTTTTTACTTTGAAACAAACACTATTTTTATATTACTAAATCGCTCACCTTTCGCTAACTCTAAAGTCTACTGCATCCAAATATTGTAAATAAGAAGAATAAAGCATTTCTGAAAATGACAAAAGTTGATATCATTTGTAACGAAAAAAATAAAGATTGAAAAGCATTAATTCTCATTTGTAATAACTTACTGCAATGATAATTAAAATCCATGATGTAATTATAGGAAAACCGATGGCAAAATTATTGAAGAAAAATTATGAGAAAAAAAAAGATATATCTTTCAAGAAAAAATAGTCACTTTTAATTTTAGTTATTTTTAATATTGATACATTAACCCAATAATAAAGTTGTAGTGACATAAATGCAATAAAACAAATTCTTGTAGTTTGCATTTTTAACAAATATGAATAATTTATATTCAAAAAATTAGTGCCATTTTATGCTCGGCCGGATTTTCTCGTCGGATGAATTTTACCTTTAACCGCTTTTTCTTGGTGGTCGTTTTTTCCTCGGCCGGTTTTTCTCACGGCCGCTTTTCCATTTGGCCGTTTTTATCTCGGCCGTATTTTATCTTCGGCCGGAATGTAACGTCATCATTTTTATTGGTGGAATAGGTTTCATTTGAGTTGTTTGATACGCATGATGACATAAATAAACCTAAGAGATAAAAGGTTGGACTTCATAAAAATGGCTTCTTCTAAATTCCAAACTTACAGTTTTTGCAAATTTTCCTATTTGTATCGAAATATCAACTCCACTTGGACCTGCGCCAACAACCACCACACTTTTGTCTTTATAATTGGTGGCTTTTCGATAATCATGACTATGAATGGTTGGAATTTCAAGTTTTGAAACCCATGACGGAATCCTTGCATGTGAAAAATGTCCATTACAAACAAATACCACATCGAATGAAGCAATATTTTTTATTCCATTATTGATTGTTGTTATTTCCCATTCTTTATCATCATCCTCTGATCTTTCCACTTTTGTTACCGTAGTATCTAACTATAGGATAGCATTAAGAAATTGTGAGAAATGGAAGCATGTTCGCGAACCTGTATGAAATCCATGATTGAAGAAGCATAATCATGTAAATATTTTAAAACTGCAGAATGTTCAATGAAAGAATTTCCATTTTCAGGAAATGGAAAACCTTCAAAACGCATAACTTCTTTAGGAAGATTGGTGCTAGAAAAATATAAAGCTTATAATCAAAAAGTGATTAAAAAGACATTCGAAAGTTTACTAAAAGTCAAAGCATTAAAGGACAATGATCGTTCGTACCATAGTTGCTGAATTCGTTCAAACCATGCGAAATGCAACATCGCTTTCAAATCAATTCAATAAACTTACTGCATTTTTTCATACATACTTGAATGAATTCCAATTTTTTCATTATAAACCCAAGTTCCACCGAGGCTTGAACATTGTTCGTAAATTTTTACATCATGATAACCCGCGGCAATTAAACGTTTAGCTGCACATAATCCCGCTGCACCAGCTCCAATAATACAAATATTTTTAGCTACGAAGACCATTATTAAACGCTCATTGATTTTTTGTGCATTCTTTGATCAATCAAGACTAACCAAGGACAAAAGAAAAAAGAAATAATCGATAAAAAAAAAGCATAAACGTTTGAGATGAAAAAAAAATAAAAGAACATATGTACAAAGTTTTAGCAAATGAATGAGTGCAAAGTAAAGATAATAATAGTTTATTCAATATTAAAGCGTGTTAATGTGTTTGAAAATAGTAAGATAATAAATTTTTTGCAAAAAGGGATAATAAAAGTTGAGTTTGTAAAATATTGAGGCAAATCTGCGTCGAAATCAGTAAAAAAGAATAAAATGAAATGAATCGCCGAAATTTGAATTATTGCTACGGTAACATTCGTTTCAAGTCTAAATGACAAACAGCGAAAGCAAAAAAAAAAGTTCACTCAAAATAAGCGACTTCAAACAAAATTGTTTCAACCAACAAAAAAATGCGTAAAGCCAAAACGAGTGTAAAAGAATTTAAAGAACGAATCGTCGATGTTGCTAAAGCTGGTGGAGAAGAGGTAAATAATTTTTAATGCTTTCCTTATTCATGAATGTTCTTTTTAGATAGCCGATGCTGCAGATAAAGTTGGTGAAAAATTTAAGAGTTCTGGTGGTGGAGGAAAATCGCAAAAAGTTTGAACGCTTACATATTTTTTGATTTGATGAAACTTTGTAATTTTTAGGTTAAACCAATTGGAAAGAATGTCAAAGGCACAGATAAAATGGATTCTGAAAAAGTTATGGATGATGTTGCTTTAGTTGCTGCTGATAATGATGATGCTGTTGTTGATAACGAAATTAGTGTCAAATCTAAAAGATCTAAGAAAGCTGTAACTCCTGAAAATGATGAAAATAGAAACAAAGGTTATGAAAAGCAAGTTCCTCCATCGCAAAATAATATTCTTGAAAAATGGGTTAATTCATTAAGATCATCTGATGATGAACTTGCTAATGAAAGTAAAAATAATCATGGTGTCAAAAAGATTCAACAAAGACGTGATAACAAAGGAAAAGATGTTACAACAAACTTGCTTATTACTCCTGCTGAAAGAAATGCTCGTCATGCCTCGAACACTGTATTCATCAAAACGATGATCGCTTTATTACTGTTTAATTTGCTTTGTCTTTGGTATATGATTTCAGGATAAATAATGTTTTTACCTTTGCTTGTAATAAAGATTAACATAACCCATGAAAAGTGTCTGCTTGTGCTTCTTTTATTTCTCAAACGAAAGCCTTTCCAAAGCTGAAAGGTATTTTTTAATGTGACATTGTTGTTAGTTCCTAGCATCCTTACACTTGACCAAAGCTTACATTGGGTGGTGTTAGCGGTTATGTCAAGGATTAATTATACACAAGTAATACAATAACTAATACAACTTCTTATTTCATAATCTCCGGTTGTACAGGCTTATGTGAACAATGGGAAATTATTAGCATTAAAGCGCTTCATATCAATCGAAAATGAGGGTATGAAAGAGGCTGGCTTATATAGCAGTTGATTCTGTTGTTATTGCTTGATCCAAGAAATGGAAAACTGCAAAATGAAGTGTTTATTCATGAACGAGAAAATGTGAATGAGCCTAGAATATCGCCCAATTGATGTTTTTGTTTCGGGAAGTGTATCAACTAAAAAGTAATCATAAATAAATATGCTTCATTTAAACTGCAACCATAAGCTAACATTTTTAAGTAACCACCAAACAATGTGAAAATCTCTCCAAATGCGTAACAGAAACAAAATTACAAGAAAATTTATTTATAACAGAAAACAAAACTACAAGAAAATATATATTTATTTATTGTTTGACTTCTTCAAAACGTTGAATAAACTTTTCAGTCACTTTTTTAGCAAAAACAAGACGTTCATAGAGATCTTTGGAACAGCCATATTTAACAAGAGTATTGAATGCATAAGTATGCAAGTTGCGATCTTCTTTGATGACAGTACAGGCTTGAACCATTGGACACAAGATTAATTTGTAGTGATCCTATAAAAAGGTTAGTTAGTAAGATAAGTAAAAAAAAATATGAAGAAAAAAAACATACTCGGAAACAGTTGATTTGAATTGTTCCATTAGTGAGTGAAAGATTTATACCATTTTGAGATCGGAACCAATTATTGAGAACAGGAGGACGAGATAATTCACTGCCAATTTCAGGTTGAAGATTACCACCTTGCAAGAGTTGTTCTTTCATATAATTCATGAAATATTCCAATAAAGTCATCTTCTTACTCAGGGTTTTCGGAGGCGTTGTAGTCGTGAAGTACTTTTCATTACCATGACGTTCAGTGTATGTGACATTCCTAAAACAAATCAATGTAATTTTAGAGAAAGAAAAGTTAAAAAGCTTACTTTTGATTACGATCAACCATAATGCGTGTTGAATCATTAAACATAACACCAACGCTACCATCAGCAAGTTGATAACCAAAACCATATTTATCAGAATAATCAACCCATTTAGATATGTAATAAACAGGAGTTAATTGTGGAGATTCTGATTCAAGGTCAGGAGTATCACCGCAAACATCAATTGATGGACCATTGCTTTCAGAGTTCGTATGGATTGCATTCAAAAGAATGGTGATATGTTCATTTATCATGATAGCATTACTTCGACCATATTCTCGAGTATCAGCTTGGCGTTCATGGATAATCATTGAATCTGGAACTTGAATAATAGGTTTAGCATCACCAGCGGCAGCAAAATTGGTTTTGATGGAGAGTGGCTTCTGTTCATTGATAGCATTGGTAAGAAGTCGCTAAAAAAAGGAAAATAAGAAGGAAAGCAATAAAATATAACTTACAGAGTCGCAGTTTCCACCACCAAGAACAGTACTGTTGAGTTTTGGAGCATTTGTCAAACATGATCTAGGTAATTCACGAGGAACATAGCCAGCAGTGAAGAAGGTGAAGTTAAGTATGTCATGAACACGAGGACGTTTGAAACAATCAGGATGCAAGAGTTGAGTAATCACTTCAGAAGCATGAACACCAACCACACTTGGGAAATTGTATGCACATCTTTTGATTCGTGAATAAGTTTCTTGTAACGAGCTTGTTTCAAACGGAGGACGACCACAAAGAAGAGTGTACAAGATGCATCCAAGAGCCCAAACGTCAACTTCAAATGAGTGTTTCTTTCGTTGAAGCATTTCAGGAGCGATGTAATTCGGAGTACCACAGAGAGTATCTTTTCGTTCATCACGATGATTGAGTTTAGTTGCCAAGCCAAAATCACCAACTTTCACATGCATTTTATCATTGAGGAAGATGTTCCCAAGCTTCAAATCACGATGAATTATGAGACGTTCATGAAGATATTGGCAAGCAGAGACCGTCTGAAACAAAGGAAGAATATAAAGTTAAATACAAAAAAGAAAAAGGACTTACTTGAACCATAAAATATCTAGCTTCAGGTTCAGTGACATAACCACGACGCTTATGTAATTCCATCATAGAGCGATTTGAACATAGTTCCAAGATCATGTAAATGTTATCATTGTCCTCGAAGAAGCAGTGCATTTTAACGATGTGACGATGATCCAGAGATTGATGAATGGAAATTTCTTGAGACATCTAAAAGATAACAATGAATGGATGTTACTAATGGCTGGTAAAAATCCTTACCTTTTCTTTATTTGATGGCTTCATAAGAGCAGCTTTTGCAACAGCTTTCCCAGCAAAGACATTCTTTTCTTTATCAATAAGTTCATAACATCGAGCAAATCCACCTTTACCAAGATAACCACCACGTCGATATGAGATTCTTTCACGGACGTTTGTGATGACATCGGGAATCGGTTTTTGAGTATCCTTCTTTTTCATTGCAGCCATAGGTTGTTTATTTCTGAACATATTATATAATTTTAGAAAAAAGCAGGATGAAAAATAGTAACCTGATGATGAAGTTTGAAGTGATGAAAAATAAAAACGACGTCCGATGAAGATAATGGAGAAGAAGAACTAAAAGTTTTAGAAATTGAGAATATTCGATTCAATCAACAAAAAGCAAAAAAATGCGAGTGAGAGAGAGAGGAACCTTTGAGGGCCAGCAAGAACCAAACAATTTGAAAATCGTCGCGCCAAAATTGTTTGAAAGCATCATTTTGCGCCTTCGTTTTGAGAATTGGAGGTACTTGGAAAAATTCATCCATGGTTGAATTTTTTTTGTGCTGGTGGATATAATTTTTTTTGAAGGAATTTTTCTGCGCAAAATTGAAAGTTTTCTGTCAATTTTTTTTGAGAGTTTGATGAAACACATAAGTTTCGGATTAAATTAAGGAAAGAATAGCCATTGAAGCTTCCTTTCTTGGAGTCACAGATAACGAATGCTTTGAAGCATCAAAGCATTAATTCATATACCAACTTTGATAACCAAAACTATATGCAAGAAATAAGATGATCATCATTTTTTATGTTTTTAGAATTTAAACAATCACTTTTAACTGTAAATAATGGAATTTATGATGTTTTGAAAATTAAATGTATGTTTTTTGTTATTGTCTTTACTCTTTATTTGCTCCATTTTTAAATTCCAAATTTATTTGTATGTACAATTTACAAAGCAAAAAATGAATTTTATCGAAATCAAAATAAAAAATAAATGAAAAAGTTTTAAAATCGATTTAAAGTCATAACTTCTTTGTTTGAATGATATGGAGTTGCTTTTCGTCTTGCAGCTTCATAAGTTCGTGAACTGATGCTTTCTTTTTTAACGATGGTTGCATAACGATTAATAGAAAACACTTGAAGGATAAAAACGACTATGAATAAAACAGTAAAAATTATAACAAAAAATCGACGATTTTGTATCCATTCAATTGGGGCTCGACTAAATAATACAAAAGGTTCATATCGTCGAGAAGTAAATATTGCAATTGTTGCAAGAATTACAGCAACAAGTTCACAAAGCTGAAATTATTATTTACAAATTTTATGAATGAAAATTAAATATTATTCGTTGGTAAGCTCCAAGCACAAATGACTTTGAAGCTTCACAACAATGAATGGAAGATGATATCCATGGTTTTAGTAATCAAAAGCATAAAAAAACTTACAATAAAAATGCTTGTAACAATTGAAAATCCTTGTTTATCTGATAATGCCAATAATAAATATGAAATAGTTTTAGCAATAAAAAATATTAAAATTATTGAAATTGAAAATGTTATAAAGAATGGTGGAACGGTTGGAGCTGCAATACCTCGAAAAAGTATAAATGCCACGACCAAACATAAAAAGAAATTAACAAGCCATGATGCACAGAATACAGACTAAAAAAAACTTTTTACGATATTAATAAGAATTTTTTGAATCGAGATAGTCTCATAATGAATGGATATTTTTTCGAATAATCTTTGCCATTAATTTTTACTTCCCTAAAAATCTAAGCAAGTTTGATTTGCATTAACCACAACCACCATATCAATATTTTATTTTATTTTCATTTTTTCCCTCTTAATTTTTTTAAGAATTTCTAATTTTTTTGAAGCCTATCTTCCTCATGTTGTCTTTAACTTCCCCATTGTCATTTACATTAAAAGTTTTGAAGCGTAAACTAAAACTTATTTTTGTCAAAAAAGAAAGAAAGAACATCTGTGTTTAAAATAAAATAAATTTTTAAAAGAAAAGTCTATGGTTTTCTTTTTCTTTTCTTTTTTGCTTTTGACATGTGTCTGTCTTTTCAACAAATGGGTTGAATAACTAATTTAACTTTAAATGGATATGGTGGAATTTTGTTTGAGCGCAATTTTTTAACTAGCTTTAACTTTGCTTTATTTTAATGGATATATAAATTTAACTCCAAGGAGGAAAAATCCCAAGTCTTCGGCATTACATACACTACCATTTAAAAAAATACTATGTTTTTAACATATTTTTTCTTTCTCAAACAAATAAACAAAAAAGCAAAGGTTAAAGTAATTTTTAGTGGTAATTTATTCAGCATTTGTAAATCACAGGAGAAGAAAAAAAAGGCAAAAATAAGTTTAGAAATAGCTTTTAAAATTATTGATAGCAGCAAAAAAAGTGCAAAAGAGACACATTGAATTAGAAGCAGCTACTGTATCTTTTAATAAGAATACATAAATAAAACTTGAAAAATTCCTTAGAGAGTTATTTTATTGTTATTCATTTCCACAAAACTGATATATTCCCTTTCATAGTATTCATTTATTTTTTAAATAAACTATAATTTTTTAAATGCGGAAACAAAAACTATGTATAATAAAAAGTGACTAATTAGGATGAAAGGAAGCCACAAAAATTATTATTCAATTTTACACTCTAAACCAAAGAGGTTGATATTAGTATTAATTAAAAAAAATAAATTTTTGCAAAGACTTATGGAAAAATATTTAAGGATTTGGATTGGATATAACTCAAAGAAAACAAAAAAAACTCATTTTCCCATTTATGAATTAAGCGTTTTTAAAGCCCTTAATTCGAATGAAAATTGATATTTTAATATGGTTATGCCACAACCAAGTATCGTAAAGTTTGTCTCAAAATGAATTAAAAAGTTGTTGTTATTCCATTCTTTTTTTCACCACTAAACCAAGCATAACTTTGCTTCATCTTTGAAATCTCAAAAATGGATAATTGGGGAAGGCCAGAAGCTATTGTCCCTTAATCATTTCCTTACCTTATAAGCTTTTCCTGCATACATTTTCGTTTTCTGTTTCAAATAATCGTCAAAAAACAAACAAAAATTAATAATAATAATGCAACTTTTGGCGATGTTTTGTTGGAAGAAAAAACCTAAAAAACTTGAAAAAACTAATTAAACATATTGACGATGATAAAAAAAAAGAACCCAAAAAACGCGGTCGTCGGTCGTCAAATAAACAAAAAATAAAATAAAGCAGAAACGTTTAGTGTCTTTCCTTTATCCATTCCCTTCTTCGTCTTTAGCATATTTGCTTTCAATATTTCTTCTCTTTTTTTTTACTTTAAAACTTCTGAAAGTGTCATTTTATTTTTATTTTTTTCTCAAGTCCACCACTCCCCTTTTTTGTATGTTTGGCTTCCAATAAATAAAAAAAAAGAAAGCAAAAAATAAGAGGAAGGATATAACAGATTAAAGTTTTTCTTTTCTTTATTATTTCTTCTTTTTTTTGTGTGGAGAAAGCTAAATATATATTTTTTTATTTTTAGTTGGATGACATAAAAAAAAAGAATACCATCGGAATTTACATTTAATAAATAATTAAAACAAATTTTTAATGAACGGTGGTGGCATAAATTAAAAATCGCTGGCAATTGGTTGGAAATGGTTTAAAAAATCTGATTAAATTTGGAGACATCAAAAACAAAAGTGCAAAATTAGTTTAATTTTAAATATTGGCTTGTGGATAAAAAAAACTCAACAAAAAAATCTCAGTAAATTTATTCATGAAAAAATAAATAAAACAAACAACGTTGATTTTCGGCAAACCAAAAAAAGAAAGTGACTCTGTTTCAATTTTGAGCGACAAGGTTGTGAAAATTATTAGTTCTATTTTCATCTTTGAAGTGAAACCTCGCATTTTTTGGTGGAGAATACCGCCATGTTTCAGAGAGAATTTGAATGAAACAAAGTGTTTGTTGCGCTTAAAATGATTCACAGCAACTATTAATTAGAGATTTTTTAAATATTAAAATGGGGACTTATAACTTGTGAAAGCCGGAAATTCGACAACTTTCTTTTGAGAGTTTTTATAAAATAAAATGGATGAAGATTACGAATCATATTTTTAACATGCATCATTACAATCTAGGATAATCCCAAATAATAAAGCTTAACTCTTAGACTTAGATTATTATATTCAAAAAAATTTTTAAATGTATCATTGACATGAAAAATTGAAAGTGATGAACTAAAAGATTCTAGTAAAAAATCTTTCTTGACAGAAAAAAAATACAAAAACAGAGATTGCAAAATTTTGTTGGAAAAAATAAAAAACTGGATTATAATAAAGACCGGAAATCCCATCAAAAAAAAAAATAATAATATCCAAAACAACAAAAGTTTTACCAACAACAAAGCAAAAAAAAATTTCATTTCATCCATTCATCATTATTATTTCATCAAAAAAATATATGAGCCTCCATTATTTAATTCAAAAAGAAAAATATGAGGCAAACGCGAGTAGATGGATGAATGAGTGAGAGAAAAAAAAAACAAGTAAAAAAACTTTTGGTTTTTGAAGTTTTTATAATAAAAAATTTTGTTAATGGCTTGGATGACGGACGCTATTTTTTTAATATCATAAAAGCGCAACAAAAAAGAGTCAGTACTTTTGAGAATTAGAAAGAAGAAAGGAAGAAGTAATTATTACATAAATAGTTTTTTAAGGTGCGCAAAAAAAGTCTGGACCTTTATAAGCAGCAGCAATACAAGCACTTAGAAAGAAAAAAAACACATACATGTTTGACATATCACTTTTAAAACAAGAGATGGCAAAACTATTTTGTAATTTAATCCTTGAAAAAAAGATACATCACATTTATGCATGACTAAAGTTTTTTCCAAGAATTAAAAAAATCTAAACAAGTTTGAATTTTTGTTTTATCGACGAAAAATAAATCCGCCATATAAGGATTTACAAAAAAAAACAGAATAATCCTTTTTTCCGAGGAAATATGTATTTTGTAAAGTGTCTAAATTATTAAAAAAAAGTTTGTGTAATTAATAATTACTCAAAAGTAAAAAACACACACACAAGGAAATTCAAAGAAACTAGTTGGTACTTTTGAAATTTTAATTTTCATAAATTTCATTCACCTTCGGACAAAACAAAACAAAACAAAAAAGATAAGACACTTCTTATTGCTTTCCAACATCATCATAATTCTAAATTTAAAACTCAAAAATGCATCTTAAAATAAACATACCACCTCTAATACAAAGATTTTTATGCAAATTGCAAAAACAATTTGCGCACTTTTTCTGACGTTGCTAAATGGAATTTAAAAAAGAGAGAATGTAATTATGTTCAACAAATGCAACAGAGCATCCCTTTTTTTAACAGCGGCGGCACTGCACTCACTTGCACAGCATGGAAACAAACGTAAAGAATTAAGAATCCAAAATTCATTTTCTCTTTTTAGTTTTCCTTTAAAGGATTATGCTAATATTTTTGGAAACGTAAAACAACACTTTTAGCAGCTACAGTAAGTATATCAACCATTATATTGAAGAAACTAATGAAAAGCATGAAACAAAAAAATCGATACATTTTGAAAAGTTATTAGGTTTGTTAAAAAATAAATTGGCATCAAATTTTATATTTATTCAGTTTTGCATGTTCTAGCTTTGCAAAAAGTCATATGCTTTTTTTTCTTACGTCATAGAGAGACGAGAAGTAAATAAAAAATTTGTAAAAAAACCGAAACAAAATGAAACAATTTTATTTAAAACCAAACGATAAAATAACGAAAACAAAACAAAGTTAAAACAAGACATATAATTGATTTGAAGCTCTTTTTCATCCAGAAGGAACCATTAACCATGTATACATTTCTGCCATATCTTCAGTTAAAATTCTGTTACGACCATGCAAATCATATTTATCACATCGATCATATTCGGATGCTAATTCAGCCCAATCATAAAGCTCAAGAACAACATTGTGATCATGGAAAACGGAATCTTTTGCACGTTGAACATACTTTCTTATTGCCGTGTTCATCTTATCAATTTCCATATTGTAAGTAAGAGCTGTAAGATGCTTTGTGATTTGAGGAATAGTTACGATGATAATTTTTGGTGGTAGAATCGGAATTGGTGTTGGTTCTTCCATTAGTTCATCCAAATTAACATGCTTGTAACGTTTGGGACCATTTTTGTCAAACGCTTTTACGATGCTTCTGAGGAACCTGTTGAAAAATGTGATGGTGTCCTAGAAAATTATAATTAGTTTTAAACAAAAAGTAAGAAAAAAACGTACTTTAATTGCTTCTTCAATATCAGGATAATACACCAAGTAATCAAAACCAATACAAAGAAGGATGTTTTTGATGACGTAGTCGTTTTCTTTATCTTTGATTTGAGCTTCCATCTGTTGAACGAGGTTACTGAAAATTAATCATTGAAAAAAGCAAAAGAAATATTCAAGGATTCAGCTCCGATGTATCAAAATCAAACTTACAAAGCATCATTCGGATAACCCACATGTAATTTGAGTGTACTCTGGTAGATGGTTTGAAACGAGATCGAAGACATCATTGAGTCGGTAATAACAAGATTCGAAGGAGGTTTTTTTTGTTTTGAGCACTTGCTATTTCGGAAGGCATTTAGAACATCACAGATATCTTTATTGAATTTCTCATCATCATCAGCAGGCCATCGTACCTTCACACAGCGCTGAAATAAAGTAAATAATTTCAGTAAATCATTATGAATATCAAAAGTAAGCTTACATGAGGAATTGAACAAACCATTTTCTGATTTGGCAATGCTAAAGTATCTTCAACGGATCCATCTTCGTTACCCACAACATATTTTTCTTCGTAGTTGACTTCTTCGTGATCTTGTAAGGCAGGATTTAATGTAATTTCAGAATGCTTTGGTCGTTGTTGAAGAGGCTCAGGTGAATAATGAAAATCAGCACATTCAGGTTCATCATTTTCTTCATCATATGAATCATGATCAAAAGCACTTGCATAGCGTTTTCCATTGTTTGAAGCAGCCTTTAAATAGTGAGAAAGAGGACGTGGTTGAGCTCGGAAAGGTTCATCATCACTGCTTGCATCATCATTTTCGTCATTATTGCTTTGATTAGAATGACGTTCTAATTCATCATCATCCACAGCTGGAGACGAAGAACTTGGTTGAAACAAAGTTGAAGCACGATTTAAATAATGAGAAATATCACGTGGTTGAGCTCGAATGAGTTCGTCACCACTGTCTTCACCATTAAAGCTAGGAGCAGAGTCGCGATGGTCATAAGGTTCCGATTCAACTTTTGTAGTTTTCAAGAGGTTTTCAGTTGCAGGCTCATCCTCAGGAAACTCAGGTTTTGGAATAACCCTTGGAATGGGTCCAGGTGGATCAATTGGAACGAATTTTTCAGGCTTCTTCTTTACCACAGGTTCTTCAGGTAGGGGACTAAGTCCTCGTCGCTTCTAAAATAAAAAAATGTTAATACGAGTAATGAAGTTTCAAATACAAATATACCCTCATGTTTCCAATATATCCAAGAATTTCTGGATTTGGTTGTTTCTCCATGATCATACCATCATCAGCTCTTTGTTCGTTTTCTTCTTTTTTTGTTGCCATTTTATTGATTTTAGTTGAAAAATGCAACAACACGAGCGAATTTTCTTCGAATTTGTTTTAAAAAAAATTTTGTTTAGGATTCATTCGCATCGACTGATTTACATTAGTAAACACATAACCAAAAATTTCCATTCAATTTAGAATTTTTTGCGGGATATTTAAATTCCAAACGTTTTATTTTTCGATTCTCATTAATTTACGAAGTTAATGATTCACGGTTTAAAAAAAAAACTTGTAAATATAAATAGTAAGTAATAACGACAATGTATTAAAATTAGAAAATTTATATATGCACTAATAACAACAAGAGATATTGGTTGCATTCATTTATCCTCCTTATAATGGAACCCAATAGGGCAAAAAATAATCTTTTTTATTTACAAGTGAATCCAATTGCGATCCATTTTGAGGCCATCCAGAGTAATAAACCACTGGGCCACCATTATGTAAGTAAGCTGTCCACCATGAAAATGTTCCAGTTGACATTATTATTCCATTACAACGCCTTAAAGTTGCCATATCGATTTCACGTTGTCCACTTTCAACATAAAGAAATTTTTCTTAAACCTTTTACGTAAGTAAATTAGAAACGCAAAAAAAGGAAGTCTTAAACCTTTGGAAAATTGAGAAAAAATCTTTTTAGCCCATTTTAGATCATCGCCAGCTACAACAAAAATAATTTTACGCCAATTATATTCTTTAATAAAATATTTTATTGCTTTTTCATAATAATCTATGGAAGCAAAAGTATGACCATGTCGAATATTTCTTGAATGCATGGTTATATCCAGGCCATGGCGAACATGAATTCCAACAAAATAATAATCTGCGTCTAAAAAGGGCTATCGTAAAAAAATAAGTTTTGAGGAACTTTATTTTTACCAAAAGTATCAGGTAATTTTACTACCACATCATTCCCTTGATCATCGGGATTTACATTTAATTCTTCATCCCAAAGTTTAAATTTTGCGTCCTCCAATGCTTTGTTTGCGTGTTCATTTATTTCTGGTAAAAATTTAAATTGGTCTTTAATAAAATTTTGTTGTTTTGGATGAAAATATTTGTATGATTGAAAATAACCATTTATTATTTCAATTCTTCTTTTTCTTCCTTTTTGATTTTTGTCATCCATAAAAAGTGAAATGTTTGAATAATATTTACAACATTCCTAAAAAAAAAGTGAAAACAATGATTTTGGTTTTTAACAATATCAATGACTAATTCAAGCTAACACGAGAATAACCTTTGCAATTAGTAAAACAAATAATAAAAGCTTTTAGCGACAAAACGAATAAAAAAAAGTGCAAACTTTTTCTTTTACATACATTGAATTCTTGGCCTTTGTTTTCTATTAAATAACGATCAATTATGGATGGTTGTAAAAATATAACTTTGTTATCAAAATTTCCAAATGCTCGACGAAGTAAAGTTGTGGATGGTAAAATTAATGTAGCGTTATGAGATTCAGCTATGGATCGTAGAGAAGCGTATTGAAACATGAGGTTCCCAAGTCCTGTAAAAAGGCAAACTTTGAGAAAGAATTACAGGCTTATTAATCCAATAAGAATTTCTTGGTTTTAATCTTCATAAATAAAAATTTTTCTTATGTTCGCGTTTTTGGTAGTATAAAGCTGGAACTCAAAAGGAAGAAACGAGAGATTTAAAAACTTTTTTTCGAAGTAGCTATTATCTTGATAAGTTAGTTACTCGGACCATTGTTAATCAATTATTCTTTTAATTCCACAACTTTTTACATAGTATTTGCTTACCAGGGCTATAACTAAAATTACTCATAATATATCGTTGATTAATTTTGAGATCATCGATGCTTGCATAAATTTTTGTTGGTGGAACTAACCATGGAAGATTATCAAATTTTAATTCATCTCCTGCAATTATCTAATTAACCCTTTTTTTACTAATAATTTTTTTAAAATACCTCCTCGTGGAAAAACTTTAACTTGAGTGATAACATTTTTAGATGGATATTTTTTGATTGGTTTAAAAATATTTCGTTTATGTTCAAAAATTTGCAAGGGCGGCAAGTTTTTTGATGGCTCAATTAAATCATCCACTTTTCTTGAATATGATCTTTCTGAAGTCCAAACATAAAAACATAAACCAATCATAAAAATATTTGCACTTATCAAAGTTTTTCGAATCACTGAAATTAGATTTATGCTTAAAAGTTAAAACGTGTAAAACTTACAATTTCGACCCATGATTGAAAGCTTTTAAATTATTTTTTTTTATCAAAAGCCACAACGCCGATCACATAATCCGATCTCTAGCAAAGATGAAAAGAAAATTTTTGTATTGAATTTATTTTTCAAGATCATCACTGAAAAAAAAGAAGAAAAGAATGTGAGATCCTGTAAAATCGATGACCTTGTTCGGGAAAAAATTAAAGGGAATCGAGAGAGGCTGTTCTTGTTGTTGCGTAAGAAACACAAAAAAAAGAATGATTATAAAAAAAAGACTTAACATACTGAATGGAAGATTTCTAAAAACAATGTTTTAAAATGGGTATCGTTTATAAGTGTTTTTTGATAAATCGAGCAGCAACAATGGTAAATAGAATAAAAGATGGCCAACTTCCAAATACTTTATCCATTTTGTTAAAAAAAAGTTTATTTAGTCGAAACACTCTAAAAAATTTTATCTGTTACTTCGAAATCTTTTAAGTTAGAAAATTGCCCACTTTTCAAGCAGTTATAACACATATTTTAATTAAAACTCTAACGTTGGGTTTAAATTGTGAGAAAAGTTAAAGAAAGAAAAAAAAATGCTTGAACGAACATCTAAAAAAATTATAAGACTCAAATTTTTTGTTTTCATGGTTGCTGTTAATACATAAACATGGATAACCGATAATTAATCGGTCAGTAATAAAACTTTTAGCAAAAATGTGATTTTTAATTTCCTAATAAGGTCAATTCCAATTGCCAGCATTCCTTTCTCATCTCTTAAAAGAGGATCTTCTCGCTTCCTTCCTCCTTTTCACCTTCAAATGAGCAGCATCAAAGAGGAAAGAGGAGGAAAGGAAAAAAAGAAAGAAGGGATTGATGGTCATCTCAAATCAGCCATTATCTATTTTATTTTTTAGTGTTTTGCGTTTCTGAATTTTGACACCTTTTTTTAAATTCTTTTTTACTTTTTTATTTTATTTGAAGTTATAAAAGTTGGAGATTGAAGGATTTTAGAATTCCACGATTTGCGTCAGATGTTATTAGTTTCAAATTGATTTAGCTGCTTTGTTTCTAAAACTAAAGGTAATAGGTCATTTTATTTTTTGGTTATTTTACCTCAGTAAAATTGTCCCTTTGAGTTGCCATGTTTTCTCACCTTTCCATTGTTTAAGCCTTTACAGTTGCACCAAATTAAACTTTGTAATAAATATTCCACTTTAAAATATTTATCTCTCGTGTCCCCAATTTACTTATTCAACCAGCATCAAAAAAGTAGAGGAGGGAAAAAAAGATTAAAAGATGAATGGCGGGGATTGTTGACGCATTTACACCATCATCAAAAAAAAATCACATATAACCTTTGTTGTCTCATTTTCTCTCTTTTATTTTTTTACCATCAAAAAAAAGAAAAAACAAGTTTTAACTCTGTATATGTTTTTTTTATTATTATTGAGTTCCATCATAAAAATATGTAACGCTTTTTTAGGCTTTTTTTCTTGTTTGTTCCGAATACACGCGATAGCAAAAAAATATACGCGCGAGATTTCCTTTTCCCTTCTCTCAATCTCTCTTTCATCGATGCCAGAAAAAATAAAAGCTTTGTTGCAATTGATCTCTCCACTTTTTTTTCCACCATGTTTTTATACGGAAAAAAAGAAAAAGGAAAAATTATCCGATTTTAAATTTGTCCTTTGTCCTTATTTAAAAGTTTTTTGAGGGAAAATGAAATGTTTTTGGGTACGTTATGTATGTTGATGGGTGAATGAGTGAATGAGGTACAAATAAATATCATAGTGCGCCAAAAACAATAAAAAATGTTTTAAAACTCGATCCACATAGTGAAGATATTGATTAGATATAAAATATGAAAAATATTGAGAATTAATTAAGAATCCTATTTTACGAAAAAAAATCTTTATCTTGGAGTTAAAATGTTTTTAGCTAAATTTTTATATTTAATAGTTTTACCCTTTTTTTCTTGAATGGTTTTATAAGAACGACTTTTCAGTTCTTTTTTTTTATAGTTAATGAAAAAAAAAGAAAAGAAATTTAGTGGGTTTATTGTTTTATAATTAAAAAAAAGAATAATAATGAACACTAAAAAAACCCCCAAAACTTGATTGATTAAAGGACTTCTTTTTTGTTTTTTGGCCTATGAATTTTTTTTGTTGCTTTTCTACTTTGTTTTTTTGATTACTCAAACCGCGTTTTTCTTCCAATATTCATAGAATTTAGTTGAAGTATCGGGTTTTAATAATAATTCGAGTTACTAAATTTCCCTATCATGCTATTGCTGTTAATTATGTTGAGACTTTTCACACCTTTCAAAAAAAAATTCTCATCAGCTTTTTCCACAAACGACCATGAACTTGTCCCGCTTTTTTTTCCTCTTCTTCACATCCTACGATTTCAATCAGTTTTACCCTGCTTTGTTATGCTTTCAATTAATCATATTTTACCTCATTTTTTTTTACGTTTCGCTACTAAAAAAACTACTCCGTTCTCTTTCTCGGAGGAGCTCTCTTTCCCTCATTCAAATGCATGAAAAAAAAATCAAGGAAAATATTGAAAAAAAAAGAATTCGTTGATCTTATTTGCTGATTACAAATTTGCCTCTTTTGCCTTGACTCTTTTTTTTTTTGGAAGCCGCTTGCTGTTTCTTTCTTTTCTCTCTTTCCTCTCACGCGGTCATTCATTTATTCTTGACGATGATTCCGTGTGATTTTTTCTTTTGAATTTTTTTAAACAAAAAAATACTTCTATTATTAAAAAAAAAGTGACAACAAATTGAAAGCTATTTTTAAGGATTTCTTATTTTATTAGTAAAATAAATATTGATTTAAAAAATTTATAGTTGACATTTTTTATTTATTTTGATTCTTCATCTTCAAACTTTCAAAAAAACTGAAACGCACAAAAACAGATTTATTACGCTTATTTACTTTGAAGATTTTTTGAGTTTTAAATTTTGCTCAAGATTAGAAATTTTTTATGTCGGGGAAATTGAACTTAAGCTTAAAAAAGATTGACGTTTTTTTAAAACTTTACCGTCTTTAGTTTTTTGTTTCATCAAAGCATTATTTTTTTGTTGTTTATTATACTAGAATCGAAAACTTTTTATTGACTTCACTTTTTTTAATTATAAAATAAACTTGAGCCCTCTCACGATCTAACATGTTTGTTGTTGATTTACTTTAATTTTTTTTTGTGAGTGTTTATTTATGCTTGACTGGATTTATTTTATTTGTTAGCTCTGGATCCCTGAAAGCTTTTTTTTCTGAATAACATAAAGGATCAAAATTAAGTGACAGCAAAATGATAAGCTTCTAGAATTTTTGTTCTTGAATTCTGTGTTTTTTTTGTTTTCATTTGATTTTGTGAAAATTTTCTGTTTTCAAAGCATCTTTTGTATTCTTTTTTGTAAACGATCGTAAACTCTCATGAAAAAACATTCCCCAAAAAAGAAATTTTTTTTGCTTCGAAAAAAATAAATCATATGGCGTTCTTTGATTTTCTTTCTTCACAAAACTCAAGCCATTCCAACTTTATTTCATTTTTTCCCTCTCAATTAATGTCCCTTTTTTACAGTTCATTACTTTCCAATGTCTTTTTTTTTCTTTTTCTCAAACAAAAACGTGTTTTCTTTATCGAGACTTTCGAGTTCAATAAAAACATATGTTCGTTCTTGTTTTTTTTGTATCATACAAACTAATAAAACTTTCACGTTTTCTTTTAGCTTCTTCATGAACAAAGTTATTAGCTAAACTTTTTGCTTTGGGTAAAATTAAAATTTTGGAAAATTTTGTTCTCGTTTTGAAACCTAATTTTTGGCTCTTTCGCTGGTTTTATTTTGAAGCTTATTACTTTGGCTTGTAATTTCTGGAAATTCGTGCAAAAATGGATGGTAAGTTTCGAAATAATTTTGTTTCGGGGGAAATTCAATTTTTTTTTGAAAATTACCGACTAACTTTATTCAAAGTTAAAATAACTTTTATTCTGTTCAGTCATTTTTTTTTTGTAATTTATTGCACCATTTCCTTTCTAACATTATAACATCATGATCAAAAAAAAGGGAAAAAACTTGTTTAACAAAATAATAGCTCGCATTGTTAATAACGCAATATAAAAAACTATTTAGCAACGATATAACAAAAAACAAGATTTGTAAAAAAATAAAAAAATAGTCGCTCCCGGGTGGGCTCGAACCACCAACCTCACGGTTAACAGCCGTGCGCGCTAGCCAATTGCGCCACGGAAGCTTGGAAAAACTACGTACAATTTTATTGGGTGGTTATAATGTTAAATAAAAAAATGCACACAAAAAATAATAGAAAAGAACTTCTATAATTGTTCCCTGCGATATTATTATTTTTGTTGTCATAAATATCAAAATCGCATTTAGTATCATTGCATAAAGTATCACTTTCATCACAAAAAATAAGGACGCCATGAGAAAAGTCTGTCAAGTTGATTCCTGTTTTTGTGTCAATCGCTAAAGTATCTTGCCATAATGAATCCAGATCATCTAAAGCCGCACAAGTATTTGCTTCAAGAGTAACATTTTCAATAAGATGAACGGAATTTAAGCAAGTATGAAGAGTCATGTATTGCAAAGTTAGATTGAGAGCTTTTACTAAAAAAGAATAGAGTTTGGGATGAGAAAAATAATTTTTCAATTTTCATCGAAAAACATTTTCTTTTTGGTTTATTTTTTTTATTTTTTGCCAATAATTTACTAGAAAATTCAAAATAGTCTTTAATTTATTCATAAAATTTTAGAAGAAACTTTTTAAAGCGTTTAGATTAAAAAAACCCTTACATCTGGCACAATAAAGTCCGCCACACATTGGGGGATCATCTTCATCACATGGTTCAATACAATCATAACAAGTTAATCCAAAGCTACCTTAAAATTTAAAAATTACTCTTATTTGTATTTTCAGTATATAAAAAAACACTTTAAAACTAACCATGACAAAAAATAATTACAAAAAGCCAAAAAATTACTAATATCGATTTCATCGCTCGTTTACCTTCTTTTTTTAACCTGAAAAAAACTGGAAAGTATTTGACTACTTTTTTTACTCAAAATTGCCTTTTCCCAAAAAGTAGTAAGTAATAATGTCAAAAATAAAACAACAACAAAAAAAACGAGATGGGATAATCCTGAGCTTTCTCTTTTATGAATAAAAAAAGCAGCAGCACACGATGAACATGAATAGAGTGGCAAAGAAAGCAATTGCTTATTGAATGAAGGATCAGAAGCTAAAAAGATTTTTTATTCAAAAAAAATCTTTTGTTCTAAATTTTTTTGCTTCTGAAAAAAGGTGAAAAGTTGAGACAAGAATATTTACTAAAAATAATAATAAACATCAAAAAATTGAACTTAAATTGAGAGTAAAAATAAAAATAGCGGATGAATGAGCCGCCGAGCCGCTCATGTGACTTACGTCAATATAACCTTTCGATGACGAAAAAAATAAAATAAAATACCCATCATCAAAAAAGGATGATCAAAGTCAATGAGTTTTTAGAAGCCAAAAAACAATGACAAACGACGGAGACGAATGAAAACCAATAAAAGGATCCAATTCATTTTTTTTTTCAGGTACTGTATGGTTTTTTGTTATCCTTGGCCTTGGTATATTACTTGCCGTATGCATTGCTGTGATTTTATGTGTTTATTGTTTGCAACGACGAAAAAGAAATAAGGTATATGAGGTTGAGTAGTTTTTAAAATATTTAAAGCTTTGCAAAGTTGAATGTTTTGCTTGAGCTTTAGATTTTTTAAACTCTCATGCAACTGCTTCGTACTTAAATTTTAAAAAAACTATTAGAAAAAAATAGAATGCTAAAAATAGCATGAATGAATAAAAAATAATTTTCAAAGAAAAGATCTAAAAAAATTAATTCAAAGCTATTAATTAGCTCTTTTGATGCTATTACCTGTTTTGAGCTAATTTCAGTGAGAATTTTATTTCACACCAAAAAATATCCCATTGTTGTTGCTAAACAAATAGCTCTTCAGCTTCTTTCAACCTTATTAACTCCCACCAATGTTTTTTAGGTTAATGTAGCCCATTCATGCACAGATACATCTTCCCGCTCATCTGATGAAAATGAAGCCAAAACTGCAACTAAAAATGGCCATATTCATGTATTTCATGGAATGCCAAATGAAAATAAAATTTTTGAAGCTCCTCCACCTCCTTCGATTTCACCGGATATGGAACTGGCGGAATATAATAACAGCGGGGGAAATAAAAAACCTCAAAGCCCTCTTTCTCAAACTTCAATTCATAGCAAACGATCTGGAAAGCGTGGAAGTAATGCCATTATTTTGACCGTCGATGATGAAGGAAATTATAATCCTGATTTACCGCAGGGAATTGAAATCGGTAAATTTCGTCGTCATTCAGCAAACAGCGATAAATATGAAACTCGACTTGAAATTGATGGAAATGAAGTTGAAATTATTGATAGCTCTAATTATTCAAATGTTGGTAAAGGTGCATCATCGCATAGAGGCGGCAGTGGTGGAAGCAGCAGTATGGAAACTAGTGATGGTAAAAAGAAGCAACACATTAATGCAACAACCAATAAGTGGGTTTAAAATGGATATCTTTCAATTTAGTTTCAACTTTTAAAATTTTTTAGACCATTCCGCATTGATTTACCCGATTCAATAAACAATGCAACACATTTCAAAACAACTACAATAACTCGACATTTTTCACCCATCAGCGCTCGAGCCTTCCCTCATGTTCTTGAAAAATTAACCGAAAATGAAAATGAACAACTTTATGCTGAATTTGAAGTAAATAATATTCTTTTTCCAAATATTTATAAAGTAATTTTTTTCTTTAGATGTTGGAAATAGTTAAAACTGGACAAGCTTCCATTGCAAGTTCAGCAGCCAATATTCGAAGAAATAGATTTTATGATATTTTACCATTTGAATTTAATCGAATTATTTTACTTTCTCGTGGTGGAAGAAAACCCGATTATATTAATGCAAGTTATATCGAAGATTATACAGGCAAAAATGCTTATATCGCTGCTCAAGGTCCCATTGGCGATGATGAATGTCATGGAGGACGCAGAGATGCAACGGTAGCAGATTTTTGGAGAATGATTTGGCAAGAAAATATTGATTGCATTGTTATGTTAACTCAATGTGTTGAAGGAATGAAAGTAAGTTTAACTTATAACATTTATAAAAAAGATACATTCTAAAAAAACAAATTTTTAGTCCAAATGTTCCCGATATTGGCCTGAAAACGCTGGAGAAAGCATGCAAGTTGATGATGATCTTAAAGTAAACTTTTATTGCATCGTTGAAGATGAACATAGTTTCCAACGGGAGTTTGTTCTTTCCAATACAACTTTCACTCAAGATCGGCCTCGGAAAGTTCTTCAATGGCATTTTAAACAATGGAATGATTCAAGCAGTCCTGAAAATGCTGGACATCTCCTTCATTTTATTCGTCAAATTCGAACTTCAACCCATTCCGCTCCAATGTTGGTTCATTGCTCAGCTGGTGTTGGACGCTCTGGAGTTTTTATAGCTTTAGATCAACTTTTGGATAAACTTGAATCTGATGAAGCGCTTGATATTTTTGGTATTGTTAATCATCTTCGGCATCAACGAATGAATATGGTTCAAAATGCTGAACAATATTGCACTATTTATGATGTCATGTCTTTGGCAGTTAAACAAAAATTGGGCCAAGGAGATAAGGATGACCTTACGTCTTTGGATCGGAATCGATGGTTGAGTACTGTATCACTAAGCACAGATAAACAACAACACACATTTAATTAGTTTTAAAAATGTTTTAATTTCTTCATTTTGTTTTGTTTGTTTTGTATTTTTTTGCTCATTCATATCATTCCCCTTATTTTTTTTATAAAATTCTATGTATTTTTATACCAAAAACAAATTTTACCGATCACCAAAAATAAAAAATTCAATTTTATACAAAAGATCAAGTATCTCAAATTTCACCATTTGGAGAAAAAGATAACTATTAGCCTTGATGCATCTTAATAAACTTTATATATAAAAACAAATTGAAAAAAATACAATACTATCACTAAAAAACACATATAACTTTTGTCATCACATTTGGCAAAACTATTAGGTAAAGTCATAGCCTTTAAAAAACTATAAAAAGCCTTTTTGCTAAAACTTTATCTAAAAGAATCATAATTAAAACAAACACCGATAATAAAAAAAACATAATGGAAAATTAACTAAATGGATCACACTAATACGAGGTAATATTGTAATACAAATAAGTCCACAAGAATGGACTAAATCTGGGATTGCTTTGCCTTCATTTTCTTCGGCAAACCTTTCTTTGATGGCTTCAAAAATTTTTTCGTTTTCTTTTTAATTATTGATTTGCTGCTGGTGATCGCTGTTTTTTCTTGATCCACTTTTTTCTTCATTCTTCTTTTTGTTTGAAACTTTTTAATTTTTCCAACAACATCGCCGCCAGTGTCGTCATCGCCGAGGATTTGGCCTTTAATTTTGTCGACTTCAATAATTTCAGCATTTGCGCGTTTAAAATTTTTAATTTTCTCCCATTTTTTTACTGAACCAAAGCCTTTTCTTTGTACTTCATGTTGCTGAAGTTCTTTCTTCTCTTTTCTAAAAATATATTATTGTATTCTCTCGCATTGCATAAACAAAAAGAAGATAAGCTTACTTTGTTGGTTTTTCCAATGTCAAAGTATAAGATGGAACTTCAAAACCAGCTTGATGAATAACAGTTGCTATTGGGCGAATATATTTGAGATCAGTTTCAGTAAAATAAGTAATGGCTTGTCCAAGTTTTCCTGCTCTTCCAGTTCTTCCGACTCGATGAATGTAGTTTACGATCGAAGTTGGAAGATCAAAGTTTATGACAAGATTTACGGAAGGCAGATCAATTCCACGACCAATGAGTTCAGTACAAATAAGAACAAAAATGGTTTTTTCTCGAACTTGGTCAAGAATTTTGTCTTTCTTAAAAAAAATTTTAAGATAACGTAAAACAAAAGAAAGTGCTAGATTATCAAACCTCTTTATCAGTAATTTCACTAGAAATCAGTTCCATCGGTATTTTAGGAAAATGTGTTTTTAGTTGGGTAAAAAGTTGACCAGCTCGATCCTTGTTTTGAACAAAAATTAATGCAGGAGGATCAAAACCTCTTATAAGAATATCACGAATAGCAGAAATCTTTCCACTTTCAGATCCAGCAAATACTAAATGTTGAGTAACACGGGTGTTGGAGGCATTACGAGCCCCAATACAAATCATTGCAGCATTGATTAAATGATGCTTACACCAATGTTCAACTTCATATGAAAATGTTGCAGAAAAGAAAGCTTTTCTTGTGTTTGTTCCATCACACCATTTAAAAATTTTGCCAAGCTGAAATAACTTTATGGGTATATATATAAATTGTGAAATTAACGATGGTGCTAACCTTTTCCTTAAAATCCTTTTGGCCTTCACTTGCTTCAAAAAGTCTATCGCTTTCATCAACTACAAGCCAATTCAGCTTCTTCAAACTCTGAATAATATTTTTATCTTTTTCTGCAGCAGCAATAAGTCGATTTGGAGTTGTAATCACTATTTGAGCATCGCTTGGAAATTCATCATCGGTATAAAAAGCATATTTAATTGGTAAATTTTGGCAATATTTAACAAATTGAACATAAACTTGTCTTGCTAAAACTCTCGTTGGTTCCAAAATAATTGTTGTAAGCTTTTTTGAAGGTAAATCAAGAAGTTGTTTGATAATGGGAAGAATAAAAGCAAGGGTCTTTCCCGATCCTGTGGGAGCACTGGCGAGTAAATCCCTTCGTTGAAGCATTACAGGAATAGCTTGCATTTGAATTGGAGATGGTTCTTTTATTTGAAAGTCTGATAAGTTTTGCAAAAACATTGGGGAAAGTTTGAGATCAGAAAAATCAATGAATGGATCGGGAATATTTTCACCCCAAGTAAAAATTCTGTTAAGTTTTCGTACCTTTGAAATCTAAAACCAACTTTTTAATAAAATTCTTTCATTTGTTTAAAAAAGAGAATTACGTTTTCAACTCTCCTTTCTGCTTCATTGTCTCTTTCAGGTTTCTTTTTTGATTGTTTCAAATACTTGTTCGAAGTTGAGGTTGAAAAAATTTTAACATCATTTTCATCGTTATCTTCACCTTCTTCAATCTTTTTTAATCTCTTTATAGGAGCTTCATCAAGCTCTGGCAATACCCGAATACGTAATTCAGAGCTCTCAGAATCAGCTGAATTGAAATTTGATTTTTTTCTTTTAACTCCAGTAAAAAGAATTCTAGCAAAATCAAGTTCTTTAGTCGCCATAGTCAA
Source organism: Panagrolaimus kolymaensis (assembly GCA_028622995.1). NCBI lineage: Eukaryota > Metazoa > Nematoda > Chromadorea > Rhabditida > Panagrolaimidae > Panagrolaimus > Panagrolaimus kolymaensis. The sequence continues at coordinate 28,862 of JAJQJQ010000065.1, forward strand.
TGATGGACTTCTTTATAAATAACGAAATTAAATAACACCCGTATATTATATTACTTAAATAAAAGCCTTGAACAATAACCAAATATTAAATCATTAAATTTTTATGCTTTGAATGAAACTAAAAATCCTATGAATTAAAAAATATTTAAAGGAATTTTTTTTTCAGAAATAACGCAGCTATGTTTTCGTTTTGGGAAATTATTTATCTGGTAGCAACTGCAGCTGGTGGTGGAGGATGTATTGAAGATGGCGAATGCGAGGAAGTCCAAAAATGGCAGCTGGCACACGCATTTCATGTAAAAAAAGGGAAGGACATCTTTTAAAATGCCCCACGAAAACACAAGACTAGGACATTTTCTATTTTATAAAAAAAAACGCACCAAAAACAATGGCATAAAGAAAAGCAAAAGCTTTCCCCTTCTCAATCAATGAAGGACGTTCCCAAAACCAAACAGAAGAAGAAGAGGCTTCAGCCTTGTTGTTTCTTCCATTCATTTTTTTTTTGTTTCTTTCGAATTTAAATAAAATTGGCAACATTATTATTTTATTTTTTTGGTGCTAACTCTTTAATAAATGGCTAAATATGAGGAGCTTTCAAGTCCAGAAAGTAATGGAAGGTTAGTTTCTTAGCTCCATAAAATTAATTCCAATATTAGCCTTCACAATTAAAAAAAATTATACAATATCACTTTATTTGTCTTTGCAGCTTTGGAAAAGAAGTTTGTGTATTTTATAAACGAATTGGAGCATGCCGACATGGACCCAAATGTTCACGACTCCATATTCCACCAGAAAAAAGTCGAACAATTATGATTCGAAATTTATATAGACATGTTCAACCTTTATCTTCACAAAGTGAGAAGAAAATTACTGTTGTTGTTTGCAATTTTAAAATACAAACTTTTAGTTGCTTCAACTTCACCCGATTCCATAGCAATTTTTGAAGAATTTTATGAAGAAGTTTTTACTGAAATTGATGAAGCTTATGGAAAAATAAATCAAATGCATGTTTGTGAAAATATGGGTGAACATTTAATTGGAAATGTTTATGTTAAAGTAAGTAATGAAAAGGTGTAAAAAAGAACTCAAATCTGAGCCTTTTAATTTTTGCATACTTCTAAATTAATACGCTACATAAATTAAAAAAATAAATATTTCAGTTTTATACCCAATCATCCGCCGAGAGAGCCATGACTTTGTTGAATAATCGATACTTTGCTGGATTTCCTATTTTTGCAGAATTTTCACCTGTGGAAGATTTTCGAGATGCTGTATGTCGCCAACATGATGTTGGAGATTGCATTAGAGGAGGATTTTGTAATTTTTTGCATATTAAACACATTTCTCGCAACCTTGAAGATATGCTTTATTCACCTTCAAGACGGCGAAGCAGAAGCGCTTCGGTTTCTTCTAATTCAAACTTCTCCAATACAGATTCATATTCAGATAATGATAGCTTTTATAATTCTGCTTCAAGCTATTTTGATTCGATTAAAACAGAAACATCATTTTTTTCATCAACAACTTCCACTGAATCTTCCACCACAGAAAATGAAAGCAACAGCAGCCTGGAAGAGGAAGAAACAAAATCAACAGCCACTTAATACCGCTTCATTTTTATGATATGGAAAAAAACTTTCTTTAGTAGCATTTTGAGGCTTGGAACTCATTGCATTTAAAGAGTCGACGACTATTTATGATGCTATCAATGAAAGATGTGAATGTGGTAATTACAACTTCGAAAATTTTAACTAAAATGATGCATAAACCTCAATGCATTAGCAAGAAATTATACAATAACGAGAAGGAGAGAAGAAGGTGTTACTTGTAAGATACAATTGGAGGTTTTAGCAATAATTTTGTCATCTTTAACTGCTACCTATATATGTCGCAACGTATTTTTTTCTTTTGAAACAAAATAATGTTAATGAGAAACTGTTATGAAACAAAGTTATTTAAATTTTTAAAAAGTGATGAAATTATGGCAAATCGTTAGTGATAAATTAATCAAAAAGGAGAAACCGACTTAAATAATTTTTATTTTGTAAACAAAAAATAGAAAAATAATAATAAAATAAATTTAAAAAGGTCGATATGATTTTTGATATTTGAGCAAGAGAACTTTGTGTTGTTCTTCAGCCAAATGTTTCCATCTAAGTTTTTCCAAAATCTAAAAAATTTAGATTTAAAATAAAATCTAATCGCAGAAATAAAACTCACTTCAATAATAGCTTTTTCAGTCAATAAATATTCTGAAGGCGTATTTTTATTGGTAACAATTTTTTTTAGTTCAACCAAAGCTGTTCCATAAAGTTCATGAGTTATTGCATATTTGGCACGAATAACTCGGGCGTTTTCAGATGTTGCATCTGCATAAATTAAGTATTTTCGGTAAATTTCTTCAACATCCGATAATGTTGGAATGCAGTTTGATTTTGGAGTATTATTAGATGATTCTTTTGTAAGCGCTTCTTGATTGTTGGCTTTACTTTTTGCTTCGATTAGAAAGTTGGTTGATGGTGATCCCAATTTCGTAATATTGTAATTTGGAATAAATCTGTTTTTTGTATCATTTAAAATTTTTATTTTTTCTTCCACCAACTCGTTTTCGAATGCGTCTTTTTTGTAAGATTTACTTTCATCAAGATAAAACATTTGATCAAACTCTTCTTTAATAAAACCATTTTTTGGAATATAATTTTCTTTATCAGAATTTCCATTGCCATTATTTGCTAAATTATTATTAGCAATGGTTGTTTTCCATTTCCTTGTCATTTCATTCAATTTCGGCCATTTTTTTGCATCAAAAGCATCTAAAACTTTTTTCGCTTCCTTAGTTTCTCTTTTTTTGGGATGAAAGCCGTTTCGAAAAATTTCTGGAATGTCACATTTTGAGTTTCTCAGATATTCATTGAGGGTTAAGTTTGCTTGAGCATATAAAGCATTAATGACAGCAGTTTTTTTTTGCATCATAATTGCATTTTCTTGAGAATTTCCTTTGGCAGTAGTATTTTTGCTCCTAAAAAATTGTAAAACTTTTTCGACTTCAGCTATTTCGAGCAAATATTTAACCGCTTCTTTTAAATCTTTAAGGTCTTTGGCTTTTGCGAGTCTTTCAACTTTAGCAGAATATATTGGAAGATATTTTGGATATCCTTTCAAAAGTTTATTAGAAATCATGGAAACTTTCGCAGCATCAGCATAGGAAATTGCAACATCATTGACTTTAACTAAAAAATTAGGTTTTAAATTTAAAGAATGATGGAAACGTATTTACATTTTGTTGCTATCGGTACAGAATACATGCTTTGATTCAGTTCACTTTGTCCACTGCGTTTTTCTTCATTTGATGCCAATGGAACTTTTGAATTATTAGAATCAGTCGATTTTGCCATACCAAAATTATATTTTATTTTAAAGTTTGAAATAATATCCGTCATGTTGAATTCCGAAGATAAAGAAAATGTGCCTTCCAAATATGAGCCAGCTGGATAGGAAGCAGGAAGTTTGCTATCAGGTAAGGCAGCAACATAAACATTACCATTTTGTTCTGGTTCAAAAAGTTTAGACCCAATTTTTTTCCCTTTATTTTTTAAAGCCAATTCCTCATTATCATAGAGGTTTGCTTCGATTTCGGCTAATGTTTGATCGACTAATAACGTAGCGGTTTTAAGTTTTTCTAACATTTGTAAATTCGAATTTCTTATTTGAACGCGAATTACTGTGATGCCTGGTTCCAAACTAGTCTGAAAGGATTGATTAAATGGTGATATTTAAAAAAATGTCAAATTGCTGGGGAAACAAAGCTTACATAGCTAGGTTTGGAAAAAGTTGAAATATGCATTTTGGATTCAGTACTTATTTGATATGAAATGGAATCAATATATTTAGAGTATCTCAAAATTCCCTCAAGCGTAAACATAAATGTGTTTTTTTTAGCCACTAAAAATTTAAATAAATATCAAGAAAATTAAATACGATTTTACCCACCATCAATTTTATAAGTTAATAATAATCGGAAACTTATTTGTCCATCATTAATATCTCTATCTTTGTATGACTCTTGAATTATTGCATCTTTGGCATTTAAAATTCGGCAAATTTTTGTAAATATTAATGAAGGCCTAATGATTGTGGAATGAAGGTTGTTTTTGAATGTGATTTTGTTTGTTGGGTTTCTGGATGAAAAAATAAGGTTGTTGTCGACTTCATAACCAATAAATTTAATTTCCATATTTATTTTTGACTGTTTTGAAAATGTCCAACATTGGGTTAAACAAAATTCTACAGTGACGTTCGGAGAAACATGAAATCTAAAACTTGAATCTTCTTTTAAAGAAATTTCATATGTTTCAGAAACGGTTCTTTTGTCAGCAGATGAATGGGAATGTTGAAGTTTAAGAGGTATTCCTTCAGAAAGCTCTTCCTTAGACAAGGTTACAATAGCACAAGTGCTTCCAAGAGGAGGAATTAAAAATACACGTTGAGGAAAACCGGGTTTCATAATTAAATTTTTTTTATAGCAATAATCCATTTCTTGATTAACTTCTTCCGGAATAATTATGGTTATTGGAATTCTAAATAAAGGGCCAAGCTTTGTTTTCCAAGGATAATTTCCGGTTATTTCTGCAAAATGAACTTTCCCTCGTTCAAGTTTAGTTGGATCGACTTCAACAGAAAATATTTCTGATGGAAATCGAGAATATTTTGGAATTTTTACAAAGTTTTCAGCGCCTTTCGAAAGTTTCAGAATAAATGTGGGTTTTAAGTTAATACTTCCTTTCATATCTTTAGAGTTGTTAAATTCCGATATAATATTAACCATAAATTTCTTAAGGCAGCATACTTCTTCTTTTTCTCTCAAATATATCCCACATTTTCCATCGATATTAACTTTAATATCAGTCAAATTGATTGAGATTGAATTCATGGAAGTTAGGAAGAATTCAAATGCAGTTTTGAGTTGCAAAATACCATATCCAATACTTAAAGTATCATGATCAAGTGGAAGCATAGCAGTATTGATTAAAGCTAATTTTATTTGAAAGGGTGAATATTTAATTTTTTTGTTTTTCAATCCCGAAATCAAGCAAGCAATATTTCCACAAACATTTGGTGAACTCATGCTTGTCCCTTTGTGGCGTTGTGGATTGGTTAAACAGTACTTTGGAACTCCAGCTATTGCAGCCCCTGGCGCTGAAATGCATACACCTACGGTTCCATCATTGCAAGGACCTCGAGCAGAAAAAGGGAAAACTAGAGAATTATCATTATTGAAATCATTCCACATAGTTTTTTTCATTTCTGAAGTTAAATATGCTCCAACATTAATTACTGAATGATGAATTTTTCCTTTCTCGAATCCCACAGTAGATAATGCAGGGCCCAAATTGTTTGCAGATGTTACAAATATAATACCATGGTTTTCAACACAATCTTTAATCATCTTCGAAATGTTGCTAAAAAAGCTAGTTTAAAAGTGAAAATTAATAGGGGGCTATTAAACAAGCTATAAAGGAGCTCGAGTTGACTATCGGACATACTTGTGGTACTTATTTACGTTATTTATAGACTTAACATTTATCAAGAAAACAAGCATACCCATCGTCTAAATATGCATTAGTACCGCAGCAACAATAATTGATGACATCAACTTTAAGTTGAATGCATTTTTTAATCTAAAAAAACGAAACTTTAAGTAGACACTGGAGAATTATTTATTATATTACAGCTCTAATAAACGCTTCAGAAGAAACATGCCGACCACCTCTTTCATACCAAATTGAAAACGAGACGATTTGTGCTCCAGGTGCCAGGCCTTGTTTTTCAGGATTATCAGGAAAATGACCAGCTGCAATTTGAGCTACATGGCTTCCATGACCGATGAAAGGAACACAAATTTCAAGCAAATTTCCCTCGTCATAAATTGTTACACAATATGCGACTAAACATTTTTCAGAAATATGTGCCCATTCTTGAGCTTCACGAAAGCTTGACATAACTTTTGCATTTTCTAAATCCCCTGAAAAAGATGTATCCACGCAAGCTTTCCATGTTCCGCCATCATGCCATACAATGCAATCAGCGATTGGGGAATCAATGGAAGTAGAATTGGCAGATTTTAAATATTCCAATTTGGAAACAATATTTTCTCGATTATTTTTGTCTTCAATTTTTGTTAAAGTATTTCTTACTTTTTTATTAAATTTGTGAAGTTCTTGATTAACTTCAGTAATCGCAGACATCGTTTTCTTTTGAAAATTCTCTTTAAATGACTTCTAAAAAGTTTTATTATACTAATTTAAAAAATTATATCTTCCTACTTTAATTTTGTTTAAAACTTCCGGACAATATAATTCATAAATTTGCTTCATTCCAAGGTGCCATTTTCCCGAAGGATTTTTCCATGATTTTGGTATCTAAAACCATCTAAGTTTTAATTTTAAAATATATGAAAATTACTTTAAGCTCTCTATATGTGAGTCCAATCAAAATTCCATTTTCATCCACAGTCTTTATTGTTGAAGTATCAACATCTCCAGTTCCACTTAAATCCAAACAATCTATTATTTTTGGTAATCCCGTCGTAGTTTTTTGAAGTCCAGGCAAGCTAGGATCTACGCCAGTATCGATGATAGCAATTAAGGTGTTTCTTCCATCATATTCTGGATATTCTTTAAGAAATTCTGTCTAAAATGATTTTATCAAATCGAAAATTTATGAAGCTAGAAATTAACCTGCTGAGTAATTTCTTTGGGAATATTATGTTTTGAAATAAAAAGTTTATCCTTTTTATCCTTAGAATCACAAATAAAAGCAGTTTCTTCCGTCATTTTTTCTTTAAATATTAGAGAAATATTATAAATAAATGAAATCTTGCAATGGTCAAAAAAATTGTTATTGCAATCTTTTTATTTGCTTTTCTATTAATGAATAAGTGCTTATATTTTAAGGGCATATTTTATTACAAAAAGAGCCAATATTCAAAACAAATTGATTGCAATAGAAGAGCATCAATACTCTGTTGGGGAACCAGAATACGGTACTTTCTTTTGCACATCCCAATCCCAACTACCCTTAAAGCTGGTCCATACTGCAGGTGGCACCCGGCTCAAGTCACTGCAGATATTCACTTTACTCTCCTGCTAAGCAGGCTTCCACCCTATTTCCACATCACCAAATCGACAGGGCAGACGCATATCTATAATCCCACCCTAAAATATATATTTTATGGAATACATACTCAAGAAGATTTAGCATAAACAAAAAGAAGATAAGCTTACTTTGTTGGTTTTTCCAATGTCAAAGTATAAGATGGAACTTCAAAACCAGCTTGATGAATAACAGTTGCTATTGGGCGAATATATTTGAGATCAGTTTCAGTAAAATAAGTAATGGCTTGTCCAACTTTTCCTGCTCTTCCAGTTCTTCCGACTCGATGAATGTAGTTTACGATCGAAGTTGGAAGATCAAAGTTTATGACAAGATTTACGGAAGGCAGATCAATTCCACGACCAATGAGTTCAGTACAAATAAGAACAAAAATGGTTTTTTCTCGAACTTGGTCAAGAATTTTGTCTTTCTTAAAAAAAATTTTTAAGATAACGTAAAACAAAAGAAAGTGCTAGATTATCAAACCTCTTTATCAGTAATTTCACTTGAAATCAGTTCCATCGGTATTTTAGGAAAATGTGTTTTTAGTTGGGTAAAAAGTTGACCAGCTCGATCCTTGTTTTGAACAAAAATTAATGCAGGAGGATCAAAACCTCTTATAAGAATATCACGAATAGCAGAAATTTTTCCACTTTCAGATCCAGCAAATACTAAATGTTGAGTAACAAGGGTGTTGGAGGCATTACGAGCCCCAATACAAATCATTGCAGCATTGATTAAATGATGCTTACACCAATGTTCAACTTCATATGAAAATGTTGCAGAAAAGAAAGCTTTTCTTGTGTTTGTTCCATCACACCATTTAAAAATTTTGCCAAGCTGAAATAACTTTATGGGTATATATATAAATTGTGAAATTAACGATGGTGCTAACCTTTTCCTTAAAATCCTTTTGGCCTTCACTTGCTTCAAAAAGTCTATCGCTTTCATCAACTACAAGCCAATTCAGCTTCTTCAAACTCTGAATAATATTTTTATCTTTTTCTGCAGCAGCAATAAGTCGATTTGGAGTTGTAATCACTATTTGAGCATCGCTTGGAAATTCATCATCGGTATAAAAAGCATATTTAATTGGTAAATTTTGGCAATATTTAACAAATTGAACATAAACTTGTCTTGCTAAAACTCTCGTTGGTTCCAAAATAATTGTTGTAAGCTTTTTTGAAGGTAAATCAAGAAGTTGTTTGATAATGGGAAGAATAAAAGCAAGGGTCTTTCCCGATCCTGTGGGAGCACTGGCGAGTAAATCCCTTCGTTGAAGCATTACAGGAATAGCTTGCATTTGAATTGGAGATGGTTCTTTTATTTGAAAGTCTGATAAGTTTTGCAAAAACATTGGGGAAAGTTTGAGATCAGAAAAATCAATGAATGGATCGGGAATATTTTCACCCCAAGTAAAAATTCTGTTAAGTTTTCGTACCTTTGAAATCTAAAACCAACTTTTTAATAAAATTCTTTCATTTGTTTAAAAAAGAGAATTACGTTTTCAACTCTCCTTTCTGCTTCATTGTCTCTTTCAGGTTTCTTTTTTGATTGTTTCAAATACTTGTTCGAAGTTGAGGTTGAAAAAATTTTAACATCATTTTCATCGTTATCTTCACCTTCTTCAATCTTTTTTAATCTCTTTATAGGAGCTTCATCAAGCTCTGGCAATACCCGAATACGTAATTCAGAGCTCTCAGAATCAGCTGAATTGAAATTTGATTTTTTTCTTTTAACTCCAGTAAAAAGAATTCTAGCAAAATCAAGTTCTTTAGTCGCCATAGTCAATGATGGACTTCTTTATAAATAACGAAATTAAATAACACCCGTATATTATATTACTTAAATAAAAGCCTTGAACAATAACCAAATATTAAATCATTAAATTTTTATGCTTTGAATGAAACTAAAAATCCTATGAATTAAAAAATATTTAAAGGAATTTTTTTTTCAGAAATAACGCAGCTATGTTTTCGTTTTGGGAAATTATTTATCTGGTAGCAACTGCAGCTGGTGGTGGAGGATGTATTGAAGATGGCGAATGCGAGGAAGTCCAAAAATGGCAGCTGGCACACGCATTTCATGTAAAAAAAGGGAAGGACATCTTTTAAAATGCCCCACGAAAACACAAGACTAGGACATTTTCTATTTTATAAAAAAAAACGCACCAAAAACAATGGCATAAAGAAAAGCAAAAGCTTTCCCCTTCTCAATCAATGAAGGACGTTCCCAAAACCAAACAGAAGAAGAAGAGGCTTCAGCCTTGTTGTTTCTTCCATTCATTTTTTTTTTGTTTCTTTCGAATTTAAATAAAATTGGCAACATTATTATTTTATTTTTTTGGTGCTAACTCTTTAATAAATGGCTAAATATGAGGAGCTTTCAAGTCCAGAAAGTAATGGAAGGTTAGTTTCTTAGCTCCATAAAATTAATTCCAATATTAGCCTTCACAATTAAAAAAAATTATACAATATCACTTTATTTGTCTTTGCAGCTTTGGAAAAGAAGTTTGTGTATTTTATAAACGAATTGGAGCATGCCGACATGGACCCAAATGTTCACGACTCCATATTCCACCAGAAAAAAGTCGAACAATTATGATTCGAAATTTATATAGACATGTTCAACCTTTATCTTCACAAAGTGAGAAGAAAATTACTGTTGTTGTTTGCAATTTTAAAATACAAACTTTTAGTTGCTTCAACTTCACCCGATTCCATAGCAATTTTTGAAGAATTTTATGAAGAAGTTTTTACTGAAATTGATGAAGCTTATGGAAAAATAAATCAAATGCATGTTTGTGAAAATATGGGTGAACATTTAATTGGAAATGTTTATGTTAAAGTAAGTAATGAAAAGGTGTAAAAAAGAACTCAAATCTGAGCCTTTTAATTTTTGCATACTTCTAAATTAATACGCTACATAAATTAAAAAAATAAATATTTCAGTTTTATACCCAATCATCCGCCGAGAGAGCCATGACTTTGTTGAATAATCGATACTTTGCTGGATTTCCTATTTTTGCAGAATTTTCACCTGTGGAAGATTTTCGAGATGCTGTATGTCGCCAACATGATGTTGGAGATTGCATTAGAGGAGGATTTTGTAATTTTTTGCATATTAAACACATTTCTCGCAACCTTGAAGATATGCTTTATTCACCTTCAAGACGGCGAAGCAGAAGCGCTTCGGTTTCTTCTAATTCAAACTTCTCCAATACAGATTCATATTCAGATAATGATAGCTTTTATAATTCTGCTTCAAGCTATTTTGATTCGATTAAAACAGAAACATCATTTTTTTCATCAACAACTTCCACTGAATCTTCCACCACAGAAAATGAAAGCAACAGCAGCCTGGAAGAGGAAGAAACAGAAAAAGAAGAAATCCCCACTGACAATGATAACCTTCCACGAGCATTTCGAATCAAGCCTCTCAAAATCACGATAGTTGAAAGTTCAGCTTCCTCGGATGAAGATGAAATTGTGGATCGTCATCAGCAAGTTAGTAGGCGGCTTCGGTGGGAAATTTATCGACAAAAATTGGAAGGAAATCTTGAATGGGATGATGAAAAGGAAAGACAATTCGTGTTTAATCTTTTGGAACTCAGCTAAACCTTTATCTTTACAAATTTTATATTTTCACTTTTGATACTTTTTACTGGTTTTTAAAAAACACTTTATTGCTGCCAAAGAAAAAAAAATTATTTATTGTTTGTACAAAAAGGAAAAATTATTTAAAAGTTTAATAAAAAGCTCTAATTAAGGTTCAATCCCACAACAAAATTTACAAAATAATCAATCATGTAGCAATTTGATTTTTTTCAATAAAAAGGTTGGACACTTTCAATATATTGGAAACTTTATGCCTTTAATAACCATTTATTGCTATTCTAATAAAAAAAACTTCTTGTAACAGCATTAAGCTATTATAAAATTCACAAATATTTCCATTAAACAAGAATCTTAAAATTTTATCAAAAATGGATCGTAAAACGTTATTCCAAAAAGGTGTCAAAGTGTGGCATAACTAATAATAATTAACTTTATAACAATGCATTAGTAAAACTTAATTATCGAAAAGGTTTTTGAATAATAAAAATGGAGCAAAGATACTTTATGCAACCTTTTTCTTCGTCAAAAAAAAGCAAAGGCGAAAAACAAAGCTCATTAGCTCTCGTCTGGAATATTACCGTGCTTCGCTGACGTTCACTCTTTCGTCGATTTGCAAAAAATTCGATGAAAAGTTTTTTCATCGATGTTTCTTTCCATTTTGTATCAGAAAAATATTTGCGAGCTTATTTTTTCGATTTGCAACAAAACTTTCTGATTGCAGCTTGCTTTTATTCCCGCGTTGAATTCGATAATATTTGTTTCCCTTTTTCTCCCATAAACTTTACTAATTTTGTTTCATTTTTTAGTGACTCGTTCAATTGATACTCAACATGTCGTCACATCTTTCAATGTTCGCTCTTACTGGAGAAGATGCAGCTAAAATGATCTACTGTGAAACCCATAATGGTGGTACCAATCTCAACTTTCAAATGGAACAATACACCTTCATGCGTCGTACTGATGGCTCTCACATCTTCAATCTCAATAAAACCGCTGCAAAGATCCATCTTGCTGCTCGTGCTATTGCTGCCATCGAAAATCCAGCTGATGTTGCAGTTGTCTCTGGCCGAACTTATGCTCAACGTGCTGTCTTGAAGTATGCTGCTCACACCGATGCAACACCCATCTTTGGTCGTTTCACTCCTGGCTGTCTCACCAATCCTGCTCAAAAGAACTTCAAAGAACCTCGTCTTCTTATTGTCGCTGATCCACGAATTGATCATCAAGCTGTCACCGAAGCTTCTTATGGAAACATCCCTGTTATCAGCTTTGTCAACACGGATTCTCCTTTGAGATTTGTTGATATTGGTATTCCATGCAACAATAAGGTATGTCTCTTTATTAAACTAATAGGCTTTTAAACATTTGTTTGGTTTTAGGGTGTCAAATCCATTGGTCTTCTCTTATGGCTCCTTGCTCGTGAAGTTCTTATGCTCCGTGGAAAGATTTCTCGTCAAACTGGATTCGTTCTTGATAACAAAGTCATCATGCCTGATTTATACTTTTACCGTGAAGAACAAGAAAAAATCGAACAAGAAGAACAAATCAAAGTCCAACAAGAAGAACAAGTCAAAGTTAAACAAGCTTTCAACGACGCATTCGATAACCAAATGGATCAACAAACGGTCGAAGAAAGAATCGCTCTTGAAACTGCACCAATTCAAGATTGGGTATGTTTATTTTGCTTTTTAATATCATTAACTTACAATAAGTTTTTAGGCAGCTGCATCATGGGATAATCAAGCACCTGCTGTTGCTCCAACTGGTGGAAACGATTCGACTACTCCTGGATCTGGTGGCGCTGTTGGCTGGTGAACACTCAAAGTTCTGCATCAATTTCTTCTATTTGTTCACAAACTTATTTCCTTTGTTTGTTGTTATTTGAATGTTTTTAAATAAATTGTGTTAAACTTATTTGTGTCTCTGTTTCATTTTTGTGTTGCAACATTTTATCTTCTTTTTTCTTCATGAGCAAACTTCAGATTCAGAAAGTAGCAGAGCAGAGCTCACACACCTTTTTGAAATGGTGATTTTTTTGTCTAGTTAAAACTTACATTGATTGCAACTGGAGAGATAATCCTTTAGATAGGAAACATTGTTGTTTCAATCGATTCACTTTATTAACCATTTTTATGTTTTGTTCAAATATGCGACGGCCATCCAGAGGTAGCTTTGCTTCTCAAAAAGTTTTATGGTTAAATATTTTTGTTTGTTTTAGCTTACATAAAACTTGATTATTGTACTTTTATATTATGTTTGACATCTTCCACCATATTAACTTATTCCATTATTTCTTACTTTATCTCATCAAAACCATTACCACTAACACTTTCAACTCCATTGACAGGAGCTACCATTGCAAAGAAGCCGTCGATTTGCTTGCTTGAAGATTCTGTTAATTGTGTTCCACCTTTCGCTCATTTTGATAGCAAATTTCGAACAGCTCAAAAATTTAATCTTAGCGCTTGTGTTATTGAAAAAAGTATGTCCACGGTTTTAGCTGCAATGATGTGTTTGCTTCATAATGAAATGGAATTCAAAGCCAATAAAAGAACTCTAACGTCTGATATGTGGGAGAATAGGTACAATAAAATGTTTAAAGGCCAAGAGTTAATGAGATTTTGCAGGTTTTGTAAAAACAAAAACGAATTCAAATCAATCAAAGAATTAACTTCTAAAACTAAAAGCAAAATTGATGAATGGAAGTTTTTTGCAATTGTTCGAAATCCACTTGAACGATTTCTTTCTGGTTTTGTTGATAAATGCATTTTGTAAGTTTTCTAATCTTTCATAACTTTTTTCTAAGTCTTTAATATTTCAGAGAAAAGAAGCGAGAAACGCTTCCAAATAAATGTTATGGTTGTGAACAAAATTTAACTTGCTTTTTGCAAGAGGAATTCACTCGAGCAATGGTATTGAGTCAAGGAAAATACAATAAATGGACTTATGAAGATATTCATTTCTTCCCACAAAATTGGTAATACTCTTTCTAACAGAAACTCAAACTTTCAAAAAGAAATTTAGGCATTGTGAATTCCATACAAATTTCAATCGAATTAAAACAATTCGATATGAAACACATACATTGGAAGAATATGGGAGGATGTTGGATAAAATTAGTGAAATTTTAAAAAGCAAGCACGTTTCAAGCAAAACCATTGATAGAATTAAAAAAGAATTATTGGAAGCTCATCGAACCCAACATGCAACAGCAAAATCACCCGAACGAGAATATTACACATTGGAATTAAGAAAAAATAAGGAGGCTATGGAATTGCTAATACGATTATATTATTATGATTTTGTTTTATTTGGTTTTCCATTGCCGAAGGAAATATAAACTGAGTAACTCCATTAACCATCCATAATTATTTTATTTTATCTTTCAAAAAAATCAAGTTAGTAACAAATCGAATAAATTTTGTATCCATTCAATTATTTCTCCTCGATATTGTTTTACTGCACAAATGGTTAAAATAGGATTTGCAATTGCCACAAATGAATGCAATAAACTCATAAAAGTTGTAATACCAGTGCTCGCTCTTTCATTGAGAAGATAAGCTACGGTGATTACACTCAATGGAAATACTATTGCAACCGCGGATGAAATACACTAAAAACTAATTGTTGATTTAAAAGCCATCGAGATAAAGGACAAACTTGTAAAATCATGCACGTTTGAAGTTGGCGAAAAGAAGTTTTCATTTCAGGCACCATCATTTCAAATTTTAAAAACTTTAAAACTCGAAAATTGTAAAAAATTATCAAAAAGTAATTCGTTGTTACCATAAATACAGCAAACATCATTCCAATGGTGAAGAAAATTTATTAAAGAAAATTATACACGAATATGTATTATTATAACGACAAAAATTCAAACAATAACAACAAAAAATAAAATATTAGATAATTTCTCCTTCTTCTGATGGAGCTTTCATAACCTTTGAAGGAATTGATGAAACTTTATCATGACCATCTTCGTTAGTTTTCAATATCAACGATATATTTTTAGGCTAATCATTTTCCAAACACTTTCTCTTCAATCTCTGAAGCAATAGATGAATATTCTTTACCACCTAAAATGTCCGATGATCATTTTCAACTTTTCCTTCGATTACTTGTTAAAGCTGTAAATGATTCAAAAGTAGCTGAAAACCTTGTTCCTTTGCTTGAAAAATATTGGGGACAAGTGAAGGTGCCGAGAATTTATTCATTCTATTTGATGTCATTAGCTATCGTTGCAAAAGCTTTGAATCCTAAACTTGTTTTATCTCAAGTCTGCAATCTGTTTGGTGATGATATTTGTCCTCGAGAAACTCTCTGGCTTCGGTTCTATGTGCTTCAACGATGTATGCCTTCTGAATTCAAGGAAGTATTCAATCAACTTAAACCAAAACTGATAGTGGCATCATCGTCAAACTTTTCTTTCTTCATTGAAGCTTTCTCCTGCACTGTTGCTCCATATGCTCGTCCAAATTCAACGGAAGGTTCTCTGTTCTTGAATCTTTTCTCCGTTGAATTTATCCGAAATTTGAAAACCGACGACATTCCAAAGTTTATCAAAGGCATTCACAAACTCTCACCACTTCCATCTTTTGTGTTTGAACTGCTTCAAAAAGAATTTCCCATCGATGTCACTTTTGCTGCTAACTTTTTCGCTTATCAATCATCTCAATCTAATATCCCTTCAATTGATGAAAAAGTTTTTAGACAAAAATTTGTTACATGTGATTTTGTTCAAAGTCTTGTTGAAGCCATCGTAAGGCAGAATATTCGTCTCTTGCCAAATAATGGGGTATTTGGTTATCAAATGGCATTGATTTTTTGTTTTACTCCATCATTTATCAAAACTTCCAATGGAAAGGGTATGTTTTATTCTAAAGTTTTTAACCATATAACTGTAGATATCTTTTTTAGAGAATTTTACAAAGTTTATTAACCTTATTTCAAATGGAAGCGCTGATTCGATTCAAAGCTGCAAACAAGCTATTTACGCATTGGATTCTGTATGTTTATTTTACTTGTTTTTGTTGGCACTTTTTCTTCTTATCGTCGTCACCAATGCAGAAGCTTTGTCATTGTTATAATTTCATCAAATTTTAGGCTCTGAAATCCAACACTCATTTATTCTCAAAAGTTTATTCAAAATGGATCTTCGAAGTTATTGATCAAAATGTTAGGAACAATAATGGTGGGCAGCATCTTGGTAGTAAATATTTATAAATGCTTGTCTTTCAGATTGCATCTCAAACTCTTGCGAGCTTATTTGTGAAATTTTATCAACAGAAAGCTTTAAAATCGTATCACAAATGTTTCTGAAGACTCTGAAATCAATAAATGAAATGCCTCAAGTTTACATTATTAGAAATTTTGTTGAAAAATATTTGGTTAGTTTTTTCCTTATTGCAT
Organism: Panagrolaimus kolymaensis; assembly: GCA_028622995.1. NCBI lineage: Eukaryota > Metazoa > Nematoda > Chromadorea > Rhabditida > Panagrolaimidae > Panagrolaimus > Panagrolaimus kolymaensis. The sequence goes on from JAJQJQ010000065.1 coordinate 45,040, forward strand.
ACATACTTACTTTTAACATTTGGTTTTATAGATTCAAACTGATTTGGCTGACACAGATTTGCATCGAGAATTATTGAGAAAGCTGATATCATTGAAATTAACTCCTTATTTTTTAGATAAAAACAAAGCCTTCGTTGAAAAGATTGAAGCAAATCTCAAATCAAAGCTTGATAACCTTGATTTCTAGCTATCCATTGTTTCATTTTTTTTACTGTTCATTGTTAAATAAATTATTGTTGATTTTCATTTTTTACATTGATTCACTTTTTTGTTTCAACTTTTTTCTTACAGTTATTCCAAAGAAGCATTTGTTAAGTTCCATAATTTGCGCTTTGCTACGGCTTACTTGTGCAATAATTTCCCGCTATGTTAAATTAGTTGTTTATGATACGGTTACAACACAAATACAATAGAAATATCACTTCTTGATTTTAATCTAACATGGGAACAAAGGGAATATTATTATCATTCACGACCATTACAGAAGATAACGGCGGTTAACGACGATAAAGGAAAGCGCATTTACTTATTGTTTATATAGTGGTTGTTCCTAGTCGTCGATTCCTGATTCTTCATGGCCCGATAATGTTGCATTGATGCATTGAGTGTAACACAATCAATGTATGATGAGTTCAGTCATTTCGTTATGTGTCTTCTCCAAGAAATATTATGTAAAAGTGCATCGCCTTTGGAAGTAAATGCTGTGTAAAAAGTTTGCATTTGGCAGTGTCCAACAATGGAGCAAGATGTAAGGCCATTTGGGATGGGAGGATGCAAAGTAAAGTCTGAAGTTACTCATACGGTATCTCTTGCAGCCACAAAATGGCCATATGGAAACGATGTTAATGTAATTGTCTTTTTAGAGCGATGCAATGGAAGTACCAAACACAGTTTATTAATAAGAACTTTATTTTACTTAAAATTATTTAATAAATAACAGCAAACAATAATTACAAAGAATAAAGTAAAATACAATGTAAGAATAAGTAGTAAAAATAATTAGCTAAACATTAAATAATATTGTGTAAATCATGATCTTCAGGAGAAGGCAAAGTTGATGCAGGCACAGCTTCTTTCATTTCAGCTTCATTTGCAGCAGATACAATCACTTCGCTTTTAGCTAATTCTTCATCAACAAAATCAGAAAGTTGTTGCACAAGTTCACCAGCCTTGAATTTCTGCCAAAAATGATCCAAGCTTCCTTGATATTTATGAACGAAATATTCCTTTAAAATTTCTTTAGACTGGAAAAAAGAAGATTAATTTCTGAAGAAAGTTTTAAAAAAGAAAGATACCTTTGAATCATAATCGAGCAAGCTAATAACGACTAAAGAATGGTCATAAGCATGATCTTCATCAAGGATCATCTTCAAGAAAGCTTGCTTGAGCATAACAAATTGTTGAGATGACGAAAAAGTTGGTTCTTGCATATTCTTCAATGATATGGCAGGCGTCGCAGCAAGCGGTGTACTAGTTTTAGCAACTTCTTCTCGAAGGTGATCAACTTCTCCGACGATGGTTTCATTTTCAGCAGAGAGATCATTGTAAAGTTTTTGAACATCAAGTAAAGTTTGTTCTTTTTCTTCAAGTTGAATCTGAAAAATATGAAATGAGAATGAAACAATAAATGTCTTTGACAAAGAATTCTTAATTAAGATTTTTTTTTTTGATGAAATAAAAGCTATGAGATGCGATTATCAATTTTTTATTTACAAAGTTACTGCCTGCTTTTCATCACTTTTTGGAAAGTTGCTGTATGTAATAAATATTTTTTTTATATCTTAAACAAAACCTTTTTTTATTTTTCAATACCTCCAGTAAACAGTCATAGACGGTAATCGTTTTTCGTTCCTCCATGGTTTGTAAACATCTAAAAATTGAAGAGTATTGATAAAGCATCATCATCTGTTTTATTTTTGTACATTTTAGAAAATCATTTTATTGTTTGTTATAAAAGTATTAGAACATCGCAAGAAAGAACCATTATATTTTATTTTCATGTTTTGTAATAGCAAAATTTATGAATGGAAATAAATAACAAGCCAACAAAAAATGGTGAAACTAAATAAGGCAATAACTGGAAATTCAAAAAAGATTTCTGTTCCTTAAAATTGTACCATCTTCTTAAATTATTTACGTTTATCGTAACTGTATGTCCATGGATGGATTGTTTATTAGTTTCAATAAAAGAACAATTCTCAAATTTCTTACAAATTTTTTTAAAAATAGTTTTACTTTCTGATTTTTCGACATTTTCTAAACAAAGAAATACTCTAAGTTGTTTATTTCTCTGAAATTTTTTTGTTTTTAATAATTGCAAAGGAATAAAAAAACGAACTTTGATAAGTTTAAGAAAATCGCTTATGTCGAAATCATAATTTTCTGTTGTAAATTTAAATTGAAGCAAAGTATATTCCACGTTTCTATTGACAGGCATTAAATCATTTAACCAAGTTTTTGGTAAATCCGTAAAGTAAAATTCATCTGCATAAGGAAAATAATTTAAAACATCTTTGAAAGAAATATCAGAAGAAAATATGCAATTTTCGAATTCAATATTCGAAGGGTCACCAAAAGCAATGATTCTCAAATCATTTTTGTTGAGATTACATTTGATCAAATCAACAACAGTTAGATTTAAAAAAACATTTTTTTGTTTTATCATATTCTAAATACTCCTTTGGTTTTCAATTATAACATATGAATTGTAAATAGTATTGAAGATTGTAGGTAGGGCATCAATTTTTTTTGAAATGGAAAAATTTGGGTTAAAAGAGGTTTTCATTTGACGAAAAAATTTACACGATTCTTGAAGTTTAATTTTGTCGATGGGATTGCATAAAGCAAAAAATCTTTGAAGGATGACGAAATCAAGTTCAAACAAATCAAAAGTCTCTGTTTTCCATGTTGAAAAGAATTTATGGTTTGGATCTAAAATTTAAATAACTTATTATCATAAAATTGAATAACAAACCTCGTTTGGGACAAAATGCTATATTATGATGTTGAAAACAAACATTACAAAGGTTTTTGCATTTGCATATTAGGTCATCAGTTAGATAATTTTTACACAGAAAAGAAACGTCAGAATAGTTTAATTTTGAAAATCGATTTGAAAGATTTGGATAAATTCCACAATTTGATGAAATATGATTGTCATCCTTACAAAAAAAGCACAACATTGTCATGGCTAAAAAATACAATCCTTAATGAATAAAGCTTCACTACCCTTTATAATTCTTTTATTAAAAAAGCTCAAGTGTTTTTCAATCAAATTTAAGGCTGAGTTAGAGAACATGATGGACGTACAAACGAATAGTTATTTTGACAAATGAATGATATTCGTTTGTAGCTATTAATTGTTTACAGTGCATGTGGATGGCTGAAGGCGTTCCCTCAAAGAAGACGCTTAAAAGACCTTGTTCTAAGGTCATTACTAAAATGCGTCCCGGCCCATGTTACTAATGCGGCCCGGTCCGGCGGGAATTAAAAAAATGCTATTTCATACAAAAAATTTTTTTGATCCATCAAGATTCGAACTTTTGACCCTTTTTTCTCTCAAACCACTACACCATTCAAGCATTTGTTTGACTAATAACGAAGAAGCTTATATGCTTTTTGACTATTCTTGCGCATTTTTTCCTGCGCTTTTTTTACAAATAAACTTTTTTATGTATTTATTAATATGTCTATTGAATATTCAGTTTTTTTTTTGTTTTCTATTTATTCTCTTTATTATCAACAAGAACATTGGGGCCTTACCTTCGGTAAGTCCCTCAAACTAAACATACAAACAAACAATCTTCGAAACCGTTACATTTTTACAATCAAAACGTGGACATTTTACACATTAAGGTATTTTTTGAGAACCCTAGAGAGTAGACCTGCTTTTAGGAATTCTAAAAAATTATCAAAGGGGAGATTATGTGCTTTTTTAGAGGGTGCAAAATTGGAAAAAAATAGAGTGCCCAAACACCCATGCGTGTCTACAACAATACAATTAAAATAAACAACATTGTCCATGGCCTTACAGGCTTACATTCCATTTTTCATGGTAAATTTTGGAGCCCTGCCTACGGCAGACCTCCTAAATTTTACAAAAAAATCTTCTCCAATAATCAACGGTTTCCTGGGCCATGCATTTCCATATCTCTCATATTCGGCTACATCTTAACCACTTCGAGGTCCATTCCATAGGTCTAATTACACATGGGCCTTTCAGGCCCCAAAACACATTTCAACCCAAAAACAACCAAATATCGAACCAAACATAATCAAACAATCACCCGAAAATCATTAAATATCAACCCGAAAACCATCTTACATCTCACCAAAAACAACTAAACATTCACCCAAAAACAACTAAATATCCACCCAAATATTATAAAAAAAATGTGCCGAACGCTTACATGTTTACAACAATGCAATTACAATAAACAACAGGGCCCTTCGGCCAACATTCCATTTTCATGGTTAATTTTGGAGCTCTGCCTTCGGCAGACCTTCAAAATTTACGATATAAATCGTCTCCAATTAACGACGGTTTCTCTGGGCCACGCTTTTCATATATCTCATAGTCGGATATATCTTGACATCTTCGGGGTTCATTCCATAAGCCAAATTATACTTGGACTCTTCGGAACCAAATCCGTTTTGACCCAAAAACCACCAAATATCCACCCAAAAATTAGCTAAAGATCCACCCAAAAACATTTAAATATCGATTAATACATTACAACACAAACAACTAAACATTCACCCAAAAACCACCAAATATCTAACCAAACTCAATCAAACATCTCACCAAAAACAACTAAATGTCCACTCAAAAACCATTTTACATCTCACCAAACACAACTAAACATTCGCCCAAACACAACTAAATGTGCACCCAAAAGCCACCCAAAAGTCATCCAAAAACAACTAAATATCCACCTAAAAATTTCAATGCAGACAATCAGAGAAAAAACAAATTTTTCACTTCCAAAAATGCTTTCAAAAAAAGCAAAGAGAAACTTTCGTGTCGAGAAAAATTTCAAAAAATGCAAATTTAAACTGGCCAAAACATGGACATATTCGAGAGTCCGAAGCGTGAGACCAACATATTTGGAATCAGCGTAAAAAACTGATCTAGGCTATCGGGACAAAACAAAACAAAAGCAGAACCGACATACAAACATACAAACATACAAACATACAAACATACAAACATACAAACATACAAACATACAAACATACAGACAGAAACGACATTCCAATTTACAAAGGAAGATATCAAACTTTTCAAAATAAAAAAATTTTGCAAATATTCGGTTGTTCGGAAAGTTCGCACCGCGATAAATTCAATTGGCCAACTATGAGGAGTAAGGCTTATCAGATATTGTTTTTACCGATATGTAGCCCCCAATAATGGGCTTCGATGAGGCCCAATAGGTTTTAAAAACTATTAGCTTGTCATGAAATTAATGGCACCTAAAGCACCAAGATGCCTATGTTGGTTGAAATCCGGTTTTTTGATTTTTTAATTTTTTGAGGTGGGAAACTATTTTTATGTTATCCCTAGCATTTTTCTGCTATTTTTAGCATACTTTTAACGTATTTTTACTCAGTACAAAGCTTTTTTTTACCATAACTAAATTCTTCGATAAATGGCTACTATAAGCCTATAGTACCCTTTTTGCTATTAAATAGCTATCATTGGCTATTAAAGTCTCATGAATCGTTACCATATCTTTTAGTATTAATAATTTCTGACATAAAATTGTTTTCATAAAAGAATAAGACCAAATGTTAAAATTAAAAAAATCAGAAAAACCGGTTTTTAACCAACAATGGCATCTTGGTGCTTTAGGTGCCATTAATTTCATGACAAGCTAATAGTTTTTAAAACCTATTGGGCCTCATCGAAGCCCATTATTGGGGGCTACATATCGGTAAAAACAATATCTGATAAGCCTTACTCCTCATAGTTGGCCAATTGAATTTATCGCGGTGGGAACTTTCCGAACAACCGAATATATTTTGCGGTTATTTTTGTAGAATATGTTGTTTTGTTCTCTTGTCTATTTACAAGACTTTCGAATATTTTCTCGCACAACTGCAAAAAAGTTTTTCAACAACTTCTTCAATATTTATTGTTTCATGTTTGTAGGTTTTTTTATCTCATTATGTTGATTTCTTTTTTATACCTTTTTTTAGTGCTATTGCAATCTTCTTTTGTATTTTTTTCGCTATTTATTTTTGTCTCACAACCAAAATGTAAGGATCCTATTTATAAGTTATAAAAAATATATTTCATCTTTTTCAGCTCTGATCAATCATCTGTTTCATCATCACAAGCTAATGGAGGACTTGAAGGATTGAAAATCACCATCTCTGATCATGTTTATCGTATTGAACTAAATCGTCCAAAGAAGTTTAATGCTCTTACTCTTGAAATGTATGATGCAATCATCGATGGTCTGAAAGAAGCATATGCTAATAAGGATGTCAAATTTGTTGTATTTTCTGGTAATAATATTTTACTTTTTATTCTTCATTTTAAACCTTTATATTCATCTTAGGTACCGGGAACTATTATTGTAGTGGAAATGATTTAACCAACTTTGAAAAGGCTGCAAAAATTGGTAAAGAAAAGATGGCTGAAGAGGCAAGAGAAATTTTTCAACGTTTTGTATCTACTTTCATTGATTTTGATAAGCCTCTCATTGGATTAGTGAATGGTCCTGCTGTTGGTATTTCAGTTACATTTGGACGAAAGCTCACTGCAACTAAAGTATATGAACGTAACCTTATCAATGAAGTCATTCCAGTTTCAACATTTTTTGATAAATGCAACCGTCGAATCGCTGAATATGCTAAACTTCCACCAGAAGCTTTAAGAGTCAATAAAACTGTGCTTCGTAATGTTCATCGTGAGAATCTTCATAAAGCAAATCAACATGAAGCTGCTGTATTGAAAGATCGTTGGCTTTCAAAAGAAGGTGAACAAGCTTTGATGGCTTTTATGATGCGCAAAAAATAAGGTGAAAATGTATGTTCTGTAGTGTGCCTTTCAAAATTATTTCTGTATTGTATATTGTAGATTTATTATATTTTTTTTAAGATTATTAATAAAGGTTATAAAGAAAATTGTTCATTTGGTTAAAGTAATGATTATTTTTTTACATATTTCGATTTGCAAAAAGAGGTTTGATAAGAAATGAAAAGTTGCTTTAAAACACACAATCTTGCCTTATTATAATCTAAAAGAAGTGCTCGGAGCCATACTCCGATCATTCAAAATCCGGCGCCTAAAATTTAGAAAAGTCAAAAGATAGACGATGATTATTTGGCGGGCTTGATACAGTCCCCAAATATTGAATGATGGATGGGGTTGCAGTTCGAAAGCATTTTTTTCCAGATTGGCTGAGATGACACATAGTTCCTACAGCTTGAATAAGTTTTACTTGTTCAACATCTGAGAATCGAGAAATGTAATTTGTCTGAAAAAGCGATCATTTGAGTAAGTTACGTAAACTGAACCTTATGATCGAATAAAACAAATCAAAAAATCAAATGTTTGAAAACCAAAAGTCAAAAGCGATGATATGAAAGAAGCCATTTTTAGACAAGCTTTCTTCCAGCCTATTTTCATTAAGAAATTTGCTTACTTGTTTTGAAGTAACTGAAATACTAATTGATTGTTGATTTTCTCTTGTTGGTAGAAGGATTTCTTCTCCACTTGGGCCTTTTAAAGATTCATGTTTTGGCTCTTCATCAGCAATATTAATCAGTTCATCTAATTCTTGTATAACTTCACGCAATTGATAGGGTGTCACCTAAAATGCCAATCTTACTATTAGGCCATTTAAAGAAAAGCTTACATTAAATTGAGCGCTAACAATTTCAAGTAATTCAGCTATAGTGAATTTGCTTCCACCAAAATAAACTTCAACGTATTCGGCACCTTCAAATGATCTTCCAATATAATGAATTCTACGAATAAGAATGGTTAATGAACCAATAAAAGCTGATAAAATTATAATTCCAAATGAAAGATAAGTTATGATTATAATTGCTTCTGTTAGTGTTTCAGCTTTCGGGGAAATATCACCAAAACCGATAGTTGTAATTGAAATAAAACTTAAAATGAATGATGAAAATATGGGAGTGGAAGGTAAAAGTACCTAAGATAAAATGTATCAACATAATCCAAATCAGGCATTAACTCGGCGAAAAGAAGTGAACCAATTGCAGAATGTCCAAGAATTAATAACATTGCGACAAATACAGGAAGTTGATGGGGATGGCTTGTTTCTAATTCCTGTAAATTTTACGAATAGGAAATAACAAGATTTTACTTTTTTCATCAAAAGAAAAAATCTAACATGCTATTAATAACTAACCTTTTCACCTTTAACTGAAGCAATCAAAGTCCAATAAAGCTCTGCGATCATTTCACTAAAATTACTTAAAACCAAAAATACTGTAGGTACACCAAAACATATATAAAAAATACAAAAAATTATTCCACCCTTTGATTTAGGTACAATTGAACCATAACCAATTGTTGTCACAGATGTAAATGTAAATAATAAAACATCTGGGAAGGATTCGTTAGCTAAAGATGGATCAATTTCTTGAAATATTATAGCACCAAGTACAATATATGCAATTCCAACAAATAATTTCAAAATATTTGGTAACAGCGATAACATAAACTGAAAATTAACCATTTTGTAAGCAACAATAAAAAAAACTCGTCATTAAATTTTTGCAAAACAACAATGGCCAAAAATGGAGAATCCAAACTTACGGTTATCATAAAATCTTTATCGTTACATTCATGTGAATCCATAAATCGTTTTTTCCAAATATAATAAGGTAAAATATATTTTTTCCAAGCAAATAATTTTTTCTTATTATCATTTTTTAAAATAAAATTAAAGTCTTGATGCTGAAGATGAGAATGGCCATGAGGATGATTTGAATGCAATCGACATGAATGGCGTATCGATTGTTTACGAACGATGATATTTGGAACAATAAATGGTGGATACGAAAATGAATTGGTTGTTGTTTCATCAGACAAAGAAGGCGGCGGCGAAGAGGAAGAAGAAGAAGACGGATGCGATTCTTCTATTGATGATGAAGGAGAAAGAGGTGATGATGTAAATAAATTAACAACTCCTGATTTTCTTACTAATTGATTTTTATCATCGCTAATTTGATTTGAAGTTAAATTTAAATGAAGTTCATCAGTTTCAATTACACGTTTAACAATAAATGAAGCCCCACGTTTGGTTGTTATTTCAGTAATTAATGGAGAAGAAGAAAATTGTTGTTCTTCTTGATTAGTTGTTGTTGCAAATGAAGATGATGGAACATTTTCTTCATCTTTTTCAATTGAACCCATTTTATTATTAGTATCACAAAAATTATATCAGTAGCAAATAATAAGAAATATAAACAAACGCAAGTTTTAAAGAAAATTCATTTTATATCCACAAATATTCTAAATACATAAAATAAAGTAATACAAATTTGGTAAAAGTTAATAATTTCCAAAATATTTGTCTTCCACCTGAATGTTGTGATGCAAAAAAAATTATAAAAATGTTGGGGTTGATAAGTGAAAAACGTGATTTTTTACTTTCTATTTTCATAACTTTTCTTCTTCTTTTATTATTTTATGGGACTTGCAAAAAAGTAGGGGCTCATTTATCATTTACCATAGATCATCATCTTTCCTCTAACTTTTATTAATTAAAAAAAAGTCCATTGATTGTTTAATGAGTAATCAAAATCATTGATTTTTGATGGGTTTTAATTTTTTTGATTTGAATTTGCAAACTAAAAATTCTTCATTCATGTTTTCTAGCGACCGTTTTTGTCCCACATCGAAAAAGCATTGCCTTATTTTGCCACAGTTTTCCATGTTTTACCCATTTTTTACATTTGCATCATTTGTTTTACTTCTTTCTTTATTTACCGATTCATTTCTCTCTCATCATTTTTTTTATAATCTAGCTTTTTTATAGCTTCTAAAATTATGTATGTAGTACATAGGTCATAACTTTACCTCCATCTCTTTTTACATAGCCGTCTACATCCTTTATGCGTGATTTTAGCTGTTTTCTTTCCTCTTTTTGCGCTTTTATGTTTTCTTTTCTCGTACGTGAATATTGTTAATTTGGGTATGTCTATGGAGCTTCGTTAGCAACCAGTCTTTCATTTTCTTTATGCATTTTTATGATCAATCCGCGTTCATCTTTTTTTAGTAATTATTCATCCTTTGTTTTATTATAGCCGGTGAATTATAATGGCTACAGATCTTGGCGACTTTTTTGCTAAAAAAGCTTCAAAATCTAAAAAGAAATCAAATGCTTTGAATGTTGGAGATCTGGTACTACGGTTAGAACGTAATACTTTACTTCAGGTTAGTTTTCTTTTTACAATATTTATAAAATAACTAAACTTTTTTTTAGGAAGAATGTGAACAAGAAGAAGCTTTAGAAACCCAGGCGAATAATGAAAACCTAAATGAATCCTTAAATTCTGAAGATTCTGAATGGATTGATCCTTCTGCTAACAAACTGCCAACAAATTTTGAAGAACTTGGTATCAAAGATATGGTAGCTTCTAAGCTTGATGATGACGAAGAAGTGGAAAGTGTTAAAGATGAACCTGTGAAAACATGGAATACAGCTAAGGTAAAGTTTTGTCTATTAGATTATTCTAAAAATACCTTGTTTTTAGAACAAACCTCCTCCTGAAGATGATGATGAAGGATCAAAGCCTGAAAATGAAAGAGCTGTTGAACCTCCACCAATTTATAAGGCACCAGTAAGATATCAACCACCTAGGGCTCGTCCTGTTAAACTTGATTTAGCAAATGAAGAAATGTTTCCAAGTCTTGCTGCTGCTGATGAAAAAGTCAAAGAAGAAAAGGCTAAAGGTTCCAAAGTTAAAACTGAGCAGTAAGGTTATTTTCACATTTTTAACTTTCTAAAATATGTGTATTTATAGATCCGAAGGTTGGCAAGTGCAAGGTTCAAAGAATGCAGCATCCGTAGCAAAAGATTCAGATGGAAAATATAAACCTCCAGCATATCGTTTTAATGGAGAAGGTGGACTTCCACCTCCAAAGAAAGAAGTTGTTTCAACTCTTCAAACAACTGTGGTAACATTTGGAGCTGTTTAATCTTGATGTACTTTGATATTTTTAGGAACCACTTTCTTCTGAAGATAAAAAAGACTCGAAGCCTGAAACTGAAGCACCTGTTGTTACTTCTCGAACTGGTAGATATGTACCGCCTGCATCTCGTTCTAATGGTGAAGGTGGACTTCCACCACCAAAGAAAGAGGTGGTTCCAACTCTTCAAACAGCTGAAGTAACTCTTTGAATTATCCCATCTTTTTGTCTATGTACACGTTTTTAGGATCCACTACCTCATCCAGAAGATAAAGAAGACTCGAAGCCTGAAAATACAGAATCTGTACCAAAAGATTCCGATTCTATTGGAAAATGTAAACCACTTGCATCTTGTTCTAAAGAAGAAGATAGCTGTCAACTACTAAATAAAGTCGTGGTTCCAACTCTTCAAACAGCTGAGGTAACTCTTTGAATTATCCCATCTTTTTTTCTATTTACATGCTTTTAGGATCCACCACCTCATCCTAAAGAAAAAGAAGACTCGAAGCCTGATAAATATGTACCTCCTCAACGTCGTAATCGTGAAGCATGGTGATGCAAATAACAAATGAAGAAATGTTTCCGACTCTTCGTCCAAAATCGAGCTTTAAACCTAATTTATTGCTTTATTTGTTTTTTGTTCGCGTTTATAATAAATTTGTTATTAATAAAGTTCTTCATAAATAAAAGAAACAATTTGATATGTTTTGACTAATTTGCACTAAATTTTCAATGCTTTCTTCACGGTTTTATTTTGTTCCTCCTTTCGATATTATTTGATTTGATCCATAAACGTCCGATTGATTCTTTCGTAGATATTAACGACCTAACCCATTAAACGATTATTCCTTCAAGTTTATGGAAAATGTGATTACTCTAATAAACTTTTATTTTGCAAGAATGGTGTAAACTTTTAAAAACATCATATTCATAATCTTGATTTTATGTGTAAACAAAAAATAAGAAACAACACCTTTTTTCAAATCTCGAGACTTCAAACGCCTATGGTAATCGAATGAAAACAAGGTTTGCAAAACATGCTTGTATAATCAGAAAAGCATACTTTAGTACCATGTATCCATCATTGTTTTGTTATCAAATCAATAGAAGTAATAAAAATCTTTATTGGACGTTGTTAAAAATGCCTAGTAAAATACAAAAAAACGAAAACATGTACAATATTTAATAACAATCATTCATTCAAGATATGCAATACCAGCTTCTTTCATCGCTTCTTTCAAAATTCCTTTATTGGTGAACTTGATTTCATCAGAGAATGTAACTTTTGCTTCAGTTAGAGGTAATTTCATGTGATCTTTAACAATCTTTTTCATCAGGTGAATCATTAAAAATTTGATTGGAGCTTTTCGAACGCCACGAGAAGTATTAATTTTGAGATCAACAAGTTTACCACATTCGGAGGCGATAAGTTTGAATGGCCAATTTTCATTAACTTTGATTTGAGATAATTCTTTGCCAAAAAATGGAATGAAATCTAAAATGACGAGATATTGTTAAAGTAATAAGTTTAAAAAAAAAGCTTACCATAAGCAGTATAAGTTGGATAATCTTTAGCCATCTTTTGTGCTTCTTCACCTACAGTAGGCTTCTCACCATGAAAACAAACATAAGCAGGAGTTCTAGGATTATCTGAAAAATAGAAAAGTTTTTGATTCAAAGATAAAATGAACAACTTACCATTAGGATTTGTTATAACTTTGCGTTCATTACCACTGACAGAATAAACAGAAAACGCATCTTTGTAGAAATGGATTTGAATGTATTCTTTGAATATTGCTGAACCCTTTGCTGGAACAGATTGAGAAAATTGTGCAGGAGTTTGAATTTTATGCAGCGATTTCGAAGATGATGGAGTATGAGCCTTGACAGCGATGGATATGGGTTTCTTAGGTGATGGCGATACTTCCTGCTTTGTTTCTCCAGAAATTGACTTTTCGGTTACTTTAAGAAGAGCAATACCATTATCATCGACTTCAAGCAATACGATCTTTGAAAGTGATGAAGACGTTGTAGCAATAGGATGAGAAGAATTGTATATCCAGCTTGAATCAATAAAATGTCGCTTGTAAAACTAAAAAGTATTAGATAAGTGGATAAGAGCTTGAAGAGCACAAAAGTTACTTACTTCGAAATTTGTTCCAGAAGTGACATCGAATTCGGCGCTTTCAGTAAAAGGCAATCGACGATAACATGTTTCAAATGTCTTCACATCTTTTCCATTACACATAACTTTGAAATCCCACTCACATACAGTTGCAACATCAAATTTCTTCAAATCCTTAACACCATTAAGGATGCGAGCTTTAGTCAAAAAGCCGCTAAAGATACCTTTCAATCCTTCAGGATCATCTTCGTTAAAATCAAAAAAGCGAACATTTTCTTTGAACATATTCTCAAAAAACTGCTTTCGATGAATGAAGAGGTTGAACGAGTAGCCAATGATGTAATGATGAAGCTTCGAAGTTGATGGAGCATTTAGGACCAAGTTGTGACAAAATAATTCCAAGTCATTTTTATGTAAAGTCACTGGAACCATAAAATGTTTGAATGGAATCCAACAGCCATCGTGAAATTGCAAAATGGTTGCACAAATTATTTCCTTTTGATGAAAAATGAATACGACGACATCACCATTTTCTGCACACATATTAGCACAACGTAAGGCTCGAATGACACTTGCAGTTTCAAAAGAGCACAGAGTAACATCATTATAACCAAAAGCTCGAGCATTTTGAAGTATTTGAGTTTTAGATTCAGATCCACCAGCTTCAGTGTACGGAAGAACAATCTTTGATATGGTAGAAGAATCATAAAGTTTTCGAAGAGTTTTGAAGAAATTTCGTGAATGAGCTAATTTACCATTACATTCAGTTAGTCGAAGTTGTTTACCAAGAAATTGAGGAATTGATGAAGACAAATCATAAATACAAGTTTCATTTAATGTCGAAGCGACAACGTATGGCGGCTTGGTTTTCATTTGAACCTGAAAAATGAAGTCATTGATATAAAAAATAGTCAAATGAATGAGCAAATAATTAGCATAAAAGATTCACGTTAAACACATTTTTAAAGTAAATAATCACGAAAGAAAAATTATTAGAGAGAGAGGAAGAGGATATAAACACTAACAATCTTCCAAAAACAAAAAGAAAAGTGTGTTTCAAACTTTGGGCGATGAAAAAAAAGCAAATCATTGTTTATTTTAAAAGGTTTCAGCAGTGGAAAGAAAAAAAGAAGAAGAGTTCAACAACAAATTTTACAACTGTCGAAAAATAAAATTTTCAAAGTTTGTTTGAGAAGGCAAAATTGGTGTTCTGTTACTAGCCTTCGTTACACGTTGGTTTTGAATAATAAAATTGATGAGTTGGCTGGCTCTTTTATATTTGGTGTTTGTTTGACTGCTTTAAAAGCATTATTATTTATCTTCTTTGCAAAAACTTATATTTCCTATCATTATGGGTAGCGATAAAAAAGATGATGAAGTAGCAGCTTCCAATCCTTATTCACGCCTTGATAAAACTGCTGTAGTTCAAAAGGCTAGAGCCTTTAATGAAACTCCCATCAATGCTAAAAAATGTACTCAAATTCTTTGTGAATTACTTTACATATTTCAACATGGAGAAACTATTAGTCGTAATGAAGCTACTGATACCTTTTTTGCTATGACTAAATTATGGCAATCAAAAGATCATGTTCTTCGTCGATTGGTTTATCTTGCTATCAAAGAACTTGCAGGAATGGCGGATGATATTATTATTGTCACTAGCTCGTTAGTTTTTACACATTTTCTTAGAATTAATTCATTGACTTGAATATTTTCAACCAGAAATTGTACTTTTATTTATAAAAAACAAAAGCTACATACATATCTTTGACCCTAATAATAACCAATACATTTTTAGTCTCATGAAGGATATGACTGGTCGGGAAGATCTTTATCGTCCTGCAGCAGTTCGATCCCTTTGTCGAATCATTGATGGCGGAATGCTTCAAACCATTGAACGTTATTTAAAGCAAGCAATCGTCGATAAAGTTCCAGCGGTTGCATCAGCCGCTCTTGTTTCATCCTTGCATATTCTTCGCAAAAATCCTGAATTCATTCGTCGCTTTGTTAATGAAGTTCAAGAAGCCGTTTCATCTGATAACCATATGGTTCAATTCCACGCCCTTGGTTTGTTGTATCATATTCGTTCAGCGGATCGTCTCGCCGTGAGCAAACTTGTTCAAAAATTCAGCAAATCTTCCCTTCGATCACCTCATGCCCTTTGTTATTTGATTCGAATCGCTGCAAAATTAGTTGAAGAAGACGAGGATCGTTCACCATTTCAATTTATTGAATCATGTTTGCGTCATAAAAGTGAAATGGTTATTTATGAAGCTGCATCAGCAATAGTTCGACTTTCAAATATTAGCAGTGGTGAACTTGCTTCAGCTATAAATGCTTTACAACAATTTTGTTCTTCACCAAAACCATCCCTTCGCTTTGCTGCAGTAAGAACACTCAATCAAATTTCAATTAATTATCCACAAGCTGTTATTTCATGCAATGTTGATTTGGAACAACTTATTACCGATCAAAATCGCTCTATTGCTACCCTTGCAATTACAACTCTTCTTAAAACAGGAGCAGAAGCTTCAGTTGAACGTTTGATGAAACAAATCAGCACATTTGTTTCTGAAATTAGTGATGAATTTAAAATAGTTGTCATTGAAGCCATTCGTTCTCTTTGCCTTCGGTATCCTCGAAAGCATGCAACCATGATGAATTTCCTTGCTACCATGTTACGTGATGAAGGCGGATATGATTATAAGAAATCCATTGTGGACACGATTATCACCATCATTGAAGATAATCCAGAAGCCAAAGAGCTTGGCCTTTCACATCTTTGTGAATTTATTGAAGATTGTGAACACACCAATCTTGCCACCCGTGTTTTACATTTACTTGGACGCGAAGGACCAACAGCTCAAAATCCTCAACGATATATTCGATTCATTTATAATCGATTAATTCTTGAAGCAGTTCAAGTTCGTGGAGCTGCTATTACAGCTTTAGCTAAATTTGGTGCTCAATGTCCTGATCTTCGTCAAAGCATTATTGTTTTACTCAATCGCTCCATTTATGATACAGATGATGAAGTTCGTGATCGTGCAACATTTTATCTTGCTGTTTTACGCAATGGGCAACAAAATGTAGTAGCTGATTTTATTCTTAATCCCCTTCAAGTAAGCTACCAAAAAATAAATAAATAAATAACTTCTAACTTACTCCATTGGTTGGTTTTAGATTTCGGTTGTTGGACTTGAACGTCAAACGGAGCAATATCTTGCGAATGGAGATTTCACTAAACCATTTGATATTAAACAAGTTCCAATTTCGGCTCAACCTATTACTGCGAATGAAACAAAAAAATCTGCTCTTTCGGTTGAAGCCCCAGTTAAAAAGGAAGAAAAAACAAAGGCATCAAGACAAGATATTTATGCTCGTATGCTTTTTATAGCCTTTTTTATCACATTAAATATAAAAGTTGTATATTTCAGAGCAACTTTCTGCAATTCCTTCCATTTCAAAACTTGGGCCTCTTTTCAAATCATCTTCCCCTGTTGAACTCACTGAATCTGTTACTGAATATACTGTATCCGTGGTCAAACATATATTTCAAGAGAATGTTGTTTTACAATTTGATTGTAAAAATACTCTGAATGATCAACTTCTTACTGATGTTCACGTTGAATTGGAACCATCAGATGATTCAGAATGGGAAATTCTTGAAACCATTCCTCTTCCAACTTTACCATATTCTCAAGTTGGAACAACTTACATTATTTTAAAAGATGAAAGTCTAACAGCAAATTTTGGTGCAACGTTGAAATTTAAAGTTGTTGATGTTGATCCAACAACGGGTGAACCAGAATCCGATGAATCTTATGATGATTCATATGTGCTTGAAGAAGTTGAAATTCAACTTGGCGATCATATTCAAGGCGTAATGAAAGCTAATTTTGCTTCAGCTTGGGAAAGTGCCGGGGAAGAAAATGAAGTTGATGAAACATATTCTCTTTCAACTTACGAAGGCTTACAAGACGCCATTCAAGGTTTATTAAAATTCTTATCTATGGCTCCTTGCGAACATTCAGAAAAAGTTTCGGCTGGAAAATCATCGCATACTTTGCTTCTTTCTGGCAAATTTCGAACTGGGCAAGACGTTGTTGCTAAAGTTCGATTAGCTCTTGATCCAGCAGATAACTCCGTCACCATGAATATTGTTGTAAGAGGAGAAGAAAAAGAAATTTGTGAAGTTATTGCTAGTGCTATTTCCTAAGTTATATATTATTATTTTTCTGTATGGTTTTATTATTTATTTATTCAAAAAACATTTTTTTAAACATAATAAATATAAAATAAAAAATTTGTTTTTACTTGTTAGTTTTGGAATGGGACAGCGATGATTTAAGGAGTTTTAAAATCACATCGAAGGATGTTTGTGCAAAGTATTCAGAATTTTACTTTATTTTGTTTGTTCTTCATAGCAAAGTTTGCACTTTAGCATTTGCGTCTGTATCGTGTTAGAAATTAACCCTCCATACTTTTGATTCAAACATGTGAAGTTTGAGTTGGTTGAAACCCTCGACTAACAAATTCAGGAGCCCATTTAATACTTTTTAGAATAAATTCACGAAATTCTGGATTTAAAAATGCATATAAAATTGGATTAGTTACACACGAAGTCATTGCCATACTGTAAATGAACATATTTTATTACTATGTAATGAGATTGGAAAAAACCTTACCAATGACTAAAAAGATTTAAAATATACGTAATATCAGTTCCATCGGGTAATATCATAACTTCATATTCACTGTCAAATTCAGTTATCAAATTAACAATATTATGTGGAAGTGATGTGAGACCAAAAAGTACCACCATTGAAACAAGAATAATGGTGACTCGACGCTTTTGTCGAGCTATCTTTTTCTTTTGCTCAAATAAATGGGATAACTAAAAATAAAGTATACCAATTTTACTATGGGTTTTATTTTTTTTAAACTTTTAGCTGCTACCGTAATTTCACTAACCTGTTCTTTATGTTGAGTAGTTTCATGACCCGCTGTTGCAGCTAATAAATACAACATATTTGATTGTTGAGCGATTGAAGTCAACCTTGTATGAGCTCGTTGTCTCAAAAATGCAAAAACAGAATGATAACATGCAGCCATAATTGAAAAAGGAATAAATGCTTGTGCAAGCAAAACTAAAAAAGTATAAAATCTTTTTGATTTATTATTTGGCCATTTTTCAGTACAAAATTCTCCACAAATATCTGAAATTTATTAGGTTTTAAAAAAACTATTGGTCGTAGTTTAAAGCTTACTTAAATTATCATAAGTTCGTATTCTCATATGATAAATATATGGAAGAGTAAAAAGTATTGATGCACCCCAAAGTGCCCAAGTTATTCGAATTGCTTGTCGACGTTGCAATGGACGTCCTGAAAATTAGCAACATTTAACGAAAAAAAAGTTTTAATGCAAAACAGAAGTTGAAAATGTAAGAAAAGTTACTTCTAGAAAATGAACTCTAAGCTATGGTTTTTGGGGTTTAGTTTATCTTGCATTTCGATTTTCTTAAATCCAAGCTTGTCGTCATCAAAATCATCCTCAAAAGTTTACATTATTAATTGACTCAAACAACTCTCTCCACTCATTAAACCCATTTGGCTTTTTTCCTTTCGAAGTTTGGTCATTTTTATTTTACAATTTGTAGTTCTTATTTTTATTGAAACAAAACTAATTAAATTTATTTTATTTCTAAAAAACTTTTCACTTTATTATGTCTCTTTTTTTCTCTTCATTCTCACACTTTTGTTTTGTTTCTTTTTCTTCTCTTATTTTTGTTGTTGTTTGTCAATGAAAACTGACAACAACAAAAAAGTGAGGGCGTCGGTTTCTTCTTGAGTTTTAAAAGATTACTCACTTTTCCAAAAACACTATTTTTCGATTAAATTTTAATGCTAGCCTCAAAAATGGTTTTAACTTTTTTATGATAATGAAAGGGAAATGAAAATTATATCATCATCATCTTCATTAGGGGTTGGGATTCATGGCGGACGAAAATTTGTTTCTCCATACGTTTTTCATACAAATTACTTATTTATAAAAATGCTTCATTATAGCTTCTAATCTTCTACTACAGCGTCAGTTCATTCAACACATTTTAATACATGCTTATGTTTGTCTAATTTTAAAATCCTATCTCAAACTTAATTCTTTTTGATGATAGAAATTTACCTGGTGAAATAACTAATGAAAAATATCGATCCACTGCAATTGCGCATAAACTAAAACTCGCAATAAATGAGCCGATGGCTAAAATTCCACCAACAACTTTACACATAATTGAACCAAAAAACCATTGTTTATAAATATGCGTTACGGGTGTCAAAGGTATCGATAATAAACATAAAATAATATCAGCTATAACCAAATTTAAAATAAATATATTTTGTACCGTTTGTAATGATTTATGTCGATAAGTTATAATTAAAACCGCAAAATTTCCAAAAATGCCAATTAGAAAAATTGATGTATACAAAACTGTAAAAATAAATATTGTTATATAATGTGATGATGGATCTTTATATAAAATATGATATGGTATGCAGGAAACGTTATAACTTTCTGTATAATTCAGACCCAATGTTAATGGATATGTTGTTACTGTATTCGATGTGGTAAACGGATTTGATGAAAAATTTGAATCAAGAGAAGTCATATTTTTTTAATGGCTAAAAATTGAAATAAATTTTTTATTGTAATGATTTTAGACAACTTCGCGATCAACTCTTAAATTACATGTTATTTCACACAAAAAAATTATTTATAAATAACTGAATTCATTTAAACATATTTTTTCAAACTCATTAAAAACAAAAGGCTAAACCATAAACATACTTTCTTTCAATATTTTTTTATTTCTAAACCCTTTTAATGCCATTCTTTCTGAAAAATGAAGGAAGCATGGAAAAAAAAGAAGTGTCAACATCCAAGGGAAAATGAAGAGGGAAACTAGAAACAAAAACAACGAAACTTCATTTCTTCTTCTTCTTTACTCGTTTACTACTTCGTCGACATAATTTTTTTGCAACTTATTTTCACAAAAAAAAACTAACTACTTAACTTTGGGAAAAAAGAAAATAAAGAAAATGGAAGGGAACCGATGAAGAACGACGGCATTAAATGAAAATTATATAAAAAATTATTTTAGGACAAAAAAATGATTAATGTGTTTGGAGTTTTTTCTTTCTCTTTTATTGAAAAGAAAATATTTGAATTATAAGTCCATAAAAAGCATTTTAAGGCTGGTAAATTTTATGATTAATTATTTTGTGCTTTTTTTCTGGATATAAAGTTTAATACGCCTACTTTTTTTTAAAAAGAAAAGCTTATTTCAATTAATTACATGCTCATTAATCAAATTATATATTTATTTATTATTAAAAATTGACATGTTTATAAATTCTCTAAAAAGCATATACAAAATGAAAAGCAAAAAATAAAGTTTATCCTTAAAAATATAATTTTGTTTAAAGCAAAATGAAGAAAAAATATGGGAGAAAAAGTTCATGGAATATGTTTGTTTGCAGAAAAAAAGGTCACGTATAATTTCCATGAGTAAAAGTATAATCCAGAACTCGATTATAAAATGGATATGATGGATTATTAATAACTGGCATAATAATTTCAAAACCCAAAAATAATGTTATTACTGCAATCGAATATAATATGGTAAATATAACGAGTTCACGACCTTTTAAAGTTATTTCTTCTTCATTTTCATCTTCGGGATCAGTCCAACCACACATTTTAATATTAATATAAAAAAGAGATTTCGTTCTGAAATCAAATAAAATTTTAACAACAATATTGGGGCGTTCAAAATTCCAAATTAGAAAGTTTTGAAATATTACATTTCGCTTTTTAATTTATGCGATTCAATGCTTTTTCAACAACAAAAAGCAACAATTTCTTTTTCTTGAAGAAAATTTTATATAAAACTTAAATTTGAGAAAAAAATCAAAAACGCCTACCTTTGATATTTGTTTTGAAAATAAATAATTTTTTCGAATGTTTTCTTATTCTTCTTCATTAGAAAGAAACAAGAGAGAAAAAGGCGAGCAAAGAAGAAGAAAAAGAAGAGAAGATTAAAGTTTTTTAAATTTCAATTTCAATAAAAAAAACGAAACTTAAGCTTCTTTTAATTCGAAAAGCTTTAATTTAAGAGAGATGATTGACCTTCGTAAAAAAAGTAATAGTAGTAGTGTTAATTTCGTTCGTTTACAAAAATGATTTATGACAAAGTTTAAAAAGGGTCTCGCTTTTATTTTTTGTTTTCTTCTTCAATATCGGCTGCTAATTTTTTTTTTACAAAATTAAAATTAAAAAAGTTGATGGAAGAAATGATTGAAAAATGTTTATTGAAAAAAAAAGATTGTGGAGGTGGAAGAGTCTCACTCTTTTTTTGCCGTCATCCAACAACCTTTTTTAATGTACGGTGAGAAAATTTGAAGTCATTTATTTAATATCCACTTGACTCAAGATCGAGTGATCTCTTTTATTTGGTACAAGATAATGAAATGAAAAGCGGTAAAATTGATCAAAAAATGACGTCTACAAACAATCCTTCAAGAAATAAGAAAAAATCAAATAAGAATGAATAGCGGAGGCGATGATGTGGCATCAGGAAAATAGTAACAAGCAATTTACCGTAAAACATTAATACATTGAAATTTTTGAGATACAAATCATCAAAATTAAATGGCTTTTGATTTTTCAAAAAATGACTTAATAACTTTGAACTGTAATAAATCATTTTTTGTTATTTTTGTTGCTTTATTACATCGTTTCAAACTTTTCAACTGCTTATTTGTTTTTTTGTGAGAAACATCTTAGAAGCTGGCAATTTGCCAATTATCAAATTACTTTTTAGCATTTTAAAAAGTCTAGTTTAAAAAAAGTATTAGTCATTAATTTTAAGCTTTTTCTGTTAACAAAAAAATACAAAAACAAACATTTTTTTTGAAAGCATAAAAAAGTTTTTGTAAGCAAAAAAGCTTTTATTTCATTTTTTTGTTTTCGATCAATATAATAAAAGCACACGAAGAAGCTTTTTAAATTTTGTGCTTTAATTGTGAGCTTTGACAAACAAAATAACACTCTTTGAAGCTTTTTTACTTTAAAAAAAGTTGAGTAATTTTTATTATTGTATTTTCTCACAAATCTTGAAATAATAAAAAAAAACGTCAATTGTTGCTAATTGTCCAATGCGTGAAAAAAGGGTTTATGATAATTTATAAACCGGATTAAAAATCATTTGCGGGTGAGACTGAACCAACCATTTTGCTCGACTATAAATATGCCTTCTAAATCGCAAAATCATCAGTTGCCTAAAGTTGATGAAACTTTTCAAAAGGTTTGTGATTTCTCTCTCTCTCACTCACTTTTAAAAGCCATAAATTTTGTGTCCAATTCAACTATCTTTTTTTTTAGGAAACGACTTCTTTAATCATGCAACAACAACGAAATCCAGATTTTGATTTTATTCAACCTGATCAGCAAGGAATTGCAAAGTAATAATTTCGATAATTTTTCAACGTTTTTAAAGTTGTAATAATTTGTTTAAAATTTAGAACTATTTTAAAAGAATTTACATCTCCATGTAAAAGTGGTCAAGAATTAATTAAATCAATTTTATCTTTTTTTCCTATTTTTCAATGGCTTCCAAAATATTCTATTCGTGATAATTTACTTGGTGACTGTGTAACTGGAATTACTATTGGTGTGTTACATGTTCCACAAGGTTAAACTTTCTTTGGTCATCATTAGCATACATTTTAACATTCTCCAAAATTTGAATTTTCTGAACCTTTAAGATACAATAGTTAAGTAGTAATACATTTTCTTCTTCTTTAGGAATTGCTTATGCTCTTTTATCCGGAATTAAACCCATCAATGGCCTTTACATGTCATTTTTTGCACCACTATTTTACATGTTTTTTGGAACTTCCATGCATGTTTCTATGGGTTCGTATTTTAATTTCATCTATTTTCACCATTCAAAACCTTTACCTTTAAATATTTTTTAAAGGCTCATTTGCGGTTGTTGCATTAATGACGGGTGTTGCAAATGAAAAAATTATGACCAAATATTATGGTGATAATGCTACAATGATATTTGATCTTGAAGATTATTCCAATTATTTAATTAATCCAATAACCATTACATCAACTTTAGCATTTACTGTTGGAATTTGTGAATTAATTATTGCTGCCTTGAGACTTGATTTTCTTTGCGTTTATTTTAGTGATCCTTTAGTTGGTGGTTTTACCACTGGAGCAGCTATTCATGTATTGGCCTCTCAATTGGATGATATTATGGGAATTAGATTGACGAGAGCTTCAGGTCCCGGATATTTATTTGTTGTTATTTATCGACTCGCTTCTAAAATAACTCAAGCAAATTTATGGACTCTTGGAGCTTCAGCTGCTGCTGGATTATTTTTAGTTGTGGGGAAAGATTATGTTACGCCAGCAATAAATAAATTATTTTCTGTTAAAATTATCATACCTTTTGAATTAATTGTGGTAAGGTTTTTTGAAACTAAAACAGTGGTCTCGAAATTTGTTTTACATTTTTTTCCTTTTTTTCCAATACCAGTTTTTTAGATGATTATTGCAACCATTGTTTCACATATTTATAATTTGCATGAACTTTATAATGTTCCTATCGTTGGAGCAGTACCTAGTGGACTTCCAACTCCTCATCTTCCAAATCTCAATCTCATACCCGATTGTCTTCCAACAGCATTGGCTATCACAATTGTAACATTAGCCGTTCATATTTCAATGGCAAAAATGATTGCTAAACGTTTATCATATGAAATAGATCCATCACAAGAAATGTATGCTGTTGGATTTACTTCAACTTTATCCGGCTTATTTCCTGTATTTCCGTGCTCCACAGCTTTAGGACGAACGATGGTTACGGTTGAAGGTGGAGCCAAAACATTATTGAGTAATGTGTTTACATGCAGTTTATTGCTATCAGTAATTTTATGGTTTGGTCCATTCTTCAAATCTCTGCCTTTATGCATTTTATCAACAGTGATTGTGGTGGCATTGAGGCCAATGCTTAATAAATTTAAAGATTTACCACAAATTTGGAGGTTATCAAAATTGGATTTGGTTAGTCATCAAAAATATTCAAAGGATTATCTTCTTTTAGTTCTATGATTACTTTAACCAAAGCATTCATTTTCAGATGATTTGGGTAATGAGTTTTATCGCAACAGTGTTCATTGATGTTATTGGAGGTTTAGCAGTATCCATTGCTTTTGCATTATTTACTGTAATTCTAAGAACTCAATGGTAGCTTTTTAGTCATTAAAACTTTCCCCAAAATAAATGCAGCTTTGTAGGCCAAATTGGGGTGCAAAAATTACAAAACCCATGCTTTCATTAAATGGTAAAACTCTTCGACGAACATGCATATTTAAATTTGAATCTTTTTTGCTTTTTACAAATGCGGAAAGATTTAAAAAAGCTGCATATGAAGTATTAAACAATTGGACGGGACATTTATCAAGAATTCGAGAAACTGATAAAGTAAAATTTTAATAAGAGGCATGAGAGTAATGTAACGGCGTATGTATGATTTTAGACTGGTTTTTATTTTGTTTTTGATTGTTCAGCTTTAAGTCAAATTGATACGATGGGATTGAATGCTATTCGAGAGGTTAGTTTTTTTAGAAAGAAAAAAATAAAACTGAAGCAAATCTTATCCAATCCTATGGTTGGATTTCATTTATTCAAGCAACTTCCTCCTTTTTCTTTGCTCAACGTTCTAAAATTAATTCTAAAAAACTTTTACAGGTAATAGCTGAAGTTCAATCACGTACAAATGCAATTATTTATTTTGCGAATGCAAGAGGTTTGCTTCTAACGAATTAACCACATATTTTAAAAGCAAACAAGATTTTAGAAGAAATGATTGATCTTTTATTGTATTCAAAAATTGCAGCATCTTATGATGATTTCTTTACATCCGTGGATGAATTTTTAAAATTCATGAATCTCAGCCTCAGCATTGTAGCGACTTCATTATATGGGCCTTTTCAACAAACTCACGAAGCTTCGAACCATTTTAATAATGTTTGAATTCAAATTTTTTGTTACATATGTTGTTATTGTTTTTGTTAGGTTTATAAATTAAAATTGGATAATTATACTAGCATTAGCCATTAATCTTATTTTTTTAATAACCTACAGCAAACAAAGCATAATAAGTGCAAAAATCTTTTGAAACGAAAAAAGAGAATGGCGGGCAAACAATAGTTCGATTAAAAAAACATATTAAAATTTTTTCTTCTTTGACTTTCAATTTTTTTCAATCACTTTTTGTACCTCGTTAAAGGTTTATTACATCAACTTTTCCCAAATTTTTGTTTTACTTTCAAAATGGTTAAGAATAAAAAGATTCAACCTGAAGTATCTAAAGAATTTGTAGAGTATCGTCAAAAAATCCAAGAAGCTGGTGAGTTTTTTTATCTTCTTCCTTTTGCTTCATATTCATCTAGTTTTTTTTTTCAGAAAAGAAAAGTGAAGACGAGCTGCATGAGCTGTTAAAGAAATTGAAACCAAAAATATACAATGAATGCTTGAAGGATATCAAAAAAGCGTTTAGTGTGAGTCATTTTTATTATTGGAATATAATATTATGAAAATTGATCCATTTAATTTCAGAAACATGATAACCAAATGATGCTCTATGATTTCTTAGCTGTTAATAATGGCAATAGTAAACCTTTAATGTTCTTTCGTTTTCTTATTTATTCTTGAAATTTTCAGACGAATACGTTAAACCTGGTGCACAAATCATTATCAACTCAAAGCCACCTCGAACACCTCTTATTGCTGAAAATGTTTTCTCTGCAAATGGTACTCCAATCAAATTTTGAATCATTGTTAACCTTTTTGTTTGTATGTTTGTATTGTTATTATCATGTTTATAGTTTGTTAATAATGTAAAGCATGTTTTGCTTCAATAAAAGTTGTTTTTACCTTCATTTGATCGTATTTGATGAGTAATGAACCAGAGTTTTCATAAATTGTTCTGTTTATAGCGATTTTAATATAAGAAAGAGTAGCAAGAAGTTTGAAAGTATGCATGCACCATCTTTGTGGTATTTCCAAAAGAAATTTTACAATACAATATATAAAGGAAGAGGCACTAAAATGAATCTTAGCTCCAGCTGTTTAAAGATGGAACCATCGGTAGTACAAATGTAAGCGACGATGGGATAAAGCTATATTTATAAAAGTGAAGCATAATGGAAGAGACGTTGAATCGGCTATGAAAATGCCAAAAATGTGTGAGAAAATGTTATCTTAGGAAGTGAGCGTGATTCATTATTTGCTTTCATCTCTCTCGGGAAAGCTCCATAAAACTGTGAAATGACAAACAAAACGAGACACAAATGATAGTTTTTAAAATTTTATTAACAATGACAAGCAAATAATATTAAAAAATCATTGCTCAAAGGCAAAAAACAAGTAAAACAAAAGTAGAGAAAAAGCATTATTTACATATGACGGAAGTTTCCCATATTGAGTCCACTAGATGTAGCACCTTTGTTAGATCCCATTTGAAGACCAATGATAGAATCACCTTGTTTGAGTTGTTCTTCAGTCCAATTACGTTTCTCAGCATGAGATTCTTTAGGTCCAACAGATGGTTTGCCAAATTTGTCAGCTTTTCGAGCAAGAGCAGAAAGACAGATGAGAACAGCGTTAGGATCTTGAGCTTCGTACTGAAAAAAAAGGAAAATGAATAAAAGAAAGGCAAAATGAAAACTTACGAGATCAACAGTTTGGAAAAGTTCACTCTTGTCGATATGTTTTTCAGCAAAGATAAGGAAGAAGCTAAAACGAAGAAACGTTAGTTCAAATAACAAGAAAACAAGCAAAAAAATTTACCTAATATTTTCCATTTGTTTGAAGGCCATTTTACTTTCATTAACTTTCTTGACAGCACCAGGTTCGAGAGCATTAGCAAGTTGACAAAGGACTTTACCATCTTTCAATAAAGCATTGAAGGAATCAACATTTCCAGATGTATCAATATCATTGAGACCAGTAACTTGTTCAATCCAATGAAGCAGTTGTGCAGCCAATTGTTCATCATATTTGCTATGGATTTTTTGTTGAGCTTCAAGAGCAATACCAGATTTAGATGCACGATCAGCCATGATGATTGAAACAAATTCAGAAGGTTCACAGGAAACTGAAAAAAAGGAAGTTCAGTGAATGAATGAAAAAGAGTAAAAAAAATGGAAAAGTTTCAAAGTTGAAGAAAATGAAGAGAATCGTCTTCGATTCCAACGATTTTAGGCTAGTACACGTTCACGACACGAAATACAAAATCATTGTAAAAAGCGCCTTTTCAAATTTAAGAAATATTTTGAATCCATTTTTCTAATTTTTTTGGACCATCATTTAAACTTTTAATAAACCTTTTTTATGGTCTTATGAAATATGTTCTAGATTCTAATAAAGCCAACTCCAAAATGTCATCAAACTGTAGACAAAAAAAAAACACTTTTGCGCAAAAATTTAAGAGAAAAATGGTGAAACAATTCATGGTTATTAACCATGTATGTAAGCCATATTTATTTCTAACTTATCGATATCAAATTTCTTTCAAATATCAACAAATAAAGATGCAAAAAAGCGATACAACGTTGCATTTTTTAGTTGTTGTTGCTTAACGAACAGAAAAAGGACGATGCAAGCAGCAGCATTTATTTGGAATGGAGACGTTTTTTGTTTCCTCCAAAAAAAGAAGGAGACAAAAAATTTTTTGATGAAGAAGCAAATATAAATGTTGTGTTCATTTTTTCATTTTTTTGAGGAAAAAGAAATGATTCGAGAAGTTTTGATTTGAAACGTAAGCATAAAATTTATTGAGACAGATAGAAGAAATGTTAAAGCATCGATTTTTGCTTCCTTTTTTTTGAATAAAAAAGGTTAAGCACGCATGAAACGCCTTTTTTACAAATTTTTAAAGCTCATAAACAAACATGGAGAAAAAAGTTCGGTTTAGCTTGAAAATGGTAAATTAGTTGAACAGGAAGTTTAAAGATAAAAGAGGTAAGCAAAGAAAGAATTGATGTTCCACAAAAAAAAAGTAGTTCAAATTTTGTATGGATATTGTTGGGACAATTCTTTCGTTTTATGGGATGAGATTATTATTAGCATTACAATTAAACATAATTAGTTAGACAAGTTATGACGTCAACTCTCCATCTAAAAAATGATTAGTTTCATATTTGCCGAAAGAAAAATGAATTTTTCAAAGGTTCCGCAAAAGCATATTTTGTAGCTATAATTTTTTTTAACGAAAGCTACTAAAACAAAAAATGGATTACTTTAAAATAAACTAATACAAATGGAAGCGCATTTCCAACATTGTTTACAACTACCAAAAAGCACTTACTCCTTCACCAACTCTTACTTCACGCGTATTACATTTTTATTTTTAGAGAAGCTTGCCGTCGATTCACGCAACAAAAAAAACAATAACAGTGAATAAAAAAGCAAAATAAATAACACAAAATAACGATGGAAACTCTAACTGATTTTTCTTTTTGGGCGAAGAAATAAGAAGGAGAAAGAAAACTAACTATAAAAGTGCTGCTGTTGGTTGTTGTGTTTCATTGCAACAATATTTCTTTTCTTTTTTTCCTTCTTCCTTTTTTTGTATTTTGGTGAACATTGGAAACTAAAAGAAAAGTGATCAATCACAGAAAAAAAGGGGTTCTTCGGTTTCTCCCGATTTAGATGGAAGCTGTGGCCAAAAAAAGGAAAAAAGATGAAATTGATACAAAAAAATCTTAAAAGTTTTTAACGAAAAAAGAATTCCAAAAAAAGGCAGCAGGTGCATCCAACTTTTTTTTCGTTGTTGTCGAAGAAGGCGTTTCCTTCCTCAATATTTTTTTTTCGTTATTAAAAAAAGAAGCTGCTGAAATAAATGAAAGAAGTTATTCACGAAGAAGAAGAATGATTCAAAAGATTTTCCGGTTCTTTGTTTCTTTCTCTTTTTATGGTTAAAAATGTTGTTGTAAAGTTCCCCTTTTTTACATAAATTTTGACGTAATGCTTATCAAAAAAAATTTAGCGTTAAAGAATGAAAAAATGACTGAGATTTTTGAGGAGCTTATTGAAAAGAACATTCTTCAAATTCTTACAAGCTTTGGTGAGGATTATTTAGTTTCATAAGAAGAAGGTGGACACATTTTTGTAAAAGACAACTGAATGGTGGTAGTAATTTAGCCTCCAACCTTTAAGTTTACTTATTTAATGAATTTTTGTGTTATGATAACCAAAAACTTTATGACATTGTTTTTCTGCCATGGGAAGCAATTTTATAAAGTTGCAAAGGTTACACTTTTTGAAATTCGTTGCATTTACAACTCAATTTAAAAGATTGGAAGACATTTTAAAATGAACAATTTGAGGAAAGCGACGATGACCTTCAATCCTCCAATTTTGTCAAAATTTAATCGCCTTCATTGAGAGGCTCTTATTTGAGTCAAAATAAATCAATAATTTCCAATGATTTTCATTCCATATTTTTAATTTTGTAAACTGATCTCCTTAAAAAACTTCATTAAAAAATGTATGTACAATATTCAATAAATGAAAAACGACAACAAAAAAAGAAGAGATCATCGATAGTCACAATAATACGTTTCAATCAACAAATAATTGAGTAAAAAAATTCATGCATACTTAAAATAAACCACGCATAAAAAAAGGGAAGATAATTGAAGAAGGTGAATGAATGGAAATTTCATGTATCGGATGTGTGAACAGGTACAATTTGAAATTGTTCTCCACCATCCATTGTCATAACTTGAATGTGTTGACCTGGCCCTGCTGACAATGGAATACTTGGGCCTATTTGGGTTGCTTGAATAAATTGTCCATCTTCAAGTTGAATTAATGGATGAGCAATGGCTGTTGAACCATCTCCGGTAGTATACTATAAAATAAATAGATAAATGAAAAAATTAAGCAAAGAAAATATGTTTTAAACTCTTACAAAATATTGAATTTGTGTATTATCATTTATTGTTTGACGTTGTTGGGTTTCATTCTAAAAGAATGGTTTTAGTCATATTATAAAAATTTGATCAATAAAAAACCTGTGGTTTTTGTTTAGTTAATTCTTCTCTTGGAATAATATCAATAAGAAAATCAAATACTTCATTTCCAGCTACCGCAGCAGCCACATCACTTTTTTGTATAG
This sequence comes from Panagrolaimus kolymaensis, assembly GCA_028622995.1. Lineage (NCBI taxonomy): Eukaryota > Metazoa > Nematoda > Chromadorea > Rhabditida > Panagrolaimidae > Panagrolaimus > Panagrolaimus kolymaensis. The sequence goes on from JAJQJQ010000065.1 coordinate 75,604, forward strand.
TTTTTCGACGATTTTGTTCTGTGTGAATCCATGCTCGCAAAGTCATTTCTTCAATTAAATATTCTGCGGCAGTGGAAAGTAACATTGGGGCTTCTGAACTAATCATCTATAAAAATTGTATGAATAGCTATTTTGAAAGACTATATGAAGCAACAAACTTGACGTTCTGCATTTTCATCAAGTCTCATAATTTTCTTAATTCGAGCAAGGGGAAGCTCAAGATGTTTACCAAGTTCACGAAAATGTTGCTGAAAAGCATATGAAATTAATAAGGTTTGTTAGAGCTAGCATGTGGGATCCTTGTGTTATATCGCTATGGACATTCAAGAATATATGAAATTGTCCCACTTGAAATAATTCTTACCAAAGGCATTGAATTAACTTTTTCCAATTTTTTATCCCAAAAATCTTTCAAATCTCTTTCACTTCTTCCATCCAATTGCATAATATTTGATGATGATGCTTCACCAGACATTTTTAAAACTATATCTTCTAAAAGAAAAGTCAAAGATTAATTTCAAATAATATTATCTTAAAAAGTTTGCAAACGTAAAAAACGGTATAAAAACTTTATAAAAAACTCGTTTTAAACAAAAGTAAATACAGACAAATTCATTTTGTGCTGTTACAAAAAAAAGTTTGTTTGTGTTTTAAAAAAACTTTTTTTTCTTTGACAATAAACTAACAAATCAATGAAAAAGAAATAATTTCAAAGAAAAAGAAGAATTTCAAGACACATATGATGACGAGGATGATTGTGTTGTATAATATTTTTTTGTGTATTGGAGGAAAAAAATCGAATGTGCATACATACATTTTTTTCTTCTTCCATCATCTTCATCAACATTGGGAAAAGAGTTAGTAGCAGCCGAATACTTTTTTATTAAAAAAAATATATTTTCGATTCAAGATCCTAGAGGTTAGCCGTTTCAAGACCATTTAAAAACATTTTTTTATTTCTCTAAAAAGCTCATATTGGTGGCAGCTCGACGACATATTATTTTTTCTTCTTCTGTGGTGTGCTTTGACGACTTTTACATTTTGTTGGTCTTCTTTTGCTTCTTGCTTTCCCATTGCTGCTGGTGTTAGTGGTGTAAAAAGCAACAAAACGATAGGGGAAAAAATAAGAAGAAAATGCATGGCTAAGTGAGTACTTCTTTTTTTTGTTTTAACAAAAAAATATATTCTGTTTTGTTCGTATTTCTTTAAAGAAAATGTATGTATGTAAAAAAATAGTAGTTTAGTCTGTTATTATTGATTTGTAAAAGTATTATTATTTATAAGTTTTAACACACCATATATTTTTTTATTTCCCGAGCCTTTTTTCATCCTAGTTTTATTGCGAAGCTTCTGAAAAAACTAAATTTTATTTAAAGCCTGTTTTAATTATAATATTTTTTCTGTCGGCAAAAGGACTTTTTTTTCTTCAAAGATCATTCATTTGCTTGCTTATCAAATTTATCTATGTAGTTTTGGAGTTTCTCCAAACTCGTGAATATTTCTGATAAGATTCTTTTTTCTTGTATGCTCAATCACTACAGTCCATATTTGACATCTTTGAAAAGCAGCAGCAAGAAAAGAAAGTTAAAAATTTGAAACTTTCATCATCATGTTTTTTATTTTGTTTTTTCCATTACTTCGTCAATGAGTTTTACAGTAAGCTCAATGACTAAAAGCGTCTTATATATTCCAAAAACAAACAGTGTTCTAATGAGTAATGTATCTTACGCATTTTCTCGGTACATATTTTTCCAACTCTTTTACTCTTTTTTATTCTCGATCGTTTGTTATTACAAAAACATACATATTTACACCATTTTTTCATATTTCTTTTGACTTTTGTGTTGCAAATCAGAACAAAATTTAAAAACAACATTTTTACACTTTTTTGTTTTCATCAAAACAATGAACAAAGGATTTTCCCGTTTCGTAAAAGCTTTTATCATATTTTCTCTTTTTTTGTTTAAAATTCTTTTCTCGACGATTGATATTCTTAGATAGAAATTAAATTAAACTTTGACTTATTTATTGCAGGTAATATTCCTAAATGTTATGATTAGAAGTTCTAACATTTTATTACTGTCACCATCATTGTCATATTCAATGGACGAAGAATCTAAAAATGACAATAATAAATTAGAAAAAGAACAACAACAATTAACATCTTTGACAATGTCATCGGTATCTTCAAAATTAGTTAAAACAACAACATCTGAAACTGAAACTGAAACCATAACATCAACGATTTCATCATCCAATAATTGTGATACCACAACAACAATAGCAGCGGCTATCGTAAATGAGAAAAAACGAGAAAAATTTTCAAAAGATTCTAATGGTGAACGTATCAGAGATTCAGATGGATATCGATTACGTGCTGCTGGGCTTTGTACCAGGCAGGGAGAAAGTGGTGATATGGAAATATTACTTGTTAGTGGACGCGGGAATTCTAATTCATGGGTATTGCCTGGTGGAGGAATAGAAGAAGATGAAAATGCTCAACAAGCTGCAATCCGAGAAGTCCATGAAGAAGCAGGAATACGAGGTACAATTCAATCAATGGTTGGAGAATTTAAAGTTAGTTTTACTTTGAAATTTGCAAAAATGACACGATCCAACCGAAAAAGATAGATAAAAAACTTTGAAGACAAAAAAGAGTAAACACATTTATTAAATCTCAATGATCCCTAAACCAAATTAACACAATTACAAAGAATAGTTCTTTTAAAAACACCCGTATTAAAAAACAATGATATTACATTAAACATTAATTATGATTACAACAAAAAACTTTTAGGATGATGAAAGGCTTAATCGTACCATACTATATATTCTTAACGTCATTGAAGAATGTGATGATTATGAAGATGGTCGAAATGGAAGGCAGCGATGTTGGATGACGATTTCTGAAGCAATTGAAAAGATAAAACATTCACAACGGGTTATGTTACAGCGGCTAAGCTTGAATTGAGCTGATATTGACGATTGATAGCTTCACCCAACCATTTAATACATTTTTCTATATTTAAATTATCCAACGCTGATATTGACATAATTGCAAGTTCACCAGCAGTTTCAGAACGAGTATCAGCTAATTCTTGTCGAAATTTTTGTAACATTGTATATTCTTCATTTGATTTTTCTTGATCACATTTGTTAAATAATATCAACAGGGGTATTTGATTCACTCTTTCAAATGCAACGACTTTTCCTAAAAAAAAAAAAAGCATAATGAAAAGTAAATAAATAAAACCTTTATCTACTAAATCGACTAATGAAGTTAAATTCAGAAAAAATACGATTAAAAAAGAAGGTAATGAAAACAGCTGTGAAACGTTTCATATAAAAGAACCCAAAATCCAAAGCTTTAAAACATAAAAGGCTTAGTAAATGACAAAGCAATAACAACATGACAAGGCTAATAATTTGTCGGATTATCCGGCCAACAAAAAATACATGAAAGTAAACGTTTTGTAAAACAAAGACAATACGCGAAAAGGAACCATTTCTAATGTACATATGTAAAGGAAAATAACTTACTAAAAGCTTCTTGAGATTCTTCAATTCGTTCTTCGTTCGATGCATCAATAATATAAATAATTGCATGACATTCAGATATATATTTATCCCATAAAGTTTGAAGTTCAGATTGCCCGCCAACATCCCAAAATATTAATCGAATTCGTCGATGATCAATCTTTCCTATGTTCATTCCAACCGTTGGCGTTATCCTTGATGGTGGTGTCATCGTTGAATCATTGAATATTGATTTCACTCTTTCTAAAAACGTCTAAAAGAAAACAACTAGTTAATAACTTGTAAAAAATGATAAAATAAACTCACGGTTTTTCCAGCATCATCAAGTCCAAGAATCGTCACATAATATTCATCTTTCTTTACCATTTGAGTTATAAGACCTTTACTCAATGCGAACATGGTTTTAGGAATAAATAATAATTACATAAGAGAACTAAGAAAAGATGGAACAAAGAAGCTAAAACATTGGTAAGTAAGTAGGACAAAGAAATGTAAAAAGCTTTCATCGCATTTCAAAGAACAAACAAGAAAACGCTATTTGGCGTTCATTCTCGTGTCGCAAATAAGGATTATTTTGAAATGAAAATATATTTCGAAGATGGTATAAATAATAAAAGGAGGAACAAAATTAATGTATTTTAATTCAAAAATACGGTATCATATTAGTTAAAGGATACACATTAAAAATGATCTGCGGTTTATATTTTTTAAGAAGAAATAACATTAAGTAGTGTTTTAGTAAATAATGAAGGTAACTTCATAAGATAAATATTTGAACTTTGTAGATTATAAAAAAATGATGCAAGGTACAACAACAAAGATGATGGAAGAAAAAAGCCGTATCCAAGGATGAAAAGCACTTTCATTTGAAGCTCCATCAGTTACGTGATTCAAGAAAATCGTTGCGAAACATTTTTTTGCTGTTTCTTTTCAAACTTTTTTCATTTTCCTTTTTTTTTATTCAAAGTTTCAACTTTCAAAATTTCTTTTGATTTTTAAAGCTTTATTGCTCATCAACTTTATCAATCTGTTCTGGGAAATTCTCAATGCCTTCAATCAATAAAGATATCCTTGCTGAAATCTTCAAAGAAGCATCCAGAGATCGTCGTGTAAGAATTGGAGTAAGACATGATTTCACTCAAATTGAAAAGCTTTTTCTCTCTGGCAAAGAAAACCTTCAAGTATTTCTTGGAATTTTAAGAACTACAAAATCTGTTAGAATTGATTTTCATCATACATGGTTTACCATTGATGTAAGTTTAACTTTTTTTCAAGGAAGTTTATAAAGTTCTTTATTTTTTAGGATAATTGTTCATGGGATTGTGAAAGATTTCCTCAAGGCTTATGGAATCAAATCGCATCTTTTGTACCTGTATTGATTGTTGATAACGTCGATAACAACATTTTTATGCCTATGATTAGCCAAATGGAACATAGTCAAAGTAAGTAAATATCATGTATTCTATAGATTTTTTTAATGTAAAGTTTTTTAGGGCTTCGTAAACTTGAAGTCAAATGCGATATCAGCGAAGAAGCATGGCGCTATCTATTGAACACTACCGTTGATGAAGTTATCGCTCCTCTTCGTACATGGATCTCTATCAATCCTACAGCGGCTGTCAAGGATTCTCCCATCAAAACTGCTGGTGTTTCTGTTGACTATTATGATCAAATAGGAGATGACGGCGCCAATGTTGTTCAATATTTTGTTCGTTTTTTAATAATTTTGTACGATAAGTATGTCACTCTCTTTTTTAAGGATTTCTTCAATACGTTTGATGCTTCTGCAAAAATTCTCAACATGAAAGTTGGCCTTCGCGACACTTGGAATGATTTCTTAATTGGTCTAACAACCGAGCATCTATCTCGCCATGTTGAAAACTTGAAAGTTGAATTCAATGAAGTTTATGATATTCCCATGATTGCCAACGTTGGATTAACAGGTCTTCTTGAACATTTTCAACGGGTTTTCCCTAATTTGAAAGAAGTGAATATGAGTGTTAAAACCATCGATGGAGAAAATTTCTTTGGAGTTTGGATTTTATTTATTTACGCAACTAATCCTTTTTGTTTTTTAGCCTTTTGTTCCACATTCCGAATTTGCTACCGCCACCATCAAAGAACTCACCAATCAAGTCACGAAAGCCATTATTGCTTATAAACTTTATTTGAACTGGATCCGTGTTGATACTATTAAATGGGTAAGTAATTTTCTAGTTAGCTGTTTTGTAATTTTATGTTTACAGGATATTGATGATGTATCTGGTTTTTGTAACACTTTGGAAGCCTTGGAGTTCAATTGTGAAGCTTCGGAAGAATATCAAGAATGGATGAAAGAAACGGAACTTGGTGAAAACAAGATTTTTAAACTTGAATTCCATCTTCAAGGGTATGCTTCGTTTTCTCGTTTACAACTAAAGATTTCTTTTTCAGTGATGAAACTACTAGTGAACAGCAACGTGAAATGATGGATGATCTTGGTCTTAATGATGATGAAGAGGATGTTTACTATGGCTATGATAACGATGAATATGCTTATGATGACGATGCAGATAACTTTGATGATTATCAAGATTTTGAATATTAAATGTGTTGTTTTGTCTTTATAATTTCTTTTGTTTCGTTTGTTTTTGCTTTGTTTGTTCCACTTTTATATTGTAGCTATAATTATTTTGCCAGTGGAATATTTTTTATTTTTTTGTTCTAATAAATGTTATTGATTAAAATGCTTTAAATTTCTGGAAAAGGTTATTATGGATTCGATTTTGCCATAAGCTTTCGGTAGTAGCAGTGTAATGGCTGATATGTTTCAAATAAAAGAGCTTTAACCCACTTATCACTTATAATAATTTTTATGAACTCTTTATGTCTGTTACTTATAATCTCATTAACAGAAGTTTAATCGAAAACATGGCGACAAACTCAAATAAAAATCTTTCTAAATTTTAAAAAGTAATTTGAAACTCACTGAGAAACAAAAGTTCATTCCAACGTTTTATTTTTTGACATATTTGTGTGGGTGGTTTGTTTTTGAAACGGATTCATGTCTCCTCCTTCTATTTCCTTTTAGCTTTGTTACCCCTTTCATTCATTATTGCATTTTATTTTATCGGTATAATCTTAATAGAAAACATTTTATCTTAGGTTTTTGTTCAAAGCTTTGACTTTTTGGATTTACACAAACATTTATTTTTACCAGCAAAGTTTAGGATTCGATTGACTTCACGAATTCTTTGTTTTTTAGCTTCTAAAATAAAGAAAGAGCAGAGCCACTTTCAAAAAAAAGTGGAACTAAGAGATGCAATTCTTTCAACGTTTTATTTTTTTTTTTTTTTGCGTGATTTGCTACAAAGATCTTAAGTTATTGTTGCATCAAATATTTAATCTAAATTACTGTAAGCTACAAATTTCCACCCATTTTTACTTTTCACATCATTTTTTAATTATAATTTTTGTTTTGTTTATTGAAGTAGTTTTGGTTTTTTAGACTTTCACATTGTATCCCACACAAATCCAATAAAAGTTTTTCTTTTAATTACATAAAATTTAGTTTCACCAAACAACAACAACCTACACAATTTCATTTACTCTGGTTTTATTAAAGCATTAACACCAATAAGAATATTTATCTTTGGATTAAAAAATGCCATCAAGTCGTGAAAATCGTCATTTAAAATTTGTTAATACTGTTACAATTCATAGTATTTCAATTACAATGAATGCGATACTTTTCATTTTAATTATGAGGCATAGTTGTAAATTATTAATGTCATATAAAAGGATATTATTATTAACGGTTTTATGCGATATTGCTAATTGTATTGTTGGTGTTTGCATTCAAGGGGTTTGTTCATTTTCTAATATATTTTTATGAGGTTTTTGAGTTTACTGGAAGCAGACGTCCGTTTGCTGTGGTAATAAAATTTTAAGATTTCGCTTTTATGAAGAAATACTTTCTCTCCAATCGGAGAGATTATGTGAGAGATTAAAACCAATTTTTAGACGATTGTAACAAACAACGGGATTTATTACACCGTTACTGAAGGAATCTTGGGAAATTTAAAACCCTATCAAGTTGATATTGGAGTTTCATTGAATATTTTCTGTGTGTATTTATCAATCACGATTTTACCTGTTCAATACATATATCGATACCTTCTTTTAATTCACAAATATTGCCTTCGATTACGATATTTTTTTCTTTTATGCGGCGTTGCAACATTTATTCCATTAACAAATAGCGTTTTTTGGGGAATAAAATTTTGGCCGAATGAAAGCTTTAAGAATTATTCAAATTTTTTGGATAATGATTTATGGCTCCTTGAAGATGGATCAATTCCTGGATTTGCTGCAGCTCCATTATCTGAACTTACATTTAACCTTTTACTAACTTTAATAATTTATATTTATGTTTATTCAATAATTATTTATTGTAGTTATAAAATAATTCAAATGCTGCGTCGATCTAAAGCAACTATGTCAATTCAAACTCAAAAACTTCAATCACAAATAACTTTTATTTTATTTATTCAGGCAAGCCATTATTGTCTTTTTTGTTGCAATGACTTTTAAACCCAATAATTATTTTAGGCTTTTGTTCCATTAATTATTTCGGTTATTCCAGTTTTGACTGAATCCTTATTTGTTTTAATGAATCCATCATTAGCTGCTAAAGGACATTTGATTGTAATGTTTGCAGGTGCATGGACACCTCTTGCAAATCCATTGTGTACTATTTTTGTGATCTCAAGTTATCGAAAAGCATTATTTCGCTATGTCAAAGCTTTATTCAATCGTAAAAATTATGCAATCAATAACAAAATTGCAACAATTGCATCAAGAAATGATATTCCCACTAATTAGCTCATTCTGTTTTAGAAAGATAGTAAAATATATAAATTTGTAAAGCCTTAATATAAGATTAAATAAATTAATAAATATAATTTTTGCTAAACAAATATTAAAGATTCCAGAAACTTTGAATATCGCCGATTTTTTTTTGATATCTTTTTTTTTTTGTAACAAAGAACAGTTTTTTGAGGATTATTTCATGGTTCATAAATGCAAAAGATTATTATATGAAAAAACTTAAAAGGTCAAACAAGAAATAAAAGCAATAAACGTTTGTTTGCTTCATTTCACACTTTTTTGCCTCAAAGCAAAGAAGCAGCAAGCTCAGCAAAGATTAAATTTAAAAAAAACGAGAAGTGTGTAATGCTTGGAAATACGTTGTTGACACTTTCTTCATTTTTAAAGCGTCACTCAAAAAAGTTTGTACTGTTAAAATTAAATAAAATGCTTCCTTGTATGTGACAACGCTTACAAGTAAGGAGCCTCAGTGAAAACTTTTTGGTTAATAAACGCTGCTCACTTTCAGATAGTTGAAAATGTAAAAGTTTTAAAATTTCTTTGGCCAACAATATTTATTTTTGCCATTTTTGCTCCCATTGGACCTTTGGTTGGTCTCATTTATACCGTTGCTATAAATGCAGCTTCCACATCGCCACCCATTGTTTTTACACAAATGATAAACTTAATTATTTTAAAGAATTTTTAATAATATTTTTATTTATTATTTTTAGTCCTACAATTTTTCATTTGTATTAATGATGGGATTTCGAGTTAAAAATAGTTTAGAAACTCAAAAATTGGATACTGAGAAACCAATGGCAGGTGTAAAAAGTCCATTGGGTAAACAAATTCCAGTGAATATTCAAATGGATTATTATTTTAAACAATTAGAAGATCAATGGAAACGATATTAAATTTTTTTAACCAGTTAACGTATCAGCTAAATCCCAATTTATATTTGACATGGATTTTAATACACAAGTAGAAAAGGAAGCCCTAAAAAATTTTTTGAGCAACGCAATTGAAGAATGGAAGCTTTCTGATAACTAACAATTCGGCAAACTCACTCTTTTAATAATCTAAAAAAATAATTCGGAAAAAATTCGACCATTTGTAATTTTTTTAAAACTTTTATAATGAAGAAATTTAGCTTGGTTTTTTTAAACTTGTTTTACGCTACAAAAAATTTACTTCAAGACTTTTTTTAAGTTTACATTGGTTTGTTATTTAGATATTTATGAAATCATTTCAGCTTCAGCTGATTTTTTGAGTTGTTCAATTACCGCTGTTTGATTAACATATTCAAAAACGTTGGGAGCAGAAAAAAAGATTCCACAAGTGCCACCAACGGTTACAGCAAAAAATACGTATAGTAGCAATCGATCAATAACCATTGCAACATATTTCCATTCTTCTCGAATCTAAAAATATTTTGACAATTTTCTAGCCCTTCTTTTAAAAGTGCTAACCCTTTTGTATTGATTATCTTTTCTTAAATGCTCAGTAATATATTCTATGGCATCCATAGCTTTAATAGCTTCTTCACTCAAAACTGTATTTAAATCATCTGAACAATTCCGAAATGATGGAAATCTTTCTTGCCTTCCCAATGGAGAACCGTGTTCGATTTCAGACAAAGGTGGTGGAAGTAAAGCTATTTGTTGGTGCATGCCATTAGGAGTTTTAGGACTTGTTGTTGTTTCTTTTTTATTCGTTGTTGGTCGTCGTTGTCGACTCAATGAACAATATGGATGGTGATGAATCTAAAAAATTTATACGTCCTTAGTAAGTTCTCACGTTTTTTGCCGCTTTTAAACTCACTTTGGCTTCATTCATTTCAATAAATTCTCCTGGAACATATTTTCGATTTCTTCCTTCATCTCTCATTCCACCACCACTTTCAGCTGGAGTGGTTTCACTTTTACGTTGTTTTCTTTCAATTCTGATTTTTTTATCTTCTTCATAATTGGGCCTTCTCATAATTAAGAATAATGGCAAATATTGTAAAAATACCATTTTAACCCAAGCTGGCATTGAATGAGTTGTTGGACCACGAAAATAAACATTAATTATAATTACTGTAACCACGATGGTTATTATATTCATTACAAAAGTCATTAATAAATATTTTGCCATTAAAGGAATGGTTGAACTTGTTGGAGGCAGAATTTTTGATACCAACAATAAAAAGACTACCAAAGCGAGGAGGATGCTAATTGCTAAAGTAATTTTTTCACTTGCTTCTGCTGGAAGATAAAAAACCATCATGGAGAGAAATGCCATTAAAACAGTTGGAATAATTAAAATCATTGTGTAAAATAAAGTTTTTCTGAAATAAAGGCATCAATGGATTTTACGGTTTAAAACTTTTATGGCTAAATTTTAGAAAATTAAAAACTTTTGCAAATTGTAATTACCTCCGAATTCTGATTTGATAAGCAATTTTAGATTTTTTTTGAATTAACTCTCCTGGAACTTCCATTAAATCCCATATTCCACTTGGAGAATAATCATTTAACTCAACTTGTCGCTTTCCCATTAAATATTTTATTGTTACTTCATCTTGATTAAATGTCCATGAACCAAATATCATTGCACAAACCTTCAAAACTTTTAAGTTATTAATTGGCTTTTATGGTTTCTAAAACTAACCTGTTCATCGAATGGAAAATATTCGACATCAATGGTGCATGAACTTTTATATATGGCTGGTGGAACCCATAACATTTCACCCGTATGTTCGACAACCACATTGGAATAAAAACTAACTTCATAATTTCCATCTGCGTTATTGAATAAAACTGAAATTTGTGGGTGGATGAATAGGAAATTTAGAAAAGTATGAATGAATTTTTACCAATATCAGGCAACCATACTTTATCAGGTGGAACTCGAATGGTTTTAATATTACCATAATCGGTTGGCTTCCATTGAAGTTGATAATCATGCCATCGCTAAAATGGGGTTTTTAACTTCAACTTTATAATTTTTAATTCAAATTGAAACCTACCATTGTTGGCCAAACATTAGTTTGCATAATTTGATTCTTTTCATCCACGTTTATCAATAAAACTAAAGCAAGCGAAAAGGAAATTTCAACAGGAGATGATGTTAAATTTTTTACTGGGCGAACAAGTTGATTATATCCTTTAAAAATATGCTCAACTAAACGTTCTTCATCTTCGGACGCCGAAACAACTAAAAATATTTCTGATTATCGAAGGAGTTTTATTTTTCACGAATTTTAGTGATCCTGCTGTTGTAATTTTGTCAAACTTTTTAGTCTAATTATTTTTGTGCTAAATTTTTTACTTTTTGCAAAAAAGAATTTTCAATAAATTATTTATTTACAAATTGTCCTAATTAATTAATCATAAACATTTTTATTTTGAGCAATGAGCCTTCGAATAATTTGATGTTGATCAACAAAATCAAATACGTGTGGCGCAGAAAATATAATTCCAACTGTTCCACCAAGGGTTATTCCAAAGAATATTACCAATAATAATCTATCGATAACCATTGAAATATATTTCCAATCATCTCGAACCTAAAACACAATAATTGAAAATACATATTCCATGAAAGTGAAAATTTCATGATAATATCCAAGGACTAATAAACAAACTTTTTTTGCTTACTTTTTTAATGCTCATTTCTTCTTTCATATGTTCAGCAATGAATGCAATAGAATCCACGGTGGCTTTTAATTCATGTGAAACTCTTGTTTCGTAACTTCGTTGTGCTGCATCCACTTGAGGATTAACGCTTCCATTCAATGTTGATGATTGAGGATCGGGTGCAAAAGTATATTTCCCTGATAACAAACTACTTTTAGAATTACTCAATGGAACCCGAATTTTTGGTTCTAAATCTCCTCTTCCACCCAAATCAAGCCTTTTTCCACCGCCACCTGTGGGAGCAGCATCTTCGCTTTTTGTTCTCTGTTGTGTGAACATCGATTTATTCTTTTTCAATACTTTTCGTTCTCTCGTTTTTGGTGAATCATTCATTTCAAAATTATTATTATTTTTTGGTCGTTGTTTAAATTGTTGACGACCAAAATCGGAGAATGGAAGAATTGTTGCAGCGATGGATGGCATAACCAAACCTTAAATCTAACTACTTTCAAGGCATTGAACAAGGATAAAAAAGTCTTACTAGCATCAAAAATTTCTTCAGCACAATATTCTTCAACAAAATATCCATTAAAAATTGGGATTCTTTCAGGTCGTTTCATCATTAAAATGGTTGGTAAAAATTGTAAAAAGATGGATCGAACAAATTTCGGCATTGTATGGGTTGAAGCTGAACGAAAATAAACATTGATAATAATTACTGTGGCCTAAACATTCCAATCAAAAGTTTATAATATTTTTTCTGGTCATCAGACTCACCATGATTGTAACAATATTTAGAACAAATGTAAGTAACAAATATTTTGCCATTAATGGAATGGTATCACTTGTGGGAGGTAAGATTTTGGAGACGAGCAATAAGAAAACGACTAAAGCTAGCAAAATGCTAATTCCCAATGTTACTTTTTCTGAGCATTCAGCGGGTAAGTAAAAAACCATCATGGAAAGAAATGCCATTAATACAGTGGGAATGATCAAAATTACAGTATAGAAAAGGGTTTTTCGACGAATAACAATTTGAAATTGGATTCTTGATTGTTTATCCACAAGTTGACCAGGCACATCCATAACATCCCAAATTCCGCTATAGCTATAATCTTCCAATTCAACCCATTGTTTATTATTATACCATCGAAGCTTAACTTCATCTGAATCATATGTCCATGAACCAAATGTCATTGCACAAACCTTAAAGAACTCAAGTAATCAATTGGTAGTGAATCTAAGAAGTGACTACTTACCTGTTCATCGAATGGAAAATATTCCACATCAATTCGACAGGAGCTTTTATAAATTGCTGGTGGAACCCAAATTACATTTCCTTGATAATCCACAACCACATTAGAATGATATGAAACTTCATAATTTCCATCTGCATTATTAAACCTTCAAAAGCTTTCTATCTTAAAAAAATCTCTGAAAACGCAAGACTTACAAAACGATATCAGGAACCCAAACTCGATCTTGTGGAACTCGCATACTTTGAATTCCACCAAATTCCCTTGGATCCCAACTAAATTGGCAATCATTCCATTTAAAAGTTAACCAAACATTAGTTTGCATTATTTGATTTTTTTCATCAACATTTATTAACAAAATCATAGCCATTCCAAATTCAACATAAACTATACTTGAATTATGACAAGGTGAAGGACGAATTAAATGATTATAATTTCGAAACATTTCAATAACCAATCTTTCTTCATCCTCATTCGTTGGAGTTAAATCTGTGTGGTCTAAAAAACACAATGAATTTTTTTGTTGCTGTTGTTGGTTTGGATTTATGAAGAAGAAACTCTTGAGACTTTATTTTTAGAGGGAAGAAAAAGAATGTTAGTTTTGATTGATAACTTGAAAAAGTGTTCGGGGACTTTATAAAAAATGAGTTTGGTGTGAGAGATTTTAAATTAAAAAAATAACTTTGGAACTTTTGATTTCCAAAATAAAAAAAGGCTGAATGTTGTAAAGCAAAATATTTAGATTGGAGCAGGGAAAAGCAATTTTGGAAAAATATGTCAGGAAAACGAAGTTAAAAATTTAGAGCATATTCGCTCGCGTTTCTTACCTTAGATAAAAAAGAAGCCTAATATTTTACTCATATATATTTTATTGAAGTATTAGAGTTTGCAAATAAAATGAAGAAGACTCACCTGGGCCATAACCGGTTTCATATGAATTTATAATTTGACTTCCAAATATCCTTGGAATAATTGTTATCAGCCAAATTACCCGCCACAACCATTGTAAAACTTGGAAGTTGTTTTTCATTTTTTTACAATATATTTTTTTCAAGTTTCCAAAGCCTCATCGAGAATTCAATCCATTGCAAACAAAACAAAAAAAGCAAAAAATCCGAAGCTTTTTCTTTTTCAAAAAAGTTGCGAATAAAAATATCCGAGATTTCAATCTTTTTTATTTTCTTCAGGCATCGTTGTCTTCGTTGTTTCTTTCGTACGTATTTTTAGCTTTCTTCAGTGTCAATATGTATGAAAATTTGGTGGCACGTAACTGATTTGATTACTTTTGTTTCCTCAAAAAAGAAGAAAAATTTGTTTCAATAAAACATAACAAAAAAAGAGAAGAGATGTCAATGAAAGAAAATCTTTCTATTTTTTTTTGAAGGAACAAACAAAAAAAGTAAGAGAAACTTTTTCTTATTTTTTTCAACGGGAACTTCAGAAAAGCCACGAACACTCCAAAAATTGAAAAAAGATGAGTTGTCCTCTCTTGAAGAAGCGAAAAAAATTCCTTCAGAAATTTTAAGTCTTTCAAGAAAGAAAAAAGAAGGCAGCAGCATTAGAAGAAAGGGCAGCAAAATGTCAAACGGTGCTTTTGTTTTTTTGATGGATATATATTTTGTATATAAATATATTATGGGCGGAGTTCCATTTTCATCATTTAAGATGCCATCAACATTATCATCATCGTCTTCATCAGTATTTGGGTTGACTTCAAACTTGCAGCAGCAGCAACGATGACCAAAATTAAGTATTGTTTTTCTTCTTTAAAACAAAAATTAAGGAGAATGAAGAACAAAATGAGAGAGAAACATTATTGACTTTTGTTTGTTTTTAAAAACAAAAAAAAGATGCAATGAAAAAAAACTTGGTTTCATGCCTTTTTTTTCAAAAAAAACCGCTAATAAAAATTAAATGAGCAAAGAAAATGGATGGAAAACTAACTTATCCTTCGACGACGACATCGAATTCAAAGGGTGTGAAAATGGAACATTTCTAATTTGACAGAATATATTTTTAATTAAACATTAAAACAAAAATAATACTCAATTTTAAATGTGGCATTTTAAAAACAAAATAGAAATATTTGAAAATAACGCATATTAAAATTAAAATAAAAGCAAACGCTTTTCAGAAAGATTTTCGTAGGAAAAAAGCGATCACAAAAAATGAACAGTTCCTATTTCGATTCTGTATTTTAAATTTGTTTCAAAGAATAAATATACAAAAAAAGTGATTTTAGTGTATTAAAAACGAAACCGTCACTTTCATGTAATCGGTAATTCTTATAAAAGAAAACGCCGCTAAAGCAGTTTTTCTTGTTACATCAATCAATTTGTCATTTATAAAGAATAACAAACATTAATGAACCATCTTTGTTAACTCGAATATTTTATGTATAATTAAGGAAGATATAAAAAACATAAAAATTTAAAAGGAAAGTCTTCATTTTTTTTAAAAGTGAAAAAGTTAAAAGTTATCTTTCTTGTTGAAGAAAAGTTTTAAACTTTTGTTTATAATCTTTCAAGATATTGCTTTAATTATAAAATCTGGGTAAATTGCTCTATCACTTTTAATACTGTAAGTAACTTTTTATATGCAATGCAATACAGCAGATCAGGATCACTTCAAAATAAAGTTTAAAAAACTTACGATAAAAGCAGCTGATTGAAATTAATAAAAATTTACGAAAATTTATATTTAACAGTTTGCACCATCTGAAGTTGGCTGTTGCCATAATTGATTGCTGCTAAAAGAAACAACAAAAAGTTAATAAAATGGAAGCTTATCTAAAAGGTAGACAAGAAACACGCAAGGTGAAATAATAAAATCGTTAAGAAAAAATTATGCTTTGGATGAATGAATTTCAATAATGAAATTTTTTTTAAGGTCGAAAACCATCAAAAAAAGGAATGGGTTTTGTTTTAAAAAAAGGCAGAGAAAGATTCAGTTTTAAATTGAGGCACCATAAAAATAGTTAATTTCCGGTGCAGTTTTTGAATGCAAGCAGTTGAGGGAAGAGTCAATGAAAGAGAGCCTATTTATGTAATAATACCAAAAATAAAATTGGAGTTGAATCAATTTTTCAAAAACATTAAAAAAGCTTTAAATTTTAGAATTTAAGTTTTCTTTCTTTTTGTTAAATAAGCCAGCATAAACAAGAACAATAATAACGGCAAAGATTATGTCGCTGCCATCGTTTTTTTGTTGGAGGGTATTAACTTCAAATTTAAAAGAAAAAAATGTCCCAAGCTTTTTTTTGGCTTTAAAATAAACGATTTTGGTTAGAGAAATTTTTAAAAGTTCAAAGTAAACAGCTGCTGCTAAAAAGTTTGTAAGAAATGGTTCATAAACTGTGAGATTTTACCATATTAAAAGTCGGTATTCAAAATGATTTTCCTCTCTGCTGCTGTTTTTTTCTGAGTAAAAAAATAGTAACATTTTAATGCTTTTAATTAATTACAAACTAAACCAATATGATAAAATTTAAAAAAAAAGATATAACATTTTTTTTTGCTTACTAACCAGAAGCAGCTCCATGTTCGCTTGATGATGATGAACAATGAAATATCGAACACAAACAATGCAAAAAGACAATAACAACGAAAAATGTCAAATCAAATACTTATCAAATTTTAAAATCTTTTAAAAAGATGACAAAAAAACATAAAGAAGAGGATTTGGAATTATGAGTTACAAAAAATAATTATAATTCTTAACCAATGGAAAAAGAGTTTCAAAAAAACTTTTAAAACTGAAAGAATTTACAAGTTTCAACTATGATGGCGAAAATAATGGTGGTAATATTGTTGTTGCATCAAACAAACAAAAAAATAAAATAGTTTTATTTCATTTCATTTTCCTTTGCAACAAAGTAATGTGTAAAATGGAATGGAAATGTTAGGGATAATGGATTGAATAAAGCTAACCAAAAAAGAAGAGGGAAAAAACATTTTGTTTTGGGGTTGCTTTCTTCTTTTTTCCATTATTTTTTGAGTAAAAACGTATGTAGAGAGATAGGGATAAAGATGCCTTTAATATACATACATAAATGAGAAGAAAAAGATGATAGCAATGTCTTGTTGAAAATTGAAAAATAAAAATAGGCCCTTTTTCGATAAGTGGTTTTTTTCTTCATCGATGTATGCATGTTTATGTAATTTTGAGAGTCGACTTTTTATTAAAATGAAACAAATGATGAAAAGTGTCGCTCATATTATTTCGAAGAATTTTGCATTTGTGTTACAGGAAGATTCTAAAATTATGTGTTTTGAAAAAGTTTGATTTCCTCATTTTTTGTTTCAGTAAATTCATTACATTCTTATAATGTGGTTGTAACATATTGGTAATCTAGTTTTTTCATTTAAAAAAATTGTTGCCTAATTTTTTATTCTCTGACTTCTTTCGATATTTATAAATGTCGTTCTTTCGCTCGAAGGTTCTAAATTTTTTAAATATTTGATGTCAAAGTTCTAAAACAAAACCATTTTTTTGTGCATTGACTTTCCCTTAAATTCTACCAACAAATATTTTTTTCCATTACTCAACGGTCATCAATCTTTTCCCCCAACAAAAAACTTTCATGCTTTCATTATTTTTTTGACAAAAGATTAACTTCCACTGGTCACTTTTTCTATTTTCCTTTACTCATCTTTGCTTAAGTATCATTGAATAATGACTTATTTTCTTTTGCTTCCTGGTAATCTTTTTTTTGTTCAAGTCATGTTTTGTTTCGTTTATTTTTCTTTGTGTTGTTTTGCTTGAAATCTTTATTTTTTGGCATTAAAAACAAAAACAATGGAGAAGGAAATCGAAAAAGACTAATAGCCATTACTTTTAAAATTCTAAAGCATTAAATATTAATCCCTTAACTTTATCGGGTTTTTTGTCTATTCAAAAATACTGACTTTTGTTTTTGAGAATGAAGCTGAAAAAAAATAAAGAAAAAAGTATATTGTGTTTTGAGATTTAAATCAAGTTTGGCGTCGATTATTAATTTTAATTTGGTTTTTCATTTTGAAATTTTAAATTATTAAATAAATCATTTATTTTTATGCTTACAGTTTACAGAAAATAAAGGAAGAATAAAGATGAAAGAGACCCTAATGATATGTTTCAAATTCATAGCAAAAAAATTAAACGGAAAACAAATGGAGCAAATTTTCAATAACAATAAAAGGCAAAATAATAACCTTTAAAACGAATATTTTTTTCATTTTTAAAAATATTTTTTCAAGAGAACTAATAATAATTAATTTTATATTATTTAAGCTAAGGCAGCGGTATTATCATAAATATTAGGAGCTCTAAATATAATAACAAGTGTACCAATTACACATGCAAAAGTAAATGTTATAAGAAAAACCCGATCCATTACAACTGAAATATATTTCCAATCTTCAACCACCTGAAATTTTTATTGAGATTAAAGTTATGATTTAGAAAAGATAAAAAATTTCGAGTAAAGGACAAGTATCGCAAAATAAAAGCCTGCTTGGCTTCGAAGCAACAATGAAAGATTTACATTTTTGGGATTATTAATACAGAGTTTAAAGCCTTTACCTGTTGATCCTCTTTATCATTTCTTAAATGATCAGCAATATATGTAACAGAATCAACAGCACTTTTCATTGGAGTGTGCTCACGTTGAAAGCTACTTCGTTGAGAACTGCTTCCCTGATAAGAATTGCGATTAGAATTAGGATAATTTGGTGATAAGAAATCCATCTAAAAACAAATTTACTTTCTTTCATGCAAATCAAGTAATAAAGCTTACTTGATCGAATAAAGCTGAAAAATTATGATCTCTCGACCTTATCGAAAAACTTGGTCTTGAATCACGTTTTTTTCCACCGGCGGCCGTTATCATTGCTAACTAAAATAAATTTTATTAGATTAATGAAATAAAACATTCCCGAATTAATCTTCAATCAAAGGATTCAATCGACATCCATCACTCTGAAGAAAGGATAAAAAAATTTGTTACCGCAGTAGCATTAGAAGCTTTGGAAGTATTTTTTGCCATAGGCGTTGGTCTTCTCATAAACAAATAATATGGCAACCAATCAATAAATATTTTACGAATCCATGGATGCATTACATGTGTTGCAGGGTCACGATAATGAACATTCTAAAACGCTATTTAATCAATTTCTTCACTTTTCAAAAATAATCTTACCAAAGTAACCACCGTTACAATAACACTCAACGTAACCAAAACCATAGTAAATAAAAGATATTTTCCAATAAGTGGAATAACCAAACTTGTGGATGGAATGATTTCAACCAAAAGTAAAAAGAATACAGTCAAAGAAATAAGAATGGAAATACAAAGGGAAATCTTTTCACCGCCACCTGATGGGAGATAAAAGACGAGAACGCAAAGGAAGCCCATGCCAACAGATGGAAATATGAGATTCACCGTGTAAAAAAGGGTCTTTCTTCGAAGATGAATTTCATATGTGAGATCTATGAATGGGGCTTCGCAACATGGATATCTAAAAGAAAATCAATTATTTACTTTTTTGTTAGTAGTTATTTTTAAATACATAAAACGCTTGTACACTTAATAATTAGAGTAACAATGCAAAAGTTTATAAAAACATGATTGATCTCGAGCAAAATTTTGAACTTAAGTTTACATCCATTAATTGGATTTTGGTTTTAGTACTTATTTGAAATTTTTTACTTTTGGTTTTACAAAATATTATTTTTATGCATTCTAAACTTTGAACTTGTTTATTCTCAAACTACATTAACCATCCATTTATTATATTTTTTATTGCATCAACTTTTAGTCGAAGCAGCAATTAATTATTCTTTCTATATGTAAACATCCGGTGGTTTTCCCGCCATTTCCTTTGGTAAACTTCATTTACTATTCCATATCTTCCCTACTCACTTTGAATATCCTTAACCAAAATCTCACGTTTACAATTTCACGTGAGAGGACTTTATTTTTTATTTTGTTTTCTTCCTTGTTTACTCAAAGTTCAAAAGCATACAAAAACAATCAAACGCAAAATCTTTAAAATAAACAAAAATAATGGCATCTTTTTTTTTTTTGCGTGCCATGATTTAAATAAAAAAACTAAACCAACCTTCTTTCATGCCGTTTTCCAGGCACTCTAAGAATATCCCATTCAACAGATGGATAATAATCACTTAAATCAATTCCTTCATCAACAACCCAAACCGTTTCAAGATATTCCCCTTCCACGCCGATCACAGTTTCTTGAATTTCACGTTGTGAAAGAGAATCTTTATGCTTGAGATCAACTTCAAAGCCACCATATGTCCATGAACCTGGAAGAAAATTATATCTTTTAGCCTGTGTGTCGCAACAAAAAAAGTTTTTATTACCAAAAACCATTTCACACGTTTGGTCATCGAGGGGAAACCACTCGATATCGATTTGACACATGCTCTTGTAAATGGCAGGTGGAGCCCATTCTACGGTGCCATTATATGTGACTTTGGCTTTGGTCATAATTGTGACTTGATAATTGCCATCTGCATTATTGTAAAGGACAATATCGGGCAACCATATCATATCAGATGGAACATAAAGAACTTCCACCCCGCCATAATCTTCAGGTCGCCATATAAGTTTGGAATCATTCCATCTCTATTAAAAAAAGCATTTTTAAAAATAAGGCGCATTGGTTGTTAGTAGTAATTTTGCAAAATAAAAATTATTCAAAATGTTTTAATTATTGTTTATGATTTCTTTAATTTTATTTTGTTTTTAAAAAGCTTGCATTCAGCCAAAAGTGCAATTGACTTTTAAAAAGTTTCACAATTTAATAAATGAAAATAAATTCTTCCGTTTCATATCAAAACGCCTGCCATTTTTATGATTGACAGATGTGTGCAAAAATGATGTCTTTTAAATAAAAATTCGAAGGAAATTTGTTGGCACATCACGAAGAAAAAAAATGCGATGAAATGCGATAAGGAGATATATTCCCCGTTGGGGGTGGCAGGCAGAAAGAAACAATAATAATAAAAATAGCCAATATTTAAAAAAAAACTTACATGCTGTAGCCAAACATTCGTTGTCATAATTTGATTTTTTTCATGCTAAAAAAATTGTGGTTTTTTAAATTTATTTATTTCTTTATTAGATGATGTTGTTTTAAAAATAAAATAAAAATGATGTTTTTATAAACAAAAACAAAAGAAAGGGCCTTGAGTGAACTTTTCAAGCACACACTTATTGGGATAAGTTTGAGATTAAAAAGAAATGTTGCAAAAAATTTAAGTTACATATAAAAAAGATACAGAAATTGGAAAAAATGAAAAAACGACACTATTGGTTCACAATGAAACTAGAGACTATACCACAAAAGTGTCACTTCGATACAAAAAACCGTTTTCGCTTCGTGTGCTATTTTTTATCAAATTTTTTTTTTCAACTTTTAAGAGAAAAACTTACAACATCAAGAAGTTGAGAAAGTTTAAGCTTAAAATGAACAACAACCGTATCGGCGTTATTATCCACCGGCCTCACAAGTTTATTGTAATCAGCTAATAAATCTTCAAATAATCTTGCAGCATCTTTATTTCCTTCGATAATCAAAATATTTTGAAATAATATAATTAAAATTATAATAAAAAATGGCGGCGTAATCAACGTTACTTTTGCTGCCGTTGTTGTTGCCGCCGATATTTTTGCAAGCATATTGCATTCGGAAACAATTTAATAATGCCCATCCAAGTTATTAGTTGGATGGTGCTAGAATTCTTTTTTTTTTGTAAATAATTTAAAACACTCTAATATTATGGATTGAAATATAATAGAGAAATGCGTTGTCGCATTATCGATGGTGAAATAATAAATTAATTTAGTTTAATAATACAAACTATTTCTTAAGGAATTTTGTATTTAACATAATCTGTATCAAAAAATTAAATATTATCTGAAATATGTTTGTCAAAGAGTTAAAAAAAACAAAGTTGTTTAAAAAAAATACATGAAAAAAATAACGCATACAATAAATAATCTTAGAGCATTTCTCAACTATAAGAGCATAATTTATTTATTATTTTGGGGCACTGTCCAATTAAAAAACCGATTTGCTTTCTACGTGGTTTTTTAGTTTATTTTAGGATAAATAACAGCTTTTAAACATTTTTGTAAATTATCTTTAAATGAATTTAGTTGACTAACAAAGAATAGAGAAAGCAAAAAAAAAGTCAGAACTGTGATCTTAAAAATATTCTCATTAAAAAAATATTGCTACAAGAATATGCCAAGTTTAATGATAAAAGTTGAATCAATAATATTATCAAACATCTCTATTTTTTAAACTATGTAACAAAGAGAAGAAAAAAACTCATCAAAAAAATGAAACAAAAACAAAGGCAGCAATAAAGCATTTTTTTGTTTGGGGAAAGCTTAAGATTGGAAAATAAATTCTCTTTGCTTTGTTTGTGAGGAGTTTACTTTGACAGAAGAAAAAGAATATAAAGAAGCAGCCTAGGATTAAAACTAGAAGCAAGCCCCAAAAAAATGAAGAAGAACAAAACATTCTCAAATTTAAAAAAATGTGAAGAAAAAAGCATACATTTATTTGGAAGAAATAAAATAAAGAAGAAGAAGCACTTGTTTTTGGGAGGCTTCTTCCGCCGCCAACACAACACAACAAAAAAATTGTGAATTGGTTTAATTTCATTTTCACCATAATAAAAAAAAGAAGTTGTAACTATAGATGCTATTTTCATTATTCTTTCTTTCTTTTTTTCATTAACAAAAAAAAGTGAGGGTAAAGTGTTTTTTATGGAAACGTAACAATGAAAGTTGGGGAGTGAAAGTGACCAATGAAAAAGAGTGTGGCATCAAATAATTCTTTAACCTCTTTTTTCAATTTCAAGCTGAAGAAGTTTAAAGTTTAAACAATCAACTGACAAAAAGATAAAGTCAAGTGACTTATTTTTCTAACACCCTCTCAATTTTTTTGGGAAATGGAAAGTTGCCATTTTTTTTTTTGAAGAAAAAAAAGAATAAACCAAACATTAGTAGGTTTTGTTAATAGCCTACAAAAAATTGTAATTCTCTAAAGTTTAGAAAAAGACAAAAAGTAGGATAAGTTTTAAAAAAAAATATTTTGAAAAGGATAAAAGACATTTGGCAAAAAAGAAAAGAAACGAAAAGAAAGAAGCTATGAGTGTAAGTAAATCGATGCTAGTAGCATTGAGGATTGATTAGAAAAAGAAAATGGCCAAATGACTTTTTGATCGCCTGGTACTACTGCAGCAGTGCAATTCAAGAAGATAATGTTTTTTTTTTCGTTGTTTTTTAAACAGCAAAAAATATGTTTTTTTCTCTCGTTCTTCATTGATGGATTAAAAATGCAATGAGTTTTAAAATCATATGAGTGTAAAGAAACTATGTAAGAAGAAGATAAATGACGAGACCAAAATTATAAAATCTAATCAACAAAAAACTGGAGATTAAAAAGGAAAAATTTTGTACGATACTGTTTGAGAAAAATATGATAATGGAATCCACTGCATAAGGAAATAATAATTTGTTAGTTCAATGATGGATTTAAAATATTTTAAACGATACAAAACATAAGGTGTATTTATTACAGGTCATACATGGGCAAGTGGGGACGATTCAGACGATTATCGTCTTTTATGTAGCATGTAGCGCAAGGATTTTGGTCTATGTTGCGCAAAATTTGAGATAATCTAATAGAAAAAAAAATCGATATGGTAATTCCGAAAATTTGAGATAATTTTTTTTGAAAAAATCAACAGGGTAAACCCTTTGCTCCTAATTATGAAGCCAAAAATTTCTAAAATTGTCGTCTGGCCGTGCCCATGTATGTTACAGGTGATCATCGGTTAAGGCATAAAACAGTAAACATAGAGGCAATTTTAAAGATAAAAATTGCATTCTAAAGTTGATTTCTTAAGGAGCTCTCAAGATTGTCTTAATTATTTTCAAAGATGTAAAATTACCTTTAACAAAATTAAAAATCAAATAAAAATATTTTATGATGAAGCCGAACTTTAAATAATGGTAGTTACAGTAAATGCGATGCAGGAAAGAAGATTTTTAAAATAAAGAATTCCACTGAATAAAACAAGCGTTCAAGAAATTACGGGTATCTTAAATTTATAAATTCAAAAATTAATTTAAAATCTTGCAAATAAGTCTTTTGCTCGTAATAACTTGTACAGAGCTACGATATCTAACTAACTCATTCGATCTATGTCTAAATATTGCAACAAAATGAGAAGGAAATGGAAAAATATATAAAAATGATATATAGCCTGCTAAAAATTAATAAATCATTCCTTGAAGAATGAGAAAAAAAAAGAGGATGGAAGTGAAAAAAAAAAGTTTTATTTTTTTTTAATAAACCATAAGTTGTCGTCCACAGTTGCTGAAGGAAACATACGAAGAAGAAGGAGGCCAAAAGTGGAACATTTTTAAATAGCAAAAGAAAAAAAAGGCTGAAAATAAATGAAGCGTTATCGAAGATAATAAAATAGAAAGAAAGAATGAAAAAAATAAATGCATGAATATGAAGAAGAAGAAAAAAGATAAGGGAAAAAGGCAATGGAAAGACGACGAAAAAAAAGAAGCGTTATGGCATTGGCACTTAGCAAAATTTCCGAAAAAAAAAGTCAAAAAACGAAGAAACAACAAAAAATATATATTTAACGATAAAGAATGTGGAAGACGACGAGGACGATGACAAAGGAAGACTAAAAAAAAATAGAAAGGAAAAACGTGTGCTTGTTTGGCCGAAAAAAAAGCACCGCCGCCACCGCTCGCTGCTGCTGCTTTTCCCATCGATGGCGGCGGTTGGGTGGATGGGTGTCTGTCTTATTCTTCTCGGACATTGACAAAAACTAAAAGCATCCTCTTTTTTTTCAATGCCTTTTTCCTTCATTGCTTTTAAAGTCTTAAAAAAAGCTTTAAAAAATTTTTTTTCTTGTGTTAGTGAAAAATGAATATATTTTCTCTTTACCCTTCTTTTCCTTCGTCATTTGTCGTTTGTCTCTTCTCCTTTAGAAAAAAAAAAATTTATGGAAAAAAAAAGAAAAAAGGAAGGGCATTCATCGACTATTCATCTCGCCTTGCTGTTGTGATGGCTGCTTGCTTTTTTGCATCATCAAGCAGCATTAAAAGTTTTTAGACTTTTTAAAAAACACTCACAATGGATCATTTCATTTCTTTGTGAGTTTTATCAATGAGAAATGAGGTGATTGTTGTCCATCTCTCGGTTGGGCTGATTCATTCATATTCTAAAAACAAATGTAAAAAAAAGTTTATCGGTGTTTTTGATGTGTTTAATTATCAAATAAAAAAAAGAAAGAATAAAGTATTTGAATCATAAATCAAACTCAAATTTTTAAAAATATCAAAGCTAAAATAAACAAAAAGAAGGATTTAAAAGACACAAAAATTAAAATTTATATTATCGAACTAAAGGAATTGCATCGAAAGACATTCATCAAAAAAAGATATTTCATTAAAAAATAAATATTTTATCTTTTTAAGCTTTAAAAATTCTTTGATTCTAAAATTTTGATGGCGACCAAATACTTTCTTTTTCGTGAAATCAGGAGAGGAAGGAAGTTTTAAAACTTTTAACAAATGAACGAGAGAGAAAAAAATTTCATCCATCAATAACATTGAAAAATATGAGAGTTTTATAGAGAAAATTATTAGTTAGTTAGAAGGAATTGGATTAGTAAAATATGAAGAAAAAAATGGAAAAACAAATCAATATAATAAAAAAAGACGCAAATTAAAACAATCATCACAAACTTCACCAAAATATTCAAAAATTTGCACAGAGCTTATTCTTGACGCGAAATGTCGTAAATTACTGTTGAAGCGGCAAAAGAGTGTTTGCTGCGTCTTCAACATTGAAAACCATTCTCACTTTATTTCTTCTTCATTCATTCTTTCATTTTTATCATCTTCGACGTCACTTTTCATTATTTAATTAAAAATTGTACCTTTTTCCTTTAAAATTTGCTTTATAATTTAAAGCGATTTCTATGTGGCTAAGTAAACTAGCTGTAGTAAATATGTAGCTATTACCCATCATTAAAATAACGTGTTATGTGCTGTGTATTTCGCGAATGCTAATACTTACATTTTTTACTTCATGATTTTTTTTAGTTTTACATACCTATTAACTGCATAAACTATGTCTGAAGTTGGTGGCTTTAGCCGTGGAGGACGAGGTGGCGGCTTTGGTGATGGTTTCCGAGGTGGCCGAGGTGGTTTCGGAGAAAATCGTATGATTTTTACATTATATAACAAAGTTTAATTATTTTATATTTAGCTGATTCTGCTAACATCATTAATGGTCGAGGAGGATTCTCTGGTGGTCGAGGTGGCTTTGGTCAAGGATCTGATTCAACGAACAATCAAAATGAAAGCTCTGGATTCCGTGGCGGCAGAGGAGGCAACTTTGGAGATAATTCTGGCTTCCGTGGTGGTCGTGGCGGCTTTGGTCAAAATGGTATGGTCTTTATATTTCAAAACATTTTTATTTTTTTTATTTTTTAGCTGACACTGCTAACTTCAATACTGGTCGTGGAGGATTCTCTGGTGGCCGCGGTAGTTATGGCCAAACATCTGACTTATCGAACAATCAAAATGAAAGCTCTGGATTCCGTGGCGGCAGAGGAGGCAACTTTGGAGATAATTCTGGCTTCCGTGGTGGACGTGGATGCTTTGGCCAAGTAGCTGACTCAACAAACGAGCAAAATGAAAACTCTGGATATCGTGGAGGACGAGGTGGCAGAGGAGGCAATTATGGTGATGTCTCCGGCTTCCGTGGTGGTCGTGGCGGCTTTGGTCAAGTAGCTGACCCAACGAACGAGCAAAATGAAAACTCTGGATATCGTGGAGGACGAGGTGGCAGAGGAGGCAATTATGGTGATAATTCTGGCTTTCGTGGTGGTCGTGGCGGCTTTGGTCAAGCATCTGATTCAACGAACAATCAAAATGAAAGCTCTGGATTTGGTTTTGGCCGTGGCGGCAGAGGAGGAGGCAACTTCGGCGATAATTCTAGCTTCCGTGGTGGTCGTGGCGGCATTGAGCAAACATCTTATCCTGCAAACAATCAAAATGAAAACTCTGGATATCGTGGAGGATATCGTGGAGGACGAGGTGGTAACTTTGGTGATGGCACCGGCTTCCGTGGTGGTTATGGCCATGCAGCTGATTCTTCGAACAATCAAAATGAAAACTCTGGATTTGGTTCTGGTCGTGGCGGAGGACGTGGTGGCTCATCTCGTTTCAATCAAACTGAAAACAATGGAAGCTCCTTTACTGGCGAACGTAGCGCTTTCAACTTTGGTAGTCGTATGTTAATCATAAAACTTATTTCTAAATCTAATTTTCGTCTTTATAGGTACTACTGGTAATAATGATGGTGTACGCTCACAACGTGATGGTCAAGCCCCTGTTGGTGAAAACCCTGATGCACGAGCTCCCAATGACTATGTTCCTACTGCACGTACTATCGATGAAATATTTTCTGAAGATCAAACAGCTGCCAAAGATTATGCTCATGCCGTTGACTATGATGAAGAAATCGCCATTGAAAACTTTAATAATGATATTGTTCGTATTCAGTAAGAGTTTCTTTCTGTTTTTTTTTTGTAATATATCGTCATTTTTTTAGATCCTGGGATGAAGCTGAGCTCCAGCCTCAATTATTGGCAAATATTAAAGAAAAATCAAAGTATGTTCGTCCTCGCAAAATTCAAAGTGTTACGATTCCGTTTATCCTTGATGGTTTTGATATTAAAGGTCTTTATTCTTTTTACTTTATTTTATATATAACGATTCTTTTGCAGCCCAAGCAGAAACTGGTTCAGGCAAGACAGCGGTATGTTTTTTGGCTTAATAATTCTTTCCTTATTGTTATCCTTGTTTTTTAGGCTTTCGTTATTCCTATCATTCAATCTTGCATGGAAGCAAAAGCAGAAGATTTATTCAAATCGGAAGTCGTTACTCCATTTGCTATAATCATTGAACCAACACGTGAATTGGTAATGCAAGTATTCGAACAAGCTGAAAAATTTGCTACTAGTATGTTAAAATTAAATGAATGCGAATACCTAATATTTTTATGTTTTAGACACTGGAATCACTGTTGCTAAAGCCTATGGTCAATATAACGTCGCTAAAAACCATGCTGAAATTCGCGCTGGATGCGACATTTTATGTGCAACTCCTGGAAGATTGAAGCACTTTATCCAAAATGGTGAAGTTATTGTTAAAAAAGTTCGGTTCCTCGTTTTGGGTACGTTTATTTTTTCCCTTTATTTTCCATCCTTTATGATTTTATTTTTTTCAGATGAAGTTGACCGGATGCTCGATGAAAATTTCAATACCGATCTTATGGACATCGTAGATTCAATGTCTTCAGTATGTTTAGTTATTTGTAATGCATAAAAGTAACTAAATTTTTCATTTTTCAGAAAGATATTCGACAAACTTTGCTATTCAGTGCAACATTTCCCGGTGAAATTATGAAACTTGCTGACAACCTACTTCGTCCTGATGCTGTTTTTGTTACAAATCAACGAAACAATCCTAACAAGCGAATCAAACAAGACTTCATCGTTGTTCCAAATGAAAAACTTGAAAAGTTGGTCAACGTTCTTCAAGCTGAAGCAGAAAAATCTGGTGGCGGTGATAAAATTCGTCGTACTTTGGTAAGTTTTAAAAGCTTTTTCCATTTGCTATTAAAATTCATATTCCTTTTTTAGGTTTTCGTGAACACTAAACGCTCTTCTGACTTGGCAGCTTTGTATCTATGCGAACACAAAATTCCATCAACATCTATCAATGGCGATCGTGGTCAACATTTACGTGAAGAAGCTTTACGCGATTTTCGTAATCACAAAGTATCTGTTCTTGTTTCAACTGATTGTGAGTCATGTTTTTATTTTGCTTTACGTCAAACCTTTATCTTTTAGGCTGTGCTCGAGGATTGGATATTAAGGAACTTGATCATGTATGTTTTATTTTTTTTCTAAACACTAATTTTGTTACTTATTTTAGGTCATTAATATGGATATGCCTGAAAATGCTACAACATATGTTCATCGTATCGGTCGTTGTGGTCGTATTACTCAAGGATTTTCTACTAGCTTCGTTAATAGTAACGAACCTGTTTTACAAGAAATTGCTCAATTAATTCGTGATAAAAATGAAGAAATTCCTGAAGCCTTGAAAACAATTCTCGACAACGCTACTCAATCATTTGTTCCACCTCCACCTTCTATCAATGATCCTGAAAGTGTTCCTGCTGCAACCATTTCTGTTAGAACTGCTCCTCCAGCTGCCACTACAACCAATGATGCTGATGATTGGTAAAAAATTTATTATTTTTATTTACGTTTTGTTTTTTTGTTTGTTTGTTTGTCAATAAAAATTATTTTTATAAACTACTGTGTGCTTATCTTCTTAGTTTTACAATCATCTTATGATGATAAAAAAGCTTGGTTTCAACTTTAAACAAGATTAATTTCTTTATTATAAACTTTAATCGAATTAAGCTGTTAAAGCTATGGAAATAGTTCAACACGCATATCTGGTATTTAAGAATATAATATCATCCAACTATGGAGCAAAAAGTAAAATTATGCAATAGCTTTTGCCATTTGCAAAGTGCTAACCAGAAACATCATCATATTTTTCTAAGCCTCTAATATGGATAAACGAAATAGCTGAAACTAGTGTGAATAGTTATGATTGCATGGAGATCAAAGCTTTGTAAGGTACAAACTTTTAAATTAATTTTTATGCTTAATAAATGGTGGAAATGTGCGAAGTTCTTTGAAAACATAAATGTTAAAAACTTTACCACGTTATTCCACCCTATTTTTATGTATGCCAAAATTCTTTTTCTTGGATATTCGAACTTGCTTGTTTGTGTGACTGTGTGAAACAATTCTGATTCTTTCTTTACGTTGTTGAATATTACACAGTAACGATATTTATCGCAGATTTTTACCTTTTCAACGAAAATGGTAATTCTATCTTTGATATGAATAAACAATTATGTGTTGTTAAAGCTTATTTGCAATGACATGAGTTTGTGGTGGAATTTGGTTTCTTTTCCACTTATAGTTGATTTCCTTAATGTTGTGAAGCAGAGAGATGATGGCTAGTTATCTCTTACTATGTTCATTCATGAGACAGAGAAGTTGGTCCAGTTTAGGTAATCATACCAAGGCTTTATTTAGTTATGAGTAAAAGTGGAACTTAGTTGTGTCTGTTAGTTATGTGGTCAGAATTGGATTTTTTTAATGAAAAAATAAAAGCACAAGGTTCACATAAATTTTAACATCAAAAGTGAAAAACACTGCATAAAATAATATTGATTGATCAAAAAGTAAATTTATTGGAAACGTAAAGATAAAAAATGTACAAAAAAAAAACTAATACATACAAAAACAAAAAAGGTAACAAAAATAAATTAAGAAAAATTAGTGAAGAGAATTTGATCCAGCATTACAAAAATCATGGCAGAGTTGTTCAAATGTGAGATACATACGACGAGCAGCAAGATGAGCGAGTTCGGCAGTAGGTCGATCTTCAGCTTTAACAGCTAGACAACTATCAACAAAGAATTTAAGTTCATGAGAATAAACATCATTTGGAAACGGAATCACATTACCAAGTTGAATCTTTTTGTGAAGCGCATAAAGATTTGTGAATTCGCCATTGAAAGGAGTTACAAGGGTGCATAATTCATACAACAAACAACCAAGAGCCCATACATCTGATTTGAAATGATAACGACCATCATTGCGTTCAGGAGCACGATAATATTCACTTCCAACACGAGTTGCAGCAGCGTGAGTGTTTCGACTGAATAAACGAGAAAGTCCCAAATCACCTATTTTTATTACTCCTTTTGAGTTGATAAAAACATTAGCTGGTTTCAAATCTGAAAAGAAAAAATGCTGTTGTAACAAAAAAAGTAAGTTGATTAAAAGCTTTACCTCGATGAAGAATTCGTTGGTAATGCATATCCTTAATACCACAGCAAACTTGATGGAAGATAAACCAGATCGTTCTTTCAGAAAACAATGAATTCTTTTCACGCATGTTCTAAAAACAGTACAATCAAATATGACGAAATAGTAAAAAGAAAGATACCAAAATTTTAATTGACAAGTCTCCATCGTCGACGAATTCAAGAGCAACATACATAACATTATCTTCAGTAAAAGTTTCAAAGCAACGAACAACATTTTGACTATTGATTTTATTCAATAGAGAGACTTCATTCATGCATAAATCGCGATACATTTCGTCCAAATGTTGAAGCTAAAAAATTTAAAAATTTAAAGACAAACAAAATTTCATAAGATAAACTTACTTTTATTCTTTTAACAGCGCAAAGTTTCTTTGATGGCTTATGTTGACAATGATAAACTACAGAAAAGGCACCTTCACCAAGTTTGTCACCAACGGCGTAATTACTTGAACGTTTGAATGGAACATTAGGAGGTTGAAGAAATGGATACCCAGATGGATAACGAGGTGAATTCGGATAAACAGGACGAGGTGAAGGTTGATAAGCAGCAGTACGAGAAGAAGGTTGATAAACAGTACGAGGAGAAGGTTGATAAGTAGTACGAGGTGAAGGTTGATAAGCAGCAAGATGAGGAGATCGAGGATAATTAACCATTTTCTAGGAAAATTCTTCAACGAAAACAACAGAGATAATAATTGATGATTCGATTTGAAGTTGGAATGAGTGAAATGATTTTCGTCAAAATATTTCGAGCGTTGAAAATTTTGTTCGAGTGTGAAAAAGCGTGCAAAGATAAAAAATTACTTGAAAGGTTCAGGCCTTTTCTTTGCCGCCTTTCAACTTGCAAATAAAAAAAGAAGTGAAAACATTTTTTGCCGCCAAAAAACAACATACGAAGAAATTATTATTACAAATACATTTTATTTTATCGTAATATACAAAACATTTAAGATCCTAATAAAAGATTAAAAATAATTCTAATACAAATAAGTTAGGCTTCATCAGGTTGACCAAAGTTGCTATTTCCAAAGATAATGGCAGTGAGAACTTGAAGGAGCAAAGCTGCAATGATGTATCCATATTGAAGATCGGTTGGAGTGATGACAGATTTCTTATCGATAGCAAGAGTAATCTAAAAAAATGTTTATTGCAATTTTTTAAACATAATAATAAAGAAAACTTACTTGAAAATGAACCCATAAAAGAGCGCTGTTAGCAACGATGGCAATGATAGGACCCATAGCAAAACCAGTAACAAAATATGCAAGAATATAAGATGCTACTGAACCAATACCACCAGCAATAACCATTAAACGTTGACGATCAGCAAAAAGTTCACGTGGACCAAGTTCATAATCAATCAAAAGACCCAAAGCAAGTGGAGATACAAAAAGTACAGCAGGTACAGTTGAAAGTAAACGAGCTCCAAATGCATGACCAACGATTGAAGCAACTAAGTATGCAAGTCCAAAAAGCCATACACGTCGTTCAGTTTCATCTATGCCAGCATTTTTACGAAATTGAATATGAACGTAAATAGGAAGAGCAAAAAGTATTGCCAATTCAATGAAGGGATTGATGAAAGATGAATAAAGATAGCCAAGGAATGTTGCACCAGAAATTGTACCACTTGATAGACCAATACAAAGAACCGAGATGCCTGTAAAGAAAGAAAATAAATATGAATAAAACAATGAACGCAAGAACGAGGATGGAAGCTAGCATGATTGCAAAGAATTTGACTTTATACTATGATTTTAGGTTAACAAGTTTGTGTAAAGTTTCACTCATAATTTGACGATTATAAAGACAGTGAAAAAACATTTTTTAAGCTCAAACAAAGATACACATAGTCTCACATTCATCATAGGTATTAATATCAAAACTTTAAAGAGAAAAAAACCCTTACCAAGATACATTTCAAGCAAGTTATTACGTAAATCACGATCATTTTCATCCAATGGTTCAGTATTGTTTACAGCAGCAGTAACAAAATCTTTAACATCATATGCAGTTGGTTCAATAATTTCACGAGTTTTTTCAATTAACGCTTGTGAATGATTTGCAAGACGAAAGATTCCATCATAAACAGCGATACCACGACGACGCATTGTTTCAACAGTAGTTTGAAGTTGTTCAACATAACGACGTGGAACTTCTTGAAATGTTGTAGCTGTAGCTGTTGCCATCTTCTTTTCTTTTTCTTTTTGTTGCGTCGACTTGATCGAAGAAAGAAAACGACTTCTTTGAATGAACGATTTACAAAAAAATGGAAGAAGAAAATGTGAAATGACTACAGCGAAGAAAAAGTTATGCAAATTTATTTGTATGTTGAGTAAGCAAATTGCATCATGCCACTGTTGTTGAACAGCAAAAAGTAATAATGCATTTTTTTTTATTGCAAAGCTAAAATAAAGCTAATAATCAATAGATTCCAACACTAAAGATGAAATCGATTCAGATAATTCAAGATAAAGGTGAACTTTATTGGATTGTTTTGAGAAAAGAGACTTTTTTGAAGTTTGAATCAAACAAAAAAATGGTGGTAATGAATTCTTCATTGCAAGCAATTTCATTGGGTGATTTGGGCCTTGCTGAAAGAGCTACATTGTATGGTTGCGAATATTTTTTATTGCTTCTTACAATTATTATGATCTCTCAAGGAGTGTAATAAAAAAATTTCTCATTTTGAAAAATCAAATATTTACAAACAAAAAGCTATCAAAGAATAAAAAAAAAGATAAATCTACCTATGTAAAGCGAGAATGTATGTCTGTCTGTTTGTAGATTTGGTGTCCCCTAGCAAATTGAAATGTGTCTAGCACGTCCTATGCAGTTTTTTACGCTAATTACGAATATGTGAATTTCGTTTATCGGAAACGAGATGGTCGAACAGGACATGCGTTTTAAATTTGCATAATCGAAAAAAATCTCGACGCGAATGTTTCTCTTTGCGAGTGTCGAAAGGAAGAATCGAGTGCTTTTTTGGAAACGTAAATTTTCTTTTCGAGATGTTTTACTGTAGTTTGATTAGAAACGTAGACTTATGGTTGACGAAATAATTGTGCATGATGAGATGGTTTGCCGGAGGGCGTTTTAAGAAAAGCGCGATTTAAATAATTTTTTGAAGTGAAATGGAATAAAGTGTTATAGTAAAATTTGAAGATGTTTGGGGAATTAAAGAGAAATTAATTGCAATTAAGAATGTGGAAGTAGGTGAACCCGAGAATCGAGTAATGAAGATGGGCTTCGAAGGATGATAACGTATATCTTCAAAATGAAAAACGAGATCGAAGAATCAAGATGCTCCCCGATTTATAAAAAGGTGATTTTAGAAATACAATAATTGGTAATGGAAACATGAAAATGGATCGGATCGGACCCGGAGGGTCTAACGGTAATTTTGAAAATAGAGTGAAGGTAAAGAGTACTGATGGAAGTAGAAAGGATGAACATGAGAGATGAGCCAAAATGTTTAAAACGAAACCCGCATTGTGAAAGAATGAAAAGCTATATTTTCGTTCGGGGCGAAGCCCATTAATGTTGTGATTAAAATTGGGCTCCAAATTGAATTTCAAGTTTGTGCGTTTTAAAATGTTGGAGTTTTGATGAGAAGTAACGCTTGCGTTGGGGGCGAAGCCACATTTAAATTGTATTTAAATTTGGTGTAAGCAACCCGAAGAATTATTAAAGTAGTGATACTTCAGTAAAGAAATGGAATGAAAGTTCATACGTAAAGGTATTTTAAAGTGTTGATTTCAAACATGTGAAAATAAATTGAATTAGATTAAAACAGTGGTTAAAATTTGCGCGCCATATGGAATTTCATGTTTGCGCGTTTCAAAATGTTTGACTTAATAAATAATACGATATTTAAAAAAAAAGTTGTGTGTTTAGGCCAAGTTTCTTTAACAGTCACACGGTTACCATCAGAAATTCCCACCTTCTTTTATACTCACACCAGATTTATCATAAACTATTATCTCTTAAACATCTCTCTTTTTTCATCCTTTTTTAAAACAAAAAATTCCCTAACGTTATTTTTGTTAATGGAAAGTGTTATGTTTGTTTTCGAAAAGTGTTTATGTTTGTTAATAAAAATGTTACGAGGGACCACCGAAGGGGGGCCCCAAAGCCCTTGTTCAATAATAACTAAAACCTAATAATAAGCCATGGTAGTTGTTTATTTTTTCGTTTTTTTTTGAAATCGCTCTCTTTTTTTGCATTTCATTAAAGCAACCAAAGCTCGTTGTTCTCTTTTTTTTTGTTGTTTTCGTTCTATTTCTTTCCAATAGTTTGTGAGTGTCTGCAGCATTTTGTTTATCGGAAAAAACAACACCAACATTTTCAGTTTTGAAAGTGTGTTTACGTGCGTCTTCCTCCATAACTCTCTCCTTTTCAAACATACATATTTTAAAGTCATTTTTAGTTTTCCACAAAAAAATATTTTCCTACAAAAATGACAACAAAAATTTTGGTTATCGGATTTAATGAAACTGAAGAAACGGAACTAATTATAACCGTGGATATTTTGCGTCGAGCTGAACTCGATGTAACCATTGCGAATTTAGATGATGAAGAATGCATTACTTGCGTTCAAAAAACCACCATTAAAGCAGATAAATTTTTTAAGGATGTTGAAAATGAAACTTTTGATGCCGTTGTAATTCCTGGTGGTCCAGGATCAAAGAAAATTCATAAAGTAAGGAACCCTTTTAATTGATTTTTTGCAATATTTTTATAAAACCATTTTAGAATGAACGCCTTTCATCTTTTCTTAAACGCCATGAAGAAGCTGGAAAGCTTTTATGTGCAATTTGTAGTGCTCCATTAGTTTTCTCTCGAAATAATATTGGTGCAGGCGGCAAAATGACTTCATATCCAGCTGATAAAGAAGAAATCACAAACGCTGGTTCGTAGTATCTTTTTTAAATGAATCATTAATGAAAGACAAAATTTCAGGATATGTTTATGAAGAATTAGATGTTGTGGTTTCAAACAATATCGTAACAAGTCGAGCCCCAGGAACTGCGTTTGAATTTGCACTAAAAATTGTTGAAATTTTGGTTGGTGAAACCACTTCCATGGGAATTGCTAAAGCTCTTCTTTATGTTCAATAAAAACAAAGAGACGTTATAATTATTTAATTAATTTTTATTACAAAACTTTCATAAAAGTTTTTTTTACATTTTTGTTTTTGAATTTTTGCTCATTAATAAAGAATTAAATCGAATTTATTACTTTCTTGAAGCAAAAACAATGATTAAAATTTTCCATGCTGGAATCCAATCTAAACTTAAAATTCTTTATATATTTTTTTGTTTTTAGCTTCCAGACGCATAATTACACTTTTCTCTTTCCAAAAAGTTTACTTTTATTTTTTTTACAGACGACGCTCACAAACTATAAGCTACTTATGTTAACCTAAAAATATCTTCTTCTTTTTTTTTATCTTTTTTTTGTGATTTAATGAAACAAAAAAAATTTTCATGCTTTAAAGTTTTAATTTTTCAAAGTGTTATAATTCCCTTTCTCATCATGAGTGTCACGTTTATTTATGAGCATTTTTATTTTTTTGGAAAACATATAAAAATTGCTTCAACTTTATTTTTGGAATTCATGCTTGTTTACTTGAGTTTTAATTTTTTGTTTTCTCTAAATATCCAAAAGTTATAATTAATGTTCAAATATCGCTTTTTAGCTTTCGAGGTGTTTACCAAAAAAAGAAAAGTAATGTATACTTAGTCTTGGGTGGCCATAGTTACCATGAATATTGTTGTCCATACATAGGCAGGCACCATCGTTGGCATCGTTATAAGCGACAGCCATCTTTACCAAATATGGCTAAAGTGAGAGTAAATTTACTTACAAGTACAAAAGTTTAATCAATCTTTCCTTCTTTTTGTTTTTCTCGTTTTAAATTTTTTTTCTGTAATATTAAAAACTTGGAAACCTGCTTTATTTTTAACTGCTTTTTAAAAAACTTTTTTAAAACACTAAAACGAGTGAAACTTTTTTTTGTCGTATCCCATTCAATTTCATGTTCGTTGTTCATTTCAATTGAATTTATTCTTTCACTTTTGCTTACCTATTCTTTTTTTTCTATGCTTTGATTTTTAAAACAAACAATAAACTTTTTTCTTTTTTCTGCAATCGGAAGTCGTCTTCTCGAGATTAAAAACGCAAACAAACAAAAAAAGGTTTCTCAACTTTTTAGTTTTTTCCTCACCAAATTTTGCAAACTCACTTATTAACTAGCTTTTACTTACTTGACCAAACTTTGTATAGTTTTTTATTTTTAAAATTTAAAACTACACCTTTGAGTTTCCTTAAATTGTCAATTTGTCTTTTTACCTCCGCAAAAAAAAGTCATAATTTTTGTGGAAGTGGTGGTCCAATTTTGTGTTGAATTTTTGTCAACTTTTGAGCCTTTTCCATTCTAAACACATTTTTTGGTTTCTATGTGACTCGACACAAAAAAGATTTAGATAATAAAATGATTGAAAATATAAAGCACGAAAAAAAAGTCACTGAAAAAGGTGTTGAGTCTTTATTTTTTTTTTCAACATCAAATCGTAGTATTATAAATGCTTTTTTGATCGTGAATTAACTTGCAACTTTTTTAATTTTCATTTTTTTTTGTTGCATTTTTTTGAATCAATTCTAAAATGTTGAAATTTTTTTAGAACGAAGAAAACATGAGTTTACCAAAGACGAATAATGATAAAGTTTTGGTAAGCTTTTTTTGCTTAAATGGTTTATAAGGAGTTTTTTTAAAAAATGTTACCAAAAGCTTCAACGCGAAAAGTCAAAAGATTTATTTTAAATTTTGGAATGAAAAACTCACATCAATTTGTGGATTTAAAAAAATTTGTGGAAAAAAAGTGAAAAAATTGAGGACGATTATGTCTTTTTGTGAACATAATTCGAGGCAATTATGTTTTTATAAAAAGTATTTTTTTCTGAACTATCAATATTCTCTATCGGAAAAAGGTTATAAACTAACTAACATCAAATCGTTTTCAGTTAAACAATGGCACATGTCAAACTCAAAATCAACGACAATGGAAATCGTTGATATTTGGTTTATTTCACAAATTAACTCCATTTCCAGAAGTAACAACGTCAGGTTCAAAAATTGCATGCATCGTTATTTTTATTCTTGGATTTATTCCACTTTTATTCAGAACAATATTTTTATTAGGAAAACTTCAAGAAACTACCGTATGCTTTACTCTCTTTTTTTCGTCATTCAAGTTTTTTTATTTACTTTTCAGTTATTTTCCTTAAATTGGGCTTACACCTTGCCAATGGCATTTTTAAGTATGCATTCAATTGTTGCATTTGTAACACTTTTTACACTTGCAAAAAAAAATTTTTATAATGAGTTTACAAAAAAGTACACCAAAGTTATTGGATTTGAAGTAAGAGTTCTTTAATTCGCATTTAGATTCTCTAAAATAATAATTTTTCAGATTCCAACTGGAACACCATTTCTCACCGCTCATATTTTACTTGGAATATTTATGTCATTCTTTATTTTTTCCCATTTATTTTTTGTTTATGAAAATTCTCAAACCTATGACCATTATATGTATGGTGGCAATCTCACAGTAAATTCATCGGCAACTTTTCGTGATAGCATGTTTGGCCCAGCTGATATTTATCGCGTTGACACAATTGTTGTAGTTTGGGCTACTTTTGTTTCTTCATTAGCTTTGGTTATATATAATTTAGTTGCGAATACCGTTGTTGCAACATGTGACAAATTTAATGAACAACTCAAAAAAGCAGCTGAAGCTGATGAACTTGATAAAATTGAAATCCTTTCTGATTATCGAAATCAAAATCGAGAGTTGCTTGATTTAGCAAACTTTGGATTTTCCCAATTTGGTGGGCTTGTCACATTCACTTTTATTGCCGGATTTTCGACACAAGTTTTGAGCGCTTTTGTTACTCGAAGTTTTATGGAAGAAATTTTGACGCTAACCAAAATTCATTCATTTATTTTTATGATTTTAGGTAAGTTCTTGACAACTTTTCTTCTTGAAAAATAAAAGGATGGCTATTGGATTCTCATTTCGAAAGCCTGAAACCTTTTTATCTTCGTATCATACTTCCAAAATTAACCCCTTTTTTAAAAGCGAATGAAATAAGATAAACACTATAATTTTCATTGGAAATAATCACCATTAACGTGCATACATATATTTTAGGATTGCTTGTAATTATGGCGGGTGTTAAAAGAACTTCAGACTTTGTTCATAAACTTGCAGAAACCAGCAATTTGGTTCTATTCGAATCATCAATTTATTCTGAACCAAATGAAAAACTTTCCCTGATTGCCACAAATATTGTTTTTCGAATCGAACATAGTCATTACTTACCTAAAGTTTTTTCAAGCTTTAAAATTAATGAAAAATTCTTTCAACGCGCTTTTCTTTTAATTCCATTCATCATCGAATATCTTAATGCTTATCGAAAATATGTTCCTTGAAAATTTGTTTAATTTTGTTTTAATCTCACATTCTTTAAAAAATAATAAAGTTTTTTAAAAATTTCTAAAATATTTTGTAAGATAGCACAAAGATAGACGACCGTACCAACATAAATGATTCTTTCGAAAATGAGCTAGTAAAAAATAAATACATCATGTTTAAAAGTAAAAAGGGTTTATAATAGTTTTAATATCACATTCTTTTTCATTCCATTAATTATGTATCTTCTTTTCACATGTCCTAGCTCCAAAAGCTTTCGTAGAACTTTGTTTCACCCAAATGGTCAAATGTTTTAATAGGAAAAACATAAATGGTGTCTCTTACCTTTTAACTGATGCTATAACACCATGTGAGTCAACTATAGAAAAAAAGAGAAATTATTTTCACTTTCAAAAACGACTAGATGGTTGTTGTTTGTAACGTTAAAAAGGTGTGGCATGGAACAATAATAAAGTGAAGAGCGAACGTTAAACAGCCATTGATTTGCAAGAAAAAGATTTTTGTGTCTTTCTTTCCAAAAGCATCATTTTCAAAAAAATAAATTTTTGTATTACATATATTGACTTTTTATTAACTTTTATTAGATCATAAATATCAAATCCTTCATAGTATCAATAATGAGTGTGTGTAAAATGTGTGGAACTTCTCACAAAAAGGATGAATGCCCAGCAGCAAATTTCAAATGTGTTTGGTGCGATAAACCTTGACATTATTCACAATTTTGCTATTTTGCCGATAAAGATTTGGGTAAAACGTTTATAAATTAAAAGATTTCTTTTTAATTCATGTTTTGTAGAAAAGAGACAAGAATCTGAGCTGAATGAATTGTGTCGAATTGTATATGACGTTGCGAATATTAAATACGGGAAAAATGTGATTGATGATGAGCTTGAGGAAAGAAAGAATAAAGCTTTAGAAATTCGATTAAAAAGTATTAAAAAGCAATTTAAAAGGCTTCGAGATGTTTCGAGAGTGGAATTATGCTTTTTACTGGATATCACTGGAAGTATGGATGAGCACATGGATGAAGTTCGTAAAAGTATTAATCGAATCGTAAATTATTTATTAGCTGTTAACAAAAACCTCAATGGAATTGCCAAAGGATTGCGACTAGCTTTTGTTGGATATCGAGATTTTGGAGATGAAGAAGTTGGATTAAGTCAAATTGAAACATTAAATTTTACTGAATCAATTAAAAAGTTTGAAAAGTTTGTCGGCAACCTTAAAGCCGATGGTGGAGGTTTCGATGGACCCGAAGATGTGTTTGGAGGGTTGGAAGCTGCTTTAACCCTGGATTGGCAGGAAGATTATGGCACCAAAGTTATCTTTCATTTAGCTGATTATCCATGCCATGGAAAAAAGTATCATGATCGATTTGATAATTATCCAAATGGAGATCCCAAAGGTCGAACAGAGCAACAACTTTTTTCACAAATTCGCCGAAAACAAATGCAATATTGTTTTGGAAGAATTACGGAAAAAACAGATGGAATGATTGAAATATTTTCACAAGTATATGGTCAAAGAATAACTGAATTTAATATGAGCAATGTTGAATCTCTTTTTAATTCGGTGACCATAGCTGTGAAAAATTCAGTTACAACGAACATCGAAAAAGAAGGAGATCTTACTTTGACGGATAGAAAAGGTGAACCTAGAATAGAGCGTAATTACACTCTCGATGAAGCTGAACCAAATTGGAATCATTTAACCCAACAAATTGGAAATATTATTACTTATAAATATCCAATGTTAAAAGAGATCACGAAATTTGAAATTTTAAAAGAAGAAGAATTTAAAAAAGAGAATCCAGAAAAGAAAATGAAAATGCGTTTTAAAATTGCAATAAATCCATTTGCAAAAGGTGGAGATCGTTTAGCATATTTTGGCCGAGATGAAACTTATTCAGCTGTGGATGAAATTGTTCTCAAAGAATATATCAGTGATCGACAAAAAGATAATACATCAAAGCTTTATAAAGTTCCAACTAAAATTTCTACGGTTGCAAAGTTTTTTGCTGCTCGATTTAATAAAAAATTATTGGAAGCAAAGGTTGAAGCTGTGGAAATTACATTTTTAAAGATTCGAACTTTGAAAGTCTACGATGCAGAAGGGAAATCAAGATATTTATGTGTTGAGCCAAGATTTCGTGCTCCAGCAAAGTTTGTAAAGTTTACAAACAACGCAAATTTTTCTATGAGCGTTGACGCTGCAAAGGAAAATGGAATTGATTTAAAGTTTGTTCAAATGTTAATGCCATTTTCGCATTTTACTTTTGAGGTAAGCTTGCTTATAATTTTCCAGAAATACAAAAAGCTCAAGTTTTTTTCTTCAGGAAAGCGATGGATATCTTATGATTGTGGATCTTCAAGGTGTAATTAACCACCATGATAATGATGCCACCAAAGATAAACAGAAAATCACTTTGACCGATCCATCAATTCATTGCAAAAATCTTCTTCGTTTTCCCAAAACCAATGGAGGCGAAGATGGAATGAATTTATTTTTTGAACAACATATTTGTAATTTATATTGTAAAGCATTGGGTTTGAGACAACAACAAAAATTAAATCGATGTTAAGCATATTGTTTTAAAATAAAAGTAATTTAAAAAGTGAAATCCTTAATTAAAAGACATTTATTTCTTCTTTGAATCTTATCTTTGTAAGCCATCACATTGCTTTCGCTTTTATTTCTAACTCGGTTGACCTATTTTAAACAAAAAAAAGTAGACACTTCAGTGACTTTCCATTTTTAGTTTTCATTTTTTCGCAATTAATTTTTACATTTTTTCTTCCTCAAATATCTTAGATAAGCTTACACTTTCACGTCGGTTGGATTTTCACTTTTTTTTGAAATTTTAGTTTCTTTAATACTCATGGTTGCAACTTCATATAAATATGGGTTTGCTCTATCCCTTTACTTATTATTGGCCCCAAAAATAATTTTTAAACTCTTTTGCTTATTTTAAGAATTTGTTTGATTAAAAAATCAAGAAAAATAAAAAATGTCTGTCAAAAGCAGTTGTTTCTTTCCGGTTCAATTTCAAGTTTTTCTCTTCCTCCTTCAATCAAACGAAGAAAAAAAAATTCATGTCAACGCACGCTTCCAACCACAACCATTTTTTGTTTAACGAACACTAACAAAAATGTAAACTAATCCATCATTAACCCTTTATTCACTCATTCAAAGTCTCATCATGAGCGCTCTAAAATAATCTTTACTCAAAAAAATATTTTCAATTTTGTTTCAAACAAAAAAATTGCATCAGTCAAAAAAATTTTTTGTCCTCATTATTCGGTTTTTGGATTGACGACGACCGACGACAGCTGCTGCACTCTCTCCACCACCCACAAAAACAAGTCTAATTTTTTTGTTGTTGCTTTATTTGTTTCTTTTTTGCTTTTGTTTTAAAAGATCAAATTTTTTTTTAAATAAAATATTACAATTTCCGGAACAAACGAACGTCAAAAATGTTAATGATTGAAGCAAGCAATTGCGATGAATAAGACATACAGATTGATTCTTTTCTTTTTCTTTTTGATAATCATTTTTCGGGATGAAATTTAATCAAATTTTGTTTTTAAAATATTTTAAATTAAAACACATAACCTTGTCAAAATGATAAACAAATTATAACGGATTTGGGATGATCGCTTATGTTCCGTTTTTCTTTAATTCTAAATTTTCTGTGCTAAAATTTTGATTGAATCGAATAACTTTTAATCAGCTTTTATTAGACCGATCAAAAAACTCGATTAATTTTATGGAATTATTTTGTAATATATCCATTTTCAAAATGTTAGTGCGCGTTGTTTTTTGCCCTCTAAAAATGGCACGATTTTACATATTTCAGCATTCTTATGATGTCAAAAATATTGGTGACTTTGCTGAACACGATACTTTTTAATTTATCCGTGGTTCATTATACCTTGCGAAGTTTTTTCTAGACTGACGCGAGGTTATGAGATCATTTTAAATCTTTCAAACGCATAATTGCACCTTTCGTTTAGCATTTTTTTGTTTGAAAAAAAAAACCACTTTTCGAAACTCCATTCTACTTCATTGTTATTTATTTATTTTTTCTTTTATTTCCTTTTGGTGTAAGCTTCCTTTCCTTCCTATTATTATATTCATAGGTATGTGTTATTTTTTTTTTGATGTCATCTTTGATGTGGCCAGCTTCTGTGTCAACAATTCCAAAGAATTTATGTTTTGATTTTTTTACAAAAAAATATATTCCTCTTCTTCTCTTTTTTTTCATTTGTTGGCTCATTGGCTCATGGGTTCACCACAGGGAAGCGTGGCCTTGACTCTCATTCAAGTCACTTGTTCCATATTTTTCTAATGTGTTTGGTTTCATATCCCATCCACTTTTTTATCCCCTCCATTTTAGGACTATTTATTATTATTATTAATTTAGTTTTAGAGGCATAATTTT
Source organism: Panagrolaimus kolymaensis (assembly GCA_028622995.1). Lineage (NCBI taxonomy): Eukaryota > Metazoa > Nematoda > Chromadorea > Rhabditida > Panagrolaimidae > Panagrolaimus > Panagrolaimus kolymaensis. Next base: position 119,851 of record JAJQJQ010000065.1, read on the forward strand.
TTATTTAGCAATAAAAAATGCACTAATAATCTTTCAAAAGTTCATATATTCGCAAACATATTTCTGCACTTTCATTTTTCTTTTTCACCTTAAAATGCACGTTTTCTATCAACAGCCACAAGCAGCCGCTGATGTTGTTGTTGTTTTTGTTTTTTTCTTCTTCCGCTATTTGAGTGCAACAACAATATTGTCTCTTTTTCTCTCTCTCACCATCGTCGTTGAAATCATTATTAGAATGGTATTCGATCTCTAAAAAACATTCACCATTCTTCATTCCTCAAAGGAAAAAAATGTTTCATTGCTTTGTTTACGTATTTTTTCGTTCTTTCTCCACGTGTCCCTTGTTTTTCCATGATTTTTTTCTCTTTCTTTCAAAATTCACTCACGTTTTTTTAAATTCTTGTCTGTCAATTCTTTATGCGGAAATATTCAAGCCCATGGATTTTCTTGATCAACTTTGAGCAACATGATTATCAGGTGAAATGAAAGAAAGATGAAAGTGTTAAAAAGAATTTTTCTTATTTAAAGTTTCATAGCTCTCCTTGATTCCAACATCATCATTATGAATAATGATGATGATTATTTGCTGCTGTTGCTCATTAAACATTTTTGTAACCAGTTTCATTCCTTCTCTTCCTTGTTGCTTTTCCGCAATTTTTTTTCTTGTTCAAACTTAAGCTTGTTTTCTTCTTTGCTGCGAAGAATATTTTTATGACACCAGAAAATGCTTCATTGCAAATGAAAGACATGTTTTTTGGATTGCGTTTTTCTATGTTTTTTTTTCTCTCTCTCCAAAGTGCTTCGTCATTTGCCAGCTTTTTTTTCTTTCTGCAACGAAAGCAAGCTATTTTCATGCTTTTAATAATTTTTCTATTTTTTTTTGCTGCCATAAAATTACGTCAATTTTTAAGCTCATTTTACGGTTGTTTTGCTCCTTTTTTAAAAAGTGTGAAAGTGCTTTCTTGTCCATTTTAAAGCTGCTTGGTCGTTGATTTTCTTCAAGAAAAAAACCTTACAAGGGGAAAATGTTTTTTGAACAAAAAACAAGCAAAGCATTAAAAATTATACTTAAACTTCCTTTTGTTGGGGATAAACGAAGGTTGCTTAATATTATGTTTATTCCAACTTTTAAAAATACAAATAATAATACAGAATAAAATACAGGGAATACAATTAATACAAAATAAAACACAAAATAAAATAGCAAAGTAAATATGAGAGAGAAATGAGCTCAACTAACCACAACGGTTCTCAAATCAAACGAAAGGTGTCGAGAAAAGATATTTAATTTCTTTATTTAAACCATTTCAAAGAGAAAACCAAAAGAGTCCAAACGAAATGTGAACCCAACGAAGTGTGTTTTTAGTTAAAAGCTGCGAAGCTTTTATATGGGCTTGAAACAAAGAGAGAATGAATCATAAGGAAAGAGATAGGAGAGTGAGAGATAGAAAGGGATATAATCTTTAGTGGACGATGTAAATAAGTGTGAGTAATCGCATTTGAAACCACAAATAGTAAACATGTCTGGGAAAGCGGGAAGATAAAAGAGAGAGATGAATAATCGCGATGATATTCGCGACACCTTTGAAGCGAACGTTCTTTTGCTTTAAAATAAGGCAGTTGTCTGTCTCATTTCAAGCGGCGTTAAAAAAATTCTTCTAGAATTGAGCGACTGATAAGAAACAAACTCATGCAATACAGTGACTTGTTTTTTGAGTTATGATTGACGCAGAGTTGATTTTTATTTTATTTTTTGAGGTTAAAGATACGATTGTGATGCGTTTTTGTTTGTTAGATTAAGAGAGAATTGATCATTGATTGATTGGCATGAATTGAAAATGTCAATATATTTTTTGAAGTTCTTTTAACGCCAATCTCAAATGATAATTTTTATTTTTACCAGCGAAAACGAAAATTATATTGCCTAATTTTTCTCAACTTTTTATTACCTTTACAATTTATTCTCTCCTAAAATAACTTCTTTTTTTCATTTTACAACAACATTTTTTTTTCTTCTTGTTATTCTTTTGTTTTATTTTTTCATATTTTTAAACGTAAAACATCAATTAAATTTCTTTTGTCGCGACAACCATTTCATCCAATTAAAATACCGTCGAACTATTGAATCGGCAAACAAAAACCTTCGATAGTTTTTATAAAAAAATTTCAAGACTTGTTTTTCTTTTTCCCATTATTTTTTTAACATTTTTTGTCCAAAAAATATTTTAGTTTATTTTTTCTTTAATTAAAAAAAAGATAATTTAAATTAACTTTTTGATATTAATTAACTTTGACTTTACAAAATGTGTGCATACTTAATTGTGTCTCTATTTCGAGTCTAAAAAATGACTTAAAAATATGTAGAAAATGTCACTTTAGTTTTTTCTTCTTTCTTCAGAGTTTAGTTTTAAAAAAAAAGACTACAAGTTTTAAATGAAACTCTGATTTTTTTCTTGCTCACTGGCTTCCGTTAAACACTTGAAAGTTTTCTATTGAGAGAAAGAGAGTTTATAATTGATGCTTTGCTTTTTTTCTTTCCTTTTCTTCTCCAAAAATAAATATGGTTTAAACCAGATTTTGTTTTCTCTTTTTTTTGCTTCCTAAATGAAGAAAATAATAAAAAAAAAAGATGAAAAACGAGAGCAATAATTTTACAGCAGTAGCAGCAACAACAAAAAATAAATAAAAGTTTAATGAGATTTTTAGCACTGAAAAAAAAATTATCGTTTTTCATTGTTTTATCATCATCATTGGTGGCTGATTATAATTGCGAATTTAAATGATGGTAATTAATTTACTAATTTGAAGTAATGAGAAAAAAAGAAATAAATTTTTAAGAAAGTTTTCGGGTTAAAAAGAAGAACCTCAGCTTTTTAGATCCATTTCAATTTAGGATTTTCGTTTCTTTAATTAATATTTGCAGCATAAAGATGTCATCTTTAATTCCTTATAAATTATCATGACTTTTACTCTTACCACTCAAAGAATAGCCTCAAGGCATTTTAATATATATCAAAAAAGGTCTCGTGAATAAAAGAATAAATAAAATATAATTGAAGAAGTGTAAAACCAGTAAATTTATCATCTTTTTTCTTTCATGCTGCTGCTTGCTGTTGTTGAGCGGGATTCAACTTATAATTTTTTTATTTTTTATTTTTTCAACCAAGCAATCATTATCGCAAGCTCTTTGTTTTTTCTTCTTTTTCCTTCTCATCATTAAAGTTTGCACATTCAATTTTTTGCTCGATCATCATCATCTTCATCTTTGCAAAAGAAAGAAAGACTGAAGAGCATTTTTCTTGAGGCAAAAAAATGTCAAAAAAAGATGCAGCAATTTTCGGGAATAAAGCTCAAATGTTTAAGCTCAAATATATATTTTTTTAAGGATCATATTCGACAGCTTTCATTTGATCTCTTTCGGTTTCACTTTGTAAAAAAAAGTTTTAAAAAACGCATAAAAAAGATATAAACTTGCTATCAATAAAATTTGATTGGTTTATCCTTCTTTTTTCAAACTAATTTTTTACTTTTCTAATTTTTAAAAAATAAAATTGCATTATGCCTTCTAGCATTTAAAAAAAAGAGGATGAAGAAAGCTTTCGTAAAGCCTTTGTTTTTTATTTCTCGTGTTCTGGGATTTCGGCCTTTGTTGTCTGGTTTCTTTGCTTTGCTTGCTTGATTGATAATTATGTCTGAGAAGGATTTAAAAAAAACTTTTGTCCTAATGAAGAGATTTGTACTTTGGGAATAAATTCTTTTGGACTCATTTATTTCTTTTTAAGTGCATCACGTTTATTCCCATACGAATAAATATTAACTTTGCTTTTCATTAAATAAGCAGCTATAATACCATAACCTTTCTTCAAAATAAGAATAAACTTTTATCAATTAAAAAATGTATCCTGTATGCTATTTGTGAACAATTTTTCATAATATGATGCTTGACACCATTATCCCCTTGCCACAAAAAAAAGTGCCAAACACACACCACTTTGTTTTTTTCTTTCTTTTCCATTTAAATTTAAACCAGGCCATGCCATGTTTTAATGCAATTATAAAAAATAACATCTGGGACTAAATGAGGCGGCATTTAAGTCTCGCATTTTTTTTGCTGTTGCTTTTTTTAAATTTTTTCAAAACTTTCTTTTTCATTTGGTATGTTGACTTTTTGCGGGTGCGCAACCAACGACATTCCAGACTCTTATTTTTATGAGTTAAAAATGAATGGATGGTTTAAATTTTTTTAAAGAGAGAGGAATTTTTAAAATTCTTTGATGTTTCAAAAGAAACAAAGTTGAAGAAAGAAAGATTGGCGGGAAAAGGAATAAAAAACGAGGAGAAAATGAAGTCTCGTTTTTGGATGTTTCTTTTTTTTAAAATTAAATACATTAGGGATTGGTTGCTTTTAATTTCTTCCGATTTTCTTGATAGTGTTTACAAACTTTTTTTTAAGTTGGCACCTGTATACTGAAAATTTTATTATGAAAAGTTTTATTGCAAATTGAGATTATTGATGATATCACTTTTCTTTTCCATATTCTTTTTTCTTAAACCGTCAAACAAACTTTTAAACTAATCCTAAAAAACAACTTTGATATAATCACGCTTTTTTCTCTCTCTTTCGAATCCTATTTTCCTTAGCGCTTTTTTTTGTTAACATATAGGTTTAAAAAAAATTTATTTCTTTATTTGTAGTTTTTCTTTTTAGTTTCAAAACAAAAATGCCTTAAGAATGGCGTTAAATTTTCAATGTTTTTAACTTTACTTTTTGGTCTTTGAAACGTTTTCTTTCTTCTTTTTTTCTTTGCCTTTAAAATTAATAGCTTTATTTTTATTTATTTTTTTTTTGAAGTAAATAAATTTACTACTTTTATTGCTGAAATTTTTTTTATTTTTGAAATAATTTAAGCAGGTGGTTGAAGAGATAGTTAGTTAGTAGCCTTTAAGGGAAGAAAAAAAATAAGTGCTAAAAGTTTTGGCAGGTGTTGGAGAATGCTTGAGGTTGTTTTTGTTGATTCAAATTTGGAATGTTTATGCGAAAATTTTAGTGCATGGGGTTGGATAAGAAGAGCTCGTGTTTTTCTTTTTTGGTACAATTGATGCTTATTCATTTTTCTTTTATTTAATTTGCAAAAAAAGAAGTACTGATCACTCCTTAACCTTTTATGTCTTGTTTATTGTTTCCCATTAACTTCTTTCATGACTCATAATTCCATTCATTTTTCTTTCTTATCCTCCCGCCCCTTGCTTGCTATTATAAAAAAACCTCCGCATCGAAGATGCTCCACCACCTTTTCCTTTTCCAGCATTAATGGCTTTGCTTTTATTCCCATTAAAAGCCTGCTATCAAATTTTTATCATTTTTTCTTCTACTTTTTGCAGATTCTTTTTCTTTCTTCTTTTTTTTTCACCATAAAAGTGTCTCTTTTGATAGACATTTTTTTCACAAAAGCTTTACCAGAAAAAAGAAAGAAAAGATGATATAAAATTGACATGTTTTTGGATTTTTCTTCTCTTCTTTTCTCCCATCGATCATGCCCTTGCCTTTTTTTGACGTGCGCAAAAAAAAAAGAAAAAATAATAATAATCAGAAAGATATTTTAACTTTTTTTTGTTGTTATTTTGTGACGTCAAAATCTATGTATGATTTTACGACCTTCTTTTCTCCTTTTTTTTTCTCCACCCTAAAATAGATGCGTGAATAAAAGACAGGAGGCTGGTTGTTGGATGATGGCTAACGCTTTTTTTTATCTTTCTGCCTTTGAAAGGCTTTTTCAATTTTTCTTGATTGCTTTCTTTTTTTAAATTTATTGGAAACCGAGATTTACGACTTTACCATCCTCCTCCTTCCCAACATTTGCATTCAGAAGGGTTTTTTTCTTCATGATGACAGCTTTAAAAATGATTTGAAGCCACCAATTTTGGAAGCAAGCCTTTCTCCCAAAAAAATGGTGGCCAGCTGCCTTTTTGAAATCACATTCGAGAGTTAAACTTACAACCCTCACAAAAACAAATAATTTTTACATAAAAAGAAGAAAACAAGCGAGTGTAACCTTTTTTTCTTTTTTTCAACAACGATGACGATGATGATGTCGGCCATCATTTTTTCTCCAAATGTTTTTAATGGTTTGTTGCTTGCGCGGATGCGGCATTACCCGCAACCAAAAAAGCAAAAACAATCGGTTTCTTTTATTTTTCGGCGTCCTTTTCTTTCAGCAAAATATGGAAAAAATTTCGCTTCTTAAGCTTTTTGTAAGGTAAATAATAAATATTTTTTGTAACAGTTATTTTGTCTATTTTTCGATGGAAAGAAAATAATATTGGCTTGAAAAAGCTTCTTTGAGCTTCGTTTTGTATTTGTTGATGGCAGTGACGCTTGTGTTTTTACAAGAAATTGAACTTTTCCCATTTATTGACAGTCGTCGGAAAGAAAAAAATAAAAACACAATGAAAAAAATGAAAAGACCAAAAACCTTTTTTATGTTGTTGAAAAAAATATATATATGTATTTATTTACCTTTTTCGAGGGAATCAAGTGAGGTCAACCAACCAGCCAATTTTAAGTTCAAAATATTTGGAATTTTTCTATGGGTTTTTAAATTATGTTTTTTTCGACATATATTTTAAGACAAAATTTTGACATTAATAGCGTTGCCCTTGTTTACAGGTTTTAAGCTATCCATGAATCATAGCAAAAAAAACAAGGAAGCAGTTTCCATGACTTTGCAGAAAATTTCTTTCTTTTTTTGCAAAAAAAACTAGACGTAGTAACTAGGTTTCACTGACGTATACTAAAAAAGGCATGAATCATACTCTATTATATCCCTTCCGAGCCAAAATATTTTCCCAAAGCTCATAAAAAATCAGACTTTATAGGGAACTAAAGAAATGTTAGCGATCACGATTTTTTAAATATTATTGTCATTTCAGCTGTCTCCATCGACTTTTAATTCATCATCATGACTTCTTTTTTAATTATGAGCATCAAATTTAAGTGCATGATCAACTTTTCTGGTTGAAACCCTTTCTTTTTTTTGATTGTCTTTCAAGAATAAAAAATCAACGTTAAAATAAAAACGTTGCTTCTGCCAACTACTCTCGTTTCATGAAACAATTTTCACTAAAAAAACCCGGTTTTTTTCTCGATTCGTCGATTTTGGCTGTTGTTTTTGATTTTACTTTTAAAATTATTTTTCTTTTCTTTATGTGTCTTTAATTTTTATATTTGATTGGGACAAAAATAAAATGGCGGCCTTGAGGTTTATTTTATTGCTACTCCTTTTTTTATTTACCAAAATTAATTTAATTTTTCTTACTTTTTATAATTAATCAAGCGTAAAAATGAATGAAGAAGTTTTTAGAAAAAGTTCCAATCAGTCGCTTTTCGAATGCTTTCAAATTAGTGGCGCTTCACAGCAACCACCGATTCCACCTTCCTTTATCGCTTGCCTCTTTTAAACACTTTTTTTAAATCAAAAAGTTACACCATTTTTCTGTTTATTAGTTTCTTAAAACAGCACAAAAATTTACTATAATTTTCACAAAGCTCACAAAAATTTGTGCTTTTTGAGTGGCGAAAAAAGAAGCGAGTAGCATCATTTTTTGTGAGTTTAAGTTTTTTTTATTAATCCTCGATGATTCATTTTTCCTCCCTCTTTTCTATTGTCATATTTCCTTCCTTTCACTGATCAGCAACAGCAGTAGTATCGGAAAGTTTTCTCATCTCTTCAAACAAAACAGCTAACAACTTTTTTATTGTTTAAAAATTTTTTGTAAAAAACAAGAAAACATCATAGTACAGAAATTATTTTTGAAGGAACAAAATTCGACCATTTTCGATGACAGATATTTCTTTTATTTACATTTTTGTTTTTTATGAAAAAACCATTTGGGAAGAATTTTTAGACCAAATCTCATTTTTTAAGCAAAAATAAACAAATTCAAACTTTCTTCATTTGCTTATTCTCCAAACACGCATATAAAAATATTAGATGGTTGATGCTGATGACTATCGCTTGTTTTGTTTTTTCCACGTTTAATTAATGACTCTGATCCCTTATTTTCGTAACATAGAAAACACTTTTTTCTTTTAGTTTATAAAGCTCTAAAACGCTATGCACAAATTTCATTTTTATTTTCCACGCTTTTGTGATTTCCATTCATTTCCAATTTCAGCAAAAAGTAAATCTTTCTTTTTTTGGTGCATTTCCGTTTAATATTCTTCTCCCACACTATACCACCTGAAATCAAATCAAAAGCAATTCAATTCAAAATCAATGTCATATTTTTGTTTCCCTTTCGAATCGTTTTTTGTTGACGTTTTTTAAACCCCATCTATTCTTTTCTATTGTTCCGGTTTCATGTCTCCTTCCCTAACGACAACAACGACGAAGACAAATACACTGCCGACTAGGGTGGACCGGGTAGATCTACCAGTAGATTCTACCGGTAGATCTACCGGTAGATCTACCGAAATCTACCGAAAAAATTTTCCAATCTACCGAAATCTACCGCGCCACCAAAATTTAAAAAAAGACGTTCTCGGAGTTTTTTAAGCGAAAGTTATGAATTAGCAGGTTCTAAAATGCATAAAAACGATGTTTTCTCTATTTCCGAAAATTTTTGAATTTTTTTAACAGGGGAGAGTTTATGATAGGAAAGTAATAGCTTGGTCCACCCTGTTGAAAAATTGAAATTTTTTTAAAAGTTTGCAAAACCTATTTTTGTGCCCAAAAATAGCCTTATATCCTTAATTTTGTATTCCTTGATTCAAAATCCCTTTCTTTTCGAATTTTGGACTTGCGGTAGATTTCAGTAGATCTACCGGTAGATCCACCGGTAGATCTACCGGTAGATCTACCGATTTTTCAATCTACCGGTAGATCGGTCCACCCTACTGCCGACTGACTTTTATTCATTGATGGAAAAATAATAATAAAAAAAGGCAATGGATAGTTAGTAGCTTTCAATACCACCTGTGTTCCCTTTTTTGTTCACTCTTTTTACAAAAAACTGTTTTGTCTTTGGTCTTTTCTTTAAATTTCGATTTTAAAACATTTTTATTTATTAATTAAATTATTTTACAAAAAAAAACTGAAAGAAAAAAAGTTGTGTCATGGTTAAAAGTTGCTTAATTAGCGTGAAACGAGTTTTTTCATTTGCGAGACATTTTTTTCTGAATGATTCATTTAACAAAAATTAATATAACGGTTGATTTTGTAGATTCATAGTACAACAAAAAATGGCAACATTAATTCGTAAAATATTTGGATTACATCGAAAAAGGATTACCAAAAAGGATTCCATTACTGGAAGAAATAATAGTTTTGTAAGTAATTAACTCTTCATAATTGATTCATCAATCACTTATTTATGTATTTACTTTTAGCCATGCCCATATCTTTCTAAGCTTGAAGGAAATCAACTTCAACCTGGTCAATCCCTCATTGTTCGAGGAATCATTGTTGGTAAAGAAGAATTTTATATTAACCTCACCGGTGGACCTCGAGTTGAACTTGATGAAGAAACCACAACCTTGGATAATCGCCTCCTTTGCTTGAGAGTTGATATTACGGGTCGAAAAGTTCATTTAAATGCTTGCATAGATGGCGAATGGGGTCGTGAAGGCACTGTTAAACATCGATGGCAACCCGGAGATGAATTTGATATTCGCGTTCGATGCCACGATGATGATTATGAAATTTTTATTGAACATAAACTTGTTGTAAGTTTTTGATCATTTTCTGGCACAAATAGAATATTTATTTTTGTCTTTTTTATAGGCTAAATTTGCTCACTTTTTACCATTAAATAGTGTATCACATATTTATATTAATGGTGATGTTGAATTATACTCCGTTTCATGGGAAGGAAAATATTATGTAAGTTTTTGAAATAAAACTTTTTTTTCTTCTAGAATTAAGCTCTCCTTTTTTAGGCAATCCCATATGCAGCTGATATCCCTGGCAATTTTTATCCTGGCCGAAAATTATATGTTTCCGCTCTTTCTAAGAAAAAAGCGAAACAATTTTTCATTGACTTTCATGCGGGTTAGTTACTTTTGGATTCAACTCTTCCTGATTCCAATCTCTATTTTCTTTAGGTCAAGATATTGCTCTAAGAGTAAATCCAAGAATTCCTGCTAAAAAAATTATTGCTAATACTAAAGTTGGACAAAATTGGGCCCAAGAAGAGAGATTACAAGATGACGCCTTTCCATTCAAAAGAAAGAGAAATTTTGATTTGTTAATTTATTGCGAAGAAAATAGATTTCTTGTAAGTTTTTATCATATTTTACTATCGAAAACTAGTAATTAATTGATTTTAGGTATATGTTGATGATTGCCTTGTTGGAACATATGAGCATAAAATGAGCCCAAGAAGTATTGATAAACTTTCAATTGAAGGAGATTTGGTGCTTCAAGGTGTACACCTAAAATAAATAGTCACACATTTATTTTTCCTTTTTTCCAAAATTCAATTTTTCTTATTATTAATCCCTGTGTGTTTTTGTTCTGTAAAAAAAGCTTGTGCATTCCTTCAAATTAAAATTTCAAATAGAAAAAATTGCCACAGGCAAAAAATATTTTCATCATTGGTGTCAAAAAAAATTTTATATTATTTTGTGCGTGTTGTTGTTCCTATAATCATGTTATTTTTCTCTTCTTTTTTTCTTCAACCAACATTGTGCTGCTACAAAAAAAAATCGGGACATTGTTTTTTCTTTCTTTCTTTATTTTAACTGATTTTATGTTTTTAAAAATAAAATAAAATTTACAGAAAATTGTTTAATAAAAAGTTTAAATAAAATGAAAAACCTGAGTTTACAAACGACTGAAAAGTATTTAAAAAAATTCTTGAATGAAACAAGAAAATATTATTTTTTTTTTAAATTTTAGCTCTAAATCTTGGATTAACACTATTTGGAAGTTCTACACTGAATTCGACAACTTGTTGTCCGCCGAGAACATATAAATCAATGACCTCGTTATTGCAATCGAAGGCTAAATTGTCATTTGGCGCATGAAGGGAATCTCGAGCATCATAAAGCACATCACTGCTATAAAATTTAACCTAAAATGAAAAAATCAAAAATGGCTTCAAATAATTAATATAATAATTTACTCTTAAATGCCAGGATAAAGAATCCTCATTTCTGTAATGTCCATATTGTAAAACTGCATCATAAAGAGGATTTGAACAGAATTTAACGTGGGGAAGTTCAAATTCAACCATAAATCTAAAAGTGTAATAATTTTCTTAGAATTTTTTTAATAAGTTAAAATAGCTTCTTTTGATCTCTTTATCCTCGCTTCGAATGTCACTCATTTATTTTTATTTTTGTATATCCAAGTTTCACATATCTGGTTTTTAATGGCCTCGCCTTACCTAGTTTTTCTACATTCTTCATCTTTGAGCATATATGTCATTGAATCAGATGATAATAAATAATCACAAATTTTAAACTCTTGTCCACTTCGAACAAGCTCATCTAATTCTTCTAAAGTATCCATAGGGAAAAAGAATCCAACAGATTTATAGTCTTCTGGAAGTTTATTTTCTTGAATTTGATAAAGTCTAAAATTGCTCTTTTTATTAAAAATCTTATATGTAATTTATGAAATAATTACTTGTTAGCATCAACATGTAAAATTGCATGGCGCTGAGAATTATGAAGAATCACGGCACTTGCAGAATCTTCCAAACTTTGCCAATCGGGTGAAAAACTATAATGAGCAGCATGGGATTGAAAGATTTCCTCTAAAATAAATAAAAATTCAAATAAAGCAAGACATCTTTGAAAACAAACTCACCGCCTTTTTTAGCCCAACAATCCGTTTTATGATGCCGACTATGAGGGGAAGTTGAGCAGCAGTAAACCTATAAAATGATTGCTATCTATTATTACATCCGTAAAGGCAAATTTGTTTACACGATTTTCATTTCGGAAATTTCGAAAATTCCTTTTATCTTTTTCTTAAAAAATGTGATGAAATAAACTTACATTATCATTAAATCTCATGCAATCCTCATAATTCTCACTATCAATATCATGTGTGGCACCTCTAAAACACTCCTTTATTTTTTTATTATAAAGCTAAAATTAAGGCTTACAAAAATCCAAGATCATATTCTTCAATTGTCAACTTTTCACTTCGAAGTTGTCTTTGAGCTTTTAGATATTTAGATAAAATAATTGAATCAGAATTTTCATCATAACTGATTCTTTGATCCGGGATATGAAATTTAGCTAAACTTCGACTATTGTGGGTTAATGGAATAATCACGGCGTTATCATCTTCGCCAGAATTAAGCCATAAATGTGCACCAAAACCAAGAATCAATAATATTCCAAGGATAGCTAAAAATAAAAGACAATTTCTCTTTGTGCAATATTGTAAATATCTTCGAATTCCAGGTGGATGAACTACTCGAGGATTAGAACTATTTGATGATGGTTGTCGAGGTTGTACCGCTGCAGCAGGTCTCGATGTTCCAGCTGAAGGAAGTAATGGAGCTGCATGTTCCGAATATGGAGTATATGGAGGAGGATCCAAATTAGGAGGTGGTGGAATTTTGGGTGGTCGTGGTGGAGCTTGAGTAGTTGGTAGCGGTGTCGATGGCGGGGTTGCTGGAGTTGACATATTTGCTGCAAAAAAAATAATGACAAAATATTACAAAAAAAAAGTATAGCTTTCGAAAAATGAATGAAAGAAAAGCGAAGGAAAAAACACGAAGATGAGTCATGATTTTTATTTTTAAAAAAAAGTGAAATTTCTTTTAAGTTGAAGAAATTTTTAAGGATTGAGGACGACGCACGTGTAAACATGCTACGCAGCAACATCAGCGGTGACATTCCTATTTTCTTCCGTATTTCTTTTTTTTTATCGTTCATTTAACAAAAAAAAATCGATCATCAACAACAAAAGAAAATGCAAAAACAAAGAGAACGAGTGCACTTTTTTTTCTTTGGCTATCTTTTTAATTTTGAAATTTTAACAAAAATTAATAAATTCTAAAAGAAAAATAAGGAAATAAAATGAAGACTAAAACAGCGGTCTCAAAATGGCCTCAACCTTGCCTTTCAATTCACCGACAAAATTTTACTGCAAATTTGGCGCAGTTGTTAGCGCAGTTGACTGTCGAAAAATAAAGGTTCGATTCCTTTGTGTGTGACACATACAAAGTCCAGTGACGAAACAAGATCACCAAGATCTCTGAAAGATAGTGATTATTCGATATCTATGCACTACCATCTGAGGACGATTTTTTGAATCTTTTTTGTATGCTACGTACATATTTTTTTAAATGCTAAAGCAAAAACGAAGGAAGAAAGACAGATGTTAGAAAACAAATGAAAAAAGAAGCAACTTGTAAAAACCCATAAAAAGAACAACATCAGCAGTTTTGAAATGAAAAAATGCACAAAAATGGTTAATTTGAAAGTGTGCAATTTACTACAGCCAATGTTCAGGTAAAAAAAGGGAGCGGATAATAAAAAGGCGGCGTCCTTCACGTTTCTCTCTCTTATTTTCTATTTTGTTTTTCAATATTCCAAAAATGGACGCTGTAAAATCAATTTTTCATTTTTTTCATTTTGATTCAACTGCCATTCGTTCTTTCGTCGTTATTTTTTGGTTTGTCGAAAAAAAGTTTTTGTATTATGCATGAATGAGTCAATCGCCATCATTAATTTACAAGTTTGTTTGCGTCAACGGTTTATAAAAAGCTTTATTTTATTTAGTTTTGAGAGTTATGCGATATGTAAAAAGTAAAAAACTTTCCAAATGATACATATTTTTTTTACAAAATTTACCAACATTATTTCTGACAAATGAAAGAACAGAAAAAATCCAATGCAATTAAAACACATATATTGGCTAAACAAAAGCATTCCACTACATTACAATTTTTTTGTTACATAAAAAAGGTTTGGAACCAAAAATTCAATGTGCACAATAGCGGCAACATATCGACCGACGACCTCCATCCACAACATCAGTCTGAAAAAAAAAAAATAAAAAAGAACTCTCACGTTTTTCCTTTCTTTATTCTTCCTCCACGTTAAACCTGTTTTATCACTCGCTTGCTTGAAGCACAAGAAAAAAAGGACAAAAAAATATTAGCAGCTGAAACAACTAACAAGGAAAAAAGAAAAGAATCACAAGAAATTGCCTATTTTTTTATGTTATCAGACTGAAAAGAAATTTTTTTACCGCGTTGTTGCGAACAAAAACTTGCTTAGTTGTCGGAAATAAAAAAAAGTTCATCTGTAAGAATTGTGAAATTTTTTAGGTAACTTCAATCGTTGAAGTTAATTTTTGACTATGGCATCAATATTATTGCTTGCAATTGAACCATTTTGGGGTCGAGCTATTGTTTATAATGTTGAAACAAAAGAAGAAACAGAAATTTTTACTTCCATGAGTAAGTTTATATAAGATTTAAAAAAAGGCTCTTTATCTTTGCTAGAATCTATCATTCTCATTTTTCTGTAAGTTTCAGTTTTATCAAACGATTATGATTCCTCCTATCATGAAGCTATAAATTTATTCATTGATCTTAAACAGCAGCTTGATTCCAAAGCATTTGCAAATTTCGCGACGACTGTGATTGAAGTCACTGAATCTCAGACAGATGAAGTTCAACAAGCAATTCAAACTGCTTCACTTGATTCCGGATTTGAGAAAGCTGAGTTAGTTTTGTATGAAACAACAAGATTATTGGGAGCTTTGGAACATTTGGATTTGGCTCCATCAAAGATATTTAAAAGTTTCAAAGTAGCTATTGTTGAAATTTGGAAAACAGAAGCTTTTGGATATTTATTGCAACGCGTCGAAGCAAAGCCTGGAATAATAAAGTTTAAACCGATTAATTATTATTCCATGATTACTGAAAATAGTGGATTTGAAATTGCTTCGTTAAAAAGCTTTGCAAGAAAATTATTAAATGAAGAAAAAATTGATGCCGTTATTGTTGCGAATGGCGAATATGACGACGTTTGTGAGAAGATTTTTGAAAACCCGATATTTTATGATAGCGAAGATAGAAGAGGAAGTCTTTTGAAAGCAATTGCTTTATATAAATCCGCAAACCCAATGACTAGTAACTCGAGAAGAGAACCTTGCATTGATATATCAGATTCCATTGAATATTCATTGAAGCTAATAGCTGGAGATCAAAAACAGATGGTGGCTGAATGTTTTACAGAATTACCCATTGAATTTGAAAAAGAAATTATTTTGGATTCCCCCATTAATTCTTTAGAGGCAAAACCTTTATTTTTATTTTATTTTTGTTACATTTTCACTTTTCAGTTTTATCGCCAATGGCTTTCATCAACAGCCAACAACTATGAGTTACATTGTAAAGCTACCTTTGAACCGAAAAAAGGTTTAAAAGTCAAATGTACAATTGACAAACTTCGCAAAATTGAAGTAACCATTGAATGAAAAATTAATTTTCCTCTCTATTAAAATGATACTCGCAAAATTTTCTAAATTCTTTTGTGCAAAGATTTTTATTATTAGTAAAATTACAAATTTTAATAAACATTTTACTTTAATCACTGCTTCAAAATTAATTATTTTTTACCATACAAGAAAAGGCTAACATCACAATCACTGTTACCAAGAACATTATTGATTATACCTCCACTCGTTGCATCTAAAAAATTGTGAATGTTTTTACATTTTATAATTAAAGAAAAAGCCAAGAATTTAGTATTCAAAGTGTGTCAGCTTTTTCTTTCAATTATGCCAATAAGAAAAACACCTACCTTTAAAACAATTATTAACCCAATCTGTTAAACCGATTGATGTTGCAAGGAGAGCCATAATAATGAAAGATATTATAATGAGGATCGCATTACAAATTAAGCCAATAAGAGCGAAGTTTTTCATTATTTTTTCGTTTACCAAATTTTTAACTTTTGAACGAGTAAAAGAGCTGACAAGAGTTTAATAAAATTAAAATAAGTTTAGAAAAAAAGAATAAGTAAAGATAGGATTACGGTAAGCCATTGAAAAACGAAATCAAACAAAATTTAGAAAAAAAAGTTTATTCAAAGTCAAATAAAAAAAGAGAATTATCGATGAATTTTATCATATTGCCATGCGGCATTACTTACAACAATACAACCCAAAATTAAATTTATAATATTTAATAAAACGAGAAAGCAAAATCCAACCAAATTTGCAATTTCAAGAATTTCTGCCATTCCAAAAGCAAGCAAGCAGCAACCAAAATGAAATAACAAAACACAAAAAATTTAATATTGTTAAAAATTCAGGTGACCACGATGATGGAATAATAATATTGGCAAATCCAAAGAAGGATTCAAGCATTCAAGAAAAAAAGTGTGAATGAATGAATACAAAACAGTATTGCACTTTTAGAATAATATGAAAATGTGTTGAACCTTTTTTATTTGTATAGTTTTTTATTTAATTATCACACACCTTTTTTTGAAGCTAAAATGCTCTTCGCTATTGTTACGTTTGCTTTTGTATTTAAGTTTCTACAGCTTGAATAAATATTATGAAAGAAAAATATAAAACTAAAACCTTTGTTGAATTTGCTTAAATGCGTCAAAATATGGGAGTGTTCGAAACATCAACAAAAAAGCTACAGTTGTGTTTATTCAGGATCAACGCATAAAAATGTTTGAGTTTAAAAAAAAACACTTGACTTGGTATGATAATGTATCTTTCAGTTCCAGCTATTATTAAAGCAAAATTTCAAAGAAACTGTTTATGGCATAATTCTTAGACAATGGTTTTTCATGCATCAAATGGTTGTCAAAAACTCAGAGATATGGATTTTAACAAAAAAACATTTTAAGCATAATTTATTTATAACTGAAACCACATGCAGATATCTTATTTTTTATTTTACAAATTCATCAAAATCAAATAAACACATTTCATTCCAATCAAGTACAATTTTCAAATTGAGCAAAAGAATCAAAATTTATTGCAAATGCTTCTTGTCCATATTCAATTTTTCGATGTCGATATTTCTTTCCATTTCTGCAATCACTCCAATTCGTCCATGTTAAATCTTCTATTGAAACAAAATTTCTTTTACATCTTGATAATTCTTCCTTTAAACGCTAAAAAATAATTCAAAGTAGTTTTATAAAACAATATGGAATATGGAATTCACCCCTTTTCGTGACATTAAAGATTTTTCATTTGTATTCAAGCAAGCTTCTTCTCTAAACTTCCATTCTTTTTCAATTAAAGCATTGGATTCAATTTCTTTTCCATATAAAATATAAATTTGCCATATTTTATGAATTCCATATGCATTGATAGACATAAGAGCGATAAAGATGAAAGCAGTAATCATTGCACATACAATCGACCAAAATCTATACCATTTATTCTTTTTTCTCATTGAAGCTTCAAGTTGTTTATGATCAAGTTTGGTTTTTACAACAACCTAAAAAATATATGTACATACATAGATATGATTGAACAATGCTGATAGTTTCAGTTCCTTATTTGCATCAAAAACAAAGATGAAAATTACTTACATGACTAACACCCATTTGTTGAAGAGGTCGCTCTTCTTCCATTGGAGGTATAGGTTGAGCAGAGATTGGTTTTTCCATGGAAACTTGTTGACGAAAAGCTCGATTACGTTTAGATGAAGTTTGTTGTTTCGTTGATTTTTGTTGTTTTGCTGATTTCTTTAAAAACGATAACCTTCGCTTGGATGAAGATGATGAGCCTCGAGGTGAATGTTTGGAATCTCCACTAGATCCTACACCTTTATCAGATGGCGTTGATGGATTATCATTTGAATTTCGATGAGATGATTTAGCCCTTCGAGAAGATTGAGCAGCACGAGATTTATGAGTATTAATAAAATCTTGAATTTTCTTCCTTGATGAACCTTTTCGTTGTTGGCAAGAATCCACAGATGATATAAGATTTGGATTATCATGATTAATACGTTGAGATGAAAGTGGAGGCTCTTCTAAAGCTTGACTTGGTTGTTCTGAAAATAATGAAAAAATATTAATGGATTCAAAGAAAACAAACTTACCTTTTTTAGGATCAGGAGCGACATCATTTTTTGGAGGAGTCTTTATTTTTTCTTCAATTTTTGGAATTGGAAGTTTTGAATCAGAGACTGCAACTTCATCAGCCATTCCTATCGAGATGCAGATGCAAAAGACTAACTAAAAGTTTTATTACGATTACTTTCTTTTGAATTCAAATATACAAATTTCAAAACCACTTTTTTAAAACTTTCATTTTGCAGTGTTTATAAAATTATTAGGAAAGACTTTCTCAGAAAAGTGTTATGTGCAAAAGCTTTACACAAAAAACATGAAGGTTACATATAATTTTTTTAGGTTAAAGCTCAAAGTAATCTTCTTTTTGTTCGAAGAAAATAGAAAATTTATCGCTTCAATGATTTTTAACCGAAATGCTTAATTTTAATACTGTTTCATTATCATTTTTTAAACTTGATTATTTCTGTAGTTTTATTTTTCTCTTTGCTTTATTTATCATTTTATGAAATTGACCCGCAATTTGATAAAAATTTAATGGATTCAGTAAAGTTTTATTGTTTTGGCCCTCCTCTCTTTTGGATTATATTGATTATTATTTAGTCAATCTTCTAACTTTTATAAAATATCTTGCTCTAGGAAGAAAAAGTTGTTCACTTAGTACCATCATTCATACCCATAATATGGCCTTCTTATTATTTACTTTAATTAAAGTTTATTATATTGCAAAATTTTTCACAACTCATAATGCCTCATTTTTCGTTTTGAGATTGCTCCATTAAGTTTATTGCTAGCTTTTCATAAAAGTTTATGAAACACTTTTGCTTTCTTTCATCAACCATCATAATTTGCTTCTAATATTGTTTTGAAGTAAATTATTCAAGCATGTCTGTTTTTCACGATGAAGTTGAAATAGAAGATTTTGAATTTGATGAAGAAAATCAACTTTATCATTTTCCTTGTCCTTGTGGTGATCGATTTGAAATTAGTTTGTAAGTTACAGCTTTTATATATATCGACCATGTTTGTAATCCTTAAAAATTTATGTAGAGAAATGCTTGAAATGGGCGAAGATGTTGCTACATGTCCCAGCTGTTCCCTAATCGTTAGAATTATTTATGATATGGAAAAATTTGTCAAAATGGAAACCATGACTTCTTCTTCAGCTCAAACAACTAAGGTTGCATGAATATATTATATTCTTATATTCTTTTGTATCTTATTTGTTGATTTAAGTATGTATAAACGGGTAAACAGATTTATATATAAAATTTATTGCTGATACTATTGTTTGTCATGTTCTTTCCATCTCCAAAGTTCAACGAATGGAAAACAGACTATGTTGTTGATAATAAACTTATCAATGTTGTTACAATATTTGTCAATCACATAATTAACAAAAAAAAATGTAAACGCTTCCCTCATATTCGAACAGCCTTTATTTTCTTTTTTTTAAACAATTTTGTTATATGTATTTTCGCTTGCTAAAAAGAAAAATTACAGTCTTCAAATTTTCTGCATTCCTTTCTCATTCACTCTCATATTATTTTCCGGTCAATTAAAACTGATTCATTTGCTTTTTGATTGTGCCATTTAAAAAAACGGAGAATCTCTTTCCGCTGTCTTCACCTTCTTCTTTTTTTCTCTTTGGCTGATCCTTAAAAAATATGTCATAAGTTTTTTTTTGTTGTTGAAGGAAATGATCATCATGCTTATTGCTTTCCCGTGTTTTTCACATTCATCATACACATTTCTTTTTCAATGACCTAGTCTTCTTAACTTTCATTTTGGCATTTTTCAGCATCTATCTAATAAAGGCGGGGAGAAAAATGAATGAAGGATGCAATTGAGCGTACATATTCTAAAAACCCATTTATAAGACACCTTTTTTTCAAAAAAG
This sequence comes from Panagrolaimus kolymaensis, assembly GCA_028622995.1. Taxonomy (NCBI): domain Eukaryota; kingdom Metazoa; phylum Nematoda; class Chromadorea; order Rhabditida; family Panagrolaimidae; genus Panagrolaimus; species Panagrolaimus kolymaensis. The sequence goes on from JAJQJQ010000065.1 coordinate 139,776, forward strand.
TGGAAAAGCGGCGATCCGGAACTTTTGTCCTCTTTGAACGGTTGAGGATTTATTTTTTTGTTTAAAGAAAAACGTTAACAACCCCAATTTCTTATTTTTGGGAAGGAAAAATAAAAAAGAAAAGTGAGAATTAGAAAGTAGACAAATTTCAAAACTTTTGACGAAAAAAGAATTTTTTTAAATCTCAAAATGCTAAGGATAGGTTTAAAGATCCTTTTTAACTTGATTGGATTAATCACTGTTGGACATGGATGTTTACCCAGTGGTGAGAGAACAATTTTAATTTCGTTTGTTTTCAATAAATTTAATTTAAGGCGTTCGTGGTTGTGATTGTGCTGCTCAACCTAATTGTGGTCCATGTTCACCTGTTAGTCAATCGTATTCTTATGATAGTGAGCTTTATCTTTTACCTTTTTAAGTTTGCTCAATTGTCCTCTTCAGATGCTTATCAACAGCAACCTTCAGGAGGATATCAACAATCAGCTTATCAAGCTCCTCCCGCCCAATATCAACCACCACTTCCTCCTCCTCCACCACAACCACCAGCTCCAGAATATCAACCTCAACCACCAGTGCAAGAATATCAACCACCAAATATTTATTTACCAGGCACTTCAAATTCAGCTGCAGCTGCTCCACCAGCACCATCAACAAGTTCACAAGAACAATATCCTTCACAACAATATCTTCATATGCTTGATCTCAATCAAGCTGGATCAAACGAATTACCACAACAACCTTCTCAACCTCAAGAAGCATCAACTCCAGAGCCACCTCAAGCTTCACAACAACCTTCACAAAATCCTGCTACTCCCAAAGTTGAATCATATCATGAGACAATTCGAAATATAATTGTTGGTGTAGGCTCCAATGGCAAAGGTCGAATTGATCAAACCGCTTATCGAGAAAATTATCGATCTGAAAATAGTGAATCCGTCGCTCGATTCGAATCTGGCTCAATCAAAGCTCCACCACCTGAAGATCCTCCAACAAAGGATACCGAAGAGAATGGAAGCGATGATTACACACAAGAAATTCAACCAATGACGTTACCAATTCAAAAACTTCCTTCGCCAACAACTCAAACATATCCGTCCCCGACTCCAACATATACTATCCCAGTAACAACGACTACAGTACCACCAACAGCGGGTGTTTATAAACATTCATCTCAAGAATATGCTGCAGTTTTAAAAGAGCCTCTTGAAGATCGAAAACCTGATCCATTCTTTACATACAACAATCAAGTATGCACGGGAATAGTTATAATTCAAGCAAAAGAAACATCAGTAGCAGATGCAGCACGAAAATGTATGCAAATGAATTGTGCCGCTGCAAATATTCATGCTTCATCATATGGAAATGAAGATGAATTTGAAGTGGTTTATCTTAAAACTGCAGATTCAAGAAAGGATAATAATGGATTCTATTGTATCTCAGGTACATATTTTCTTTTGTCATTAAGAAAACAAATAATTATCTCGTCGAAAAGTTGTTAAAATTTATTTTTTGTTTTTCAGTTTCAAACATCCCAACATTTGGTAATGATTTTGATAAAATTGAAAATGAAATCAAGCTACATAAAAAGGTAAAATTCCTCGTTGTTTTCTTCTGAATTTTAAAAAAATAAAATTTTTAGGAAGGTAAAACTAGCGACGGCACAACTTCATTCCGATTTGAGAGACTTCGTGAAGTTGGCCATGATAGGAGACGAGCTCCTTCAACCTTTAATGCTCAAGCAACAACTTTTCGACCAAGAATATTCAGATTTGCAACCATTGAACCCAAAAGTTCTTACTAGTTTTTTATTTTGTGCTTTTTTTCGAAATTTATAATTTTTTATTTGTATGTTGTGTGTTTGGGACAAATAATAATCAAAATTTAGGGGTTACTTTGTCTTTCTATTTTCTTTATAAAGCATGTAATTTTTGTTCATAACTATGTAATTTATATTAAATAAATGCTTTGGTTATATTAAAGGTCAAAAAGCAGGCTCTCAACGGACCTTGATTTTTTTATTTTTTCGCAATCTCAGTATTTACGAATATTATTATAACTGTTAAATGGTTATTTTCTTTTTGTAGTCACTTCTGCTTTGATGTAAGCAGGCTTCTTCCTTGTGTCAAACTTTTATTAAAAACATTTATTTCGATAAACAAGATGATTGTAAATTTGTTAAGTTTATTTATTGACAGCTGGAAACAAGCAATCATTTTACAGTGAAAAAAAGTTCTAAAATAATTTTAAAAAACATCAACAACATGTTGATACTCATAAAAAGTTTGATTTATGTCAAAAAAAGATTCAGAAAAAAAAATTATACGACCTCCTAATTTATAATAAAACAGAACTATGAAACACTTCTTACAGTAGTAACTGTATTTTTCTCTTCAATAACCTTTAAAAATAATTTACGAAATACTCTCAAATAAAAGTTCACGCAAAGTGTAATATTTATTGAAACTAAAGTTAAATTATAATCACCAATAATTTCCATGGGCCGGACTTTCCAAATCTGAAAAACATAGTAGTTTTAAAACTTTCTTTACCGGGGTTTTTTTAGAATTTAGAAATTTGAATTTTTTTATTTAAATTTCAATAAGATAATAACACTTACATCATAATAAACATCGGCCATTAAACCAGGGATAAAAGCAAAAACAATATTAATAATAGAAATTTTTAATACAGATTTGTTGAGTTTGTTCAAAAAATTTAGTTGAGTGGATTTTCGAAGATAAATGCAAATAAGTAAAATAATTGCAGCTATAACATTTAATGTGCAAAATGTATATTTTGCGTATGATATTATCATGGGATAATTTAATTGATAAACCAAACAAATATAAAACGCGCAAGTCGTTATGGTTTCTTTTGTTGAAAAAGCAAACCATTTGGTTACTAAAATATAAAGTAAAAATATTCCAGCTACTGTTCCTCCAAAAATGCTAGCAAGAATGGTTTTAAAAGTTTTTCGATACATAAGAGGAAAAGCAACTGAGCAACAACGATCAGCGCAAAGAAAGAAATCAGCTACTGGAACTAAATTAACATAAATCGTTGGAATTCCAGCAATATAATAAAGTGCTGTGGGATTATAAATAATTTCATTAGGTCTCCATAAAATTATTGCATATCCAACATTAATCAACAACAAAATGCTCGAAGTTGAAGTAAACCAAAAATATAAAATAGTGATGGGCGTGCGAGATACGTGGGCGTTCTTTTCAGGCTTTTTAAATAATAAATACGCCGAAGCATATAATGTAAAAATTAAACAACCCAAACAAATGAGATAATGAATCAAAGTTATAAAATTTGTGTTTAACATTTTCCTTTTGAAACTCTAAAAAAAAAGTTTTATTTTTTCCAATTGTAAAATAGTTTTTTTTCTCAAATAGCAATTTGTTTTTAAAACTTTTTTCGAAGTACAGCCCTAAAAAATCTGTTGCTAGCCTGCCATAAAAAACTGCAACCTTTATTCGTAGTTTGACTGAAAAAATGGATGGGTACTGTAAAAAAATGTTGTGCTTGAAGAGTTTCTCTCTAATAATAATATTTGGTTATTCCCAAAACAACAACGACACGACATACGTAAAAAATTGATGCTTTGCAGTTATTAATTTAAACAAATAAATGCCATTTTTCGCTGTGTAAACTTTAAGTGTGGTTTCCAGAGAATTTTTTAATGACAAAAATTTAAAATAAATATAAGGAATTAACAGCTATCTTTGCTAAATTTGAAGAATTATTCAAATCCCATGGCATTCACGCTATAAGGAAGTCATCGAAGCAGCGAATTACCACAAGTTTAAAAGCACAGAAAATAATACAAGAAGCTATTATCATTATGTTTATGAGAAGGGCTTAAAATACTGGTTTATTCCATTGATGGTAAACTTCAAAAAAATCAACACTAATAATTTAAAATGTAGTGTCAAAAAAATTGAAGAGCAGATGCTTTATTTGTAGTATGCTTTTTAAAACACTCAAACACATTTTTTCTCGAACGAGAAAATTCCAATCAGGTGTATCATAAAATTACATGTCATATCATAGTTATCAAAACAATTCAATCCAAAAAGCCTTCCGTTTTTATTCCCTTGTTTGAGGTATTTGTTTTTTATATCAAATGTCAACGTTATTTATGTATTGTAAGTTTTTGATAAAGTGTTTGTTAGAGATTTTGGTGTTACACAAGCCTAAAAAGAAAAGAAAATTAAAGAAAAGCTTCTGTTACAAATAAAGTTACAAAATGGTTGAAAGAAGCATTATAACATTTGCTTAGAAATAAATAGTTTATTTATTTTAACTTTAATTGAACAGATATTTGGTAAAAAAAATAAGCCTAAACATGAGTAAGATTTTTTTTTCTTCTCAAGGCTATCAATTAGCAAAAATAAATTTTGAAGCAACCCGGATGCCATCTCTGCATCATGCATTCATCGAGCTTGCATGCATGCCACTTGCTATTTTCTCTCTCGGTCCTTTTTTTCGTTGGTTGCTTGTTCTTTTTCGTCATTGCTGCATTTTCGTACTCTTCTTCTTTTCAATCGTTGGTTTCACCGTAGCTCGTTTTTATCTTATCAAATTCATCAGTGTTTCAATTTATGTAACATGTTTATTTCAACCATCAAACGTCAAGTCAAGAATGTTGCTTACAATTATTCAATTGCTCAACTCAAAGTTCGTGATGCTACAAGGTTAGTTATTCTTCTTCTTTTTTACATATTTTAACGCTTTTTTGTACTTTTAGCAATGATCCTTGGGGTCCTACTACCACACTTATGACTGAAATAGCTGATTTAACTCATGATCCCGTGGCGTTTACTGAAATAATGGTTATATTATGGAAACGACTCAATGATCATGGAAAGAATTGGCGTCATGTTTACAAAAGCCTTGGTCTAATGGAGTATCTCATCAAAGGTGGTAATGAAAAGGTGTCTCAACAATGTCGTGAAAACATTTATATTATTGAAACATTGAAGGACTTTCAATTCTTTGAAGCTAATCGTGATCAAGGTATGAATGTGAGAGAAAGAGCGAAGCAAATGGTTGCTTTATTGAATGATGAAGAACAGCTGAAGAATGTACGTGCTCGCTATCAATTGACTCTTAAAAGATGTGTTAAATCTGGTATCTCGATGAAAGATGAAGAACACCGAAAGAATGAAGTCGAAGAAGCAAGATCCTCAAGCATTGGTGAAGATGATATGGAACTTCAAATAGCTTTAGCAATCTCCCGTGAAGAACATGCCAAAGAAGAAGAAAAGCGACGAAGTGATGATGTTAGACTTCAAGTAAGTTACTTTCTTTATATTTGCAGCTTGTCAATTGATATAGTTTCAGATTGCTCTTGAAGAAAGCACGAAAACTACTATCAACGCTGGAAGTGATGCTTTTGCTAATAATGGTTTTATACCTTCTGTTTATTCATCTCAAAATCAAAGCAATGGTAAACCAACGAGTACCTTGGAAAGCGCTCTTGAAGATCTTATGATGTTGAACTTTTATGATCCTATGCCATCATATACTTATGCTCCATAAATTTTATTTTGAAGATCTTATGCTGTTGAATGTTTATGATCCTGTGTCAGCAACTACTAATGCTTTATGATTTTTTTATTTTTGTATTTTGATAGATTTTTGTGAATATATGTTATTTTGTAAATTTTGCATGTAAAAATAAAGAATGTTTAACTTATTTAGCTTGGAAGAAAGACGAAAAAATGTCCCCAAAAGCTATTCAAAAAAATGTTTCATAAATTATTCCTTTTTTATGCACAATGTGACAATCTAGTAACTTGCTTTAATTTTTGTTTGGTTTTTTTGAAAGTTAACGATCATCTTCAGAAATGGTGTTAACAGCTTTCAAGCCGGATATCGATGTTAAATAACGTTTGGTGAATAAATATTAGAAGTGAATAACGTAACAAGTCTAATCAAAATATGTTAAAACGTTTAGAAGTTGATAACACAGTTCTTCTGACTCTCTCAAAGAGAGCATCCTTATCAAAGATCCAAAATCGAGCTCGAAACCGAATAAAAAAGACACAAGATAAATAATAAGTTTATTACACATAATATGTTACAATCAAAATAAGTTACAAAAGAATTTATTAAATACCAGATAGGAAATCAAAGCAGGGGAGACATTTTCATAGTTCGGTAACAAGAGGATCATTCATCAGCTTATCGTAATTCACCACGAAGACGACGAGCAAGGACCATATCCTTATGCATGATGGTTACACGTCGGGCATGGATGGCGCAGTAGTTCACGTCTTCGAAAAGTCCAACGAGATGAGCTTCAGTAGCTTCTTGAAGAGCCAGGATTGCAGAAGATTGGAAGCTATAAAACGAAAGTGAAAATGAAAAATAAAAATAGAAAGTAAATTTACCGAAGATCAGCCTTGTAATCTTGAGCAATTTCACGGACGAGACGCTGGAAAGGAAGCTTGCGCATGAGAAGTTCAGTTGATTTTTGATAGCGTCGAATTTCGCGGAGCGCAACGGTACCAGGCTTAAAACGATGAGGCTTCTTGACACCACCATCACGAGGAGCTTTTCTACGAGGCCCAACTTTTCTTGGAGCTCTACCACCGGATGATTTTCGAGCAGTTTGCTTGGTACGAGCCATTGTTTACGATGCAAGCTTGAGTGACCTGAAAAAGAAAAATGCAATGAATATTTTGAAGAAAATCAGAAAAGTTTTTGTTGAAAAAAATGAACAAGTTTTGAGCGAACGAAAAACGAACAAGTTTTGAGCGAACGAAGAAAGACTAAAAATTTTCGCTCTCGCACTTTTTTTCGCTGCATCTTTTTTCGCTGCATGTTACAAGTATGCTAAATTTGATGCAAAATTTAAAAATTCATCAAAAGAAAATGGTTTGCAATTTGCAAACGAAAACATATCAAAAACAGTGAATTTGAACATAAAAATGAGTTTAAAAACCCTGCATTAATTTGTTTCAATAATTAGATGAGAATACAAACATCAACAGTGATAAATAATGCTGAAAGAAAAGGGATTTTGTAGAATTTTTGTTCGTTAACCGCCCAAATCCTTTAACTTCTCAACTTTTTTCTTCGATCATTTTATCATCATTCGAATTATGGGTTTAATACAAGCTTCTACGAAGAGAAATTCTTATTTTGTTTACGAAGATATGATAATTATTGAATACTTGAAGGATACAAAATAAACTTTATTATTATCAAAAATGTTAAAATTAAAAACCAATATTAATATCAATTGATAATTCTGTCTTTCGAATCCATTCTGGGTTAAATTGAGCATAAAACAATAATAGGTTCTTCGACGTTGGAGAAATGTATGGAAAATTCGTGAACAAGATAACAATCAAAGTTTATGGAGCACTTCTGCTGAAGAAGCTCTTGAAGTTCATATGTTTGGATTAGCGAGTCGAAATTATAAACATATTGGTAATGTTGCCTTGGCTTGGACGGTTGAAGATTTAGCTGATAAATAAAGAAGGTTATATGTTATTGAAAAGTATGATTGCAATTTGCAATGATTAAAGGAACGTATAATTATGGCGATGAAGCATTTGTTGAATCAGAACAAAATAAAATGGCACTTGAGGTGAGACAATTTTCAAAGAAGAGACTACAATCAAAAACTTCGATGCTTCGAGATATCCTTCATTGGGAAAAAGCAGTGGATTTAGCGCTTCGACTTTTAGTTATTTCACAGTGTTGTCAAGTTAGTTAGAAATAAATAAAATGATATTTTGATGAAACAAAAAATACATGAATTTAGGAAGCATTTCAAATGGCGAATCAGAAAATCTCATGGATGTTTATGCTAATGCAATAGAAATTGGAGGCATAGCATCCCAATATGAAGTTTTATCCCCAATATTATTCCACTAAAGAAAGATATAATATCATGGTTGGAAAGTTTTATCTCCTTCATGGTGATTATAAAGCAGCAAGTTTATTATGAGATACCTTATATCCATTTCCCTCTAAAATTTTAGGCAATGGAAATGTTTTTATTAGCTAATGATGATGATGGAGCTCTTCACCTCGCAATAAAATGCGCCATGAATTCTAAAGACTTACAATTAATTAAAAAATTAACAAACTATCTTCTTAGTGAAGCTCCCAAAGATATGATAGATTCAAATTTTATTTTTCGACTTTATATTAGTTTACAATGTATACAGAAGCAGCAAAAACTGCAATGATTTTAAGTCAAGCAGAAAATCCATTTAAAGCCAAAAATGCTACAGTCAATAAAATTTGGAACAAAAACATAAACTAAAGCATATAACAAAAAATTAGATGATTTCTTAAATCTCTTTTTCCTCATTCCTTTGTTTCCTTTGATTTCTGTCAAAAAAAAGTGGAAAGTAAAGGCTTCTTTTGTATTGCTTTTGGGTTTACACTCAAAGTAATAAAGCGCTTTTTCAAATTAGAAGTTTCAAACCAAATATCATATAAGAACATGTCATGTCATAATTATTAAAACAATTAAATCAAGAAAAAAACTTTCATTTATTATTTCCTCGATTTCATTTGAGGTATTTGTTCCAATTTTTGTTTCTTCTCGCACACATTATAATTTCTGGAATAATGGCTTTTTTCGTAAAATAGAAAAAACATTGAAGCGCTTTTCCTTTGATCTTCGCACTTCTCTTTTCCAACAATGATTTCTTATGTTTCAAGAAATTTTATTTTCAATTTTTACGCAAATTTTTTTGGAGGATAATTGTGTTCAGAGGAGTGTAAAAAAAGAATGAGATGTGCGTGCATCAATTAAAATTTGACATAAGAAAAATTGTTTTTGAGTCATAAATTTTGAGTGAATAAAATAGACAACCAACTCTTTTATTGAATGGTAATGAAGGACTTCAAATTGAAGAAAGTTTTCAATGATTTGAAGGCCACACACAAAACTTGGTTCATTATGACTTTGTTGCAATGCTATTGTTCAAGGATAGCTTATTGGAGTAACTTAGAATTTGATGTGGAATCTTTCTTTTTTTAATAAAACACCCGAGATATTTTTGGCAAAAATAAAAAAAGAGTAACAAATTCACGACAATTTTTGCCTTTTTTAGGTTACTTTTATCTTTGACAGTAATCAAAAAAATCTTAAATGTACTAATTTGTGTTACTTTCCCTACTGAGAGTATGCAATTCGTTATGTTTATTATTTACTTTTAGTTACGTTCTTTTTCATTTTTCGAGAGCATACATATATTTTATTTTGTTTTCTATAATATTTTGATTCTTTTTTTAAATTATTAAAAACCTTTTCTTTATAAACAGCTTAAAAAAACAGCCATTTTTTTCGTTTTGAGCATTGATGGAAACAAGCTTGCGTCCGTATATTTTTTATCCATGACGACCAATTTCTAACTAATGGATGAAAATTGATTCATAGCTGCTGCTTCCTTGCTTCTTTACTTAGTTTTGTTTTCCGCCGAAAAAAATGATCATTTTTGACCCTTCTTTCTACTGCCTTTTTTTTGACCAGGTGAAAATGTAATTTCCATTTTCTCTTTTCCTTAGTTATAAAAAAAACGAAATTAAAACTAATTTAAAAATGTCTTTTAGAAGGTAGCAATCATTTTTAATTATTTACATGGTTTTTTGCTTTCGCTTACATTTTTTCGTCGACTTTCTTATTTATGGATTTATTCACAATTAATTGCATAAAAAGGCTTTACTATTCGATTTGAAAAGTAGTTTGTACATAAGTCAAGTTTTTTCTCGTTAGGTTTATTATTATTTATAAATGATAAAAATGAAAATAATTTATTGGTTTACTTATTTATTAATTCTTCATTTTTTTTTATTAAATATTTGCCATAAAAATCCCACCACTTGCAACATCCATTATAAAATCATTCAATAAAAATTTAAACTAATTTGATTGCATTTGCTTTTTCGTCGTTGTTGATTCGTTAATTGTGCAACGATCCTTGGAACTTTAAAGGCTTGCGGCTTTTTAACACGGAACACTAAAACGAGTTACTCGTCTTCTTTCAAATTTTTTTATCTTTTGAAAAGCTGTAATTTATTTAACAAGTTTTCTTTTTTATAATTTCGTCGATTTTGTTGCATCGAAAAATAATATATTTTTCAATGAAAAACAGATAATTTTAAAGCGCAATTAATTGGTAGCATAAAAAAGTTTCGCGCGATTCAAAGCCATAAGTTGGGGTTTATGGAAATATGATTTGGATTTTTTTTAAAAAGCTTGTAAAAATGTGGACATTATTGGACTCAAAATGGAGCGCTATTGAATACATTTTTTTTATTGTTGATTATTCATTGACTTTTGTGTTTCACCTTCTTTTTGCACAGATTCCTCTCCTCCTATTGAAGTTGATAAGAAATATTGTTTCACCTAATTCAAAGCAAGCACATTCCATGCATAGGTGCAGAGATTAGCTCTTCTTTTTCACCTTATTGTCGTCGCGTTGCAACCTTTTCATTATATGCATTTCTCAACCGATACTCTTTTTTTAGTTTTAACTTCTTTTCTTCTTCCTTTTTTTTGGTGTTAGGGCATAATTTTTAAAGAATAGTTGGTTTAATTTTAATGTTTGATAATCGTTTATGGTTTATCCCTTTTTTTAAGTTTTTTCCTTTGCATTTTCTTTTTTACTTTTTTTTGTTGGTGGTGTCTTTCGCTTGCAAAAAAGCTTAAAAAATCGACGTTAGTTTACAAACCATCAGCTGCTATATGTTTTTTTAGTTACGTTTACGAAATTTTGTTAGACAAACTAACATAAGAAAAATCAGCTAAAATGATGACGGCTACTTTTTTAAAGATTTTTTTATATATTTTTTAAAATTTTAGTTTATCTTTTCCATAGCCCTTATTTAGTTGGTGTAGTGAGTAATTCAAATGCGACAATAGCTCCATTTATTGTATTATTTGCATGTGTTAACAAATATAAATTTAAAATTCCAATTTTACTATCCATGTTATTTTTTTTCAACGCGACTTTTTTTTATTAACAACCATTATTGTTAAGGCTACTCACTTTTCTTATTTGATCAAAAGCTTTGTCAACTTATTACATCTTTTTTGTTCTTGAAACAATGGAATGCTTGTGAAAAGTCTCTTCTCCTTTTTTTAAAGGAAAGGGAACAATAATGATCCATGTCCAAAATCAAGTTAAAAAAGTGTGCTGTTTGTTTTGTTTGTTTAGAAGCGCATTGAATGCATGCAACAAAAAATATTAAGTAGCAAACCAACATTCTCCCTTCTGGCAATAAGCTTTGTTACTTTCAAGGAGCAAAAAAAGAGACACCTCCTTTTTTTCATTTATTCTTCTTCCGATGACCGGTTTTCGTTTTGCAATCCATCTCGCACGTGTAAAAAAAAGTATTATCCCGTTTTTTTTCTCGAAAAACGCCACCTATCTTTCGAATAAGAAAAAATGGTTATTTTTTAGTTCGATTTGGAAGATAGGCAATCATATGAGCCCACATAGTAATAAACCTTTAGAATTGTTTTTAATTTGTTATTTTCTCAAATATTTGATTTTTATATTTGATATTTTTAGTTCGAGATTTAATTTTTTTTAAATTTCTAACTTTGATACTTTCTATTAGTTAATACAGGTTTTATTTCGCTTCCCGTTCGATTGTGTTTTGAACACTTTCATTGAATAGGCTACTTTTGTCAAGTGAATGGATGGTTAAAAAGTGAAACTCAATTGGATGGATCACTTATCCATTTCTCCATTGTTCAGTAACTTGAGTGCTCAAATGCTTGAATAATTACATTTTTTTTACTGAAACTTTTAACTTTTGTATGATATATCTCGAGCTTTCACTATGACTGACTTTTGGCGAATTTGATGAATTAAGATTTTTATTTTTTTCAAAAAGCTTTTTTGAAGCTTTAAAAATCATGGAATTGTTTATTTATTTTAATATGTATTCATAATATTATTTTTCCCTTTTTATGTTTGCCGACAAAAGACTGTTTTTCTTATTTCTTTTCCAAGCTCTTTATTTTGTAATCAAAAATTTCTCATGATTCAGATGGAAAGGGTTTTAAAAAAGTGATAAACAAAGTTTAAGTAAAAAAGGTTGAAAAGTGTTTCATTTTATAATTTACTTTTGTTTTTCATCATATGCTTACTTTGAGATTCAACCGACGAGATCGTGTTTGATGGTTTCAGAAAGAACTGTAGCATGCTATATCCTTCCGAAAGAAAGAAAAACGGTTTAAATTCCAAACTGTAAATTGTTTATTCACAAATTTTTTTCATTGACTCTGTTAATCCACGCTTTCCTTTATTTCATTCACCAAAAACGTTTATTACAATTTTAAAGCATTTGTTTGAAACAATAAAAAAGAAGTGAGACATGGTTAATGCAAACAAAAAAATATTTTCAAGCCATTTCTTTGGTGGACAACGTTCGCGGCTTTTTTCGTTGGTTGGTAAAAAAAAAAAAAAGAAGTCCTAAACGAAAAAACGGCAGCTGACCAAGCAAACCTGACGCCGCTTTTTGCTTTTTTTAGCCGAAATCAATCCATTTTTATTTTTATCCTTCTTCAACAAAAATTTTTTTGACCATTATTTACACACATTTTCATTATTCGTTTATTTTCGCCATCGAAAAACTAATTTTCATTTTTTTTTTGTTTCTAAAATTTGTTAATCGGTGGTGCAGCTTTTTTTTGATCCGTGGTAATTATTTCAGGCGTCCTTTTTTCTTTTTTTAAGAATTAAAAAATGAGGAAGCCATGACACGCGAATCCAAAAGCAAATCCCTCACTTTTTCTTTACTTTGACCGGTTTTTAAACTCCTCATTTGATCGGGAAAACAAATGAACGATTCATTGATCTTTTACGAAGTACACAGTAGTTGCGTTTCATTAAGCCCCTTTATTTGGAATAGAATAAATAGATAGAGAAGGATGGAAAACAAGAAATCAACGCCTCCACAGCCGTTTTTTTGATACTAAATAAATTTTTGCGATAAATGGTTTTTTGTAATTGAGTGAAATGTTTGGTTTTGGGATGTAATGTTTTTTTTTGCATAATTTTTTTTAAATTTCAAAGCAAAATGGAGTTTCGGTAGCTGCGAAACGCTAGTACATTAATAAGGTTTGGGTGCAAAAAAAATATTATGGATGATTGATAAGGAAAAGAAATTCATTTTATAATGGCTATAGATGTTTTTTAAAACTCGAAATTAGACGCTATCTATATATGCTAATTGAAAAATACATTTTTTGCCACCAGCTTTTCATCATCCATTAATTTTTTATTTCCCCTGCCGTTCCAAGTAACCATCTTCCAATCGTTTATTCAATCTCAAACCTTTGGTTTTTTAAGCTATTATGTGTCTTTCTTTACGTACGTCAAAAGTCAAGAATGAAAGGTTTATGTTTTATTATTCACTTTTGGTTACTTTTCATTCTCCTTCAAACGCGAGCTTTATTTTTTTAAATGTTAAAAAACAAAATCAAAGAAAGAATAAAGAAAAAGGTTTTTGGTTGACGACAGCAATCACAGCAGCCAGCAGCTGGTTAAAAACTTCTTTTTTCAATCAAGGGATTTTTTAAAGCATTTTTTTTTGAAAAATAATTGCGTTATTTTCTACTTTTTTTTTCTCCATAGCTTTCCTTTGCCTCGTTTATGCATTTAGATCAATCCATTTCACTTTGTTTTCTTCTTCCGTTTGTTTGTGTTTTTCATTGCCACCGCCGCCGAGATAGATCCAAGAGAGGGGAGAAAAAAAAGAAGTCAGCCACCTTTACTACGCCCCCACTTGGCTTTTTTAAAGCTCAGATCATTAAAAAAAAGTTTATCTCGGCTGCTTGCCGCAATTTTGTTGAACATATTTTTTATTTGTTATTTTCTTTTTGGTTTTACAACTGATAAACTATTTTTAGCATATGATTGCTTCATGTTTTTTCGTGCTTATAATATTTTTTATATTCTGCAGTTTATTATAGTAATTTCAGCTAGAAAATAACCCATTGTTTTTAATATTACTGGATAATAATGTTTTGAAAAATTAAAATTACTTTCACTTTTTTCCCCTATTTTTCACATTCATTATTTTTCCATCTAAAGCAAATGACATTCTCTCAAGTTACTGTTTGTTTTGTTTATTACCCTCATGGAAAGTTTCAAAAATGAGTACACACGTTCTCACTTTCCTGTTTACAAAATAAAAATATTTTAAAACCATTAAATTTGGATACGTTAATGTCTCTTGTTGCTTTTTTTTCTCCCCTTTGTGTTTGTTCAAAGACTAGCGGACGGGAAAAAAAGCTATCATCTTATATATTGAGTAGCTAGCAACAAAAAAACGATGTGCATTTTTTTGCTGTTTGTTGCTGTTGATGCGATTGAATAAATGCATTTTGTGGTAAAGGGAAGAAGAAGGGAAAAAAATAAAGAAAGAATGACACTTTTTTTGTCTATTTTTTCCTGATCTTGTACATACTACCACTACTTCTTTCTTTCTTTAGCTTCCCCTTTTATGTCCATGATTAAAGTATTTTTGCTCGCACTTGTTTTTGTTTTTTAATGAACGCTTTTAAACGTGAATTTTTAAGGATTTTGTTAACATTTATTGAAAAGGTAACATGATAAATAAGAAATGGGTTTACTTATTGTTTCAAAGATTTAATTTAACGCTTTCTGGGATTAAGTTCTTTTCTTAAAGGAACGACATGCTTATTCTTTTTTTAAATTAATTTTCCAGAAGTTAAAGTTTAACTATATTATTTTTATTTGTTACTTACTTACTCTCCAGAATCTGTTTCAAAGTTAGGATGCATTCTTACCAAAAAGTCAATGATCCATTCAAAAATTAAAATTATTTCATCTCTTTTTTTCTAACAATGCAAGCCATACATACTAACTGACCGATCGCGATCGTCAGTCAGTTTCAATGCCATTAGTCATTTTGCGTTAAAAATAGTAAACCTTTTTGTAACATTTCACGACCTTTAAAAAACCAAACAAAAGAAAAAATTTCAATTCAATTTATTCCAGGTGGCGATGATGAAAATGAAGAAAGTTTTAGTTATTTACTTTGTTTTTGTCTTATATCCTTCCTTTTGCCTCTTTTCTCCTATTTTTGTTTTTGGTTGCTTCGCCACCTAATTCATCATCCTGTTTTTTTGCCGTAAAAAGTTATATTTGCAAAAAAGACTTTATTTTTTCGAAAAATCAATAAACGAATCGAAGAATAAATCAAAGCTGCTGCTGTTGCTGTTGGTGATGCTTCAAAGCTTAGAGTTTTTATTGACGTTTGACATTTTTCTACTTTTGTTTTTTCGTAAACAAACTTTTTCATTTTTAAAGTTTTAGGATATTTCGGGATCCAGTCGGTCTTTAAAGTTTTTTTACGTGCGCGAGACAGCTCGCTTTTAGCTTTTAGCCTGAGCTTTGATTTGAGCTTAAAAAATAGGATTAGATTTGAAGCTCTTTGTCGAGCTGGCTTCTTCATTGTAAAAAAGGGTTACGTAAGGTTGACTTGCATCGATCAAGGATTCTCTTTTTATTTTTCTGATGCGAGAGAGTATGCAAAACTGGTTGTTGAAATCTCAAACACAAGAGCTTCCGACATCGAGGAGGACGACGACGAGAACATGCGAGCAACAGAGAACTAAGAGATTTTCTTAAGTCTGCTTGCGTTCGAGTTGCTTCAAGAGAACTACGTGGTTTTTTTTGTTGTTTTTTTTTGTTGCATCCATCCTCACTCACCAAATGAAAAACTTGAAACTTTTGTTACCTGAGATTTTTTTTCTTTGTTTTTTTTATATCGCGCGCTCTCGACCTTCTATGTTACTTTCATTCCTTCCGGTTCTTGTTTTAGTAGCATCAAATTCCTTTTTTCACTTTTATTCTTCTCGAAAATAATTGAAAAATATTTTTTTGCTGGTTTGCTTCAAGAGGAATGAGAAGAGGAAAAAGGTGAGAGGTTTCTTTCTTTAATTTTTTTGACGAAAATTGTAAATATCTTCTCTCAAATTGCCTCCTTTTTAAAAACCTAATATGAAAAGATT
Source organism: Panagrolaimus kolymaensis (assembly GCA_028622995.1). NCBI lineage: Eukaryota > Metazoa > Nematoda > Chromadorea > Rhabditida > Panagrolaimidae > Panagrolaimus > Panagrolaimus kolymaensis. Next base: position 155,809 of record JAJQJQ010000065.1, read on the forward strand.
TCTCAAGTTTTTTTTATTATTGACAGCCACTTCAATTCTCAAAACTAATTCTTATGCAAATTTTTTATTTAGAGTACAAAATCGTTATCATAGAAACATAACTTTGTGAAAAAATTATAAATTTATTATTGTCAAATTCATTAAGTTTTTGATGTGACATACGTTTTTTGATAGTAACTTCCCAAGTATTTTTAGATAATCTTTCAAAACAGCGAACAACAAAGTTGTTCACATGTTAAGAAAAATTCTATTTTTACTAGCAACTTTGATTGCTTCTTTACGTTTTATTTTTTCTTCAAGTGTCATGTGATTGTGTTTTTCATTTTTTAGTTTAGATTTTTTTTAAGATTTGGGAAATCTTGAAAGCCGATTTATTGATTTTCTTGAATGTTTTATTTTGAACAATTTATTTTGGTTAAAAGCATTTTTTGTAGAGCATTTTTTGAAGAATTATTTGTTACAGTAAAATTAAATCTTTAGCTCAAAGACAGATTTGTTTTTAAATTTTTGAATGAATCAACACCCCCGCTCTCATCGACTGTCAATCAAATCAAACAGATCTTTTTTTCATACCCCCATTTTTTTGTGCAAAAAATACTTGTAGGCGGAAGCAACAGCACTTCAAAATAAAAAATTATTGGTACTTGAACCATTAAGCTTTATTTCAAAATCTTTTTTTCCATTGCCGCGATTTTCGAGATAAACATAATCTTTCAATTGTTGAAATTACTTGTTTTTTGATTGCTTTTACTCGCTTTCTCCACCAATTTGTCATTAGCTTTCATTATTTTTTAGCGCCGAAAAACATATTTACTTTCAAATAAATAATAGTGACTTTTGCCATACCTATCAATATATTTTTTTATGATAATTTTTATTTAAATTTGATAAATGGAAGAAGATCAAATAAAAGTTCGAATTCAATTTATTAATGATTTGGATCCATTTGTTTCTACGAGTAATCGAGAACCTTTAAAACCTTTACAATATTATTTGCCCCTTCATTCACAAATAGCTGAACATTTACCCGAAATTTGTCGACAGTTACGAGCTCCACATAAAGTTAGTTTTTTCTTCTTTTTTGTCTTTCAAATTTATGCGAAAACTTTTATTCTCCAAATTTATTTTAGCCCGGTGATGCAGCATTACAAGTATCCCCTTCAGCTTCCGGTGATTTAGGGTCATATCTTGATTCAGATCTTTCAATATCAGAACAACCAGATGAGTTACAAATTTTAAATGCTGATCCGTAAGTTTTAATTTTCTTTTTTTTGAGATTGCATGTTCAAAATTTTCTAAGGTCAAAACCAAAAAATAGAGTGTTGATTATTTTCTTTTTTTCCTGAAACTTTTTTCTTCATTTTAATAATTTTAAAACCTATTTTATTCAAAAAAATTCCGTCAAACATCTCTCTCATACAAGAGAAAATTGTAATCAATCCCAATTGCGGTCAAATAAAGAGATATTCATTTTTTCTTTTTTTAAATTGAATATGTATGTCTCCGATTGTTCTCGTTTGTTGCAAATATGAGAGACCGCATGCTGAGTTGCTGTATTTCGACGACGATTGACGACGTCAACGCGTGGACAATGTCCACTCTTGAAAAAAAGGAAGGAAGGGTGGAAGAAAAGATTTTTGAAAAATAAAAATACAAAAATAGCGAAAGAAAAATGAGCAACCAAAAAAAGAAAACTTGGGTTTCTTTTTTTCTTGACGTTGTTGAAGTGGCGCAAACTCTTTCCAGCCGCAGTGGTTGTTGTAATTGTTTAATTTTTTTTTTCTCGAACTTGTATTTTATCTTCATCCTGGTTGTTGCTTTAATTAATTGTAGTATATTTGCTGCTACTTATCATTTGTACCTTAACCATGAAGCCTGTGCTTAAATGTTATGATATTGATATCGATTCTTTTTCATCTTCCCCTCCACTTCCTCCACCAAATCACAGAAGCTATCACGATCTTCCAGTTATTAAAGCTCCCAACATTTCAAAGCCCTCAATGCTATCATATTCGGATTCTTTTAAATCTTCAACTCCATCGAAACCAATCGGTTATATTCCGCCTCTTCCAAGTATCCCCCAATCTTCTTCTTCACATTTAGCTCCATGGAAATCTTCTCTTTCATCCAAAGCTCCAGCTCCTATAATTCATGATATCGTTCCTTTGGATAATCTAACCAGCACGCTTGAACGAAAATCCAAAGAGCCTATGTCAAAGCCATGGTATTCAACTTCAGTGGATTCAACTCAACCAACTTCAATTTCGACACTTCCAAGAAATTTTAATACCCCAAAGCAGCCATCCATTTTAAAATCCACATCTGTCGGTCGAAGCGTTTCATTTAAAGATCCTCGACCTTCTCTTCCAACTACAGCTCCACCATTGGAGGATGAAGAAGATGATACAATTATCGAAATTCCTCCACCTAAACCAAGTCGAAGTTATCAAGAATTTGGTTTTTCAAAACCAAAACCAGAAAAACCTGAATTTAAACAACATCAATCTCCGGAAGAATTTTTACGGAATAAAACCCTTTTTGCTATACCCAAAATGGATTTAAATAATAATATTTATAACCCAAATAAAAATATCGGTGGTAGTGGAATGTCAAATGCAGCAGCGGCTTCTGGTGGTTCTTCAACTTTTGAATCAAGATTTCCAAGTATTTTTACAAGCAGCAATTCTTCTGTTGCTTCAAATTATGCCGACTGTAAAGCTATTAATACTTTGCCGAAAAAATCTTCATCAACATATTTAACAGCATCAAGTAGTCCAAATCGATATACGACTCAGCAACTAACAAATAATAATAAAGATTATTATGGTGATGAGATTAATGATGGACAAGAAAAACATGATGAAGAAGATTGTTATCGGCAACAAAAAAACGATAATAAAAGAAATAATTTTTATTCATCTTATCAAGGCTGTTCAAATGAAAGAGCGAAAGTAGATTATTATGATCCTCCTTCATATGGCGAAAGAGAAGAAGAGATTTATGGAAGATCAGAAAATGGATTATTAGCTCAGCCATCATCCATCAAGCATTCTCCGAGTTTTAAACAGCCTTCAAATAATAATATCAATTATTCAACAACGCCTAATTTGGGTTTTTCTAATCATTTACCGCATGATCGACATGAGCCAAATCCATATTCATCTTATCCCTCTTCAACTCCACCATCTTCATCAATATCACAAAAAGCTAGAATGCTTGGAGAAGAACTCCTTTCACTTTCATCAACATCATCTAATTTTGTCAAACCAAAAATTAATTATGCGGCGCAATGTTCAACGCTTCCGGGCAATTCAGGAAATTTGGGAATTAAAACCAACCTCCCTAAATTACCTGCCTTTCCTGCGCCATCTCCCTCACCTGAGAATAATGAGGATGGAAGAAGACAATCATCTCCGACTTTAAATCTTTCTTCATTCAAAACTAATGAAGACTCAAACACGAGTGCATTTCCACGAATAAATTCAATTCGTCCAGTTGAAATGCAGTGGAATCCATCATCATCTGCTTCTTCTCCTATTACTTCATCAAATGCCAAATTTTGTCATCGTGGAGCCGTGGATGAAAGAGAAAAAAAGAATCATCGATTTTTGAGAAGGAAAAAAAGCAGCCATCGCGAATATGATTTATCAAGAACCAATTCATATTCAACGATCGCGGATGAAGAAGATCTTGACTATAATTATGGATGCTTTGATGGAGATGCAGATTTTGAAAATAACAATAATAATAATATTAAAGTTGATAATAGCATTGATGATGATATTGAATGGATGTATGATGGAAAGTGGGTATTTTTGTATTAGAAAAAAATGAATGAGTATCAAAAAAAAATTGGGAAGGAAGCCAGTTATCGCTTTCCATAATAAAAAAAATCTCTCCATATTGTTTAAAAGCATCTTATTTATGTATGTATCATTTGAGTTATAGTCATTTTTAATTTTTTTTAAACCCATTCTCTTGACCTTAGAAATTTTGACTTTGTTTGTTATATTTTAAACACCACTTTTATGTATCTTTTACAATTATTTTTTAACAGCTTCTTTTATTTTTCAGACTTCGAAGTAGTTTAGTTCTTCGACAGAAACCCGAATTACGAGTTAAAGCCATCGTTGGTAAGTCTTCCTTTCGATTCAAATCGATTTTTATTTAAATTTTTTTAAATATAAATTTTTAATTTGCAAAAAAAGAATTTAAATTTTTTCGCTTCATTTAAATTATGGAATGTCAATCAAAAAAAAAGAATATATTGAATAATTTTCGAAGATATTTTTGCGTAAAAATGCACCCCAAAAACCTGCATTTTTCTTATTTTAAGACATCTCTCTTTTTTTTCTTCCCAACTCTTCGGATAATAAAAGACGATAGCGGCCAGCGATGAAGAAGGCAGCAGCAAGAAGAGAAAAAAAAAAGAGAACGAAGTTATTAATTTCTTTTTTGCACTTTTTTTAAACAAGAAAAATATCCAAATATGAGAAAAGAGAGGGATCCAATTCGAGAAAGGCAATCATTGAAATTAGAACACACTTTTTTGCTGCGTGTGAAAATGATTGACTATTTTTTGAAATTAATAAAGAAACAGAAGCAAGATTGTGGCTTTGAAAAAGAAAACAAAAAAACACTGCTATTAATAAAAATACAAAAATACCAATATTCCATAGGATAAATTAAAATTTTCAATATTTTATAGATAAACTTTTACACATGTCGGGTCGAGATCAACGACGGGCTTTATTTGCATTGAAACAAATATTTCAAGATGATAAAGATTTAGTTCATGAATTTGTACAAAGTGATGGACTTAATTGCTTAATAAATCTTGGACGTGCAAGCGATCAAAATCATCAAAATTATATCCTTCGTGCTCTTGGGCAATTGATGTTGTATGTGGATGGTATGAATGGTATCATCGCGCATAATGAAACTATTCAATGGCTTTATGAATTATTAGATTCACCTGTAAGTTTTATCTTTAAAAAAAGTTAAAGCTTTTTTTTCAACGCTTTATATAATTTTGGTCTCACTGCAGCTTTTTGTTGTTGTTAACATTTGTCGCTTATGTCCTTTGTAAATTTTCAGCTTTTTGATACCTCCGAGTTTAGTGAATTAAGTCCTCATCGACAAGAATGGGTAATTATTGTTAAAACATTTGTGTTTAGTAAATCTATTCCGAAATTCTTTGTCTTTGCCCATCCTATATTTCTAATTAACAAAAGCATTTATTTTCTTTTAACTTTGCCTCTACCGCTTATGCTTTTGCAAATTATCATTTCGTTTGCTTTTTTTCAAATTTGACTATGTTTATCATTAATAATTTTAGTATCGCCTTGTTGTAAAAACAGCTTTAAAATTATTATTGGTTTTTGTTGAATATACTGAAGCCAATTCAATACTTTTATTAGCAGCCATTAGCAGAGTTGAAAGAGCTAAACGTGAGTCTTTTGTTTTGCTTGATTCTGATGTTACGAAATCCATATCGATATTTTAGAAAGACCAGATTGGCAAAGCATTGTAAGAATTCTGAGTGAACGTGGAGCAGGCGATGATGAAATGTTAATATTTGCGATGACCATCATAAATAAAACCCTCAATGGTGTTCCAGATCAAGACACATTTTTTGATGTAGTGGATAATTTGGAAGCGCAAGGATTTGAAAATATTACTAAAGCTTTGCAAAAAATGAATAATCCCCAATTAAGCCAACAGCTAGAGCTTTATGAAAGAGAATTAAAGAAGGAGGATGCCGCATTGGATAGTGATTCAAGTGATGGAACTATGGCTAAAATGAGGTATAAAAAATTAATTTTGTGCTTACTGAAATCTTAACTTTCTTGTTTTAGATCAGTTAAAACCCTTCAACGAGCTGATAATGCAGCTGATCGTCGATCAACCATGCGTCGTAAACAACAAGAAGCTGAAGAGCTTCAACGATTTAATAGTAATCTTTCAAAAATTCAACAACAATTTGAACAACAACCTCAAGCTCCACCACCCATGCCACAACAGCAACAACAAAATGGATTCCATCATCAGCCCGAACCATCCAAAGTTGAACAACCTCCATGGCGACGCCAACAACCTGAATTAATTCCCGTCGTTCATGATCATCAAGCTGCATCATCCACTTCTTCATCAACTGAAGAAATAAATAATGAAAATAAATATATTGAACATAATAATAATTTTGCAAAGCTTCAAGAAAAAATGGCTGCAGCTAAAATTCCAGAAAAGATTAAACTTGTTGATGAAAAGCCAAAAGTAGAGGAAAGAAAAAATATTGAAGAGGAAGAAAAGCATGAAGTCAAAGCACCGCCACCATCAATGCCAAATATATTCTCACCCGGGCCAATGGAAACTAAAACTATGGATTTCCCTGAACCCGCTGAACCTGAAGAACCCGAACCTGAGCCAGAACCCGTAAAGCCTTCTCTCAAAAAACAAAATGATAGCGATGACGATGAAATCGCAGCAGGTGGTTTTGCAGCTTTATTGAAAAAGAAAGCAGCAAAAATGGAAAATAATTCTTCATTCCGAAAAGGCTTATTTGAACCGAAAAGTTCTGAAGTTGATCAAAAATGGAAAGAAGCTGCTGAAAAACTCAAAGAAAAGCCAATGATTATTAATGATTTAGATTTCTCTGAATTTGTTGAATATGAACAAGATCCTCTCGTTCTTGTTAGAAATGCACAGTTTCAAGCAGAAAAATCTGCTCCTCCATCAAGAGGAGGCGGTTTTGGACCACCTGCACCTCCACCAGTGCCAGGAATGGGCGGAGTACCTCCTCCACCTCCTGGAGTTTTTGGTGGCGCAAATAAAGGACGAGAATCTTCCATTGCTCCAACTGGCACTGTTAGACTTCATTGGAAGCCAGCTCAATTTGACGCTCAAGCAGTTCCACAATTGGCAAGAAAGGGAACATTTTGGAATAAAATTGATGCAATTCCTTCAATTGATACATCTAAAGTTGCTCGACTTTTTGAAACCAAACAAAAGGAAGCACCCGTTAAAAAACCTGGTGGAGAAGTTAAACCCCAAGTTTTGCAAGTTTTACCAAATAAACGATCTCAAATTATTAATATTGGTTTAACAAAATTGCCTCCAGTATCGGTTATTCCAACAGCCATCAGGAAATTTGATACAACGGTATTGAATAAAGAAGGAATAGAAAAAATTCTTCAAACTATGATGCCACATTCTCAAGAAATTGAAGATATTCAAAATAAACAATGTGATAATCCTGATATGCCTCTTGGGCAAGCAGAACAATTCCTTCTTTCATTAAGTGAAATCGATTGTTTACTTGAAAGATTAAAACTATGGTTATTTATGCTTGATTATCAAAATACAGAAAAAGATGTCGCTGAATCTTTAATGGAACTTAATAATGCTATGAAAGAAATAGAAGAATCTGAAACATTTAAAGCTGCGATGGGAATGCTTTTAAGCATTGGTAATGCTTTAAATGGAACTGAAGTATGTCTAAATCAAATCTAAACATATAATAAAAAAAATTATTTCAGATTAAAGCATTTCAACTTGATTATTTATCAAAAGCCAGTGAAGTCAAAGACCCAGTTCATAAATATCCATTAACTCATCATTTAGCTGAATATATGATAGATAATTATCCTGAAGGAACAGATTTATATACAGAATTTGGTGCCGTTTCGAGAAGTGCGAAAATTGATTTTGAAGCGGTATTAGATAATCTCAAAAAGATGGAATCTGATTGTAAAAATTGTTGGACTTATGTCAGCAAAATTTCACAAAAGGATAATAATAGCAATATGAAAAACAAAGTAAATAATTATTTGAGTGAAGTAGCTGAAAGAATTCATAGATTAAAACATGTTTATACTACTGCAACAAATAAGTAAGCACTCTTTCAAAAAATTTGAAATATACCGAATCGTTTACTTTTTTAGATGGAAAGCATTTTTATTGTATTTTGGTTATGCCCCAAATGAAATAAAAGATCAAAAGCCAATGAATGTTTTTAAAATGGTTATAGAATTTGCATTGGAATATCGTACAAATCGCGATAAAATTTTACAAACTCGTAAACGTTTAGCTGAAAAACGTGAAAGAAATAAAACTCGAGGAATGATGATTGGAGTTGCCCAAAAACAAGCTGCGCAAACCAATAATGGTTTTGATATGCAACTTCGAAAAGTTGCAGATAATTTGAATGATCACCAAGTAAGTGAATTTTATTGTTGCTTTAATGAATGATTTTTTTGCAGAGGCATCAAGCAATGTCACAAATGTTAAGTAGTCAAGGTGAGGATACTTTAAGCCGTCGACGAGGTCAACCAACTCCAGAAAGGACGTTAATAGCTGCCCAAACTGAAGCTCTTAGAAGATCACCTGCTGATGGAGGTGAAAGCGTTGAAGATGAATTGCTTGATGGTGTGGTAAGAACTGTCACAGCATCAGCAGATTCAAGAGCTCATGAACGTCGACGTGCAAGACAATTTAATCGAAAATCACGTAAGTTAAAAAGAATTAACGAACACCTTGAAATTAAAAAATGTCATAACAAAAAACAGCATGTATTAGTGGCATTTTTTGGGATATTTATATCTTAAGTTTAAAACAGTTTAATAAAGTTTTGCTTTTAGTTCGCCGAACACGAACAATTCGCTCGGATCAAATTGATGCTTTGAATAATATGCAGAATTATTAAAAAACCAACTCATCCATAAATGATGAATGAATCTTCAATAATATAAAATTGCTCAAATTAAAAAAAGTATATCACATTCTAGTCAACAACAACATTAACCATTTTCAAAAGAATCTTGTCATCATCAATAGAAAACTTCTTCTTTTTTATGCATAATTTTTTAAACTTTTTTTTAAAGCAAGTTGTAACACTTTTTTGTTTGCCAGAGAAAAACGGTGCTGATATTTGGAAATTATTTTTTACTTTTTCTAGCATTTTTTTTTGTTGTAAATGAGTTAGATTGTACATACATATAAAAACAACATAAATAGAATTTGTATCAGAGGTTATAAAAATTTAATTAATAAAAAATTTAAAAAAAATCATAGCTATTTTGCATTACCATTTTGGATCGTTTATTTATTAATGCATCCAAAAAAACATTTTATTTATAAATACACCATTATGCAAGAAACATAGTTTTTTTAGTTGAACAATCAAAAGAGACTGAAGAAATTTTAGGATAATTATTTATGGTATTTACATTATTGGCAACTGCATTATTGTTACTGCTGCTATTAGTGGAAAGGGTATCAACAAAAGTTGAATGGCTTCGAAATCGCGTGGATGCTCGATTATAATAATAAAGATCATCGGCTGAAACCGATCTTAAAATTTTTCGAAAGATTGCTTTATCATCATTTTGAAAGTGTGTTTGATCATAGCTCTAAATTTATTTGTTTAAATGTGTTTATTGTGTTTGTGAAAAACTTACTAAGAATGGTGGCCTCAAAACGATATAAGAATTATAACCTTTTGAAAATCCATAAGCTTTTTTATCTCTGAAAAATCTCCAACATGCAAAAACAATGGAAATTAACCAAATTTGTAACGCAATAACCACAATGCATGAACCAACCATCATCCACCCAACATATCGAATGGGTTGCTTTGTATCCACATCATCATTAAAAACTACATTAGTTCCATGGGAATCAAAGAAAGCTTTAATTGTGGAAACATCATCATCAATGGTAACATAAATTAAAGCAAAAAGTATAACAAAACCAGTTGCAAGTCCAACAGTTTGTAATAAAAGATATGGTAAAAGAAAGGCTGCATGTTCTCGCCATAAAGCATAAATAATTGTTCCAGAAAGAATTAATCCTACAAAGAGTTGAAAAACGGAAGAAATAATTCCATCCGAATTGGAAGTGCCCGAAAACAAATACCAACCAAGACTCCAAAATTCCATGAGAACTGTTACACCAATTAAACCAGCTATCACTCTCACTCCGGTTGCGGCATGACATTGATTGCAGCAACAACGATATCGTGAATCATTGGGATCAAAATAAGATGGATCACAAATTAATCCATCAAAAAACCAATGATTTGAAGAGGATAAACGAGAACGCATTTTTGAAGTTTGGCTTCCGCAAATAAAATTTAAACGATATCAACGACACTTTAATACCAACAACACTTTTTAAAACATCAAAAAGCTTTAGATAAATTCCATCAGGGAAATAGAATTAATATTTCAAGAATGTTTAAAACACAAAATAAATCTTATGGTGGCATACGAGTGAGTAACTTTTAGTTTGAGGAACGCCTTTATCCTCAAATGAAAACTTTAAATTGAACCAATTTAGATTAACTCCAAACTTTTAACAAAAAGCGCCACATCGCACAGCATGAAATCGAAGTGTATGCAAAAACATTCGCCATTTATTTTTTATCGCATTAAAATGCGTCACAAACAAAAAATATTCAAACAACACTAATAAACTCAATTATACATACATAAAAAAAAGCACACATATTCATAGTTTAAAAATTCACAAATATTTCTAAAATTTCTAAATTTATTTTCGATGATCAGCTCCAACAGCTTGAGAAACATTCTTAAATCCATCTCTTCTTAAACATTCATCAAGTTCACGTTTGACTTTACCAATTACAGGAAACCCTTGATAAACGATAGCAGTATAAAGTTGAACTAACGAAGCTCCAGCACGAATTTTTTCATAAGCGTCTTGTCCAGAAGCAATTCCACCACATCCAACAATGGGAATTTTGCCATCTGTCAAAGCATACATTTCACCGACGACTTGAGTTGAAAGCTTCTTTAATGGACGACCAGAGAGGCCACCTTCTTCTTTACGATAACCAGTGTTGATGAAAAATGGACGAGAAACTGTAGTATTTGAAATAATTAAACCATCAACACCAAACTTTTTGTCTGTTACAATCTGAAAAAGTCGTTGTAATGAGAACATCGATAAATAAAAAGCTTACTCTTGCAATATTTAACTTTGATCGAAAATCTAAATCAGGTGAAATCTTCAACATCAACAATGGATGTTTTCCAGAAATACTGCGTTCTCGTTCAATCGTCTTCTTCGTTGTTAAAAGCAGCTAAAAAATCATGTGTTTTTAGCATTCATAAAATAACTTTTAACTAACCTTTTCCAGATGTTCTTTTCCTTGTAAGTTTCTTAAACCTGGTGTATTTGGCGATGAAACATTAACAACGAGATAATCAGCAAAATTTCCAAATTGGTGCACGCCGATTTCATAATCAGTACTTGCTTCAACAGTATCTTTATTTTTGCCAAGGTTCACACCCAATGGAACAGGATTTTCTGGATCATATGCATTTTTGACTAAAGTAGCTTTAATTATTATCAATCAAACATATGCTCCAAATATGACAAACCTCGAATGCTTACAGGACCAACTCCTTGTGAATTAAAACCATAACGATTGATAACAGCTTCATCGCTTTCAAGTCGGAATACTCGAGGTTTAGGATTGCCTGGTTGAGGTCGAGGAGTAACAGAACCAATTTCAATAAAACCAAATCCAGATTTTCTTAATGGAGAAATGGCTTCACCATCTTTATCAAAACCAGCAGCAAGTCCTAAAATGGTTGCCCTCAATAAATGTTTTGTTTCAAAGAAAAATAACTCACCAACAGGATTTTTAAACTCTTTTCCCCAGACAGTTGTTTTCAATGTATCATATTCTTTCTTATTGTCACCAAAATGAGGCAGTATTCCATATTTAGCCATTAAAACAGCATATCGATGACCAGTTTCACCATCAATAAATTCTCTTGAAATTGCTAATGCTTGTTTATGAAACGCTTCTGAGCCAGTAGCAATTTCAAATCCAACATAAACAATAGAACCACCAATTAAAAGTTTAACAGCTGACTTCGTCATATAGCCTGTTGGAAGCTTTGAATATATCATTTTTCTAAAGATTTTGAACATTGATCAAGAAAAGTAACAAGTTCAGAAGGAGTAAATTCAAAAATTAGAGATTCTCCAGATGGTGTTCGATCAGATCCTTCACAGTGGAAATTAACTTGAATAATGGGTTGAACAGAAGCTATAGAGCAATCAGGAGATGTTACAAACTAAAAACAAAATATTAGTGGTAAAGATAAAATTTAAAGCTTACTTTTGACGTCCAGTTAAAATCTCGGATAACGTAACAACCTTTAGGAAGTTGGTTCATTCGTACAAGAAAAAAAAAGTGTTCAAAAATAAACACTTCACAAAAAAAGCAAACACTTGGTCAAGAGTTAACTGAAAAAAAAAAGTTTGTTTCTCTCAGCAACAAAAAAAGACAATGAAAAATAAGTATGTATGTTTGATAATGAAAAAACAATAAATTGCAAACTTGAAAATCACACAAAAGATAGCAAAGAAACTTTATTAAACTTAACAAAATAGATTATGATAATTCCTAATATTTAGTTACAATAATAATTGCTTATTTATCTAATTCTTCTCTAATCATTTCTCTAATAAAATGATAATCATTTTCAGATGCAACAATATTTCCTTCAAGTGGAAAAAGGTTTCCGCCTTCAGAACTTTTTGCAAGTTGGTAAATTGGCCCAGATCGCTTTGAAACAGGAAAACTTTGTATACCATCGAATGGTGTGCATACAGTACATCTAACACATCCACTTGCTTTATTTCTTTCCAATAAACGACCAGGAGAAATACCAGATGGTCGAGTTCCTTTTTCAAGTATAACATAACTATAAGCTGTTGTTCCTGTTCCATCTTTACCACTTGATTTTGTTTTTCCATCAGCACGAATTTCTTCCCATTTTGCAAAGAATTTACAGCTTTTTCTTCCAACAGGTAAATCAATTTTCGGACATCCTTGATCATGCGGACATGGAGCATATACAAACCCTGTTTCCATAAAGGTTGGTAGGGCATCAGTGTTCGGGAATTTTTCACGGATAAGACAATATTTCTCAGAATAGCTCATTTGTTTATCATTGATTATTTCATGGATTTCAGGCGTCATTAAATTATTATCTTCAAGAAGTTTTCGTAGAGCGTTTGATTCAAGTTTGACTCCATTTGTAAGAATAAAATTACGAGCTTGAATAACAGCAGCAAATGAATCTTCCATATCAGATTCAATAATAACAAAATACTTATTTGTTCGTTGCCATAGACTTGAAATTAGTTCCAATCTTTGTTCATGGGATGCAAATTCAATAAGAGTTCGATGAAGAATAACCAAATCATATTTCTTTTGAAGAGATGGCACTAAAGAACGTCGAAAATAAACTTTCTTTGAAATTAAACCAGGTTCGGAAGGATTATTTTCCTAAAAGAGTGATTTAGTTATGAATAATATCCTTTAAAAAGCTAAACTTACTCTCATAATATCCATTGCAAAATGACTAATTTTATCATTTGTATCAACCAGACAATATTCTTGAAATTTATCACCCCATTGCTCTCTCGATGCCCAAAAAGCAGAACCACATCCACTACCATAATCCAAAATAGTTTCAGGTTGAAATTTATTTCGATCAAATTCTAATAGAACTTTTCTCATTTCAGCATAATAAGGTGCCAAACGACTCAATGAAAATGAAGCAGCTTCTTCAACTTTATCAAAATCCAATGGCTTCCAATTATATCGCGTTTTCTTAAGTTTCTTTTCAACTTCTTTTTGAATATATCTATTGTGAGCTTTGGTTATTTTATCACCCAAAAGTTCATTAGACATTAAATCATCAGGTTGTTTATCTTGAATTGTAGATAAAATTTCTCGTCGAGCCGTTTGAACTTCTTTTGGTGATGCAGGAAATCGACGTTGTGAAAGCTTTTCTGTACACTGAAACACCACGAAACCTTATAATTATAATCATTAATAAATAACATACCAGGTCTGCTTCATGTTGTAATTGTTTTATTGGTCGTTCGCATTTCACTAATGCTCCTTTCAATCCTTCGATAGCTTCTTTGGGTAATGGAAAAAATCGAAGGGTTTTTGTTGATGTGAAGTTTTTAAATGGAGTAAGTTTGAGTACAGAATGTTCATCAGTGCCAGCATTGATTGAAGTTACATGAACTTGACCATTTTCATATGTTCTATTGAATTCAGGTTTTGCATTAGATTGTTGTGATCTTGTCGAAGCAGCTGCCACACGAGTCAACGAAGAACAGGAAGGTCGCATATTCTCGAGAAAAACTGTGCACAATGTTAGATAAGATACATTTAATAGACAAAAAAATATTTAAAGGTACAAAAACCCAGAGTATGAAACAAAGATAAAATAATGAAAAAATAATAAACCTTTATTACGAAAATGACAAATAACATAAAATTACAAAAAATCGTCACAAAAATGATATAAAGTTCTAATAACCATCATTAGAAAAAGTGACATCATAATCAGGGTAAGCCTTCTTGATAATTTCTACAGATTTGCTATGATCAGGTTGGCCATATGACTAAAAAATAACAAATAGTAAGATAAAGATAACATGCATGGTAAAAACTTACTTGTGAATATCCATAAACAAACATACTCTTTTTGCCTTCATCAACTTCAATCCTTCCACCACCAGGGCAAGTGAAAGAAAAGTTGCTTGGTTCTTTTTCTTTTACCTCATCCAATATATCAGAATGAAATCCACAATGAGCATAACCACGAACAATCAGCTTATTTTCTTTGGTTTCTTTATCTTTGACCTGAAAAACAAACACATTAAAGGAGACCATTTGAACCAAACAAACTAACTTTGATTTGAATATACTTATATTTTTTAGAGTTTAAATCAATTTCACAATCTTTTATGTCTTCTAATTTAGTTGACATAGTGGCAAAATAACGTTGTTGTCGCTGAAAATGAAAAAGAAGAGTTGAAAATGGTTGTTTCAAAGTTGTTGAAAACATTGAAAGAAATTTCTTTGATTTTTTTGCAAGGATTGAAAGAAAAAAATATCTCAAAACGAAAAGCGCCACTTTCCATTCTTTATTTTTTTTCGTTGAAGAATTCGAAATAGTTCTTTTTTTCTTTCAAACCTCGATGAAATTTTTTTTATGATTATTCTTTCATCACTTTTTTTATATTAATTAATATCTTTTATTAAATGGCCTTAAATGAGGATATAATTTATAAGCGATTGAAGCAGGTTAAAATTGCACAAGATTCTGTTGAAACTACTTCATCATGGATTTTGCATCATGTTAAATATATTTCCTCTATTTCTAGAGCTTGGTTTGATGTATTTCTTATCGGTGAGCTTTGTTATATAGAATCTTAGATAAAATGCTCTTATTATGACAGTAACAAAAGTTTAAAATTTATCCATAACTAATCATACCTTATTTCAGCAAGCGAAGAGCTTAAAATTAGCCTTATTTATGTCATGAATGATGTATGCCAAAAATCTAGAAAAGCACCAAAGGATCAATTTTTAAAAATTTCATCCAGCTTCTTTTATCATCTTCGATATGCTATTTTCCTTTCAAATAATAAAGTTAAAGATAAAATTCGAAGAGTTATCGCTATTCTCAAAGAACGACAAATTTTTAGTTCCAATAAAATCGATGAGCTTAATTTAATCCTTGGTTAGTTAGTTATTATCATTGTCTATTATTTAAAAAGAAATTTTAGATGGCAAACTTACTAAAGAATTTCCCCTTGATAAAATTGCAAATGAAGAAGATACAGGGCAAGAAATTATCGATGATGCTAAAAAAATTAAAAAAGATTACGATAAATATTATGAATTGGTTCAAAAATATCTAGGTGAAGAAGGCATTTATAAAGCATTTAGAAAAAGAGGTTTGTTTAAAGCTTTTTTTATGATGTTGATTTTAAATTTTCAGAACATGATAAGGATAAATCCCGTGAATCAAAACGGCCCAAAATTTCATCCCGTGATGCTGATGAAGCTATGGTTTTGGTGAATGTAATAGAAAAGGGAATTAATGAAGTATCAATGCAAGCTGAATCATCGACCATTGGAAATTTTAACATTTTGAAAAACAACAAAGCTGATACTTTTTTGAAAACTTTACGGGGAACCAAAGATGTGCTTGAAGTAATTTTTAGTAGCTTAGTTAAAATTTTGTAAAATATTTGTTTCCAGCGTTCAAATCAAATAACCATTATTGCTCAAAAAGTGCAACAAGCTGCTGCCGCAGAGGTAGCAATTAAAGAAGGAAAAAGTGGTTTATTAAATAGAAAGACATTAGGATTAGAACATTCCACAGCACCAGTAACTTTAAAAGATTTATCTGAAATTGATAATGTTAATTATGATAGTTGGAAACATATTAAAAGTGAAAGAATACAACAATTGGTAATTTACGATTTTGATTTTGGCCTTGGTGGTTACTCTAAATTTTTATTTTTTAGAAAAAGAAGTTAAGTAGTGAAGTAAAAAATGGTGATGGAGAAAAATATTCTCCAACCAAAACCACTCATGAGTTAATTATTAAACCACCATTAGAGGCTGACTCCTTAGCAATAAAACAAATTTCTGTTAATGAATCAGAAGAAGCTAAAATACTTTTAAATTCAATTCCACTTCCAAAAGATACAATACTTCAAGCAGCTCTACTACCACCATCCAATCCTCCACCATTACAAATTTCTCCAACTCGACCATCCTTACTTCCTCCATCTTTAACAATGACAATGAATTATGATGATGATGTAGCTCCACCAGGTGTGGATATAATACCTCATCCTCCATCACTTCAAATACCTCCTTCTCATCAATCTTATGATCCAACATTATCTGCATATTCTCCAACAACTCCAAGTGGTTATTATCATTCAATTATTTATCCAAATACAACGACACCTCGAATGATGTCTTCGCCACCACCACCACATGGATATTATCCTCCACCACCTTCAACATCACCTCATAATGTATACAATAATAATAATTTCAATTTTCGCGGACCACCAAGATTTCCTACAAGACCTTCAAATTCATCAGCATATTATGATCAAAGTTATTATAAATAGTGGCGAAAAAAAAGTCGATTTATTTGAACAATTATTTTTTTACCACCTGCTTTCTGTATACTATGTAGTATTTTGATATTTTCTTTATTTATTTCGGGTATTCTTTTCTCATGATTTACTTTTACAATTCGTTATCGCTGATTTCAAATATGCACCCGCAAAGATGTATTCAAATTTAGAGCAAACACCAAATTTACAAATAACTTGTGTTACTCAAACATGCCACACGCGATTGTTAGATCTTGCAAAACGGTAAACACCTAAACATCAAAATTTATTTGCTTGTGATTTTTTGAATAATAACAAATTTGGGTTTCCATCTTTGTTTAATTTTTATTAATCTAATGTTTGTTCCAAAATAAATGATCTCCCACTTTTGTATTCATTTTTAGTGATTCTTTATTGGGGTTGCTTTTACCCTTTCTTATTTTTTTTATATTGTAATAATTTTCAATATTGCTTTATTTTTTTAAGGCAAGAATGAGTTGGTTCGGATTTGGTTCATCATCGACTCCAGCGACAGCAGCAGCCCCTACGGCTTCAAATGCTGGTGATTTCTCAACTGAATTACATCTTCACAATGATGAAACCTTTGATCGTTCTTCATCCCCATCATTTTCAATATCATCAACAGCTCCAGATACAGTAGCAGCTACACCCGGTTTTGCGCCTGCACTTGCATTAGATCAAATTAAACAAGCTGGTGTACCGCTAAATCGACAAATGTCACCATATTTACAGGTTTATTTAAATTTGATTGATTTGATAGTTAAGCCTAGCCTAATGCTTATAGATGGATCCATCAATCTTTCGCACAACTTCACCACAATATATTATGCCGGAAGGTAACGAACATGGTAAAGGAAAATTTGAATTTGCATTAGGACATATTGGATGGGCTGTTGGTGGTGGATTTTTTACTGGATGTGCTCGAGGCTTTATTCCTGAACTTTTTAATCATGATACTCGTCAATTGGTGATTAACTCTTTTTTTCTTCTTTACATGGCTTATAAACGTTAAAATATCTTTAGACTGGTAAGCCATGGATGACTCGAATTGTTAATGCGACAGTTAAACATGGAAGTGGTTATGCTCAACCTGCTGGTACAGCTGTACTTCTTTATTCTGTTCTTGAAATTGGGTTGAAAAGCATACGAGCTGAAGATGATCTTAATTCGCTTGCAGCTGGAGCTGCTGCTGGCGCCCTATATCGTTCACCTCATGGACTTCGTGCAACTGGACAAGGTGCTGTCGTGGGACTTTTATTAGCAACCTGTTGGGCAATTATTAACACCGATAGCCGACAACGTTTCCGTGAAATGTTACACATTGCTTAATGAAAAAATATGATCATAATAGTTATTACGATATAGTTGTTGTTTACATTGAAAAAATCTTTTAGAGCATTTTGCCTTTTAATAAATCTTTATTTACATATCGTAGCCGCTTGGAATTAACAATCCAAAAAGTTCCAAATAAAATCCAAAGATTAATGAAGATGGAAGTTGTTGATTCCTACAAAATATTTTTGTTCAACTTTCCAATTCATTAAAAGTTTACCAACCGATAAATATTAAAATTAAAATAAACACATTGCAAATTGCAATGGAATAGGCAAACACGAAACATTATAAAATAATCCATAAAGCATTGGATGAACGCATTGTAATTTCCCAGGTAAGATAAGTAAAAAAGAGCAACTTCGAGTATAAAAATGTGAACCATTATATTCAAGTTGCTGAAATATGTATGAACCAATCAATCTCCAAATCAACTTCGTGTTCACCAATCAAAAAAGCTTCTTATTACTCCTTCAAAAAAAAAAACAAAAAAAAAAATCAATCTCATCAAACTTACAGTTTGACAAAAGAAAAAGCATAGGTTGAATCTATGTATATCAATAATGTCAAAATGAAATATATAATTTTTTGATTTTTGAATGAATATTATAATTATTGGACATTCGACTTTATTAAAAATTAAATTGTTTAATATTTAAACAAAAAAAAGGTTAGTAAAAATAATAAAGGAATAACTATTAATCGAAATATGCTCTCATCCTTGACAATCAGGTTGTTTTTAGGTAATGGCTATTTTTTTTAAATATGACTTTAAGGTATAAAGGTCGTATTTATTAATAAAAGCAAAACAACAAAATGATTGCTATAACAAATTTTTCTTTTTTCTGACCATTGCAAGCTTTCATCAATTTATAATATTTCTCTCATAATTAATATTTTTTATATATTTTAGTCTTATTGCACTTTTGAAAAAAAAAATGACGGAAGAAACTGCTTATATTTATGGCTCTATGAATAAAAAGGATAAACTTTTTATTTCAAAACATAATATTCCCAAAGAAATTACTCAACAGGTTAATTTTTAGTTTCTCGAATTTTCAATATTATAAATTTATTTTAGGAAGTCTTCCTTAAAGAATATCCAGAATTTGATGGTCGAAACACTTTAATTGCCATCATCGATT
Source organism: Panagrolaimus kolymaensis (assembly GCA_028622995.1). NCBI lineage: Eukaryota > Metazoa > Nematoda > Chromadorea > Rhabditida > Panagrolaimidae > Panagrolaimus > Panagrolaimus kolymaensis. The sequence continues at coordinate 175,299 of JAJQJQ010000065.1, forward strand.
GTGGCGTAGATCCAAGTTTACATGGATTTCAAAAAACCACGACGGGAATACCAAAAATGATAGATTGTTTGGATTTAATTGGATCAGGTGATGTTGATACTTCAACAATAAAGACTGCGGATGAGAATGGTATTTTAGTTGGATTGACAGAAAGAGAGCTAAAAGTAATTTGTTTGAACTAAATAAAAGGTTAAAAACTTATATGATTTTAGATTCCAAAATCATGGAAAAATCCTTCGGGAAAATGGCATCTTGGAATGAAGCCTATTTATGAATTATATTGTACTGAAGTTATGAACAAAATAAAAGTAGGGAGATATAATAATTTAATTTAGTATAATAAAACTTTTTAGAAACCCCTTAAAAAGTTACCAAATAAAACGAAATCTGCGATTGCTGAACTTAATAAAGAACTTGACAAGCTTAAAAAAAGAGTGAAAAATATTTCAACAAAAATTGCAGACAAAATATATGAAGAAAATGTCTTTCCAAAACTTGAGTATTTAGAATCCATCAATAGAATTGATTCCCCCATAGCTGATTGTATTGTATGGCATGACGGTGAATCATGGAAAGCTTGCGTGGATACTTCTTTTTCAGGGGATTTAGAAAATGCAAAAGTTATGTCGAGTTTTCGTGAAGCTCAAGAATGGGCATATATTTCTAAACAATGTATGGTGAGTTATAACGTTACAATTTACGATGATGGAAATATGCTTGAAATTTGCGTTCCTTATGGTGGTCATGGAAGCCATGTCATGAATATTGCATCTGGTCATTTTCCTGATAATTCTGAAAAAGATGGGTTAGCTCCTGGAGCACAAATCGTCTCATTTTGTATTTCGGATGGAAAAGAAAGCTATGTTAATACTCAGGCATTTATTCGAGCAGTAATATAATAAATAATTATTTTAGTTGTGCATACTTTAAATTTAAATAATTTTTAGATAAAAAAATCCATTGAACTTAAAGTCGATGTTATTAATTATAGCTTCCAAGGAACTAATGCATATTTAGATGATGGGTAAGCTTTTCTTTTAACCAAAAATCATGCTAATAAATTATAATTAGCCCAAAAGGAAACTATGAGTCAGTCCTATGTTTAATATCGACTTCGATACTGCTTATTTAGTAGCCACCGAATAACTCTTTACTTTAATACGAACCTTTTTCAGTAAAATTTCAAAGTTGATTAAAGATTGTGTTGAAAAGCATGGAATTATATTTGTTCAATTTGCAGGAAATACAGGTCCAGCATTATCTGCTGTTGGTTTCGAAACAGGAAAAGTTCATCATTCAGTAATTAATGTTGGAGCATATTTAACTTCAGAAATGAAAAAAACTATGTGGAATGATTTCAATAATGATGATTCTCTAGTTTTCCCTTTTTCTGCTCGAGGTCCTTGCAATGATGGAACCGTAGGTGTATGCATATCAGCGCCAGGAGCTGCAATAGCTGGAGTTCCAAAGTACTGTTTAACTAATCCTCAACTGCTCCAAGGAACTAGCATGAGTTCGCCGAATGTTTGTGGAAATATTGCTTGCTTGATTTCGTGATTGAAAATTAAAAAAATTAAATATTCACCCTTTCAAATAAAATTAGCTTTAATCAATACAGCTATGCTTCCACCAGATCAAGATATTCTAAGTGTTGGATATGGTATTTTGCAACTTAAATCCGCTTTTGAATTCTTCCTAACTTCCTTGAATTCAATCCCAATCAATTTAACTAATATTAAAGTTAATATCGATGGAAAACGTGGAATATATTTGAGAGAAAAATGGGAAGTTAGTTGCCCTAAAAAATTTACGGTAAATGTGGTACCTGAATTTAACAACCCCGAAGATAAAAAAGAAAAAACTAACTTTGAGCCCTCAATTATTTTGAAACTTTCTAATGGCGCTGAAAACTTTGTTAAAATTCCAGAAAGTTTTCGTTTACCTTTAGAAAATTTTTGTGTTGAAATCGATCCAACTAAACTTGAACCAGGAAAAGTTAATTTTGCTGAAATTTATGGTATTCATTCCTCCAAACCAGAGCTTGGCCCTCTATTTCGAATTCCAATAACCATAATTATTCCGGAAGATGTTAGTCAAGAAATGGATTATTGTTATAGAAAAAATTTAAATATGAAACCCGGCTTTCCTCAACGTGTATTTTTAATCCCTCCTCTTGGAAGCACTTATGCTATTGTAACCCTGTCTAAGCAAGAGCTTTCAGAAGGAATACCTCTTGAACTTCAACATTCCCATTCATCTGCTGACAAAATAACCGTTTCTGAAACATATGAAATTTCTTTAAAAGAAGATTCAAGTTTTAGATTTCATGTTTCTCCGAACGTCACTGTAGAATTTTGTTTAACCCAATGTTGGATATTTTCAAAACAGTCAAAAATAAAAATGGGAATTCAATTTATTGGTTATGAAGTCGACAACAACCTTATTTTATTATCCACAAATCCAACAAACAAAATCACATTCAAAAACAACCTTCATTCCACAATCATTAGGCCTTCATTAATATTTACAAAAATTTGTCAAATTTTAAATGCCAAAGATGCAATAATTCAAGAATCATATAAAGATAGAGTAATCAATGATGGAGAAAAATGTTACCGCTTATTATTGACTTATAAATTAAATGGTAAGCAAAATCATTTTTTGATATAGTTGAAAAATTGAATTTTTAGTGACAAAAAATAACACATTTATGTTTACACTTGAAAGAATTTCAGAATATTCCAAATATTTAGATTCCATTTCATATCAAATAAATACAAAATCAAAAATGCATATTTCAACTTTCTCCAAACCTAAATATGTAAATCTTTTCCCAACTATTTGATGTTATTCAAATACCTCAATTTCGTTAACTTGTTTATAATTTTTTCTTTTAGACTAGTTTGAAGCCAGGAATATATGTAATTATCGTTGAAATAAGAAATTCAAACATACAAATGTTGGAAAAACTTAAAACAGCTACGTTATTAGTCGATGAATCTTTAACACCATTTGAAGAAAAGCTTTATGATAATGCGGAATCATCGACTTTAAAGAAAAAAGGGAAAAAAATTGGATCTAAAGTTTATCATCCAGGACAAAAATCAAGTGTTTATGTTGGTTCCATTCCTCCCAAAAAACTTTTTGCTTCATATCCAGCTCATTCATATTTAGAAGGCACATTTTCATTAATATCGGATTTTGACAAATTTATTGATGAATCCTTTGCAAACTTTAAAATTCGATATATGTAATAACTTTGCAACAAAAAATTGACTAATTTGAATAATTCAAAAGTTACATTGTAGTTAAATAAAAAATATTGACCCCTTTTTTATTTGGAGTCCGTGATATTCTAATATGTATCATACATTAATAAACCCGCGGATGCTATAAATGCTTTTAAGCTTTTTAATAATCTTTTAAACTAATATCCGAAATATCTTCTATTATATTCATGCAGCTTTTTGATAGTTTTTTGATCATAAATGAAAAGGAAAAAAGTACTGAGATCATAGGATTAAAAAAAACTTTACAACTTATAAATTTTACATTGGATCATAGCTTTAATGTAAACAATTTTACTCAATTTCCATAAACGAAAGCTACAAAAAAGAAAACAAAGAAAAATAATAATAAAAAAGTAAATTGAAAACTTTATTAATGAAATGGAATATTATTACCAAGAGAAATACCCGCTGCTTCAATAACATATTTACTACTTGCTTCGTTACAGCTTTCTCTTTTTTGAACGGTAAAAATAACTTAGAAATAGAGCCATGGGAATAATGCTTTTCGATCACATTTGATAGAAACAAGGGTTGCAATCGAATTAAAAACGGATATCCATGGATATTGTATAAAAAGATAAATGGATAAACCGCCATCATATTTTAAAATAAAGTGAGGGAGAAAGCTTAATATCGCAGTATTTATTACAATAAGCAAATGAACCCATGGCATAAAAAATATTTCTATGCTCCTCACATGGCTGATTGAGAAAAAAAAATTTACTTGTAAAACAAGTCTTCGACCAAGTTGAGCATGCATATGCAAACTTTTTTTGTGACCTTTGATTTTTTTTGAGCTCTCGAAACCCAAAATGATTTGAAAGAAGTATAAAAATTGAAGTTAACCCAACTAAGGATGGATAAAAAATTTTATTTATAAAGAAAATTCACACGCCATGATAAATAAAAATATGATAATTATTTGCTAATTTTTTAATTAATTTTACGTGATGGATCTAACCAACCATCTTTCGCAGCACAAAATCGTTCCATTCCTGAAACATCTTTCCGAAATGGCAATTCCGTAATCAATGCTTTTGTTGAATGGGAGTAAATTCATAAAAAAAAAGTATCCACTTATAATAAGTGCAATAACAACAAGCAAATCACCAAATAATAAAAATCATAGGAAAGAGTTTTATAACTGCAAAGCTTCAAAAGAAGCTTTGGTCTTGATGCGATTAACTTCAACAGTAATGTTGTGTAGCCCAAACTTTTCTCATTTTGTTGGTGCTTTGTCTTTGCATTATTTCATTCAACGTTTTCGTCTTGGATTTTTTTCAACAATTTTTTTTGCTTTCAAACTTTTCGAACTTATCAATTTTCCATATTTTTACCTTTTTCCCGATTTCTTTAATTTCTAATGATATATTACTCGTTAACAATATCTTTATCCAACATTTTTAAACCATTTCTGCGTGATTTTTGCTTTGATATGTCGCCATATACGAATTTTACATTGATCGTTCTCTTTTCAGGTTTACAACCACCATGAAGTTGAATATTGCTTACCCCGCTACGGGATGTCAAAAGACTATTGAACTTGAAGACGAACAAAAATACCGTTTTATGTTTGGTAAACGCATGGCGCAAGAAGTGGAAGCTGATGCTCTTGGTGATGAATGGAAAGGATATATCCTTAGAATTACTGGTGGTAATGATAAGCAAGGATTTCCAATGAAACAAGGCGTTCTTACAAATGGTCGTGTTCGTCTACTTCTCTCCAAAGGCCATTCTTGCTATCGTCCACGTAGAGCTGGTGAACGAAAACGTAAATCTGTTCGTGGTTGCATTGTTGATGCTGACTTATCTGCAATTTCCGTTACTGTTGTCAAAAAAGGTAAGTTTGTCATTGATTATAATTATAGCTAAATAAACCTTTCATTTTTCAGGTGAACAAGAAATTGAAGGTCTTACTGATTCTCAAGTTCCTCGTCGTCTTGGTCCAAAGCGTGCTACTCGTATTCGTCGTTTGTTCAACTTAAGCAAGACTGATGATGTTCGTGACTATGTTATTCGTCGTACTTATCCTGAACATGAAAAAGATGGCAAGAAAATCAAGCAACGTATTGTCACACCTAAAATTCAACGTTTGGTCACTCCGCAACGTCTTCAACGCAAACGCCGACGCATCTCAGAAAAGCTTCAACGTCGTGAAAAAAGCAAAAAAGAAAAAGAAGCCTATCAAAACCTCCTCCAGCGAATTCGTGATGAACATGGTCACTCTGGTGTTTAATTGTGTTTTTTGTTATTATTTTGTTTAATAAAGCATTTTTTATTTGAATTTTGTTTTTTTGTTTACATATTACTTAACTAAGGGGAAATTGAGGAAGATGGAGCCTCTTCGATATATGATAGCGGTCTTTGCTGAAAGCAAAGCTTTTTTGGGTTTGCCATTAAAATTTACTATCTTTAGTGAGTTTGTGAGATTCAAATACCATTGTAATAAAAGAGTTCAATATTACTAATAATAAAGAATTTCGGAGATTTCAACAATCCAACATTGACTCTCTAAAACCTTACACAAAGCAATTATACGTTGATGAGAAGGGATAGCGATTAAAGGTTCAATTCATCGAGATTAGGGCCTCAAAAAATGTTAAAAGCAGAACTTTTTGCATTTGCCTTTAAAAACAAACTTTCTTTTGTGGCAGTATGAAGAATGAACAATCACATAGTAGTCAAAGACTTGATTGTTATTTGATCTTTGTTTGTGATCATCGAGTGTATCTAATTCAGAAATTTTTAGTAACATCTTGTTCACTATGAACTGTTGTTCTTCTTGATATGACTTTCTGTAGCATTGCTTTGAATGCAGTGAAGCAATGACTGCAGAAGTTGCAACAGCCGAAATTAAAACAATAGCAAGAAATTCAAAAAGAATAACCAGCAAAAATTCTTGATTTTTTTGCACTAGGTTCGATTGAAGTTGATGAATCAATGCTGAAAGTTTAATTTTATGCCGATGACGATCACTTTACGTCTTTATGCCGTGCCTTTGAAGGATTAGAAGAAAAGGTTCCCTCATCATTTGTTTATTTGCTTCTTCAATGATACAAAATGATGAGCTTTTAAATGCATACTTAATACATGTTTTTAGCAAGAATAAGTTAAACAATTTATTGAAAACTAGGACCAATTCTGAAAAGCCAAACATAAAGAAAATGATTACAGATAAGCAAATATCATCAATAATAAAAAAGGTGCCGATGAGTGCAAATTTCGGAATCTGTTTTATTAACCTTTCGAAATTTGAATTTCCCGCAAGTTATACTGTTTAGTTGAAGAGCAGCAAAGTGCAAAAACCACACTTGCTAACATCTTCATTCAACCGATTCCTTCCATCATTCATTGCTGTAATTCCTCCGTCGATTCTTTGTTTAATAATCGCTGTTATCATAATATTTTATTTTTACTTCATCCAACAATTTTCAGCAGGCTGTCTGTCTGTGGCTGTAAATCAAGAAATGGATCCACTTTATTTACAGGTTCTTTTTTGATTTCAAGTAGTTTATCTTTAATTTCTTTACTTTTAGATCGATCCATCTATCTTCACTTCTAAAGCTCCACAATATATTCTACCAGAAGGAAACGAACATGGTAAAGGAAAATTTGAATTTGCATTAGGACATATTGGATGGGCTGTTGGTGGTGGATTCTTTGCTGGATGTGCTCGAGGTTTTGTTCCTGAACTTTTTAATCATGATACTCGTCAATTGGTAACTTGATTTTCTTTTTCACCAACATGTTAACTCTAGAATTTTTTTAGACTGGTAAACCATTATATACTCGCTTGATAAATTCTACAGTTAAATATGGAAGTGGTTATGCTCAACCTGCTGGTACGGCTATTCTCCTGTATTCATTAGTCGAAATTGGATTGAAAAGTATACGAGATGAAAATGATTCATTTGCTGTTAGATCAACTGCTGGAGCTGCTGCTGGTGCTCTTTATCGCTCACCTCATGGACTTCGTGCAACTGGACAAGGAGCTATCGTGGGACTTTTATTAGCAACCTGTTGGGCAACATTAGTTCATTACAGTAATAAAAGACGCTTATAATTGTTATGTTTTTCTTTAATTTCTTGCTTTTTAAATAAAGATTATATAAACATTGATTTCTTTATTATTTTTACATGTCACTCATACATACATACATAAAAGAAATGAAAGAAGAAATAAACAAAAGAAACTTGTAAATATTAATGTTAACCTTGAAATTCTTTTCTGATATCTTGACGTTTAGTAAGCACTTTGACAACAAGCTTATTGACTTTCTTTTGAGATTTTAAGTTTAAAACTATTGAAGCAGCAAGAAACATGATTGATAAACTAAAAAAGGGAGAAAACCTTGTAATTCTATGGAAGTTAAAGTCATAAGACATACCAAATAATAACAAGAGCTGGAAGAATATAATACCATAAATACCCGTGAAAAGCATGGAGATGAGGAGCTGTTGTTGTACCATCTACTGCATTGGAGGATTCAGGTGTCGTCAATTGAATTAAAGGTTGAGGCGTTGAAGTTGTTGGTGGTGGTGGCGATGGATGAACTTCTTGTTTCACATATTCTGGTAAATGCTGAAAAATATCGTGATTAAATTAAATCATTTGAAAATGAAGCCAAAAATGATATTTAAAAAAAGACTTGCAAGATAAACGCGAGGTACACAATCACTTGAAGTTTCACTCAAAATTATAGCTGTTTGATATGGATGAAGTTGACTATCAAATGGAGCATAATCCCAGTATGAGAGACAATCCATATGATATAGACAATTTTCAGGATTTGCAGGACGAAAATGTGGACGTGGATTTAATCCAATATCATCACCAAATGCGAAATCACTATTTATTTCATAATGAGCTGTAACACATGAAATGCCTTTTCTGTTTATATGAAAATCATCAGCTTCATCTAAAATTATTTAATACAATCAGTTAAAATCAAGAGCTTTAAAAACTAACCATAGTAATCCATTAAATCCATAAACGGACGTATTAAATTGTTCTTTTTTTGACGCTTACCAAGATAAAAATGATCAGCCTTTTTATCATACATTATTCTAATTGATGCAAATTTTTGAGGACATTTTTCACGTAGAGCTTCAGAACCATTAAAGAAATAATCAACATTGCCCAAACGATCTTTACCTTCCGTGGCATTTTTAGCAGGTTCTTCAACTTTGAGTGTATAATAACATAGTACAATATATCCTTTTCCAGTTTGACATTCATTTGGACGACAAATATCAAAGCGATAAGTATCTCTTTCATATTTAGGAACACCAAGATATCGTATAATGTTTCTAAAAACAAATGGTTTATGTTGGTAATTTGTACACAATGTTCCAAAAAAAACCCCAATAGCAACTGTATGGCCAATGAAACTCACACACATAAAAAAATAACTTACTGTCGAATTCCAGGTTCAAATTCGGTGATAGGTGATACAAGTTCATAATCATCATTGCTGGTCAAAAAAGAAGAGGAATGAAGAGTGTTGTAAGCAGCCGCAGTTATTGAAGTATCATTTACTCTTTTAACTTCATGAATACATCCTCCATAACAGGAACAAAGTAACAAAGAAAATATCAAAATACTTTTTAAAAACATAATTGTTTATTTTTGTACATATAAAATTTGACAGAAATGAGAAAGCATAAAACAAAGTGATAACAAAAACATAGAAAAAATTAGCATACAACAGTAAAAAAAAATAAAGAAACATTCAAAAAGGATGCAAAAATGAAACATTCAAAGGATTCTCATTGGAACAAAAACAGATGATAAATCAATACGATTATAAGGATTTTCTGCGAGGATTTTCTTTACACGTTTCAACCATGTCGCAGATGCATCTTCATAAACAACAAGTTTACGATAACTTTTTATAGCTTCTTGTTGTTCTTTAGTAGCTTCTTTAGTTTTCCATTCGTTAAAATCAAGAATCTTTGACACGAAAATTTGCTGATCAAAGAGTTTTTTCAAAGTGTAATTTCGCTTGAGAAAACTATGAGAACATTTAGTACACGGTATTCCATGTTTAGTTTTGAATTCAGGAGTCAGATTTAATTCAAAGTTGCATGCTTCGTCTTCACAGGTATATTTGCTCTAAAAATCACTATTAATTTCAAGTTAAAGTTCAAAACACAAACCTGAGAGTATTTTTTAAAAGCGGAATGTAAATGTTGAATGATCTGTAGTTCAATTGCCAAAGGATCGCATAAGAAATCAAAGCAACATGATGGACATTCAGCAAGAGATGGCTTGTTGTCTTCAGTAACGGTGGAACGATGAATCGAAACGTTTTGACATTTTGGACATTCAATTGATAAACCTTCACAAGCATTAAAATTGAAAAGGATTCCTGCACCATTGTTTTCATCGTTGTCAGCATCATCACATTGCTCAATCAGCTTTCGACGAAAATGAGTTCCATCAAGTCCAAGAGCTTCAGCAATTTGACAAGCATCCAATTCTTCAATGGGTTCACATAATCGAGAAACAACAGGATGAATTTGATGAGCGAGATAATAATTTGAATCTGAAAGATGGAATCGATAAAAAAAGGGTTTTTTCTTAGAATCACAATATAAGGTAAATAAAGATTCAAAAAAGTTTACCAATTTTTAAGTTGTTATTATTTTCAATCTCAATTCTTGCATAAGCTCGTTGAGTTGCTGCTTGGCCACTTTGATCATCACAAATAATATATTTAACGATGTCATTCTGTCGCAAATTGGCATTCTTAGTTTGATTTAATCTTAATGCAACCAAAACATGAGGTTGTGATTTTGAGTCGCGATAATCTTCTGGACGATGAGTTAATTTCTTAAGAATTTCAAACTTTTCTAATGGAATTTGTTGTTGTTCGATGTCTTCTTTAACTAGAGCCAGAGTTTGACGAATATTTTCAACCATTTCATCGCGACAATTTGAAGTTAGAATGATGTCAACAACTTTCCTAAAAAAAAGAAAGGAGTATTAATCGCTTGAAGTTGGAAAAAACTTACTCTCCAGTTTCTTTAGCCAAAAACGACCAATCTCGACGAACGATATCCAAACCTTTGAGTTCCTTTGAAATGCGTTGTTCATTCGACAAATCAATTGCAAGACCAGCATATTTTTTCTTTTTCAAAAGTAATAACTTTTTATAAACTCCATCAATATCTAATGTAAGTTGCTTATATGATTTATTAATCAATCGTTTAATCTAAACAATGCTTTGTTTAATACTTATTGTAATTTTCAAAGAACTTACATCTTGTCAAATTTTCTTTGTTTCGTCGAGATTTATTGAATTTGTATTAACCATAATTGAGTCAGTATCACCATAAATAACAGCAAAACCATTATTTTCAACAATATTTCGAGTTGATTCCAATATTTCGCGACCTTTAGCAGTGATCATAGCAGCCAACGTTTTAGCACAAAATCGAGATCCTTCAAATCCAAGACAGCCATACATGGAATTTGCAGTGAGTTTAAAAGCAAGTTGAAGAATTTCACATTGTTTATATGTTGATGAGTTTTTATCCCCAATGTTTGCCATTTGATTTTTAACATCACGACGACTATGAACGAGTTTCGCAATTTCTTTTGGAAGAATACCAGGTGGAAGGCTGCTATCAGGAATAGACGGAAGATCAGATTCGTCCTAAAAAAAGAAGTGTGGTTAGAAATTCAAAATGCTTGCAACTAACTGCTTCTTTTTCTTGATTCACTTTAACTGTCGTAAAACAAATATTGAATTCTTGAATAATACTTGGGTATAAACTGTTGAAATCAAGCAAGACGATGAAAGTTTCATACAATCCTTTCTTAGGTTCTAAAACGAGACCACCAGTATATTGAGCTTTCTTAGATGTTGGAGGTGCTTCATCGTTATCCGTCTTTTGTGTTGCTGCTGCTGCTATCTTTTCTTGTTTGGAAGCTTTCGGTGCTTTTGGTTTAGCTAAAATTCGATCAGGTGCAATAAATCCACTACGGAAGAATGCATGAAGAAGTAAATATTCATTTCTTTCAGCTCTTCCACCTAATAAAGTTCGAGAAAGTACTCCACCAGCAATTCGAGTAATTTGAAGGAACAATTGCATTGCATTGAGTTGAGTTAAAATAAGATGAGAATATTGAGCATCACCAAGAGACCATTTTATTAGCTTAAAAATTAAATCAGTCTTGCCATTGTTTTCGCTAAAAAGAGAGGTAAATTTAAAACTTTACTTTTAATGTAACAAAAAACATACTAAAATATCCTTGCAATCTTCTCGGAATCAACATCTGGTCTTTCTTTGGAATTTAAAACTTTTGAAACAAGTTCATCAAGGTCATAAGATTGAGAATGGACAAGTTCTGTTGCTGCTGCTCTAAAATTATTCAGAGTGTAATTTATATTACTTATTAATAAAAACTTACTTTGAATCCAAATACAATCTTCCAGCAGTCCATGACCAACGAAAATGCTTATTTTGTGGCGCATGTTTCAAACTTTCATGTCTTTTTAGTCGCCCCATAAAAGTCCAATTAACATTAATCAATTTATTTTCTTCCAGTCGATCACGAAGAATTGACATTTGTGAAGCCAAATCATGCCCAACTACAACATCAGGATCAAACATTTTCATTGCACCTAAGAACTTTTGAAGCATCGATTTTTCATTTGGACATTTTTCTGCATCAATCTTAGCCTTTTCTGCTTCTTGTTGAAATTGAAATGGAAGAGTAGCACCTGGTGGCGGACATATAAAAGTTTTCCTTTGTTCCCAATTTGTTTGAGTTCGTCGATCCAAAAAATATCGAGATGAACGAAGCATTGAAATTAAAACAATCTAAAAAACAAAATGTAATACTTGAGTTAAAAATAAGAAAGAGAACGAACCTCCGATTTGTTAGTTTTAGGATTAGCTACAGTAATAATATTCAATGCCATCATTTTACATTTGGGTAAAAGTTGATCCTTCATATTTGTGAGAACATTAACAAGATCCAATTCAACTTTAGAAACTACTGCTTTAAATTCACGTTGACAATAAGAGACTTTTTCACCAACTTGAACTACTAAAACGAGGAAAAGTTTGAATAACATAATGAAGCTATTTAAAGTTTATGAAAAAAAACTCTTACCTTCATTAATACCAGATATTTCAAGCCAGCATGGTCCTTGAATATCACGCTCAATTAACAACCTTTCCATAGCAGTTACGGTAGCATTCGCAATTCGGTTAAAGCACTTTCCATTATAAGGACCAGGAGGCATTGTTGGACAAGTTGGATCATAAGAAACATCCAAACACATGGCTTCTTCAGGAGTTTCACCATCCATAAATGCAAATTTCTTTGATGCTGCTTTACTTTTAAATTTTTCAATTTTGTAATGGTTGGTAAGTAAAGCAGTGACTTCGTCGTAAAGCATTTTTGGAATAACAGTTTCGCCAGTTTCTTGATGCTAAAATATTTTATAATGAAAATAGAGAAGAGAATAAAATCCTTACAACTTCTCTTGCCATAAAGTAAATTCGATAAAGAATTTTCTCGAGAATTACACAACAGCTTTCAAATTCATCATTATCATTTCGTTTAACAAAACCAAATAAGTAAACCTTTCCAGGATGTTTGGAATCTTCATAAGCATCAAACCAATAAAATCGAAGAGATTTTGATTCAAGAAAGTATCCAGTCTTTGAGATGTTAGAATCAGTGCTTACGAGAGGTGCTGGCGAATCATCCACATCTTCCTCAAGAAAGTCCATTTTACTTTCATTAAAATTGATTTGACTTAAATCTTGGTTTTGAGATGTTTCTGCAAATCCTCTAGATGTTTTAGGTGTATCAGGCGTCTTTGGTGGTTCTTTTTCTTCAAAACTCAATTCTTTGTCAAACCTTTTTGAGAGTGATGCATCCTCGTTGTTGGGTGGTTGAGTTCTTCTTGGTGGACTTGGAGCATCAAAATCATTTGTTCCATAATCATAATCATCATCGTCGTCGAAATGAGCTGGCTTTGGAGGTGAAAGAACTTTTTCAACCTTCTTAATTGGTTTGTTTCTTGAAGGAGTAGTAAGCTTTATTTGTCGTCGTGGAAGTTTGATTGGAGGTGAAGTAGAATTATGTGGTGCAGGAGAAGGCGCTCGAGCACGTCTAAAATCGTTCCTTATATTAGAATTCATTTTAAAAAAACTTACTTAAAAGGATTAAAGCTCTCTTCTTCTCTCTGAAGTGGACGAGTGATGTCTTCGAGAATATTATCATCATTAGCAATATCAGCTAACATTGCATTCAAATCTTCATTAATGTCTTTAGTTGATACTGGCTCCGATTCTTTTTGGTTTGGTAAAACAGCAGAAAAAAAGCTATCCAGTGCACCTTTCTTAACTTTGCCAGCTAAAATTTAATCAAACATTATTGAACACATAAATTGTAGTAATATTCCTTACCACGACGATCCTTCTTTTTCTTTTCCTTTTCATTAACTTCGGTAAATGCTTCTTCATCATCATCTTGACCATTGTCAACATAACCATTTCCATCTGAAATATTTCATATATTTGAGGAAAGAAGTAAGACTAACTCACCATCATCTTCGACAAAACCACCATATTTTTGAGCATAATCTTCTTCATCGATTTCTTGATATAACTCAGGAGCGTATTCATTCACCTATAATTATGAAAGTTATTGGAATATATTATTTAAAAAAAGACTTACATCAATACGATTAGCTTTTCCTGTTTTTCGAAGTTCCTTTATCTTTTCCAAAGCATCTTGGTTTTTTGAACTCTTTGCTCTTGATCGGGTACTTCTTCGCGTTCCATGACTTTCATCATCGGACATTGTTGTTAATAAAAGTTTATTATCTCTAAAAATATTTTAAAGTTTTACTTAGAAAAATGGTTTTAAATTTAAAAAGCGCGAAAACATTGCGAACTTCAAAGTTTTTTAAAAACCATCATTGGCGCGCAAATTCATTTCGTTATGGGATCTCATGGCCTTCATATTTTTTTGAATGAAGCACATGCAATTGCAAAAAAAAAACATGAGGAGGTTATTGTTGTTTGATCAAAAACAAACTATGAACTATGAAAAAGTGAAAATGATTTCATGCATAAAAAGATGGTTGTTTATTGAAATATAACGTGTTTACTAAAAACTTTCATTTCAAATAATGATGCTTTTAAAAAGTTTTACTTTATAAAAAAATGACCGGAGAATCAACAAATAATTTGATAGCCTTCTGGTAACTTTGTTCATTTTGAATTAAACTTCAAATTCAATTTTGTTATAGGCTCTTAGGATTATGCAACAATTTTGCTTATGTTATTATGTTATCAGCGGCAAAGGATATTCTAGAAGTTGAAGATCATCATGGTGATGATCCAAGAAATGGAACAATTCATAATGATCATTGCTTTGATGATTCTCATGATATTAAATGTTCACCAATATCTACGGGTTCAATTTTATTAGCTGATATTTTACCCACTTTAGCTATAAAGATAATTGCACCTTTTACATTACAAAAGATTCCTTACAAGTAAGCAATCAGGACATTTAAAGCCAATCAATCTTGTTGAATTTTAGCTTGCGTCACACAGCTGTAGTAATTTTTCAATCATTGAGTTATATTATTGTCGCATTATCGAGTTCCGTAGCTGTTGGAATTATTGGTAAATGCAATTTGTTGAAACTATGATTTACATTTTTGAGATTTTAGGCGTAGTTTTTGCATCTCTTGGAGCAGGGTTAGGAGAAATTACTTATCTTTCTATGGCTTCACATTTTCATAAGTATGTTTTATTTGAAATATTTTTGTATCGAATTTTATGAGTTCTTTTCTTTCAGTGATGTAATAAATTCATGGTCATCGGGTACTGGAGGAGCAGGAATATTTGGAGCTCTAACATATGCAATATTAACGGATAAAAAATTTATTGGATTCACACCTCGAACCACGCTTTTAATTATGCTTATTATTCCAACAATTTTTACTTTAACATTTTGGAAAATTTTAAAATCTCCACCAACTATAAGGCGTTTTACATTTTTTGTTACTCGTGAAGCCGCCACTCATCATTCACTTCCATCAAATCATGATCCTTTATCAACTGACGAAGAAGGAGAGGAAGTTATAGTTCAATCATCTGCAGAACCATTAATATCTTCTCGACCTTTGACTCAAACATCTGGTAATCATATACCATATGAATATTTATCCTTTGGAACTTTATTCCGTATGACAAAGCCTTTATATAAATATATGATTCCATTATCATTAGTTTATTTTGGTGAATATTTTATTAATCAAGGCCTCGTTGAACTTATCACTTTCGATTGCAAACATGGCTTTGGATTTTCTCCATCAAGTCAATATCGATGGTATCAAGTTATTTATCAATTTGGTGTATTTATTTCAAGATCTTCTGCTAAAATTTTTCCCATTAATGCGAGTTTATTACCGGTATTAGCAGTTTTACAGGTAACGTTACTAATTGCTTTTTAATAATGGTTGCTAAAAGTTATGTTTCAGTTAATCAATGCGGGGATATTTTTCAAGGATGCTTTATCACGCTTTATTCCACATATTTTTTTAATTTTTTGTTTTATCTTTTATGAAGGCCTTCTTGGTGGTTCTGCTTACGTAAATACTTTTAGAACTGTACATAAATCTGTAAGGGTTTTCTTTCTTAAAAAAGTTAATGAAACAGAAATTTTTTTAGGTATCTGAAACTACACGAGAATTTAGTCTTTCATTTGTGGCACTTGCGGATTCGTTTGGTATTGTTACTGCTGGATTCTTAGCAATTCCAGCACATAATTTTATTTGTCGACATAGAAATTTGTAAATAATTGCTTTCAGGAATTTGTTATTACTTTTATTTTTGCGTTAATAAAGATTACGATAGCTTTAATGATATTTTATAAAACACACTAACGCAGATTCGAGTATAAAAATTGTTTTATTTATTAAAAAAACCATTTACAATTTTAATTTTTTTTATTTAAAAAAAGCTGCCCAATACTTTTAAAAGCTTTTTTCCAATTGTGGATTGTCGTTTTTTACAAATATCACAATTCCATAAAATATGACATAATTCAATGGTTTTAATAGTTTTTGCAAAATCAAAAGCTGATTGACCACATGCATTTTTAACTTTTTCTGCAAAATTTTCAATTGCGTTTTCCTGCGCTGAACATTCCATTGGTGTGGAAGAAGTATCACAACTTATGTTTGCATGTTTTAAACAAGGATATGAATTTTTAAAATCTGGAAAAATGTTATATTTTATGGAACTTGTTCTTAATTCACTTTCGATAGTTTTACATAAAAAAATATTACTCACTTTGAAATCCATCATTGCAAGCATAATTTGTTGCATAAAAATGTGAAACATATTTTTCAGCTGCATTTTTTTCTAACGACATAGTCAGTTTTTTAAATTCTCGAATGTTCATACAATCATTTATAATTTCATCATCAATGCATTTTTTGAGGGAAGTAAAATCAAGGCAAACTTGTTCAATGCCTTTCCAAGTAGAAATTTTTTCATTTAATTTTTGTTGAAAAAGCTTAACCGAAATGTCATCGGTTCCAATTCCAAATGATTTTAGATAATCCTGATAGCATCTAGCCATAGTCTAAAATCAAAAACTTTTATTAACGTTAATGTTTCACATACAAAAGCTGAGTCAAAAAACTTACCATTCGATTTGTAGCAGAACAATGACCTGGTGTATGTCCATTAACACTATTGGCAAATGCCAAGAAGCCGATTAATAATAACAAATAATTCATTTTTTAGAAAGAATAAAATTTTGATTAAGTTTATTTTTTGATCACTGTTTGATGCTTTAAATGTTGTTCTTCATTTCTTTTATAGGCTTTTCCTGTTTATGTTGTTTATTCAAAACTTATACCTACCATTTTACTGATAAGAAAACCTTTTGTCTTTTGTCTAAAAAATATTATGAAAGCATGTTTACCTCTCAATTTTTCCAAACATCATTTTATTTTTGTTTAAACTTCAAATCTGATGCCTGAAATGAAAATTGAAATTAAAAGAATTTGTTTATTGTTAGTACCCAATGATTTGCTACTTCTTTCCGTTTGTATGGTACCAACTCCATAAATATGAAAAATCACTTAAGTTTTTTAAAGGTAATAGATAATAAGACATAGTTGGCGTATTTGCTGCCAATAATTTAAATAATTGAAGGGGCAAACTACATACAAATTATTCAGCGAACAAAGCTAAATCTTTTTCATTATTATTTTTTTCTTCCTTTTTTAAAGTTAGTAATTAAAAAAACCAAGACTGACTGATTTTTTAAAGCCATTGATTATCGCTTAAAAATTCGCACTCTTGTTATTTATTATTGCACCTGCTAAGTGTGCAAACGAATAAAACTTTTTCCTTTAAAACTCAATTATGGTTTCTTGTTTTGGTTAATTCATAATTGGAAAAAGCAGATAACTACAGTAAACCATGTTTTTGCTTTAAAAAAACAAAGATTAATTCATTTTTAGCAAAAATCATTTTATCTAACTTCTTCACATTTTCTTACGCTTAACTTCGAGGTCAATAGTTCAAATTTATGCTAAACAAGTGTAACATTTTCCTGCTCCATTAATTTTTAATTAATTGAATCATTATTTATTAATCTTTAAAGCATATTTGCTTGTTACAAAGCTTTACAAGTTAGTAAACATGTGCGTTTATTAAGGTTAATAGATACAAGAGTTTTGTCGAAACTAAAATTTGATCCTATAAGTTCTTTAAAATTATTTGATTAATAATCTAATAAACTTAATATATAAAAGAATTACGGTTTATAATTATTAAATTAAATCTTGGTTAAATTTTTATTATATAAGGTTCAAGTAAAACTTTTAAAAATCATTTATTCCTCCTAGACCTTGTTGATTATCAACCAAAGTTCATCACTTGTTCTTTGTTAATATCTTTTCACACTTCAAATTAGGATGGTTGTTGTGGCTTCAGAATAGGGTGGACCGATCTACCGGTAGATTGAAAAATCGGTAGATCTACCGGTAGATCTACCGGTGGATCTACCGGTAGATCTACTGAAATCTACCGCAAGTCCAAAATTCGAAAAGAAAGGGATTTTGAATCAAGGAATACAAAATTAAGGATATAAGGCTATTTTTGGGCACAAAAATAGGTTTTGCAAACTTTTAAAAAAATTTCAATTTTTCAACAGGGTGGACCAAGCTATTACTTTCCTATCATAAACTCTCCCCTGTTAAAAAAATTCAAAAATTTTCGGAAATAGAGAAAACATCGTTTTTATGCATTTTAGAACCTGCTAATTCATAACTTTCGCTTAAAAAACTCCGAGAACGTCTTTTTTTAAATTTTGGTGGCGCGGTAGATTTCGGTAGATTGGAAAATTTTTTCGGTAGATTTCGGTAGATCTACCGGTAGATCTACCGGTAGAATCTACTGGTAGATCTACCCGGTCCACCCTACTTCAGAACGTTTGTATTCTTTTGAAGATATTCAATCCTACGTAATTCGACTTCATTTTAATGCAGCTTTAACTTTAATTAGTAATGGATTGGCAGCATTTTTAGTTATACAATTTTCAACAAAATCCATGGGTAAATATAAATATTATATTTTATTAACAATTTTTACATCATTTTTAATGGATTTTCATATCGCTGCTATTTATACTCCATATCCATTATTTCCTATTCCTGGGTTTTGCGGTGCGGGATTGTTTAAAGACTTTGGATATTTTTGGGGCGAATGTTTACATTTTGTTAGTTCTTTCTTTTCCATGAAGTTATTAGAGCTTTTAATTAAATTATGAACTCAGTCAAATGAGAATTTATAACCATATTATGATGTCAGCTTATGAATCAGTCCAAAATGAATAACAAAGTTTAAACTTTTATAAGGTCATTCATTTTTTGGTATTCAAAAAAGGTGAAAAGATAAACCATTAATAAGAAAGTTTTCCTGGAACAAACTGAAAGTAATTAAATGGCGACGATAATTTTTTAGTACATAATGCATATGACATTAAGCTTTGTTGGTATTTCCATCGCGATTGCCTTTCTTTATCAATATCATTCAATCCAACAAAATGTTGGCTTTTTCCATTCGGCTTGTGGCGTCATTTTAATGTTTTTTATTGCTTTGATTTATCCTCTTCCGCCAATTTTTCTGCTTACATTTATTGTCGATCGTCAAAGTGTTTTGGAATATGTTCAAAATGAATTTCCACATGTTTATGAATTCTTTATTTCTGCTCCATGTAATGGGGCAGCATTTAATAAATTTACCATATTTTATTTAATAACTTGTGTCCTTCAAATTGTTTTTGTTTATGGTATTAGTCTTTTCACGGGATTTAAAATTCAAAGATTGTTGCTCCAACTCAAAAACAAACTTTCCATTAAAACCATACGAGTTCGAAAGCAATTTTTACTTGCATTATTTTTGCAGCTTTTGATACCTTTTATTTTTATCGTTGTTCCAATTGTGGCATTAATGTTGGCTGTTATTTTAAAAATAGATAATATTAAAAGTAAGTATGTATAATTTTTCTGTTATTTATTGTATATAAATGACGTTAACTCAAATGGCGCAAGCCTTGAATGTCAAGCACCGATTGATTCAATTAATGGTTACTATTTTTGAGCTACCATATAACTCAAAAACTTTTCAGGCTTTTCACAAATTGCGTTTCAAATTTTAAGCCTTCATTCATGTTTTAATGCCCTTACAATTATAATGGTTATTTTACCTTATCGACTTCAATTAAAACGATGCTTTGGAATTAATTTTTATTTCACCAATCGATCTTTCCCAACTCGATCACTTCTTCCAAGTGCTTAATTTATTACTCATCGAGATATTATGATTATACCGCAAATAAAATAATTAGTTTTTATTTTATTAGAGTAATTTTCAAAACGACATACATTAACTTTAATAAAAAAAAATTCTAAATTAAAAAGAGACCCTTTGCTTTAAGAAAATTACATCCAAACAGAAACAAGTTGTTGAAAATAAATTTCGCCATGATCAACGCTTGTAATCGAGTAAATTCGATTATTACGATATAAGAATGATTGCCTTCTATCCAAAGGGTTCCAACATCCACTAAAATAATCAGTTTCTTAATCTTTAAAATTACCCAAATAAAAAACTCACTTTGTTGTTTTATAAATTAAAAAGGGAATACTAAAACAACAAAAAAATATGGCGGTGGAAATATTAAACACCACATCAAGAATTGCATGCATTTCTTCATTTTGTGCTGGAACAATATAAAATATCATTATAAGCATAAGACTATTTATAAGACAATTATGCAAGAGTTGAAAAATTATCAAAATAATTAAAGGTCGAATGAACCGCAAATTTTCGAGGATTTGATATTGCTCCGATAATGGCTTGCTTATAAATGAAGTTATGTGTTGAATGTAATTTTTTTGTAAAATGCTTGCATAAATCTGAAATAAAAAAATAATTGTTTATCGCTTTACACAAAGTTTGAGCTTACAATAATTACAATAATATCCATGACAACAAAAATTATAACGTCTTCAATAATGTTCATCCACCCAAGTTTTATACAGAAAACAAAAATCAGTTGAGCAGACCACTACAAAAAAAAGTTTGAAAATAAAAATGGTATGTAAAAAATTACTCCGTAAAAAAGTTAGTTAGATAAAGCTATTTTTTGAGCTATTGTTACTTTTTTGTTACTCGATTTTTATCAAATTAACTTACGGCAGCGATCACCCCAAAACAGCACCAAAATTTATGATTAACCTTTTCATAATGTTCAGCACAAATTGTGGCTGAAATTCTTTCAACAGCTATTGCAACTTGAATGAAAGCACTGGCACTATAAGTTCATTTGTGACCGTGTTGAGACCCGACGAAATATTTTTTTCGGATCTCATAGCAATTCTTTTTATTAATAACATTTTTAATTATTTCTGTTATTAAATTTATATTTGGGAGATTATAAGGAAGCTATTGATACAAAATTTCATCACGATTGGTAACATTTTAGTAGACTTCCGACCAACTCAATCTTCAATCGAAGATCAGAATATCTGTAAACCTGAAATTTTTAATCTGTATGGAAAATCAGCTTCCTAACATTCATGTGAACATGGTTGACTCGTTTTTTTCCAAAAAAATCTAAATGCCGTCCTGAATTGTAACATTTGGTGCTAGAAAGCACCAAAAATGCGTCAAAATGGGGTCAAAAACACCTATTTTTTCGAACTAAATTGTACAATTCAGGACGGCATTTAGATTTTTTTAGAAAAAAACGAGTCAACCATGTTCACATGAATGTTAGGAAGCTGATTTTCCATACAGATTAAAAATTTCAGGTTTACAGATATTCTGATCTTCGATACAAGTTAAAACTGATATATGCGATATTGGAAGTTCGCCAAATTCTTACCAAATGGTGATGATTTTGGTATCATTGTTATCCTTATCACCTCCAAAATGTGGTTTAACTGACAAAAATAGTTTAAAAAATTGTTATAAAAAAGAATTACAGTAAAAATTATTTAAAAAATTTAAATATTTTCGTGTCAAGACATTGTGACCTTATAGTGCACTGGCACAAATGCAAAAATCATGAATAAACCAAAACGTCTTTTCAGAAGGCTCATTCAAAAATTCACAAAGATTATCTATAGCCAATGGAATCCTAAAAGCTTTTGGGTGAAAATCAATCAAATAAATAAAAGTCTGAACCTCGAAGCCATGGTAATGCAAATAAGGATAAACATATTTATGCATAAAAATTTCAAATTCCAATGCAAATTGATTTTACATATAATTTTGTATATTACAAACACAGCCAATCCAAGAGCACAAGAATTCAAAATAATTTCACCAATAAAGCATGTAAACCGCCATGGTTGCATTGGTGGCAGACCCAAATTCCAAGCGCTACTCATTTTTTTTACTAAAGACAACTTTTCTCGGAAATGTAAGTTTTAAGAAAAATGGTTAACTTGAGAAAATCGAAGAAAATATAATTAACTGTTGAAATTCATACACACGAAAACTAAAGTAAAAAAGGGTTGTTTTTATATAAATACTAAAAACAAAAAAAGCAATACCATTAATATTTTTTATGGGGTCTAATAAAGTCTTGAAATTTGGGAAAACTATTATTGGTTTTCAAAGATCTCGTTGGAACACAAAAGCATTAAAACAGTTAATGTTTTGTTATTTTTGTTTTTGAGTCAAAAATCTTTTTTCTTTTTTTCAACAAATTAATGTCGAAAGGTTGCTTGTTTTGATGGAAAGTAAAAAATGAAAGGAACTGCTGCTGCCTCATTGATAGCAGTTACTCACCATAATTTTTTTAGTAAAAAAACTATATTTTTTGATATTATACTATTTTTAAAATCAAAATGAGGTTAAAAAAGTGTAAAAAAAGCTTTGAGTTTACTACACAACTTATAATTTTATTTTAGTCAACTACATAATGAGATGGACAAAAATAGTGTTATATGACGTCGATAGTTGGGCTGAGTAAGCATGTTTTTAAAAATCTTTTTAGAAAATTGCAATGATTATTATTTTTTTTTTCAAAGATAAATACGTTTATCTTTCAACTTTTTAAATAATTTTTTAATTGCATCGCATTTGTTTTTTCCCTCTTTACTGTGAGATAATAACTTTTATTTTATTTTGTGTTTATTTTTTAAAGATAAATTTGGTCATGTCAATGTTCAAGAATAAAAAAAGCTATAATTTTTATTGTTTACATACACATACATTTTAGAAATATTTAATATGGTGTGGTAGAGAATACAATAAACAAACAATGTAAAAGGAAATAAAAAAACATCGTTGGAAGGAATAAAATCCCGTTAATTGAAAGGCACAAATGATTTTTTTGAGAATTTGCTAAACAATAATTCCATATGGTTTTTTGTTTTCAACAACCTAAGGAAGATAAAAACTACTGAATCAAGATTAAGCAAATTCTATGAATTTCCACTGGGAATAAAAAAATGATATAAAGTTAAAGAAATAATTAGATAAAACAATTTTGACTAATTAACTACTAAATGGCTGTAGAATACATAGGACCAATTATAGGAGTTCCATGTCGAGAATTTGATGATGGTCTGGAAGGTGAATTAACAATTGAGCATGGTTGTGATATTTTTCCTGATTGAAGAGCAATTCGATTACCCATCAATGGGGCGCCACCAGGAGTAACCGATTGTTTACGAAATGATAACGGAGGTTGAGGATTAAATTTAGCATATCTTGCTTGAGCCATTGAAGCATATGCGGAATTTGTTGGTGATGGTGCTGTTGCTGCCGTTGATGATGACACAGGATTAGATAATTTTAAGGCATTTAATGAACGTTGAGATGATTCAAATGGACGGTGGTTGTATTTAGAACCTGATGATGAAAAATGATGAGGTGAAGAATGAGAAAGGATTGGAGCTTTGCCTGAATCATCACTGGGGCAATCATCGCTGAGACATTGAGGTGAAAGTAAATCACTGCAAATGGGATCATAAGAGGATGCCACGGGACGAGCAACATCCATGATTGAAAGTTTTGGAAAGCGGTGCTGTTGTTGTGGAATGGTTGGCAATTTTGAGTAATGCAAATTAGACATATTTGAATTTATTGATTCTCTTTGACTTTGCTGACTCAAGGGTGAAGCTATCATAGGACCAAAATATCCACCAGTTTCATTCGAAATTAATCCGTTGTAACGTATCAAAGGATCTCTACTAAGATTTCCATTTGATTGACCTTGATTTGCCCGGCTTGGGTATGGAACTTGCTTGGTAACATTTATGCCATTAGGCAGCATGTGAACTGTTGTAGATGTCCCGGGTGGCGATGATTCAAGAAGGCTTCTTTGAGTGGATGGAATAAAACCATTTGTTTGGCTTAATCGATGAATGGGATAATGAAATGGTCGTCGACGAGGATCTGCATGAACGTCGCTTGACAAACGATTATGAGAAAGCTTTGTGGCTGATTCATACTCAGATTCAATAAACCAGTACCAATGCCAATACCAATATAGCTAAAAAAATAAGGAAATTTAGAAGCTACAAAGATACAAATAACTTACCAATAAATAATTCATAAAAGCTCCAAAAGAATAAAAAAATATGGCCAGAATTGGAGCATTTCCAAGATCTCCCATAAACGTTGGTAAAACTCGGGGAAGAGCTGCCAAACTTAAAATTAGTAATCCAACTCCGTACGCGGATTGCTGAAATAATTATGGAAATTAAAATTTTACCTTGACTTTCAAAGCCACTAACCTGAATTAAAAGTGGCCATAAATAAAGTGGTTTTGGGCGGGAAACAAATGCAAAAGGAAGGCAAAATACAAGAGCAGCGATATGGCATATACACCATGCAAACCTTCCATACCCTCCATCAAGGTGTTGAGCCACACAACCATGAATTCCCCAAAGTGAATGGAAGAGACCTATATCAAATATAATAGCATCGACACCAACTAATAATTCGTTATCACCCGTTAATGTTACATTATCAAAATCGCAATATAAAACCTGCAAGAAAAAATAATAATTAAAATTTACTTTTGTTTGCAAATTGCAATAAAAACATTTTTAAATTTTTTTTCATTTATTGTTTTTTTCTTGGAGATAAAAAGAAATTTTGCCATCGATTTTTTTTTTTCAGACATTTTTCAAATAAATTATTCTCTTCAATGGCATTGTTGTTATTTTTTTCTTCTGTCCTATGATTGATGTTCCATTCAAAAGAATGCTAGTTATAAATTATTTATAAGCATGCATACATACATACAAAGCGGCCGTTCAAAATTTCATGCTTTATTTTCGATGAAAGGGGAGAAGTTTGTCATTTTTTTGTGCATATTTTTATTAGTTTTTAGTTTCATCTGTAATAATAATAGAAACTTGCCTTTTTATGATATATCAAAGAATAAATATGTTGAGAAAAGCCCCAAATACATACAATCAATTGTAATAAACCAATATAAAGAGAAAGTTGGCTATTTAATATTCGATAACCAAATATTTTAGAATATTGATCGGTGATGAATATAATTTTTTTAACTCTCGATGTTTCTTCAAATGATGGTGAAGAACGAGCATTCGATGCTGAAGATGCTGTAGCCAAATTTGGTGACAAAGCATGTGAGGCAGAATTTTTGTTGAATCTTGCTGTAGAAGCTCCCGATGATTTTCCGCCACCGCCGCCGCGGCCAGGTTGTTGTTGATGTTTGACACCACCACTACTAACCTGTGACCGCGACGACGTAAATTCACTTCGATCACGCTGAATTTCGTCTTTTATTTTTTTGTTTTTACAAAAAATCAAAATTTGACATTATCATTAGCCAGCTGAATCACTTTTTTGAAATTTTTTAGAATGCATGAATGAGAAGTGACCCTAAATATATAAAAGCCGCTGCTGTTGCCTTTTTTATTCGCCTAAAAAGAGATATTTTGAAATTGAAAAAATGACATGATTTGAAACGTTTGATTTTCAATTCAAAAATTACAACAACCAATAATTTATCACGAAATAAAAAAGTATATAATTTATCAAAGCTGTATTTTAAAAAGAGAAGCAGCAATTAGATAGAAAATTTCGAAAATAAAATACGTAAAAAAGAAGAGAGGAGGAAGGTTCAGATTTCATGGATTTGGAGATTTTTTGATGGCAAAAAAAAGAGGGTGCAAAAATTAATATCAAATGCAAATATGTTTTTTCGCGAAGCTAAATTTTTTTGCAAATTTTTGTTTAGATAAAAAATATATTAAAAAATGCTCTATAGTTGTTGCACCTTTATGAAAGCTTGGAAAATGTCAATGAAAGAAGTCCAAGAAAAAATGATGTTACTAAATCACGCAAAGACATACATATCTTCCCTTTTTTGACTTTGCAGGGGATTGACGTGATAAATTGTTTTCACTGATAATTTTTAAATATCGTCACGTCATAATAATAATAAGCTTTAATAAAGGCATAAAAAAATGTATTATCAACAAACAAAAAAGTGAGTTGTTTAACCGACATATTTAATATTGGTCAAATTTTGGTTTAATCAACATCAATTATTTTTGTAGCCTTTTTCAACGCTATTTTAAGCAACAACAAAAAAAAAGAATTATTAAAGCTATATTTTTTCTTTCGCATCGTTGGTTTCTCTTCGTTGCTATTTTCATGCGTAAAAGTAATCATCCAAGTTGAATTAAAATGAAGGAGAAAAAAAAAGCAACATTTATATTTACCATTTGGAAAATCAAACAACGCTTCTTTAAATTTTAGTTTTACGTTTCTTCGAAATGAAAAAAATATTTTTAGATTTCAGCTTTAAAAAATCTCTAAAATAAAGCGTTTTTTTTCTTTGCCACCAAAAACAATAACAAAATAAAAAACGCAATAAAAAAAATAAAAGAAAAATTTTTTATTGCTTCATTTCATTTTTCTTCTTCCGCCGTTTTCCGTAAAAAAAATCTTAATCCTCCCCATGGAGAACATAAAGAAGAAGAAGAGATAGACCCCAAATAAAATAGTAATTTAATTAAAACGTTTTCTTTTCATTACAGAAAGACGATATAAAAGAAAGAAATAATCATCGAAGGAACCTGCTTCCGTTTGTGATATTCAAGGAAGAGAAAAGCAGCATCCATCTGTAATAATAGAAAAAAGGGAAGTTTAATTCACTTAGCAACTAACAGTTTTTTTTTTTTCATTCAAAGAAATAAAAGTAATGATAAATGGGATTTTAACATGTATGTACATTGTTTGAAAGGGAAAAGGAATAAGAAATGGATACGTACATATATGTACATACATTTTAAATTTTATTTTGTTTATAAAAAATTTTTTGTTAATATAATAATTATCAGTAAATAAAATAGATACTAAAACTAAGGTGATATTTAAAAAACTAACTAATTTTAGTATCTTCATTTTAAAAAGATGGTGATTCAACAATAACAAATTAAAGTTAGTAAAAAAAGTGCATAAAAGTTTTATTGGATAAATAATGGCGCGGAGGAAAAAACAAAACTTTTAAAGCTTCATGCTCTCAGTTTTAACTAACCTCAATCTTTAACTACGAAAACAAATATTGCGTAGGTTATAACTACAAAGTCATTTAAAATATACATACAAATGAGAGAAGAAAAAAAAGGTTTAAAAATAGAATTTAATTGAATATAATAATATAAAAAGTTTATCAAGGTATTATTAAAGCTAGTTTAATTAAAGAAGAAAAACAACTCCAATTTTAGGCAAAGAATAAACAAATAAAAAAGTATGGCTTTTTTTAGACTCCAGAATTTTTTGTTTTAAAAAACAACTCTATCTCTTTTCTTTTCGTTTCTTTTTTTTGTAATTCAAACATTGCATGTTTAAACTCCATTACGCAAATGTAAACGAAGGATTTTTTCATGAAAGATTCTTCAAACATTTTAATTATTTAAAAACCAAATAAACTAACACAATAAAATCCATGTCAAAAAAATTTCTTGTAAAATAACAAAACTTATTGTCGTAAATCTGACCGATCCTCTTTTAAGCGGGCTCCAAAGTTCTAATTAATTAATATTCATTCTTTAATTTTTTTCTGACTAATGAATTAACTCACTTCCTTTTTTACTTCTTCCCTTCGTCACACAAGGGGATTGAGAGTGTCATAATGAAGAACATGATATGAGTAAGTAAGTAGAAAAACAACCAAGTCATTGCTAAAAGTTCAAAACGCTAAGAGAAAAAAGAGCTGTTCGAAACAACAACAAAAAGTTGAGGGAGTCAAAAAAAGGCTTGAGAGTAGCTAATTTATCTCTCTTTTCCTTCCTTCGCCTTTCATTCTCTCATTTATCGCTTTTGCTTTTTAGAAGCACAAAAAAAAAACGGAAGGAAAATGAGAAAAGCAGAAAAAAATAAAATAAAAAGAGTTTTACGAGTAAAAAAGAGAATACTTTTACGTCAAAAAAAATATATTGAAGGGAACATAGTTGTTTTTAATGTGGCACAAAACTTTTTCATTTTTGCTCACTTACTTCAATGCTGCTCTGATGAGGATGGAGAGGTGGCAACAGTTGCGCAAGACTTTATTTTTTTGCTTCACTCTTCTTTTTTTTTGTTGCAAAAACATAAACGCGCGTAAAAGTCGAAGGATTTTTTTTTAAGATTTTGTTTTTCTTTCTTTTTTCGAAGGAAGAAGTGAAGCATGGAAGAAATGAATGAATGAGAATCTTCAAATATGAAGGGAAGGAAAAAAAGCGATAAAGATATATATATATATTCATTCATTGGTTATGCACCTCCCATGGATGCCTTTACTTACTTCTTCTCTTGGAAGGGGAGAAAGTTGACATAAGAAAAAAAAGTTTTTTAGTCAAATATGAAGGATGGTGGATTTCTTATTAGGTTAAGAGGAAGTTTTGCAACAACAACATCAGCAAAAAAATAATGGTGGAAGTTAGTAAAAAAATAATAATAAGAAACACACATAGTTAGGGTTGTTTATTGAGAAAATAAAATCCGTCAACCAATTATCTGGTTAAAGTTATTAAGTTCTTTTAAGAAATTTACTATAATTAAATCAAGTTAAATTGGTAGTAAGCTAAGATTTTGGTTTAAAGAATAAACATATAAACGGTAAAAAAGGGTTTTTAAGAAAACATTGTGCAAAAAAAATTTAATAATAACTACACTTTTAATTATCTATCCATTTATTTTTCTTTTAGCCCAAATACATATGTATGTATTTTATTTCATGTAAATAATGTTCATAAAGCATTAACCGAGCATAAATCACGCTTTCGAAAAAAAGAAGCATATTTCCATGGTTTAGCAGTTTTGCAGCAAAAAAAAAACTAAATAATGGGCACATAAAAAACATATTTTTTATCAAGGTTTGATTTTAAAATTTTTAATCAAAAAGTACAACAAAGTTTTAGTTTTCGTAAATTAAATATATTTACGTTTGCCGTTTTTTTTCTTCTTCAAAGAGTGAAAAACAAACGTTTGTTTTACAAAAAAACTAACCAAATATAAACAAAAGAAATGAAAGAGCATTGAAGCATTCACTAAAACACATTTCTTCTTTTTTGTTTTGTTTTATGTGGGTGTGGTGGGGTTAAGCCATTTTTTATTTTTTTAATTGAATTGCATGAATACAATAAATAAATCTTAAACTTCTTTCCTTATTTGGGGCTCATATAAATTTCCTTTAAAACAGAAAAAAAGCACGCACATTGAAATGGGTTTTAATGAGAGTGTGAGAGCTTCGAAGTAAAAAGAGAGAGAGGGTGTTGTTTTTAGTATTTTTGGTATCAAAGGATAAAGTTCTAAAACTTGCAAGCCTTGTTTGGGCCAAGTTGAAGAGAAAAAAGCAAGGAAAAAAAGTTTTGAGTTAAAGAGAGTCAACTTTAGTTTCAAAGCCTTCGTTGCGCATTTTTTCTTTGCTTCAAACAACAACAAAAAATGCGAAGACTCTTTTACTGCTGAAAGGGATCGAATGCGAGGAGCTTCTCACCCTTTTTTTATTTAATAAATTTGATTAGCCAGAAAAAAAATAAAGATATATAACGGGTGGTGAGGAGAAGACCTCAGCTGTGCCACCGCCCAAGCTTTTTGAAGTAACAACAAAAACACAGTGAATAAAAAAAGAAGAATCTTTCTTCGGTGAAAAAAAAAAATATGGATGCAGGAAATAAACGTAAAAAATAAAGCTCATGCCTTTATTTCAGCAATGGCATTTTATTTTTCGGTTTCAGGGTTTGTGGCACAAAAAAAAGTTAAAGTGTGGCTTTTCTATTGCTTAAACTTTTAAATAAATAAAAAACACATGGAAAAGTTATTTTTGGATTCTTATGTTTCAAGTAAACTTATCTTCAATGCTTTTGGACGTTTTTAAAAGGTATCGATGAAACAAAGTTATGTTTAATAAAATCCGACTTTTAAATGATTTTCCTTACACCTTCTCGGTTTTCTTACAATCTTTTCCCAGCGCCTTTGCTCATTATTGAAATAAGCCTTTGTTTATCTAAAAAAAACAATGTATTTATTTTTTAATTTCAGGTTTACTTTAGCTTTTTAATATTAAACAAACTAAAATGTCAAATTGGAATAAATAAATTCTAAAATGACATTGTGGGGTATTTCATTTAAAAAAGTGAAACCCTACCTATTTAACCTTTTCAAAGCTTCTCCAAATCCACTAGGAACAAATCCATCGTAAAATTTTAATTTTGATTCGGATTATTTTATATTTATGAATCACATTTTTAGAGCTTTCATTTTATTTAGGTCTTCTTTGAAAACATACATTTTGTGGGAGTGGAAAAAAAATTAAAACGGAAAAAAGAGATTAGAAAGAAAGATAAAAATTAAACGATAGATTGATACAGTCTCAGTCATCTTTGGATTAAGCCATATTTTTAATCCCTTTTTTGAAAATGCTTTAATAAAAAGCGTCCGAGAACGTCAACAAAATTATATACGTAAATACCTGCCCATTATTGCTGCGGCTGCTTCATTTGGGGGCAGTGGCTTCAAAGATAAAACAACAGGTGCATTTAACTTTCATTATTTTTAATGCTTTATCAAGCAAAAATTTTTAATAAAAAAAACTAAATAAAAGTTTATGGCAATTTTGATTACAGCAAAAATTCGAAAAGTAAAGTGTTTGCAATTTGCAAACTTGAAGGTTCTCAAAAATTTCAAGCATAATCTCGCTTTTTATATACCACTTTAGCAACAAAAAAATGTGAAAATGAAAGAGTTAAATTAAATATTTTTAAATGTGAAATTATTACCATTCGAACACAAAAAATAATAAATAGAAAAAAAAAACCATCAAAACAACGACGCAACACCGCAATTATATGAGTTGAAGAACAAAATATTCTAAAATAATAACATGTCTTTTTGGCACATCGAAATATGAGTTTGAATAAAGCGAAGAAAAAAAAAACTAAATTATGCTGAAATAATTCCAAGAAAATAATTATTATTAGACTATGACTCCTTAAAGAATCATTCTTGCTTTACATATGAAATATGAGTTTTTTTTACGTTTGCATTTGAAAAAGCTAAGGATAAATAAAAATATTGTTTACTAATAACAAGGGAGATGATTGTTAAGTAATTTTTTAAAAACCAGCAAAAAGAGTAAGTTCTTTCATTTTTGACAAAAAACTATAAAAAAATTCTTTAATTACACAAACCTACAGTATTTTTTTTTTTATTTGACAACATTTTTAGATGATGTAGATGCACTTAATAAAGAGGCATTCAGACATTTTTGATTAAATTCAATATATGTTTAAATTTACATCATAGCGACTATGTGTTTATTATGAGAAGAAAAAATTTTAAAGCAAAAATTATACATTCCATTGACACAAAAATAAATAAATGTGTATGTACTTCCTTAATCCATCCACTCTTTTAACGTTTGCTTCCGTCTTTAAATTTGAAAAAGCAAAAGAAATTCTTTATTCACTTGATTGCTCAATTAATTTTTGACAAAAAATAAAAAAACGGAAGTTTGCTCCAAATTCAAAAAAACAAATACTTTTTTCAGTGAATTTTATTTTCTAAAAACTTTTTCAATAAAACCATTTTTGTGAAAAGAACTTTCATTTTTGATTTTCCTTATTTTTAGGAACAACCCTACATTCTCGTAAATTCATGTAAATATTATTATAAAGCCGTTGACCCGAAAAAATTTTCTTTATGTGGATTCTTAAAAACTTCCTTTGTTAGTGCTTTTAAAAATAAGTCTAAGAAGAAAAAATTTTGAGAAATAAAAAAGTGATTGTTTTTTGTTGACAACCAACAACCACCGCAGCAAACAGGTGAAAGTAAATGTCAAAATATTAAAAAATTGTATATTTAGATAATATCATTTTTGCAAAAAAAAACTTTGCAAAAAAATGTTATAAACCTTTTTGTTGAAAAGGTTATTAAAAAAACAAATACTGTATGAAAACGCTTCTAATCATTTGATTCGTGAAAATTATAACACCTTTTTGAAACTAAGAATGAGCTATCTTTATTTATATTAGATAATTCAATAGTACGTCGTAATACTATTCTTTATAGTTTTTTTATATATGAAAGCGTTTTATAAATAAACACAATTATAATATATTCCAACGCAAATAACTCGAAAGCATACTTTTTTTTATGCAATTTGGGGTAAAAAAAAAATAAGTAAGTGTGGCTTACTTGTAGGGTGGACCGGGTAGATCTACCAGTAGATTCTACCGGTAGATCTACCGGTAGATCTACCGAAATCTACCGAAAAAATTTTCCAATCTACCGAAATCTACCGCGCCACCAAAATTTAAAAAAAGACGTTCTCGGAGTTTTTTAAGCGAAAGTTATGAATTAGCAGGTTCTAAAATGCATAAAAACGATGTTTTCTCTATTTCCGAAAATTTTTGAATTTTT
This sequence comes from Panagrolaimus kolymaensis, assembly GCA_028622995.1. Classification (NCBI taxonomy): domain Eukaryota; kingdom Metazoa; phylum Nematoda; class Chromadorea; order Rhabditida; family Panagrolaimidae; genus Panagrolaimus; species Panagrolaimus kolymaensis. The sequence continues at coordinate 208,061 of JAJQJQ010000065.1, forward strand.
TTAACAGGGGAGAGTTTATGATAGGAAAGTAATAGCTTGGTCCACCCTGTTGAAAAATTGAAATTTTTTTAAAAGTTTGCAAAACCTATTTTTGTGCCCAAAAATAGCCTTATATCCTTAATTTTGTATTCCTTGATTCAAAATCCCTTTCTTTTCGAATTTTGGACTTGCGGTAGATTTCAGTAGATCTACCGGTAGATCCACCGGTAGATCTACCGGTAGATCTACCGATTTTTCAATCTACCGGTAGATCGGTCCACCCTACTTACTTGAGTGGAAAAAAAGAAGAGAAAAACACTTGATGAAAAAAATAAACATAAAACAAAATTTAGCAATGTCAAACAAAAAACGAGTAAAAAAATGGCAGAAAAACACGAATGCCATTAAATATTTTTGATAAACATATATTTAATTGCCATGGATGAATGTGTGATGCTTTTTTTTCTGCCGCATAATTACCTCTTCGTTTCATTTCAGTTGATTATTGGCTTTGTTCTCCAAACAACGATAATTATAAACTTCAAAATTTGGAATTCATCATCAAAACATCAAAAAACATTACCGTTTTACAAGAAAGATTACTGTAGAAAAATTACAGCGATAAAAATTAAGGTTTCCAAAATTCCATTTGCTTTTGGTTATTGACTTTTGAATTCTTTAAAGTCAATCTTTTAAGAAAATATATTTTGGCTTTACAAGAAAAAGCTTTAAAATTTATTCTAAGCGATATCAATAAAAAAATATGCATTTTTCCCAATGGAGAAATAAAGCTATAATGGCTTTGATTGTCTTTTTAGTTTTGTTTTCTGTTTTGCCCGAAGAATGTCTTTATTATTCCAAAATATTTATATTTATTTTTAGAAAGTTCCCCATAAAATTTTAAGTTTTCATAAAACAACAACAAACTCAAAATAAAATAAAATAAAATATTAAATATGAAGCATTCAATAAAATTCATTGAAGAATTGACATCGCCAAAAAAACTTACAGTAATTTTATGCCCCATAAAATAAACAAATAATATTTTATTTTCTTGATCATTTGCTTTTTTATTGTGACGTTGGTGGATTAACGATCTCGATAAATGAGTTTGTTCCATACTTTTATTATTCCATTATTATTATTATTTTGATTGTATTGTTTGATCAATGAACAACAATTTACCTTTTCTGGAAATAACAACAAATTTGGAAAAACAATAAATACAATGATCAAAAAAACCTGAATCGGATTTAATGGATTTCAACCAATAAAATAATCCATTGTCGTCCTTTTTTCACCTTTAGTAAATCCAAAATCAAAACAAACAACGAACAAAGTTTAGCCAATTTTTTTTAGTATAAAAAGTTATTGAATTTAGTAAAAAAACTTTAATTTGTAAATAATATTTTTTACATATTTTAAAACAACAAACACTATGGTTTCTGACAATATCAAATTTATTTTTATCTCATGTCTTTTTATTGCAAAAGTATGGTGTAGCGGCGAAGATTACAGTGGATTAGGAAAATCTTTGGAAGAATTAAAGAATACTCTATCGGAAGAACAACAAAATCAAGCTTGGACTATTATCGAAAATCCAAACTTAACTAAACAAGAAATCAAGGATCAATTGAATCAATATTTTCAAAAACTTGGTGAACCTTTTAACGTATGTTTTTGAGTTTTTCCATTTCGATCAGGAAGGCAGGCATCCTTCATATTGGTCTAATATTTATTTGTTGCTTCATTCCACTTTCTCTAATCCATGCATAACTGTTTTTTTAGTCAAAATATCAACAAGCATCAAAAACATTTGAAAATGAAATTGCAAGTGCAACAGCAAAATCAGAAGCCATGAAAGGAAGCATGTCACAACCAGCTCAACAATTGGTTGATAAAATCATGGGAATCCATAAAGATATGTCGATTACCACAGCTCAAGAAAAAGAACAAATTAAAGCTTTAATTAATCAAGCAACTCCCGATATCAAACAAGAACTTGAGAAAAGCAAATCCCAACTTCAACAAAAGTTTGGAGAATCAATCGGTAATGGACAAGAAATCATTTAACCCAATCACCTTTTTTATAGTCTTGCATTTTTTCCTCTTCTAAATATAATATTGTATTCGCAGTGGTGAAGTTTAATAAACTATCAAAAATGCTTTTTTGTAAAAACCAAGAAAATTAAGCTTTGAATTTTATTAAAAAAAATCATTTTGACACACAAAAGAAAAAACAAATGAGATAAAAAAAAATCAAAGATAAATCTTTGAAACAATAAATTTCGAGTTATTCAAAGGGAATCAAATTATGTCCTTTTTGGTGAAATGCTTCCCGTAAAAAAAATTATAAAATAAATTTCATACCGATTATTATGAAAACGAAATACAGTTTTTTTTTAAACACCAAATAATCACGGCAATAGTCATATCTTCTATATTTACTTCTTTTTAATCTCCATGTTTCATCTAATAAATGCGTAATAACTATTTTAAATGAATTACTGCGGTGTTCATTCAAAACACTAGGAAATGAGAAAATAAAAATACTATTGTCTGCAGCATTCTTCTAAAAATGCATTTTTTATTATATCAAAAATGTATGTATATACATATTTGATCTCATTGATGAACTCATGGGTAAATAAATAAAAATAACTTTACCTTCATAAATTTGCTCAAAGCTGTGACATCTAAATTAATTGAAATTTCTTGGAGTTCAAAATACGAAAGCTTTTTAAAATGCCTCAATTTTGCCAACATTTGAGGTGTTTCGAAATATAATAAACACGACGATTTCCTAAAAAATTATAAAAATTTAACATTTATAATTAATCAAAATATGAATCATGCCGCCTCCCTCATATTTTTTAAAAACATTCTTTGAAAACGATGTATTTAATTTTAGATATTTTTTAAAGTGAAAAAAAGCCCGCCAAACAAGTTTTATTTTTTTAAAATAAATTTAAAATGAGATTTTTTTAAATGGGCTTTTCCTTTTACTTTTTAAAAACATTATTTTACTATTTGTTAGAATTATTTGTAAAAAAAGAAAAGTACATACATTATAAAATATTTTGCATTTGGAACGGTTGAAAAAATTTTTTCCAATGATACAAGTTCTTTTTCTTCATAATCATAATAAATAACAGAACGTTTTAAAGAAAAATATTCAACGTTTCCTGACTTTGTTAAAAATATTAAATCTTCATAATTCATTGACATATGTTTTAATGAGAGGTGACGAACATTACAGTGATAAATTTTTTTAAATGGAAAATATTGTAAATATGATTCAAAATATGTATTATGCTGAATGTGCAATGTATTTGAGACAGAGAAAGATGTCTTTAAATTAGCATCCAGCAATCCTTCATAACTGTGAACATAAAATGAATGCTCACTATAATGTGTATGACTGATCCCAATTAACAAATTATGTCAAAATAGAACTTTTTTTTTATCTGCCGTTAAAAAATATTTACATGACATCCGAAGTTTTTGCAATCCAAATGATGGATTAGTTTTTGAAATATAACGAATCATAGTCATTGGAAATGAAAAATTTTGATGGAATATTTGTTTGAACACTGATTTACATAATTTTAATAAATATGCAGGAGATAAAGTTGATACATATGGCGTGTAAGGCATATCTTCACTTCTTTCTAATAAATGCCCTACTTTCGATGCTTTGACAACATTCTCAAATTTTGCAAATAATTCTTCAAAATTAGCTTTATTATTGCCATCATCATTAATAATTTTGGCATCTTCCAATATATAATAATATTTTTGTAAGATATCTTTTATGAGATGGCAAGCACTTTCTTCCGATTTTACATCCCTTTCAAATTCAATTAAATCCTTCCACCATTCTATTTTATCTCCATAATATTCATTTATTTTATGTTTATATTCATTCCTCATATTTTCATCATTTAAATATAAACGACAATATCGTCGATACACATTTAGCATATCCTAAAAATTATTCTAATCACAGCTAATGAATAAAGGCATAACAAAAACATCAAAGCTAAAGAGTTTGCAAAGCAATATTCAAAAATTCCTTTAGTTGAAAGTGATTATGATAATCTTCACGAAGCTTATGGTTTCATTAACAAAATGACTGCACCCGAAAAAGAAAATCGTTCTGAAATTGAACTACTCTTACTTGATGAATTTTTCGTCGACTCACTAATGATTGAAAAAGCACATCTGGTTAAATTTGTGAATGCTGAATAATTATATACTATTCCTACGTTCTTTTGTATTTTATTGTTATGTATGAAATCTGGTAGATTGATTTATAAATAAATTTTTTTGTCTGGAATATTGTTTGCCATTGTTTTTTATTTTCTCGAACTTTTATTGAAGGAAAGAATAGTTACGTATGTTATTGAGTGAATTTTTTAATGTAAGCTTTTTTGGCATATGTATTTTGATAAACAAGTTAGTTGTTTTAAAACTTTAATCAAAGCGTCTTTCGATTTTAATTCATCCATGCATAACTGTTTTTTTAGTCAAAATATCAACAAGCATCAAAAACATTTGAAAATGCAACAGCAAAAGCTGAAGCAATGAAAGGAAGCATGTCACAACCAGCTCAACAATTGGTTGATAAAATCATGGGAATCCATAAAGATATGTCGATTACCACAGCTCAAGAAAAAGAACAAATTAAAGCTTTAATTTATCAAGCAACTCCCGATATCAAACAAGAACTTGAGAAAAGCAAATCCCAACTTCAACAAAAGTTTGGAGAATCAATCGGTAATGGACAAGAAATTATTTAAACCTAACAACTTTTGGCCCTTGCACTTTTTTATAAATACATTATTGTATGCAGAGTAATTAAATCTTATAAACGATCAAATATTATAAGTTCCTTCTTGTAAAAACACACACAAATAAGCTTTGAATTTTATTAAAATCATTTTGACACACACAAAAAACAACAAATGAGATATAAAAAACCATAAAAGATAAAACACAGATCTTTGAAACAATAAATTACGGGTTATTCAAAGCGAAACAAATTATCTTCTTTTTGGTGAAATGCTTCGACGCCGTGATGATGATGAAGGTGAGGCTTTCTTAGCAGAAGGAGGTGATCGGCGACCCGGAGAAGCTTTCTTTTCACGACGAATTGATGTAGGAGACTTTCGAATACGTCTTGGAGAAGATTCACGACGAGAAGATGATCGACGAACAGGAGGAGAAGCTTTTCTTTCACGTCTGGGAGAAACTTCACGACGAACAGGAAGAGGAGACTTTCTTTCACGCCTCGGAGAAGCTTCACGACGAGGAGATGCACGACGAACAGGAGGTGGAGACGTCTTTCTTTCTCGTTTTGGAGAAACTTCACGACGAACAGGAAGAGGAGATTTTCTTTCACGTCTTGAAGAAGCTTCACGAAGAGGTGATGGACGACGAACAGATGCAGGAGATTTTCTTTCTCGTTTTGGAGAAGCTTCACGATGAGACGATGATCGACGAAAAGGAGGAGAGGATTTTCTTTCCCGTTTTGGAGAAACTTCACGGCGAACAGGAAGAGGAGACTTTCTTTCACGTCTTGGAGAGGCTTCACGGAGAGGTGATGGACGACGAGCAGATGAAGGAGATTTTCTTTCACTCTTTGGAGAAACTTGAGGAGATAGTTGACGAGCTAATGGAGATGTTCTTTCATGTTTCGGTGAAGCTTCACGAATAGGTGATGATTGACGAGCAGGTGGAGATTTTCTTTCAGGCTTTGGAGAAACTTCACGCTGAGGTGGTGATCGACGAGCAGATGGAGAAGGTTTTTTTTCTTGTGTTGGTGGAGATTCACGACGGCTTGTTGAAAGAGGTTTAGGTGAAGGTTTACGAGGAGATGGAGAACGTCGTCGTCTTACTGATGGTGGAGTATCTTTTGCTGCATGAGTATCACGCTTTTCGATAGATTTTTGAGCTTGTTTTCGAGCAGCCTAAAAATAATTATTATATTAGCGATACATATATAGACTAACCTCTTCATCATTCAAAGGCAAATAATAAATAGCAGGTTCAGTTTTAGTTTTTCTAAACAAGTCTTCCAGTGATTTTGGCTCTTCTCCTAAAAAGTTGAAAGATTAAGTATAAAAATAATAAAATAACATACTTCGCTTTTTACGACTTGGACCTTCATCCTTCTCTTCATCAAGAGCTCTTTCACGTTTTGCTTCTTTAGGACTTGGTAAATCCTCCTGCATGGGTGATGACGATTTTGCTTTAGCTTCTTCGGGTTCATCAACTCTGATTATCTTTCTAAGTACACCTTTGTGTCGAATATACTGAAAGAAAATGACATGTTAAGCTACTTAATTTATGTACAAAAGTTTACCTCATCTTCATCTGTAAAATCCACAAGTAGTTCGCTTCCATTTCCTTCTGGCCACATAATATGATGAAGACCATCACGAGCTTTTTGCGCTTCTTCAACAGTTGCAAATCTAATAATGCTTTGACTTTTTATTTCATCAATCCAATGATCAGTTTCTTTATCAAAAGTTCCAAACTTCTGCAGGACAGTGAACCATTGGTTTTGATTAAATGGACGCTTTAAACCTCGAACATAAACATAATTTGATACAGCAGAGCGAGCAGGAGAAACATTGACACGTCGAAGAAATCCTTCTACTGTTCTGTCTTCTTCATCTTTTTGGGAAGTAGTTGAATGTCTTGGCTTTGGTTTTTCAGGTTCTTTAACATAAACGACTCCTTCAGTATAAACTTCAGGTTCTAAAAAAGTTAACGTTTAATCAAAATTAGAAACGGAAAAGAGGAAACTCACTTTTCTTGTTAGCTGCATCAATAGGCGCTGGTTTATCATCTTCATAATCCAATTCCTCAGCAGGTTCACGATGTTCAGAATCACCATTTTCTTTTTCTTCTCTTTTTAGATCAGCTGTTGAACGAGATCTTCTTGGAGAAGGGCTACGAGAAGCACCAGGACTTTCAGTACTTAAAAAAGAGGATTCTTTATTATATCCCATTTCCAATTTTCACAAAAAAAAGCAGATGGGAAAAGTATGAAAGAGTTAGTTTTTCAAAAAAGTGAATGAACGAAGCAAAAGAATTTGCTGCATCAGAAAAAGCTTTGAACGCTCCTGAATTATTCGCGTTGAGAATTAAAGCGTGTTTGAATGAAGCAAATTATTGCTTCTTTTTTTGAAACAAATGTTTCATCATTTCTCTCAAATGCTTTTTATCTTTAAATAGAAGAAATGTGAAACACACAAATGAAGGAATTATAAAGATATAAATAAAAGACACAAAACTAACCCTGAAATTTGTTGAACGCTTTGTTCTCGAGGTGGAGATCGCTCTTCCTCTTCATCCATGGGTTCTTCAGAAATAGCTCGATCAAATGTATCATTTTGGGGTGAAGATTCTGTTTTAGTTACTAATGGCTTTTCATCATTGATAACATCAGGTTGAGATGGAATTTCTCGTTCAGGAGTATCCGATCGATCACGATGATTTGGTGATGCATGGGATGGTTGGGGAATAGGAATTTCAACTTTTTCAACTGATGGTTGCTTTTCTTCTTTCAATGGAGAAACAACCACTTCCTTTTCAAGAGATGGTTCCTTTTCTGGTGTCTTTTCCTTGGGTTCAGCTTTTGTTTCTGATTTTTCTGGGCTTTCGGTTTCTTTATGACCGTTTTCAATAACCTCTTCATTTCCATTTTGTTCTTTTATTTCTTCTTTGGCTTCATTAACCGTTTCTTCTTCGGGTTCTAAAAGTAAAGGGTTTAGTTTAAGAAAGATTCGTAAGTAGTTTTCAGAAAGTTAGTTGTTGGACGAAAATCCATTTTTCATATTTCTTTAGGCAATAAATCATGGTTAAATATGATAACAATACTTACCTGTATCTTTATGAGCATCCTTTAATAATTGTTGCTGGGTTGAACGATACTGGGCAATAAGCGAATTTACGGGTGATTTCTAAAAACTAGCGATTTCATAATATTCAGCATATATAATAAATTCTTACCACAGGACTATTAGGTGTGCTTTTATCTGATACTTCTCCTGCTCCTGTGATGAGGTAATTTCGAAGGCGGTCAGCGAGGTCTTTTTTAATGCCTGATTTAGATAATCCTCGCTTGGAAAGTTCTTCGCGAAGTTCAACTACTTTTAAATCAGCAATATCTCGACCATCTTCAAGTTTTGCGGTATCTGACATAACTAAAAGATTAATGAAACAACGAAAAACAAAATTTTTTAGCTTTATTTTTTGTAAATTTCAATCGAAAAATACGGGGTCGATGCTTTGGAAAAATGCCAATTTGAAGAAAGCCGCAGCTTTTTTTAAATTGCTTGCCGATTGATCCTGAAAATCAGGCAACTTTGTTTCAAGACATTTTCATACTTTTCTTTTTTACAATCTTTCAAACCTTTATAAACAAAAAAACAAACAAAAACTTTATTTCAACAAAAATTTGTAAACAAATAAAAAAAAGTACACATAACCCGTTAGTTAATACATGATAACAAAATTAGTACAAAGAAACCCGATACAAATCAATACAAAGTATTTTTAACAAAAAAAATGTTAATGGCGAGATCTTTTGACATCTTCTGTTGGATCAAAGTATGACGCATAGGCTAAACTGCAAAATATCAGAAAATTGAATGAAAAAAATATATAAAGTTTACCTTCTTTTTACAGGAGAAGACTTTGGTGGATGTGGAACTGTTTGATCATAATAATTGCGTTTCATGCCATGATCATTACTAGCTAATTTATCCCATGGTAGTTGATTTGTAGATATAGCGTCTTGAATAATTTTACTATTTCTGTATGGTTGAGGACAGCGTTCAGGAACAGATGAAGCAGTATTGCGATTTGTATCAACGAAGGAACGAATTGGATGAATAATTTTTCGATTTGGTACAACTTGAGAAGACGAAGGTTCATCCTTTTGTTGACGATTACTGTTACCACCAGATCGACTATAATAATCACCAGTCTTTAATTCGAAGCAAGCTAAAATGCACAAACGTAAAAAAACAGAAAGGGAAAAAAAGCAAAACATACTCTCAAAATTCTTTGCAAACTTATGAAAATTGTTCATGAATATTTTGAATTGAGCTTTGAATGCCTCTAGAACAAACCGACGAACATCTTCAAATTCTCTTTCACCACTTGCAATTTTCATAAGTTGTGATTCAACTTCAGCTCTTAAAGTTGCTTCAGCCAATGTTGGAACGCATTCTTGATAAGCTTTTATCAATTGAATTCCTAAAATTTATATAAGTTACATAATTATGGTTCAATAAAAAATTGTACCAAGTTCTGTTGGTTCCAAAGTTCGTTTTTCTTTGTTGACTGTCACATACTTTCTTCGTTGAATGTTTTCTATGTGAGTTGAAATACTTGCATCCGTTCCAATAGAATGCTTTTCCATTTTTTCAATCAATTCTGATTCGGTCAAAAGTGTTGGAGGCGATGCTTTCTTCTTCGAAACTTTAATATCTTTGATTTTGACATGAGATCCATTTGAAAAAAGTCCAGTAGGGATATCCTGATTTATTTGAGCTTTTTCCCATGGAAGTAATTTAGTAAAACCATAGTCGTCTATTTCTTGTATCTTTCGTTTGAATGTGACTCCACCAGCAGAAAACGTGATGGTTTCAGAGTGATATCTTTGTTCAGGCATGAAAGAAGCGAGACAATGACAACTGATGAGAGCATAGAGTCGTTTTTGTTCATCAGTTAAAAAGGATGGTAGAGGTTTACCAGTTGGAATAATAGGTGGATGTTCACCTTTATCTTCACCTCTTTCAAATACTTCTTCCGTTCTTGAAACAGCTTCCCAATCCATAGGTTCTTCATGACGTCGAATGTTTGGTAAAATTCTACGAAGTTCATTTTTCTTTTGAGTAACATCGAAAGAGCTTGGATATTTTGTTGTTTCGGTTCTCGGATATGTAATCAGATTTCTGGTATAAAGATATTCAGCATTCGACATAGTTTCTTTAGGTCCCAAACCAAGATGTTCTGAAGCTTTTTTAAGCATTTCAACTGTGTTCAAAGCAGCAGGTGGTGGTTTGACATGATCAGCTCGTTTAATAGAAATAACTTCGCATGTTTGTAAAGCCTGAAACTTGATAGTTTATGCATATTTAATACAAATATTTAATGTACCTTTAAATTTTCATAAAGTTTGTTAGCTGTTTTTTCATCTTTAATAGGATCACTAGTTACTTCAATTTTATAACCACGAACATGAAGTACAATAACGATATTGCAAGTGAAGCTGGAAACATGAGAGTGAACACGTTCATATTGGTTGACGACGAAAGCAAGGCATGGCGTTTGACATGGACCAAAAGATAGATGATCAATGTCACGATCTTTTATAAGCTTCTAAAATTGAAGATATAAAGAGTAAAATGACGTAAAAATAATTTTAACATACTCGAAGAAGAAATGTTTGATAGCGGCTGAAGGTAACACCAATTCGAAGATCAAGATCATGTTTGGCAACAGCAGCTAATCTTTGACGATAATTAGGCTTCATTAATTTGCTAATGGCTTGATTAGCTTCATCAGCAGAAGAGAATTTTGCTCTAAAGGAAAAAAGTTAGAATTTGAAAGAATACATAGCGAGCATACCGAAAAATGACATCCATAATGTTATCACTCAGTGGTTTCTTCAAGACATTTTTAACACAATCAATAACTTCGAAACAAATAGATTCGCCTTCTAAATCACAATCGAGCCAAAGAACAAGAGCATCACATCCTTTTGCAGTTTCAGCCAACATTTTAGGTACTTTCTTTTGTGGATCAGATTCTATTTCTATGATGTCAGCTTCGAACAATTCTTCAACAGAACGATTTGTGACATTTCCACCAAATTCATCAGTGTAAATGTGGCCCAAAGTAGAAGTCATTCGGACATTAGCTGAGTAACCATGAAACATCATACTGAATTGGAGAACAATAAGAGCTCCATTAGAGGCTGTAAAACGAGTACATTAAAATACAATATCTGTTATTAAAAAAGCTAACATTGTGATCGGCGAACAGAAGCTCCATTAGCAAGTTCTTTCGATAATTCTATAGCCATTGAAGGTTTCTCAGCTACCATCAAAATTTCCAAAGGTCTCTAAAAATTTCGGATTTACATTGACATTAAAAGTAAAAACCCATTACATTTACAACAAAATCAAAGTTGATTGGACCATCCAATTTGCATTCAAAATAGCTTTGCAGTCTTTGAACATATTCTTCTCTGCGTTTACCAGCAGTCGACAGTTTGTATTTCTTCAGTTCGTCTTTCAATTGCGGTATTGTCATTGAACTCCATGTTTGCTTGCTACCAACTTTTAAGCGATTGAAATTCATTGCAAGATTTTCCTGAAACATTTTTGTTTGTATTAAAAAATGTATCAAAATGATAACTTACAATTCCATTAGTGTTCACTTTTTTAACATCAACATCATTCTTAACACCATAATATCTTTCAAGTCGTTCAATTAATGCTGTTTTGACGCCAGAAACAGGTAGACCAAGTTCTCTTAATTTTTCTTTTAAATCAGTTACTTTCCAATTTGGATCAACTATCATGGAGTTTGACATGTTGAACTGAAAGTGAATGAGTATGAAAGCATACAAAAAAGCACGAGATAATAGCCCTGAATAATTTTTAAATCGATGATATTGTTCAACAATATAACAACAAATAATAATAACGAAAAAAACGCGAAAAGGAAGGCGTTACCGATATTAATAACCGAAAAAAATTATTAAGAAAATAATTGATGATGGGTTTTTGTGAAGTTAGTATGGGAGAGGAGAATCATCTTCATAATGAAACATTTGCAGATTTTTTTCTTTTTTTTCTCATTGACTAGTCTCAATCAAAGATGTGCCCATTTGTTTCAATTTGTAATTGCAAAAAAAAAAATATATTACAAAACGTGTTACATATTCATTTAATAATAAAGTATTTTATTAGTATATATAACATAAAACAACAAATGCTGCTACTATTTCTCAAAAAATTCTTTTTATTGAACGAAGCTTTAACTGAATTTTATTTGATTCTTACAAACTTAGAATTCCTTTTTCAAAGAAACAAGCATTGAACTTTTTTTTGCTATACGAAAGCATTGCTCGTGCTCTCTTTTTTTGGCAAAGAGTGGCAACTTTGAAATATACTAAAATCACTCGATGATGACAAGATTTTGTTGTTAGTTGTTGTTGATGCTAAACAAAAAAATTACAACAGCTTTAATTAAAAAAAAGATAAAGGAAAGGGTAGTAGATCTTTTGAATCATGTCTGAAACTCATGTTGAGCTCAATGATATTATAACACCATTAAAAAAGATTGTTCGAAGGCCATCAAGTCCATCAAAATTAAAAGCATCTTCACCAACTTTGAGTGAGTTTTTTTATCAAGCAACAGTTTGCTTTTTGTTTCTAAAAACTAAAAAAACTTTTTAACAATTAGTATCATTATTATCTCCATAAGAATGTAAGCTTTGCAGATTCTGAACCACAAATTTCTGCTTCAACCTCGAATCTCAATGACAAAACTTCTGAAAAGGTTGAAGAAAAGCAACGACATTATTCCATTCTGGGATTATTTTCTAAAAAGCATCCAGCTCCCACTTCATTAGAAAATATACCATTGAAGGTAGTATTTGTAATACTGCTGGAAAAGGTTGAAACAATTGTACTTGTTTCAGGTTCCAAGTAAAACTAAAAGTGAATCAGCAACAACTCCATCAGGATCGCTAACATTTTTACAACGATTATCTTTTCATCCAAAACATTCACCAACAACCCCACATTCAAGGTATTTTTTGCTTTAGTCTTTGAACTTTTATTACTGTAGCAATTTTTTTCTTATTACTTTAAACCTTTAAGCTTCCCGGGTCCTCAAACTGATTCAAAAGTAGCAAGACCAAATGAACTTTTATTCCCTGTAAAAGAGCTTGATTCAGCTCAAACCGATGATAGTTTCACTCGATCATCTTCTAATGGTAACTTTTGGTTTTGACCAATCTTTATAATTGATTGATTTAATCTTAGAGGAATTAATGGCATCGCCAACAGGAGAAGAACAATGGTATGAAGCTCCAGTAACTGAAACAGAGTTACAATCAGCAAATTCTAATCGGCTTTCAACGACTCAACAAGAATTCGTTGAAGCTGAAACAGTTCGGGATGCAACGATTCGAGACCTTGAGCAATTTTTGGTTGAATTTAGAAATGGAAAATTGCGATCATGTACATACATAATAGTTTTCAATTCTTTTAATAACATTTTTGAAAATGTTTGTTTTTAGTGAAAGATGAGGATCTAGCAGCTATGCGACAAATGCATGCAGAACAAACGGCAATTTCAACATCCCAAATGCATATTCATAATTTGTTAATGCAATATGGTGAAATGGAAGATAGAATGGATTTTGATGAACAATATTTAAAACTTGGTGAAAAATTGGATCATTTACATTCACTAATGTAATACTTACTTTCTAATGCAAAGCTTTAAAATGAATTTGTTTAGGGAAAATTTTGGTGGATTATCAAATGCAAAGACTCCAATTTTTGAATAATACCATGTACATAAATACTTTTTAAATTCTAAGTTCACTTCATCAAGGCTTTAATTAAATTATGTCGTGAATCGCAGCTTGTACCATTGTAATTAAACGTAACATTAAAAATCTTCTTGATTTTAAAATTACAAAAGATATTTATTTTATGTAATATTAAACAAATTATTTGTTAATAAAATATGCATGAATACAAAATTAATTATTAAGAAACATTACAAATTTCAACTACACATCTTTGACTTGTGAGCTTTTGTCGCTCTTCTTGCTTTTTTCTTCTTCTGTTTTGCTTTCATCGGTTTTAGTTTTCTTGCTTCTCGCATCTTCCAATGTTTTGTTGCTTTCACCAGTTTTAGTTTCTTTTGTTGATTCTTTTCCAGATCTATTGACGACGATTTCACCTTTATAAGCTATAGCAGTTCCAGAGACATTTGATGTATTGATGCTTGAACCCGATGCTACCCTAAAAATGATAAAAGTTAATTGAAAATAAAGAAAAAATTTAACTTGTTTGATTCTTTTGACCTTTTTAATGGTGCTTTAGGTAAAGGTTGAGATAATGCAGGTTCACGACTTCCTTGGTGATCAGCTTTCTGTTGTGGAAGTTCAAATTTCTTTCGATGAACAGGTTTTGAGATCTTTTTCGGTTGAGACTAAAATTTATCGTTTACTTTAACATTATAACAAAGGAAAAAACTTTACTTTTCCATCCATATCATCATCCAGCTTTCTTCTTTTACGTTTTGGCGGTGGAGTTGATCCTGCCGATGATTGTATATGTTCTTTTGTTCCTGCATGTGCATCTTCCTTTGTTCCTGCTTGTCCATCTTCTTTTGTTCCATGCTTCTTTGATTTTGAACTTTTTTTGCTTGAATTATCTTTTGCTACAGGTACAACAGGAACATAAACTTTTTCAACGATGACCATAGGTTTGAGTTTAAAAAGGAGATAAAGCATTATACAACCAAACGTAATTATAAGGAAAAGAAGAACACCACAAATGATCAAAACAGTCCTAAAATAAAGTAAATGTAATGATACACAAAGCTATTAACAGTAATGAATGAAATAAAGGCTGCCATTTTAGAATGAATGAGTAAAAACTGAATTTAAAACTCACATCATCCATGATCCAAAAACACTAGCATTTGAAACGTTTTCATCACCTTGCTTATTTGGAGACGTATTTGCAGATGAGAAAGAAGTGACATTGGTTGTTGAAGTTGATGTGCTTGAATTTGTAGGCGGATAAGTTGAAGTAATTGAAAGTGGCAATGTAACAGGTTGAAAGTCACTTTCACTTATTGGAACCAATTTGGGCAAAGGAAGTTCATTCAGTGTTTTAGGTGAATATGCGTAAACATTTGCCAAATTTATGTCGAAAGTATTACATGTTTCAATTACTACCGCTTCTTCCATACCAGCTATACCAAGAACTTTAGGCTTAGGACACTAAAAACCAATTATGATAAAATTACAAGTAAATTGGGTCAATCACAGCAAATATAAAAAATAAAAAAGCTTACATGTGTAAAACGTTTATACCGAACAATAATTCGTCGTGTAGTTCTTTGCTTATAAAACGGATCAAATCTCCATTGAAGGTGATGAAATCCATTAGCATTATCTCCAATACGACGATAGATTCCTTTTGATAAAATTGGAAGATCAGAAAAATCCAAGTACGCTTGAACATAATAATGATCATCATCCATCAAAATTCGATCATTACTTGCAATTAAAGATGGGAAGCCTCGAGCATAACCAGTTTTCTTTGCATAAGATTTGAAAACCCATTCTTGCATGGATTTCTTCATAAACATAGGATCATCAACGTTCCATGGAAAATACAAGCAGGACACATCACTGATAATTCTCAAAGATTCTTTCAAACATTTATCAGCTTGATTTGAATTTGTAAGAGGCGTATCTTCCAAGAAAAAATATCCTCTTAATGCAGGTAATGAAGTCACAGATAAAGATGTTATTGAATATGGCAGAATTAACAAAGTTGATAGCAGGAGAAACAAATTCATTGTTGTCGTTTGTAAAAGTTATTGAAACAATGAAATGACGAAAAGAAAAAATGTTGCAACGAAGATTGTTGGCAATATAAGATAACAACTGTAAAAGTTAAATTATGGCAATATGCAAATTTAGGCCATTGAAAAATTTATTTGTTGCAAACTTTGAAATATTCGTCTTTGATCTCCATTCTGCGCAAAAATGATATTTGTGAAAACCTTGTTTTTATTGGGTTTGTTATGTTTCGGTGAAGCAAGTATAAAAACCATTTCCATTGTAAGTTTTGTTTCATCATCGCTACTCCACTAATGAAAATAACTTTTTTTAGAGTAAATGTTTGAATAAATGGTGTGAATTTGATAATTTTGAAACAACAATAATCAATCTCGAATTTCAAATTCAATATGGTGATAAACTTATTGTTCAAAAAATTGGAAGTTATTTTGATGAGTAAGTTTTATTCTTTCTCTTTATTTCACTCACTTATTTACTTGCAATATTATTATTACAGCATTCATGTTACATTATATCCAAGCGACAAAACAGTATGGAGTTTATCACAAGTTTTTTCATCATCTATGCTTACTGAATCACTTTATCAAACATCTGAATATTATGGTAGTAATGAAAGATCATGTAATTGGAAGAAATCAACACCAACTTTATGCGAAAATGATGATGAATGTACTGTTATTTTTGAAATTGATCCAAAGCTTGGCTTCTTTTATCCAACAATTAATGTAAACGCCGAAACATCATACATTTTAAATTATTTTGCTTCAATCAAATTGGGTGGAATGGAATCAAATCAACTTGGTCAAAGAATGAATACAAATAAAGCAAAGTTTAAGTTTGTTCCTAATGGTGATATCAAATCTAGAAGTGCTCCTCTTCCATCTGATTCAAAGTATGATGCATTTGTTAAAACAGGAAGGGTATGTTTTCGAGCTATTATTTTTCATAAGCTTACGTATATTTTTAGCACGATTGCATTGTTTTTGAAGAGGAAAATAAAACTCCTCCACCATCTCTTGATCAAAAATCAACAACGTCACCAGATCCTATCACTGATAATCCATCAACTCCTGAAGTTATAACACCTCCTCCTGTTACATCTACTGCCATTCCATCATCAAGCACATCAACAAGTACAACAATCATAACTCCAATTACATCTGATTCAACGACTATTGATCAATCAATTGCAGCATCATCTTCTAACATTCCTGATGTAACTGTTGATCCATCTACAACTTCATCAACCGAACTTCCAGGAGTAACTTCTAATCCATCAGTTACAACATCATCTCAAACTCCAGGAAGAGGTGATATTCCAAATCCTCCATCGCCAGGTAAATATTTTCGGGTTTTCGCTATAAATTAATAATAATCATTTTAGGTGTAAATGGCACAACAACTCCAAATCCTAATGGAACATATGGAATCAATGGAACTGGTGGAGGCGGCCAAGACAATAACAATATTTCATCGACACCATTTCAATCTTGCGTTGATCCTAAAAACTGTGTTACTTCAATCAAACCTTCAACAGAAAAATCACCTTCCGACGCAAGTACCAAAGATTCAAATATCGCAAATAAAAATGGAACATGGATAGCAAATAAAAATGGATGGGTTGGTGATTATGCAAGTATGTGTGCAAGCTTAAAGGCTTTTTTTTTTTTTTCAGTTTATTGATTTCGTAATTTTTTAGACCGTAATCGTGCGATCATATTCGTATTTGGTAATTCAATCATTCTTTGTGCCTTTTTCTTCACAATTTTCGCTTTAATTATGGGAAAATGTCTTTTTGCTGAAGCTTCAAACAAACAAAATCTATGATGGTTCTTCATCCAGCATTTCAATAACAACAACTGCCAAAACTTACTAAATTTTAATTGTGTTTTTGTATGTATTTATTTATATGTAATAAAGATCTTTTTTTGATAACTATTTTTTTCTTCTTTCAAAATCATTTTTACGCTTTTTTGTTAGTTAGTTTAAGAAGTAAAAGGCGAAGTCAAGTGGAATTTCAGCATGAGCATCTTCATTTTCAAAATTATTAGAATTGGTAAAAATCACTTAGAGTTATTTACAAGCCATTATGTTATCATTAAACACCGAAGAATCTAACTTTCGCAACAAAATCGCACGCAAAAACAACAAAAAAGTTTGAACAAAAAAATATTCTCTTTCTTTTCTTTTGAATTAAAAATGTGAGTGGTCGCCGGGTGTTGTGGCGAGCAGTTGTAAACGACAAGCGCTGCGCTCGGGCGTCAACTACGAATAAAAAGTTAAGAGAGATTCTCTGAATTTCTCACAGTGTTTGTGGTTCACTGTTAGCCAATTCTTCGGAAATGGTAACGTCCCACTTATTCGTAGTTGTAATGTTAACTATGAGGTTGCCGCAAACCTACAGCTGGTGTTTACTGAACCGAGTGTTTACCTTAAATATCTTGGATAAATCAGAACACTGGAAAAACCCGATCTTAGGATCCGGTTTTCTCAGACTAAGCGGCCGGTCAAATTTGAACCGAGGACTTTTTGCTAAAAAAAATCTTTTTTTTTCTCATTTTTTATACCATATTAAGCATCAGAGGGCATCAGCCAACCCGTTGCCGACATAGGTGGTTGAAAACATAAAAATCGATAAATCCATCCAAAATTACCCTATTCTGAAAGTTTCATACTTATAAAACACTCAAAAGTGGCAAGGTTTCATCATTAGGCGTTTAATCATTAATTATTTCGTACTCCTCTCGCATAAATGATTTACTAGATTAAACATATGAAAATTCAAAATTTAGAAAAATTTATTGCATTAAACCCATTGTAAATACAAAATTACATACATGCTTTTATAAAAGTTAAAATCAATACAAAAAAGGAAAGTATTCATTCAATGATTCGTTTTCTTCTTCTTTGGTGAACCTTCAGCATGTTCAGATACAGTTTGAATAGCTTCAATAAAACGATCAAGTTCAATAATAACTGTAGATAATTCATCACTAAAGAGCGGCAAATCGGGTAACAAATGGCTTCCAGCAAGAACCTAAAAGTTGAGGATAAAATACATAAAAGAAAAAGACAAAATAATAACCTTTAAGTTTCGAAGATTTCTTTGAGCTTCTTGAAGAGCAATACCAGCACGAATTGTAATAACTTTGAGATCAGGATTTTTAGCAAAAAGTCTAATTTCATCATGTGTGAGTTGGTAATGTCCACGAAGTTGAAATATTGTTGACAAAGCTCGATCACGATGTAATTTTGTTGTTGATGATGGTGCTCGATTCTTTTCAGGTGAAGCAAGCAATTCCTTTTCTGATAAACTTATCATTGTTGGAAAACGTTCAGTTGAATTTGCGCGTTTTAACGAAGTGTAGCTTTTGTTTCTAAAACAAGTTTAAAGGTTAAATTCGATATAAAATGGTAATGTAATAAGGCGTAATACATGAAATGTTAATCAAGAAATCAAAGGCATATTTCAAACCATTGGTGATATGAATATTTTAGAAAATTTTCCATCATTGAAATCCTATCAAAAATGCTAAAACTTACTTTCGAGGATTACTAGAATTTGCAACCATAGCTTTTGGTGGATGATTGGTTGCAGCCATTATTGCTTTTGGTGGATGATTGGTTGCGGCCATTGCTTTTGGTAGATCATTAGTTGGATAAAGACTTGTTAAAACAACTTTTCTTTCAGTCATTCCATTATCAAAAGCAGCAGTAGAGATTTTGACTTCTTGAAAGTTTCGACATGATTTAAAGGCACGTTCTTTTCCCATTGATTTTGTTGTACTTTGTTTTCCATTATGCACTTTGAGCTTTCTCATGGATTTGACCGAATCATCCATTGCAGTCTAAATTTTTTAATATATTATAACAAGCTTCCAAAAAAACATTCACCTTTAAAGCAACATCAGATTTCAATGAAGTTTGAGCAGGACTTTTTAATGAGATTATTTCAACATTTGATGAAGGTTTTTTAACCTGGCGTTGTCCATTTTTATGCGTTGTTACTTTAGGTTTTTCAACTGCTGCAGCTACAGCTACTTTTGATGACGTTGTTTGTGGTAAAGGTTTTTCTGATTGTATGAATGATGATTTACCAATAGGACGTATACCAGCTTTTCCACCTTTTGAAACCTTTGCATTGACTTTCTTACCACCGAGTGGTGGATTTTTTGTTGTTTTATTTCGGCGGAATAATGAACTAATGCTTCTTTTAGATTCTTTCTTTGGTGGTGCAGCTTTCTTAACTCCTAAAACAAGAAAAATAGTTAGAAAAAGAGAAAACACACGCCTGAAATTACGCAGGTAAATATGTTTTATTTATCCCAGTTATAAAATGGAAACAAAAAACTAACCTGGTTGTTTCTTTTTACAGCAACTCAAACTTCCACCAGTTTTCTTCTTTCCTTGAGGAGCAACTTTACCACCAGCAGCAACAGTTTTGTTTCCAGCAGCACCGCCGCCACCAAGCAATTGTTGAGAAGGTTTTCTATTAGGTTCACCAAATCCTGTTCGGACATTATTATTTGTTGGAGCCACCATCTTCATTCAGCGACGAAGCACAAAAACAAAGAACTCGTTAAAATGAAAGAAATTTTAAACCAAAAAAATGAAAAGCAAGTAAAGTAAAAAAAAATGTAAGCAAAACGTTTTTGATGCAAATGTCTGAACTACTCTTGGGAAAATCGTTTGAATTCCAACGCATCATTTTTTATATGGTATTTCTTTCGTTATTTTTGCTAAAACTTTTCTGAAACAATAAAATCCATAATGATTCTTCCTCCAATAACTCCATAATAACCACCACAGCTTAAAAATTTTTAACAACCTGTTACTAATTACAAAAACTTTCCATTGAAACATACTTAAAAATTTTTTCCTGATCTTAAATTTTTAAAGTTTTTTATCAAAGTAAAACTGCGGAAAGCTTCATTATGTCTGTCAGTTATCTAATCTCGTCTTCGCTTTCAACGAGTAACATTGCTGGTTCAAATTCAAGTGATCCGTTTCATAGACACACAAAATTGGTTTATAGAAATGCCAACAAAGTAAAAAAATATAATAAAAAGATAAAAAATTAACATGTTTTAAAAAAAGACGAAATATTGTCTTAACGTTGAGCATCACCGTCAGCATCCTTGAGTTTAGCAATCTCCGCTTTGCTGTAATTCTTATTAACTTCTTCAAATGAGCCATTATTGATTTCTTGTGATCGCTGGCTTGTTGTATCACGATCAGCAAAATTTTTCTTCAATTCTTCATAAGCAGCACCATGAGTCTTCTTCCATTTTTCAAGATCAGCTTTGTATTTTTCTAAATTGGCAGCGAACTTATCCATATATGGCTTCTTTTCCGCATCAGAAAGTTTCTTAAATTCTTCAGCTGCTTCCTTTGAATTTGAACTAATATTTTCTTTTCCAGTAAAAGGAAACATTTCTTGTTGGAAGAGCATAAAACCATTCAATGGACGAGTAGGATAATTGGCTTCTTTACGAAATTTGCGGTAGGCAGTCAAACGACGCTTGTGTTGACGTTCTTCGTTACTCTTTTTGACTTCAATAAAACTTTGTTTTTGTCGACTTTTGAAAGCTTCACAAATTTAGTAATTTTCTGTTTTCGTAGTTGAGTTGCTTCTTTAGTAAATCTCTAAAATATAACTAAATATATATAAGTAAATGAGAATCAAGAGTGGATACCTCTTTTTCTATATCAGATGTTGCTTTCCATTGTTTACCAATATTAGCAAATTGTTCGGTCATTGGAATGTTGGTATCCTTTTTGATATTTTCTTTCACAAATAAAGCATATGAATTTGGAGTTCGATATGATCTTGGAAGACGTTGTTTTGGTGGAGCAACAGTAGCGAAATCACGACAATGGCTAAAAAAAGAAGTAAAATATAAATGACGGATAAGCTTTGAAACCTAAACTTACATAATATTTGATTGCTTTAAAGCACTAATATTAAGTTTACCAAGAAGTCGAAACATTTTGCTATTGAATAGTTAGTTATGTATCAGCACTTTTTTCGAAGAAAAGTAGTTGAAGATTGCAAAAAGAGGAAACCAAAATTTGGCGCCATTTTTACTTTCTTACTGTGTATCGTGGGAAGAAAATTTTGGGTAAGAAGAACCAATAGGTTTAGGTTTTTTGTATCAAAATAAACGGTAAAACCGATAATAATAGCTGCTTTTTTTCGAGAATGATTTGAAACGTTTAACACATTCTTTACAACATTAAGTTGATTGGTTATTATTTGGTTTAATAATTAAAGAATTGTGAATTACAAGTTCCTTCACTTTTTTTTTGAAAATCAAAAGTGCATTATTTGTTGATCGTTATTTTGCAACCATTTTAAGCATGTAAAATTTGTTAATAAAATAATGTTGGCTATTTGATTTTTATTAATTTTCTCCACCTTTTTGTTTGTATTTCTTCATCTCATTTCATTTTGGATTGGATATGTATGATCCATCAATTGCCGTTTCTTCTTCTCTCATCGCTTTTCTTGAACGGAATGAAAACAACACGCGCTAACTGATTTTGTTTGTATTTTTTGTTTGGTTCGAAAGATGCTATTGCTTTTCTTTATTTTATTGCGCGCTTTTATTAAATTTTCTTACTTACTATTTGCCATTATCTTTCCATTTTTCAGAAGCAAAATGTATCGTCTTCTTGGTAAACTTAATATTAGTGCTTTAAAGCAATCAAATATTATGTAAGTTTAGGTTTCAAAGCTTATCCGTCATTTATATTTTACTTCTTTTTTTAGCTATTCTCGTGATTTTGCTACTGTTGCTGTGTCAAAACAACGACTTCCAAGATCATATCGAACTCCCACTTCATATGCTCTATTTGTGAAAGAAAACATCAAAAAGGATACCAACATTCCAATGACCGAACAATTTGCTAATATTGGTAAACAATGGAAAGCAACATCTGATATAGAAAAAGAGGTATCCACTCTTGATTCTCATTTACTTATATATATTTAGTTATATTTTAGAGATTTACTAAAGAAGCAACTCAACTACGAGAACAGAAAATAGCTGAATTTAAGATGCTTTCAAAGGATCAACAAAAAGAAAAATTTGCTGAAGTCAAAAAGAGTAACGAAGAACTTCAACACAAGCGCCGTTTGACTGCCTACCGCAAATTTCGTAAAGAAGCCAATTGCCCTACTCGTCCATTGAATGGTTTTATGCTCTTCCAACAAGAAATGTTTCCTTTTACTGGAAAAGAAAATATTAGTTCAAATTCAAAGAAAGCAGCTGAAGAATTTAAGAAACTTCCTGATGCGGAAAAGAAACCGTATATGGATAAGTTCGCTGCCAATTTAGAAAAATACAAAGCTGATCTTGAAAAATGGAAGAAGACTCATGGTGCTGCTTATGAAGAATTAAAGAAAAAGTTTGCCAGTCCAAAGAAAGCAACCAAAACAGCGAATGGTGGCATGAAGAAGTATATGGGATTGTATAACCGTTTGAAGAAGCGTGCGACCAAGCGTAAGGCTATCAAGCGCAAGGTTGCAACCAAATCAACTGCTGCTATCCATTAGTTATTATCCTTTATCGTGCATTATTATACATTTATTCTTTATTATTATATGTTTGTGTTGTTCATGTTGTACAGTTTCAATAAATCATAAAATGTATAAATAAAATTTTGTAAAGCAGGGTTAATATTATACGAAATTTTTTAGTGTTTATCATATTGTAAAACAAATAATCAACCAAACATGTTTAATCATCGTGTTAGTTAAAAATCTTTGTTTGGTAAAAACTTTATTAGTCAAAGCACAATTATCATTACAATTTCAAATGTCTACTCACAATCGGTTGATTGATTGGCATATGTTGTTACAAATTCAGTTTTTCATTGTTTCTCGCTTTTCTTTGCTCCTTCGCCATCCATTTTACTTTTGATCTTTTCATCAGGTTTTTTCTCAGCATCTTTGGGATCTCCATCTTTCTTTTCATCACCCTTCTTTTTCTTCTTTTTTCCGCCTTCACCACCACCATCTTCTTCTGTCTCCCAATCGCTTAATACGTCGTCCATGGTTGGATAATCATGCTTATTACGCTTTAATTGACCTTCAGCAATTTTCTTCTGAAAAAAAGGGAAGGAAATTAAGATGATGATATTATAAAACAAAAACACACCTCTTTTTCATTCTTTTCAAACACTTGAGGCTTCAAATCTTCAGCTTTCTTTGGATCAACGGATTTTGCTGCCTAATAAACAAAGATGTGTAAATTTGAAAACCAAGGAATAAATCTTACAACAGAAGCTGGATTGGCAGCGGCAGGAGTAGTAGCAGCAGGTTGAGGATTTGCAGGAGGATCTTTCTTCTAAAAAATATGAATGTAATTAGACATTTGAAAAAAAGGATATATGTAAAAGCAAATCATACCTTTGAGCAATTTATCAATGGAACGATGATGAAAATGGATGAAAAAAGAAGCGTTGAAAAAATGTTCAAAATCCATATTTCAATCATTTTTCTTTTCTTTGTCACTTTTTCTTAGGCGAAACAATTGGCGGCGTAACAGAAAGATGAAAAATAATAAGAATGAGAAATAAAAACTGTAAAAATTCAGGGATATGTTGACAAAGTAAATTTGCATGCATGTCGTCTTCATCATTCGAATGGTAACAAGAAGAAAGAAAGGATGAAGTAAATATTGAAATGTAAATTTTTAGGCTTATCGTTTTCTACTGTAACAAATTTTAGTTTTAGACGCTATAAATAAAAGATTTATTAAATTAGTAAACTTTCCAGAAAGTGGATAACGGATTGTGACAAAGGTTTGTATCAATTGAATGAATCATAAACTTCTTTTTTTTTTGTTATTACTCATACTTATTTTTTTTGTTGAAAAGATAAAACGTCAAAGGTATCTTCAGTTTGTTATGCATGTCTTTGATCTGCTTATAAGGAACACTAATCATTGGTCATAATTAATTTTTTATACTTTAGTCTTTTTACTTCAAGTTTTTGTAAATTAGTTAAGGGGTAGTATGTGTATGTATGTATTTGCAATTTTTTTGTATTGTGTTTTGTTTTATAAAATCCTCTTCCATTCCCTTTTTTCTTCTGCAAGATTATAGGTAGGATTATTCTCGGCTTTTGTCAGACTTTTTTTTAAATTCTAACAAAAAAAAAGAGAAAAGAAAATTCCATAATAAATGGAGAAAGGAGACTGTTCAAATATAATTTTTTTTCCTTGTCTAAATAAGGCTCATAATTTATTTGATTCTTTTATTTTTTTCGTTTTGCGTCCGCCAGCATTCATGACTTAAGTCTTTTTCTGAACAATGAAAAAAAAGAAGCTTGGGCATCATCATTTTTAGGATATCAAGTTTCAAAAAATAAAAAGATAAAACGGATTTGATGAAACAAGCTTTCGATAAAGTTTAATGAGATTATTAGAAATTTTATGAATTAACGAAAGATTTTTTTATTGGTTATTTTAGTAACATTAGTAATGGTGGAGAATTATTATTTTATTTTCAAGCGCAAAGTCGATAATAAAAAAAAGCTAAGCGTAAAAAAATTTTTAATCATGAAAATGGGCTAAAAAAAATTGAACACCCGCATGATTGTCGTCACTCAATGAAATCAATTCATTCAAAAACTTTGTTGGAATGTCTTCGTTCATTCGACTGTGCTTTTTTTGTTGCGCTTTTTCAAAAAATGAAATCAATCCTATGATGAATTTTGCAGAAAAACACCACCGCTAAAAAAATTGGTTTCATTGTTGGTTTTAAATATATTTTTTTTGAACGAAAAAATTTGCTGGACATTGGAATGAAGAAGAAAAAAAATGAGGAAAAAAGAGGCGTTTTCATCATCACTCGTTGTTGCTCGATACCATCGTCGTCCGCATTCACTGCTTGCTTGGTTGCTTACTCGATTTGTGTCTCGTCGTCGTTGTTAGTCTCGACGATGGAAAGAAAAAGGAGATTTTTTTTCATTGAATTTTTTTCTTTTCTTTTTTTGTGTTTGTGTATGTGTGTGTTAAAAAGAAATCAAAAGAAAGACATAAATTTCAGGGTTGCCCAAAAATTGATGAAAAGAGAGAACTCCTTATTGCTTTTTTGCTTAAGCAAAAAAAAAACTTGATTATCGTCGTCGTCGTTTTTGATGTTCGCTGCAGCAAGGAGAAAGAATAAGAAAATGAAAAGCAGCTCTCTTTCTCTCTCCATTTTTTTCCTTTTCCCCAAAATAACGACTCGTCGTCGCATATTTTTTTTTTAAACAGGAGCTTCCCCTTTATTTTTTTTTCTCGTTTGTCATTGACTTTGTCGTCGTCGGCTGCTTTTATATTCCTGGCTGTTTGTTATATTCCTGCATCAACATCAGCAGTAAAAAAATGTGGAATATGGTTTTGAGCTCGCTCAAGGAGATAGATATGAACGCGAACATATTTTCCCCCACAGCCAGTCTCCGCCGCCTCATCATCTTTTCTTATATTATTTCTTCCTTTTTTTCGTCTTTAGAAAAAAAAGAAACAAAAGAGAATAAAGGAGAAAACCTTTCATTTTTTTTATATATGGCGTCTATGCTCTGTCTCCTCTCACTCTTATATTTTATTTTTGCGTGATTTAATTCTGATCAAATGATTGATCATTGATTTTCCAACAGAAAAAAAAACTAAAACTTTTTTTCATAAACAAAATTTATAAAATTATTATTAATTTTTTATTTATTATTTTTATCGTTTTTTTTTAGTTCATGCTCAAATGAGCTCGACTTCGGGTTCGCCAAATGCAGATGCCCCAACAGAATATGATTTTGAGGGAATACCATGTGGAACATTTAAATTAAATTTTGGTTCAAATTTTTTATCTAATAAAAATGAATCCGATTATCATATTCTTAAATGTAAGTTTATTATTAATTTATAATGTGGATATGGGAATTAAAAAGGCTTGAAACTTTTAGTTGATATTAAACCACCAACATCTCGAGGAAATGCATATATTAATTTTGATTCAAATGATTCATTGAAGGTTTGTTAATCTTTTTTTTTTTTGCAAGCTGAATTAAGAAACAATTTAACTTTGTTATGTTGAAATAAAAAAATTGATTTTGAAACACGTGGCTTCAACAAATTAGCTAAAAAAATGTGCTGGTGGATTTTTAAATCAGCTGCTAAGAAGCACGCTTACGATCGCAAATTTTTTGATTTAATTATAGCCGGGATTTTTCATTTTTCACATCACTAATGCCATTTGAAGCTATCCAAAATTAATTTCAAGATTTATTAAATCGAAAAACGAAACAAAAAATATATATTCAAAGTTTTCAAACTCAAACAATATATTATTTATAAAATTTCAGTTAACAATTCCAACGGATGAACCTGAAAATAATGCAATATATAAGGGTACAGTATCGCAAGTAAAAAATGGCAAAGAATGTTTATTATTATTTGATGGAGAAAATTTGAGGATAGAAAAGGTTTCGTCTATGATGCATGCTAAACATGTTCGGTGAGTTGGAAGTTGAATCATTTAAAAAAATGCTAGAAATATTTTTATTTTAAATTATTGAGTTCAAGCCATAATTAATTATTAAACCAAAAGATGATTACACAATTTTCCTGGAAAAAATGTGCTTTATTTCTAAGTAAAATTACGATGGTTGTTAAAGCCAATTCCTTTTTTGTTTTGAAATGCTATCGATTTTTTATTCTCGGAAAGATCGTCTAAAAAAAGCACAGGAAATAAATACATACAATGTCGGCCCCTGAACTGAAGTCATTTTTTCCAGTTTCGTTCAGGATTGTTCAGGATCGCTCCGGACGGGGTATATAGCTATTTTTTGAAATTTATAGAAGGAGAGAAAAGGACAGTTCGATGCGTAATTTTTTGCTCTACAAATAGTATTCAAACTTTCTTTTATGAAAAATAAAAAAATAGAGGAAGTTAATCAAAAAACTTAAAAAATTTAAGTTATTATTTTGCAACATGCGAACTTCCTTTGTCAAAAAATTAATAATTATCGGCAATAACATCCTCTATTTTTTTATTTTTTATAAAAGAAAGTTTGAATACTATTTGTAGAGCAAAAAATTACGCATCGAACTGTCCTTTTCTCTCCTTCTATAAATTTCAAAAAAATAGCTATATACCCCGTCCGGAGCGATCCTGAACAATCCTGAACGAAACTGGAAAAAATGACTTCAGTTAAAGGGCCGACATTGTACATATGTATTTTTAGAATTTTTAAAAATAATTTTTTAAAAAAGGTCAAGACTTTTCTTCTTCTTTTTTTCTCAATGGTTAGTCAAATAACATTTTTAAATGTTTATAAACCAAGGTCTCATCAAACCATTAAACACAATGAAATACAAATATAACAAAAAATATTAACTTTTTATTTGCTTTAATTATAAATTGTGCCCTTATTAGGAAAATATTGTGAAAACAGTAAACTAACATAAGCCAATAATCTAAACACATTTTCTGAAATAAAAGATTTTTACTACTCAGAATATAAATAAATACAATTACCTCAAATAATAATTTTCATTTATTTTAGATGCGAAAAGGGTGAAGATGAGGAAGAATATAAACCTCAAATAATTGTTCCCGAAAAATCCACAACAACAAATAAAGCTTCAATAAATCCTTCACATCCTAAACTTCCATCATTTGCGGATGATGAAGTGAGTGATGGAGAGGCATCATCCGACGATGACGATGAACAATTATTATTGGAACAAATAGCAAATTCCACTCAACCTCCATCGAACCCAGAATCTATTAAATCTAAATTACAAACTCCACCGGTTTATAATCCATCTTCGCAAGCTTCATCAATACCTTCGCCACCTCGAACAAATTCATCAACAACTTATCATTCATCTCCAGCATCATCGCTGATTCCAACTCCACCAAGTAAAAATTCTTCATTATTGGAGGATTTAATGATGAGTGACAGCGATGATTCGGAGGATTCGGATTCAAGTGGTGGTGAGGATGAAGCTCCAAAACCTTCAACATCATCATTATTATCAGCGGCGATGACGAGCAAACCAAATATTCCTGAACCGATGGATTATACAATGAATAATATACAAAGGCCGTCATCATCAACATTTGAAAACAAACCAAATAATAATAATGATAATATTCGAAATGCAATCACCGGTGGTGGATTTAATCTTCTTAGTTCTGATCTTCAACTTAGTGAAAGTTCATCGGATGAAGATATGGATTAAACCTTTTTTTTCTTCTTTATCCCATATAGCTTCTCTGATTAGACAATTATCATTTTTGTGTTTTTTTTTTCGTTGAGAAAATCCATTAATATTAAATGCTTTCTCTCACTATATTCAAAATAATTACGGTGATTTGTAGTTTTTTGGGGTTATTTCTTCTTCTTTTTTTAAAAACGGGCCTAAAAAAATGGACAAATATGCATGACACTTTTCTTTTATTATTATTATAATTTTTTGCTAGCTTCTATTAAAAAAAAAAGAAACTCTGTGATTGTTATTAAATCTCTTTGCGCAATGGGTAGCTTTGCTAATTATATTTAGAAAATCCATATTATTTATCGCTTGCTTCTACGGTAGTTCTTCCCCAATTATTTTTACGAGTATGCTCATCTTTTATTTTCTCTTCGGTTAGTGATTTTTATTTTTGGCATTTTTTTTAAATATACGATTCACAAAAATCATATTGCGTCGGTTAATGTTTTACGGATGTTATAAAAAAATTTGCTCAAATATATTAATTTTTTTGAGTCCACTGTTTTTTACTTTGTATCTTCTTTCCTTGCCAAATTATTTTCACTTATTTTTTGTTTTGTGATTATTATCCCTAGTCTTCATGCGAGTATTATTATATTTTTATTTTGCTTCTTTTTTTTATTATTAATTTCTTAAAAACATATATCAATCAAAATCAGAGTTGGCAAAAAATGCAACAAAAAAAATATTATCGCTTTTTTCTTTAAATTTTATTTGCTTCAAAAAAAATTTTTAATGCAACACAAAAAAAGTTATTTTACAATACAAAAAAAATTGGGTATTAAAATATAAAAGTCAAAAAAATATTGTTATATTATTCATTTCGCTTCCTTTTTTGTTAGGAAATTATTATGTTATTTTGATATTATTTTTTTATTGTTATCGAAAGAAAAAAACTGTGATAGTTAGTCATTGTTATTTGTCTTATTTCACTTCTATGTTATTATTAATTAAAACGTCAAAATTTATTTGTGGCCCAATACGTGCTTTTAAAAACAAAAAAATAAAACAGGTATATTACTCACAATCGTGTTGTGTTCAAAACAAAGCAAGTAATAAGGTTAGAAATTAGTTATCCAGAAATTACAGACCTTTGCAAAAATAGCTATAATCACGAGAAAAAAAACTAACTGAAAATATTCAGTTTATAATGTTCAATGTTGGAACTTTTTTGGACTTCCTTCTTTCAAATCGAATTATTTGATTTTAACAAAATTGTATTAAGACAAGGATAAATACAAAAACTTTTTTTATTAAACAAAAACATTTTGATAAATAAAAGATTCATAAAAAGATAAAACTGCTCGAAAAAGAAGCAAAAATCAAATGTGAGATACACATCCTAAAAACCCGACAAAATAGTAAAAATCGAACTACAATCAAATAAAAAGAACTGATAATTGCAAGGAACTAAAAATAATAGTCGGGTCCAATAATTAAAATGAGAGTCTACTGAGCATTGATGATTCGAAGAGTATTGGTATATCCAGCTCCCTTCCGCCAGCCAGTGATAACAACGAGGAAATCACCTTTATGAATAAATCCACGATCTTTTCCAACTGTGATACCAAGATTAATTCGATCATCAACATCGGTTGGCCAATCAGGATCTCGAGATTCTTTAGTAAAATGAAGGGGAAATACACCACGGAAAAGATGAAGGCGACGAGCAGTTTCAGCATAACGTGAAACAGCAATAATTGGTACAGGTGGTTTATAACGAGAACAATATTCTGCTGAACGACCAGTAGTGGTTACAAGAATAATGGCTGATGCGCAACATGATACTGCAGCTGATGTGGCTGCAATGGCAATGGTATTTGCAGTATCAGTTGGGCGAGGAGTTGAACGCAAAAGTTCTTCAAATAATCTCGTATGATAAACGGCTGCTTCAGCTTCTTTGCAAATCTAAAAGAAAGAAAGAAAAATAAAATGAAGTTTTAAAGATTTTATGTTTAAAGACTTACATAATGCATAATTTTTAAAGCATCAATAGGATAATCACCTTTAGCGGTTTCGCCACTCAACATAACACAATCAGCGCCATCCAAAACTGCATTGGCAACATCGCTGCCTTCAGCTCTAGTGGGACGAGGTTTATGAACCATAGATTCAAGCATTTGGGTGGCACAAATAACGGGCTTTCCAGAGCGATTACATTTAGCGATCAACATTTTTTGCGCCAAAAATACTTTTTCTGCTGGAATTTCAATTCCAAGATCACCTCGAGCAACCATAACTCCATCACTTTCAGCAATGATTTCATCGGCATTATCAACACCTTCTTGATTTTCAATTTTAGCAATAATTTGAATATTTTTTCCTTCTTCACCAAGGACTTTACGAATGGTACGAATGCCATCGGCATTACGAATAAATGAAGCAAAAACCATATCAACTTTCTAAAAAACAATTTTGTTTTTAAATAATCTCAAAAAATTATAAATGTAATTAATCATACTTGTTCAACACCAAATCGTAAATCTTTAAGATCTTTTTCTGATACAGCGGGAAGATCAACGGGAGTTCCAGGAAGGTTTACACCTTTACGAGAACCAAGCATGCCACCATTTTCAACTGAACAAACAAGGGCATCATCAAAAACTTCTTCAACGACTAATGAAATTAATCCATCATCAATAAATACGTGGGATCCTTGTGAAACAACTTTAGTGATATTTTTATAATCAACATAAAGGCAAACAGCTGTGCCGCTATTTTCAAATTTAGGATCAGTTGAAAGACGAATGGAACCCCCTTTAGTAAGTTCAACTTCAGCGCTGCCACCCTAAACAAAAAGTAAAGGTAATTAGAGCTTCTTTTAATAAATTCAATCAAAAACATACCCCAGCTAAGAGACCTGTACGAATTTCTGGCCCTTTAGTATCCAAAGCAATAGCAACAATACGATGATCGGAAAAGCTTGCAGCAGCTTCGCGAACATTTGCAATGGTTTCCCCATGATATTCATGGGAACCATGAGAGAAATTCATTCGGGCAATATTCATGCCATTTGCAATCATTTGTTGAAGCATATCAAGCGAACGACATGCAGGCCCAATGGTACAAATGATGCCAGTTTTTCTAACAACATGTGGAGGCTCACGAATATCAAGTTTACAAAGATGTTCCAAATGGGTTGCAGCTGGAAGGACATCAATTTTTTGTTCTTGTCTATAAAAAAAATAAAAGTTGATTAAAAAAGCCATATGATAATGGATTCCTAATTTTGCTAATGGTCATATTTTATTCGCTTTTTTTAATTAACAATAATGTTAGACTAAAACCTATTCAGATATAGCAACTTTATTTACCTTTGATTATAAGCTGATTCTTCAAGCTCCTTTTGGAAAGCTCTTTCAATATCGGTGAGAACTTTTTCAGTAGGCATCTTTCAAATTTATGGAAATAAATTTATAGCCAAGAGTATGAGAGCAAATGATCTAAGAAAAACTAATTAACTATAAAGTTTATAAAAAGTAGCGCGAGAAAAAAATTAGCGAAGATAAAAAAGTTAATTGATTACAAAAAAATGATAAGCAGATGAAGCGTTGTTAGTTATCAGGACAAAGATGAGCAACTGAATACCTCGTCGCTGGATAAAGTAAATGAAGCAATTGAAAATTTTGGTTTAGTTCATCTATGGAAAAGGCGGATCGGTGCTTCGCGAAGGTGTCTACGAATGCCCAAAAGGGCAAAGCTCACTTTTTTGGGGAAAGTCACAACAATAACTAAAGCAAAAACAAAAATTCACAACTAAAGGTCGATAAATGACTTAAGGATAAAAAAAAGCTCGCAAAATTTTGAAACAATTTAATCGATGCCATGGGAAAAAGAAATTGACATTTTCATTTTAAATTTAATTTTTTGGAATTTAAAAGAACCATGAAGACCAAAAAAATTTAGGATTACGGGGAAAGACCCAAAAAATCAAGAAACATCGCAGAAATGAAAATAAACATTAAACAAAAACAAAAAAAACAATCATAAGCATTTTTAAAAATGATGCAAGCTTTTGCAAACAAAAAATGCAAAATGAAAAAAAGCGCTGATGAAATTTAATTCCAGACTACTTGCAGACATCCGAAAAAGAAAAGAGCAAGAGTTTTAAAAGAAACCAGCAGACTAAAAACAGACGGACACAAAAAAAAATTTGCCATTTTTTTCACCAGGGTAAAATATCTCTTTTTTTTGTTGTTAGTGCGTAATGGCAAACAAGCTTGTTTGCAAGTTAAAAAAATGGCAGAGACTAAAAAAGCTTAGAGGAAAAATTTAATAATCAATAAATTTAAAAAGGTGGAAAAAAATAATGCGCGAAAAAGCAAAAGCAGCGACCACAAAAACAAACTTGAGATAAATATTTTTAAAGAAACTCTTTTTTGAGTTTTTGCTTAACTTATTTATTGACTCTGCCGTTAGTAGTTGTTGGAGGAGGAGGGAAAAGCTTGCATAGACTTTGCGAAAAATAAATATAAATTTTTAGTTAAAAAGCAAAAAAAAATCGAACAAAGCACACAAGCAGCTAATATGCTGAAGGAAGTGGAGGATAAAGACGAGCAAGCCGCGTATGTTATTGATTGCTTATGTAGCAGGTTGACATTGAAATGAAATGTCCAATATTTTTATGTCGAAGATCAAATGAAATTCATTCCTTACTTTGCTTATATTTTTTCTACAATGGTTCAGATTTTTTTTTGGCTTTTTTTAATCAAGGGTTTTGTGGTTTTCATGCGTCATACTTTTCCATCCATTCTTCAACAAGGTCAAACAAATCAAAAACCTTGAACCTTATTGACTCAAACAACTTTAGAAAATATAATCAAAGACTCCAAAGAAAAATAAAAAGCATTCATCAAAAAATTTGAAACAACCATGAAATTGCTCTTTCTTACATTTACTCTCGATTCCTGAATTACCCTTTTCGAATTTATTTTAACTAACCTCAATATCATCGTTTTGTTTTTCAAAATGAAATACAAAATATTTTACGATAATAATTATTCACTAACGAAGGATATTAATAGAAGCAGCTAACTCTTTGTTGTTATTTTTGGGAGATGATTCAAAAAGGAATACGAACCATGAAAAACTCACACAGACATATTGATGATTTATAAAAAGCAACAACAGATATCGTTAATTTATAAAGGACAAAATTTTTTTTCTCATATTTATGTATTTTTAAGATATAAGATAAGCCTACAGACAATTTAAAAAAAGGTTATTATCTTTTGTTATTTATTTTTTAAAAGAAAGGGGATTTTAGAATGAAATCTTTGCTTTTAATTATTTTAGTTTATATAATTGTAGCAGCGATAAATTACATATATTTAGAAAGTCACTAAAGATTTGTAGATAAGCCAGTAAGGCTTTTTTTCCTTTAATTTTTATATTAGAAAGTACGAGAAGTAAATATTAATTTTTTGTCCCTACAATTTTAACTGAGAATGCAACTAAACATAGTCAAAGTGAAAATTATTTAAAAATCCAAAGCTCAAACCCTGTTTGCGAAGCTATAATAATTTCAAGTAAAAAAAAATGACTAAGAATTATAAAATTTTCAAAAATCTTACTCGTCATCAAAAGTTGCCCAAACCATTTTAAATATTTTGCAAGAAATAAACCAACACTTTAAAAAGTTGCTTTAGTAACAAACTTAAGCCTTAAAATTACAAAGCCATAAAAGAAAGCTACCATTAATTTATGTTTTGAAAAAGAAATGGAAGCATTTGCTGAGAATTAACTTTCTCCTCCACATAATATTACTAAAAATAGGTAAGTCCTTTTTTTTCATGACTTTTTAAATGTAATTTTTTTTTGAAAAGCACGCCTAATTTGAAAGTTTCAATAAATTTTAAAATTCATCGGTAAATTGGCAGATACCGAGACTATGAAACTTTATAAATGTTCTAAGTCAATGGTTATAGAAAAATGAGAAATTAAAAAATCAAAAATATTTAAAGATATTGTAAAAGTAGTGAAAGGAAATTTAAATAACTCGACAGAAATTAGCCTCTCCATCTCATGAAAATGGAGAACGAATTGAAAGAATAAAATGATAGAGTTTTGTAATGACACAAATGAAGCAGAAGTCAAATCCTTCCACGTTGATATAACGCTACGATATTACATTGGAATTAAATGTGCCTAATTATTCTATTTAATAATGCTTATCCTAATTTTATAATAAAACTAATTAAAGCGAACAAAATATGACCATAGTAATCTTTTCTGAATAAAAAATATAAAACTTTTTAACTTACACAAAATATTCTCCAACTCGTTCTTCTTCAATAGTCATTTTACGTGCAAGCTTTCCACGATTTTTACTACTTGAGTGAAGTTGATTACTATGAGAAGTAGAATGAAGAGGGGAAACGGCATCATCAGAGTCATCACCACTTTTATCCTAAAAGAAAAAACGGATGTTATTAGCGATTAAAGAATAGGCTTCTTCTTTATAAGGCTTGAAGCGAAGGAGAAGAAAGTAAAAAATAAATAAAAAGAATGGCATACACAAAAAAATGCAATTTATTTTTTTGTTGCAAAGGTTTGTGGTGACTAGCGCCATTTTTATTTTGCGGTCTATGAATCTTAAGAAAAAAAGGAAGCGATTCTCGAACCCATCCATCCATGGTTTAAAAATACTTTTTTATAACCTTAGTAAATAAATCAAAATAATAGTTTTTATAGAGATAGAATTTAACTTCAATTAAAAGTAATAAAAAAGATAGCAATTTTCATAAATAATTTATGTTATTAACTTACGTGATGTTTCCCATGAAGGACATCAGAAACTTTTTGTTCAACAGCTTCCATGGCGTCGTGAACTTTATGCATTAGCTAAAAAATTAAATAAAATCATTTTAATCATGGAGCAACTTCATAAATATAAAAAGGTTGATCTTTGATAATCAACCTACATAAAAAAATCAACAAAAGGAGGGAAAATGTGGCAAGGTTAAAAAAAATTGTGAATAAATCAGTTTATTTGTTTTCATTGATGAAAAAGAAAAATATGTGTGTATTGCCTATCGAATTCGAAAGAAGAAAAAAAGACTCATGTTATATTGTTTGTTAAAAATGTGGGGTAGAAAAAAAAGAAAAGGAGAAAGAAAATTGTGTGCAAAACATGTGAAAAACTTTTTCATTTGCTTTTGTTTCAAACTGGTGATTGTCTTTTACTTTCTTGGACAATCGTCTCAAAAAAGTTTGCTGCCTTTTTTAAATTTTATTATCAAAAACAGACATGTCTGTTAGCCTTTTTTTATTGATTAAAAATTGCAAATTTTGATGACGTATGCGAAAATGGGTGAGAGTGGTTTTGAAATGATCGAAATAGGTCTTTAAAAGTTGTTTACTGATTGATTCACACACATATAAAAGTTTCTATTAATGGTGTCAAATTTGGAAATCAATGTCTTTTTGTTTGAAATTGCAGCAACCCCAGAAACTAAACTACCCTTTTTTCCCATTAAAAAAATACTATACCTGACTCATTGGATCGATGTATGTATCAGATGAAGATGGAGGTACTGATTCTTCTGGAACTAAAAAATATAAATATTATATTAAAAAAAATTCTCAAATAGTTATTTTTAGTTAACTGAAAGAAAAGGGTTGAAACAACGTTCACCTTTTGCTGTTTTGAATTAAATAAAAACGGCGGAGGAAGAAGAGTTGGTGAAAAGAAAGGTTGATGGTTAATTGTTTACGCCTTGCAAAAAGCAAAATGCAAGCAAGAACAAAGTTTAGGTTGGACAATCAAAAAATATGAACAAAGTTTGAAATTTTTTTAAACAATGGATTAAAGAAATTTAAGAGTAACTACTTTTAGCAAAACGTGTTTTTTAAACTGAAGGTTATTAAAAATAGAACTTTTCTAAAAAATCAAAAAACCATTCCAAAGTTTGTCTATAGAAGTGTGAAAGTTTTTAAATTACAAAGACGAACACCATGTCAACGTTCAAGAAGATTTTTGCTAATTAAATTTAGTTATTTTGCGCATAAATTTGCTGTTTTTATAAAAGTAAACAAAAGCTTTATAAAAAAGAGCAAATAAAGAAAATTTCACGCTACCAAAAAAACAAGCAAAATTTTAAAATAGAAAAAAATGGAATGAAAGCAAGAAGAAAGTCAGGAAGGATCAATACGAAAAAAGCAAGCTAGCGAATGAAGAAAAAAACAACAAACGCTCGTTGGAAGTTGTTGCTGTTAGTTATGCACGCTTAGAAATGAACTTTTTTTAGCAAAAAGACGAAGAAGGCGAAAAAGCCATTGCAAAAAGTGTGTTATTCGCTTCATTTTTTGTTAGTCTCTTCTTTTTTCTTTCTCAAAAAAGGTTTATAATGGTGATATAAACAACATCATAAGTAAAGCTAGCTAGCTTTCTTACTCAAACCAAAATTATATTTTAGAGTATGTCTATTAGACTCACTATTTTCGGACCGGGTTTATAAAAGCTAGCAATTTATGATCATCAACAGCCGAATGAAAATCATTTTAAAAGATTGTCTGCAAAAAAATCTTTTAACCCGCCCATTTTTTCCAAAACTTTTCTCAAATTAAAAAAAAAACATCCTTGTAAAAAATGCACTTTAAAACGTTCGAAAAGATGAATTAGAAAACAAAAAATCTAGAAGCATGGATTAAAATTAATTTTGATATCCGATTTCAGCAGCTAAAAAAACTTCAATACTATTATTTGCCCAAACTTCGGATTTACGCTTTGCACTTTTAATATTTTGAGGTGTAATTTATTGGAGTTAGAAAGCTTACGACGATCCTAGTTTGTTTTCAAAAAAACTTACATTTTATGCACTTTTGTGACATCCTCAAATAATGCCCAAATCTCAAAAAATATTTAAATCCCATAAAGTTTGTTTCATTTACAAAATAATTTTACGAAAGTGAATGACTTTGCGCGTTTAGAATAAAAAATGAATAAGAAGAAAAAAATAAAGCTGCCGGTGAAGAATATGTGCGCCAAAGTATTTTTATGAAATTTTTTGAAATCAATCTGCTCAAAGAAAGTATAACATATTTCCAGTAACTAATTTCTAAACCTTCCAAAAATCATGGAAGTGGAGAAAACACAAATAATTGGTTTTTAGTTTATACTAAACAATTGTTTTTCCTCAATTTTTCGAACATTTTGTTTAACTCAAGCGTAAAATCCTTTAAAAAAAGGTTTTTCTAAACTTAAGATCAAGGTTATTTTTTTGAATCAAACTTTAGTGAAAGAAAGTAGTCTGTATTAAAAAAAATACACAAAAAGAAATGTTAAAAGTGAACTAAAGATTCAGAATTATGGATGAAAGTGAAAAAGACATAAAACTATTCTTGACTATATGAAGGAAAGATATTGGTGAAATAATTCAAAGATTTAACTTAATTCTTAGATGATCATGCAATTTTCTGTTTATGATTTAAAGCGGGTGAACTGTCTAATTGAAACCTATTAAAAGTAAATGTGTACTTACTTGTAACGGGATGAAGGATTCGAATCGTTGGTATTATTCTTGGTGAACAATTGCTAATGAATTTTGGTAAGGGTTTAATAACCTTTATGGGTGGCGAAGATATCAATTCTAAAGGATCATCTGTTTCTGAATGCCGTTTTCTCGCAAATTCCATTTTTACCGCTGTTTGTCGTTTCATGGCTTCACCGAGGGTCATTTTTCGATGATATTGTTCCGGATGATGATTCTTTAAATGATTTGCTAAACATCCAGTTGATCGCGATGGTCCCAAATCTTTTGTATATGTACAATGTCGACATGCAGCAATTGTGGTATTTGGATATTTATCATAATAATCCCACCATGATGACATTTTTATTTAACTTGATAATAATAAATATTAATTATAAAATCAAAAATAATGAAAGCTTAAAAAGTTAGTTTGAAATTATAAAAAGTTGGAGGAAGAAAAAAACGAAAATTGCGTATCTCTTTTTTTTCGCACGAAAAATAAATAAATCGATTTCGATGGAACAACGAAAAACGAAAGAACTAAGTGAGAAGAGAACAAAAAAAAGAAGAAGGAAAAAGTGCGAAATTCGAAATTGCATTCAGTTTGTCCGTCCATCATTTTTTCTCTTGCCTCTCTTTCTTTTTTTTTCTTTCCACTTTCGGTTGTTGCGACCCCGAAAAACAAAAAAAATGTTGTGCTTGCTTGGAAGTTTGTCTGTCAGGGATTTTTGAAAGAAAAAAGAGAGCGGGAAAAATGTGTTGCTTTTTTTCGTGTCTTTTTTATAACATTTATTTGAAGTTATTACTTCAAGGGCAGCTTCAATGATATTCGTAAAGACAACAATAGTCAACACACATTGCAAACTTTTTACAATAATCATATCGTTTTAATTTGGTTTAAATAAAATGCAAAATTAAGGTTGAATAAAGGATTACTGTAGCAACATAAAAACTAAATCTTTATATCGCTATTTAATTTTACATGGCCCAAGATGGCCTTGGAATTGGGAATTTCATTTAAAACAAACATTTTTTTGGAATTATTGATCGCTTGATTTTTTCCCTCCTTTTAGTCTTTGTTGTTTTATTGATTTATTTCCACCCATTTTTTCCAATTTTCTTCTTTGCATTTATCAGCATTTTTATTTATTTTTTCCCCTCTATGTCTAAACCAATACTTTATAATAATTGGAGAAGTTCATGTTCATGGAGAACTCGAATAGGTATGCCTTTTGCAACATATATTATATTGTAATTTCCAAAATATAATTTGGCAGCTTTGGCATGGAAAGGCATTGATTATGAATATCGACCAGTGAATCTTTTTGATGGTGAACAAAACAAAGAAGAATATCTCAAATTAAACCCTCGTGGTTTGGTTCCATGTTTAATATTTGAAGAAAATGTTTATACAGATAGTATGGCAATAATTGAATTTTTAGAAGAAAAATTCCCAGAAAAACCTCGTTTACTTCCTGAAAATATGGAAGATCGTCTAATTGTTAGATCATTAACTTATATCGTAAACAAATTTATTTGGTTTAAAAAATTTCCTAAAACCCCATTTTTTTTAGATAACAAGCAATGTTCAACCATTACAAAATATGAGAGTTCGAAATTATTTGGGCGGAAATGATCCTAAAAAGACCAATGAATATGTGACTTGGGTTATTGAAAGAGGTTTCAATGCTCTTGAAGAAGAATTAAAACAAACATCTGGAATTTATGCCTTTGGAGATACTGTAACTTTAGTAGATATTGTTATTCCGCCACAAGTTAGCAATGCTCAAAGGTATTTATTAAAATAAGCTAAAGTTAAAAGCCTATTGCTTTTATAGGTTTGGAATTGATATGGCCAAATATCCAACGATTCAAAGGATTAATGAAACTTTGAGTAAACTTCCTGAATTCATTAAAGCCGATTGTTGGCATCAACCTGATACACCTGAAAACAAAAAGAAGCCCTAAACTTTTAAAAATCTAGTAAACTTTAATTTTGCAATATTTAATCGGACAAAAAAATAATAAATAATTTATTCATTTTAGTTATAAATAAAATAAAGCTTTTGTACAATTATAAAAGAAGTTTACATAATAAATGGAGAAAACTTAAATAGTTAAAACTTTCTGAGGAGTATCGTTATCAATTTCGATATGAATAGCAAATTTAGTAAATATTTTCATACTTAATTCAATGATTGGCATCGCTGCAAACCAATAATAACATGCTGTACTCGTAATATAAAGATATGAACATTCAGGGGAAAAGCAACTTCGAATTGGTTTGAATGGTGCATTCAAAGGACAAATATTATGAATCATTTCTAAAGCAAAATTGGAAGATGCGATTGCGAGGCCAAAAGAAATTAACTAAAAAAAAGTTATATTTTGTAAAAATCTATGCCAAAAAAGGAAAATTTTTACTTTATAAGTTATTGAAGCAAATAGTTGAATTGCTGAATCATTGTTTGAACTTTTCATTAAATTATTATAACTTTGAATAAGCGAATATAATTGATTCCATCCAATTCCAATGGAATAGACTAACACAAATAAAGCGAATATATCACCTTGTAAATATCTTGCGAAAAGTTGAATGGGTGTTACAAAAATTGCTAATAAAGAAATTGGAACAATAAATAATAAAAAATAATTATAACAACATTGTTTCCATTGTGAAGGCTGGTGGTGATTTTCAGCGATCAAAGGCATTTTCGAGTACATTTTTTTTCTTAGGAGCTAAAATTTAGTGTTTATTTCTAAATAAATAAGATAAAATACTCGAAAATAAAAAAATATTTAAGAAACAAAAATTTGATTTCGATAAG
This sequence comes from Panagrolaimus kolymaensis, assembly GCA_028622995.1. Lineage (NCBI taxonomy): Eukaryota > Metazoa > Nematoda > Chromadorea > Rhabditida > Panagrolaimidae > Panagrolaimus > Panagrolaimus kolymaensis. The sequence goes on from JAJQJQ010000065.1 coordinate 249,255, forward strand.
AATGGACCTCAGTTTATAATACACAAAAATAACCAAATAAAAAAGGCTAACATGAAATCATAAAAATTAACTGGAAAAAAAGTAATAAAATAGATAAAAAAAATTCTTTTGTGAAATTAAAAAATCAGCGAAAGCGTTGTTGCAAAAATAAAAGTGAAAATAATGTCAAGTATCTCTTTCAAAAAAGATTTTCATTTATGTATTTTTTTGCAAATCATTTTCGACTAAATAAAACACACAAAAAATGCAGAAAACAATAATGTCTATAAAAAATTGTTCTAAAAATGGTTTAATCCTTCCGACTTTAAAAAATAAATTAAACAGAGCAAGAAGGATTTTTCTGAAATAACAAAACACAAAATTCAATGAAATCATTTTTAGGGCTTATCGCTGCTGAACATCTCTTTTGATTATTTTTTTAAACAAATAAAGAGTTTTTTTGAGAAAAGACTTGGTGGTAAATTAAATGTGCTTTGATATTTTTTGGGCGGCTTGCCATTTCCAAAAAATATATGTGTATGTTAACTGGGTGTTTCCATAGAAACTTAAATATACTTTTTCTTGCCCATTTTTAAAAAACAAACAAAAGAAAAAGAAAAAAAAACTTTGAATAAATTAAGTTTTTCTTTTGTAAAAAAATATTGTACATAAAATTTAGGTTCATAATGGAATAGACAAGGAAGTTAGAAGTGAGGCACAAACTTTTTACTGTTTGTTTGAAAGCGGAATGAATATTTTTGAAAGAAACAAAAAATAGAGAAAATCTTCCTAAAGTTTTTTAGCAATGATAAAATTGATTGCTATGTCAGAGTTTTTTCTTAAAGGAAAATATTTTAATATCGGTTTCTAAAAAAATATAAATTCTCAGAAACATAATACTATTTTAGCTAAATTCCATTTAGTAAAAAAGGTAAAAAAATGTTTCCATAAATTTTGCTTCCACAAAGACATTTATAAAAAAAATATGTATGTACAGAGATTAATTTTTGAGATTAAAGAGAGACATTCTCAACAGATATTTATATGTTTTTCAATTTACGAGGAGGGATTTCCCTAAAAGGAGAAATAAAAGTGAAACATCAAGCACACTTTTCAATAATAATAACACCAACAACAAAAAAAAGTAAAGCAGTCATTCCACTTTTTTTTATTTTATTAAAAAAAAGTATTGGAACAGCTGCTAGAAAAATGAACGACGACGAGAAAAAAAATAATAAACAAAAACGTTGTTTGTTCAAAAATTTTTTTGTTGAGTCTCTAAGACACAGAAATAGAAAAAAAAACGCGTGTTTTACACTAAAGTCAAATTTTATTTTTTAGTAACCGACGTCTTCGTATACGAAAATTTTTAATTTTATTTTTTTATTAATCCGTAAATGGTCCAAAAAATTGAGGTTGATCTATGGCAAATGAAAAAATGCGAAGAGAGATGGCTACGAAAAAATAAATACATATTACCGGGTTGCTATGTTGCAAATAAAAAAAAACGAAAATCATTTTGAATCCAAAGATGCGAAGCAATTTTTATATTTATTCTTTTTTTTGAGAGGAATCAAGTACCTAACAAAAAAAATATGGCGATATTCCAATCAAATCCGACTCATGAAAAAAAGAGTGACGGCGATTAAATTTGTTTCAATTTCTTATAATTTATATTAATTTTATGCAAATCGATCAGTCCCTATGACGTATTTTTACTAAAAACATGGGTGTAACAAAAAGGTTCAAAATGTTTTATGAATTTTAATTTTGTGCAGCAGAAACAAAACAAAAATATGTTGCGATTTGGCTTCAGACATTTTTAAAACAATAAATTATTTATTTATTGTTTGTTCAGCAGAAAATTTTAATACAACACATTTTTTTTAATTTTATTCGGCAGAAAGTATGACACGAAAAAAATGTATTTTCTTAATCCAGAAAATGTTATTATTCTAAAATGATACCATTTTTCTTTTACTATTCTTTTTATCGGCTTTCACTTCGTTTCTATGGTGAATTTATTGAATAAAAATTTAAATTCTTTTTCCCCTTTTTTGTTTTGTAAAAAAAGCAGACACCCGAAGTTCCATCTTTAAGAAAACTCAAAGTCTATCTTGAAAAAAGACAAAAAAAAAGCAAGCATAAGCAATTTTTATTACTTCCCAAGCTTTTTTATACAATTATCAAACAAGCCACAACGTTAAGTCATTGGGAAATAACGACCCTTTTTAAAAGTTTTTAAATTTCTAAAATAAAGAAAGATAATTCAGGTTTTATTATGGCTTCATAAATTTTCCTGTTCAAACAAGTTTTTGAAATATCTTTGAAAATGATAAACAAAAATCATATAAAAGAAAAGAGTTAGCCAAAAAAGAAAAGTTAACAGAAAATAGATAAAAAAAATACGCCGAAGAACAAACCCAATTACATTTAAATTTATGAAAGGCTATTTTTAAGATCAATTATCGCTGCATGTGTTCATTTACTTCTTTAATCTATTTCTTTTTACACTCTTCTTATATTTTATTATTTTACTGCCGCTTTAAAAGTTCAATAAAACATAATGTTACTAAAATAAAAAAGTAAAAATAATTTGACGTCGAGAACAGCCGCTTTTGTATTAAAAAATTAACAACAAAAGAAATTAACTATTATCGCAAAAAATTAAATAAATTAAACATTTTTTAAAACTAGAATCTTTTATTTTAAATATCTTTAACATGTTTGGGAAAAACGAGAATCTTGTAACAAAAAAGTTAAATTTTTTTTACAAATTTTTTCTTTGTGTCTTTTTTGAAACATTACGTGTGTTAATAAAAAAAGGAGATTGATATCAAAGTAGTTACTGCAAATCAAAGCAAGTTTTTTTTTAACTTTATATTTTACAATATTTTTAAATGTATTACATATGTGTTCAATTGTGTTTAAAACATTTAAAACCATTTTTTGTAGTTATGACAAAATGGAACAGACAAGCAAATAATAATGAGCACGTGTGGGATGGTGAATGATGATGATATGACCTTTTTTGTTTGTGGATGAATTCGTTGTTAGTACAGATGTACCAAGGAGATATTATTTGTTATAAAATAATTATGTCTGAGTGCTATGAAACAAAACAATATATATTAATGTTTATTAAACTAAACATTTAAAGTTCAAACAATGAAATGTGTAATAAAGTGCTTTCCAATACACATTAATATATTTTGAAAACTCAAAGACCACATGAGTTTAAACTTTAAAAACTTGGTAGTCTCGTGAACTTGAGCACCAAAATTAAAATACTACAGAATAAAGATTAGAAAACCCTTGCATTTTGACATTAATTTAAGAGAGACTCTACGAGTAAATTTAAAGATTTTCGAAGTCGGCGGAACAAAATTTTTTTTATTTTTTATTTTTCTTTACCAATCGGTTCTAAATAATATTTAAAAATTATTGGCGTCAAGCTTTTTCTCAAAAACTAAGCTGGATATGCTAATTTTTTATATTGAAGTTGAAAGCATTCATTAACTTCAAAAATTCAGCTAAATTCACCCATGAAGTTTAAAAATTATGTGTTTTCATGATATTATGTAATAGATTGCGGGCTAATTTATGGTGTATACCATATATTTTAATGTTCTGTAAAAAACAGGAGAAATTTGCATATTTAAACTTCAAAAGGCTGTAACTTTTGATCCAGAACATATCCGGGACCTAAGAAAAATACCATATATTCCCCAGGATCTCTACTTCATTATCTAAAAGAAATTTTATTTTTACAAGGGGTCGGTTTTGAGAACCATAATTAAATGTGTTCAAAACCACATTTTTAACGGAGAAAATGGTGTTTTTCCCTTTCTCTCTTTGTTATTTTGGCATTATGTTCGAATTGTTTTCAATGAAAGAAAAAATTGAAAAACCATTTTCTCCGTTAAAAATGTGATCACTGGCACGTTTAATTATGGTTCTCAAAACCGACTCCTTGTAAAAATTAATTTTCTTTTGCATAATAAAGTAGAGATTCTGGGGAATATATGGTTTTTTTCTTAGGTCCCGGATATGTTCTGGATCAAAAGTTACAGCCTTTTGAAGTTTTAATATGCAAATTTCTCCTCATTTTTATAGAATACTTAAATATATGGTATACACCATAAATTAGCCCGTAATCTATTACATAATGCTGGATAAAAATCAAATTATTATACTTCATGGGTGAATTTAGCTGAATTTTTGAAGTTAATGAATGCTTTCAACTTCAATATAAAAAATTAGCATATCCAGCTTAGTTTTTGAGAAAAAGCTTGACGCCAATAATTTTTAAATATTATTTAGAACCGATTGGTAAAGAAAAATAAAAAATAAAAAAAATTTTGTTCCGCCCTATTTGAATCAACTCGTAGAACCTCTCTTAAGAGAATTTATTATGTACCAAAAATACTTTTTTTTTCATAAAGTTTTTTAAACCATGTTTTAGGAGTTAGGGAAAAAAAAATTCAACAATAAAAACTAACAAAAAAATATAGTACAATTTTTTCATTTCTTTTTTTTTCAATTCAAGCAGATCGGAAACATTTTTTTCATGCTTTGTACATTTTAAATTACTTTCATTCTTTGTGGACTTGCTGTACAACTTTTTATAAAATTCAATTCAATTCACTATTAGTTTGATTATTTTTTTTTGTTTGTTGTTGATTTTAAGCGTCAAAAAATGGTATATAAAAGCTTTACTTTCGAAGTCAATTTTTGTCAAATTTTTCTTATTCAACAGTAAAAAATGAATTCTATACTCGTTATTGCTACTTTATTTTTGGCTTTCATCGATGCTGTAAAAGTTAGATATCAAATGTATTATAGTGTTGCAAAGTTATAATTATTATTTTTAGGCTTGCAACACTCCGATTGTTGCTCAACGTGGACCACGTGGGCCACCAGGTCAACCAGGAAATATAGGTATTAGATATTGCTTTATTTAAAATAACCCTTTTTTTTATTATCATATTTTAGGTTTACCTGCAAACGATTTAATTCTTCCTGTCCAAAACAGCGTGCCAGCGGGAAGAAAACGTTCAATTCAACAATTTAATTATGTTTTAATTCATTTTCCCATTGAAGATGATAACCTTGGAGAAGCAAAAAAGACCGTTCGAGAAACTATGACAAATTTATATGAGGCAAGTTTGAGAAAAGAAAACTAAAAGAATAAAAAACTTGAATGTGTTGTTTAGAAAGTTGAAAAAAAGCCTGATTTACCATCGATCAATGATTTTCATTCCCGATTTCGTTATATCAATCAACAACTTACAGCACAAATGGAAATTAAAGTCAAAAATCAAAATCAATGCCAAAATTTAAAAGAAACTTTTGAAAGTGCTCGAGATGAAAAAATTACGATTAGTTGCATTTAGGAATAAACAAAAACTTGAGGGAATTTATTTTAGAAGATTTTAATTTTTTTAGTCAGTAAATTTATTTTTAATAAAATGTTCGACTTTTATCGAATCAAATAAATTTTATTTATGTAAAATAATTCTAAATTTTTTTAAAGTAAACATTCAAGCTTTGTGATCGTGATGGCCCCAAAAATATTTGCATTAGCCGGGAATCGAACCCGAGTCATAGGAATTGGGGATTCCTAAATTCTACCATTGAACTACTAATGCTTGTATTTTAACAGTATCCTTTTAAGATTTTATACCGTATCCTTTGAAATCGCTTGCTGCTTTACAGAAGCAGACGAAGTTCTAGCACGAAAACCAATGAAGCAGCCGCTTTATTTATTTTCGGTTTTCAAATTTTTTTTCTTCATTTTTTGAGCAAATAAAATAATTTTTACATTCAAAACTCTGATACCTTTTTTAAATGATTCCTTGTTCCACCATTATTTACAGTACTTTGAAAAAAAAAACACAAAGATCTGAATCTATTTTGGCTTCATTGTTTTTCTTAAAAATTTATCAAATTGAAGCCTAAAATTGCTTCAAATTAAAATTTGTTTTTTTTAAATATTTTCTTCTATAAAAAAATAGTAAAATAAAGAAAAAACTTATTAAAGCGACGGCGACCAAAAATAAACGACAATAAACAAGATTTTAAAAAAAGGAGGTCGAAAGAAGCCAAGCATGCTGGAAACAAGAAAGAAAAGTCCCCATAGCAACAACGTTAAAAGCAAGCCGTAGCAGCACGAAAAAAAAAGGTTTCTTTGGTAGCAGTAAAAAATTGTGCTGCTGCTGCGACAATTCAAAAACATTTTTTAGTTGTAAATTTTTTATGCGAACAAAAAGTATTCATTCATGTTATTGGTTGACCATGACTTCAGAAGCTAATAATTTTTCACAACAAAGGTTTGATTTCTTTTGTAAATAGTATTTAGGAAGTTCTTGAGTTTTGATAAAGGTAATTAAATTAAAAATTATATTTTTGGGCATCAACTGCTGTGATACACCAAAAACAAGTTAAAGCAAAGTTTTTTGAGTGAAGTCTTTTCTTAGTAGTTGATGATGAAGTTTCTGTTGGACGAACGAACCCGTAGTTTTTTTTTCTGTTTTAACCAAACTTTACAATCTTTTCTTTTTTTTAGCCCTTTTACAATTCCTGAATTACCAACGGGTAAAGAACTTAAATTTTTATTATTATATCCATGGGATGATCCATTTTATATTGGAATAAGTGCATTGGAAATATTTTCACAATGTGGAAAGCGTGTTAAAGTTGCAGAAATTACCACCAATGCCGTTGAACAATCTGGTTCTTTGGAGAGTTTATTGTCGCATCAAACATGTCCAAGCACAGATGCAAAAAGAATGTGGACATGTAATTATCGAAAAAATGAAGATTTACCTATTTGGATTAAAATCACTTTAGAAGAGGAGGATACAATTTCATTAATTCGAGTTTGGGTGAGAAACACTTTCTTGTGACTATAAATGCTTACATGACTTTAAAAAAAAAATCTAATTTTAACTTTATTGTTGTTTCATATAAAAAAACCCACTCTCTTTACTTCCGTAGTAGTACTGTGGGAATTATGAATTAAAAATAATTACTTATGTACGTTTTTATAGAATTATTGTCAAAGCAGAGTTCATGCTTTGAGAGGTGTACATCAAATGAAAATAGAATTGGATGAAAAAGTTATATTTGAAGGTGAAATAACTTGCGCTTTTAGTGATGGAAATGAAGAAAAGTTTCTTGGTGATGTAAGTCGTCAATAACAAGATTAAAAAAAGATTTGTGAAACAACCGTTTTGTAGACAATTTTATTTACCACAGATAATGACATTCTGAATAATGTGGCAGAAAATGATATTTTTCTTAAAGAATATGAAATTGCGACAATCGCTGATAATTTGGAAATTAGTTGTGATTCGGATGAATCTTCAAGCCGTAAGCTAACTTTCCTATCTCCTCCTTTGAACTTTATTCTATCATTGCATTTCATTGCAGTACCCTCTCCCGTTTCTTCCCTTACAGATTCCAGCATACAACGTCCTCGAACTGCAGCAAATGTATCACGTGAATCTGGACGAATTACGAATGGCGAAATGGCAACCATAAAAAATAATAATGAAGCATCGATTGAAAATTTGGAAGAACGAAATATTTTAAAAACAAAATGTTAGTTTTGTTTCTTTTTTTGCTTTGCATAAAAGCAAATTTTTTTTTCTCCAAAAATTAAATATTTTTTGCTTATCCGCTCAGCAAGTGAAGCCCCCTTAGATCCAAACCGAAGTTTGAATCAGCGATCATCAACGCTAAATCATCCCGAAGGATAATTTAACGAGCTTCACGCTCCAGGAGCCTCACTAAAGCTCGATCATCGCGGAATCTGCTGATCACAGATTTAAAAAAAGCGATGTGAAAACTACTACTACAGAAAAGATCCTGTGAAGTATGATTTCAATGATAAAAACTTTCTTTAAAGCCTATACTCGACTTAACAAAAATAGATGTGATGACATAACCTTGTGCGTTAGACTCTAAAAGACATACTCTCTCGTCAAAGCAAAAAAAAAATACGCACGAGCATGCAAAAACCAAAGGAAAAGAATGGCTGCAGAAGAAAAAAAAACGAAGAAAAATAAATGATTGAGTTTCTTTTTTTCTTTTCAGTATTTCATATTGAATTATGTGCAAATTGGGGACATGAACATTTAATTGGGTTAACCGAAATTCAATTTCTGAATAAAAATGAAGAACCCATTCCATCTGAAGGTGTAATAGTAAAATTGACAAATGCAGAATTGGAAGAAAATAATAATTTATCGAGGTAAAAATATTTAAAAAAAACTTCTCACAATCTCAATGGTTTTTGCAGTTTAATAAATGGTAAAATTCTTACATGTCATCCTCAAGATATGTGTTTAATAAAATATAATCCAATATTGAATAATACCACAGCAGCAGTATCACCAATGATATCATTTTCATTTCCTAATGAAGTTGAAATAACGGGTGTAAGCATTTGGAATTATAATGCTTCACCTGAACTTGCATCGGCTGGAGTTCAATGCGCCCAATTTTATGTGAATGGAAAAGCCATAGTTGGAACTGTTTTACTTCGACGTGCTCCAGGTTATGTTTATTTTGATTATGTTCAAGATGTTACATTTGATCGATGTCATTTATTTCGTCCATTAACTTCAAGACCAGCTACTCGGTCCATTAGTGCTTGTAAGTTTAGAATCTTCGAGCAGCTTAAATTTTATGATTACTTTGTTAAAAAATTGATAAAAAAAGAAATAAATTTTAGTCATTTTTCAATTTCGTTTACTTTCAACTTGGGGCGATGAATTTTATATTGGATTAAATGGAATTGAACTTTATAATCGAAGGAATCATTTGATTCAACTTCGAAATCAAAGTAAATTTTTCTAATTTTATAACTTCCAAGTTTGAAAATTAATTTTTTATAGATATTGCGGCATTTCCCGAAAGTGTAAACATTTTACCTTCAGTTGACAATGATCCTCGTTCGAGTGATAAACTTATTGATGGAGAGAATGATACAAAACGGTAAGTAAACCCCGCAAGCAATGAGAGATATATCATCAGCCATACAGTTATAATTTATTACTTTTTCAGAGCCCAACACATGTGGCTAACCCCAATGTTGCCAAATCGTTATGCTCGAGTATTTATAATATTTGATTCACCAACATATGTTTCAAAAATTAAAATTTATAATTATCGTAAAACTCCTCAGCGCGGAGTTCATCATATTTCTCTTTCAGCTGATGATCTAATTATTTTTAGTGGCGAAGTTCCAATGAGTTCTGCAACAGAAACTGGAATCCTTGAAATTAATTTGCGTGATTGTTAAAACTACCGTACTTTTCTTTAAGATGTTAGAATTTTTTTTCTTTAAAATTATAAATATAAACGCGGTAATTAATTTTCATCATTATAATATTTATGTATGTATGTGAATTTTGTAAAAAAATATGTAAAATTCATAAAGCACAAAATCGGATACAACAAAAAGAATCTCACATTTTTTTTAGTGCTGACAACTTCCATCAGAAATAAAGTCATCACGCATTTCGTCTTGTGTTTCCATTGGACCTAAAAACCTTTTTGTAAGCTATCATCAAAAGCCTTAGCTAATACCTATCATTAAGACTGAACATTTGCATCTTGAATGACAACAATAAACAAAAAACACAAACAAATTGTTTGTGGAACAACATTTTTCTTTAAATTTCCACTTTCAAGTTGCAACCCATTAATTTAACCAACTAATAAATATCGAGAACAAGAACTTGAATTTTCCATTGCATTTAAATTTTAAAGAGTATATACTTTGATAGACAGAGAAACTTTATTTTTTTAATCATTTTTCAAAAGCTTTAACTTCCAGAAGGATTGATAATTTAATTTAAAATAAAATGATTCTTCGTGCACCTGATGAAGCAAACTTTATTGCATTTATTCCTTTAACATACATAATCCCAAGTTATGCACTTTATTTAATCACATTTTATGTATTATTTTTATCTAAATCGAGTTCAAATTTTAATGGCTCATTTTATACCATTTTTGGATTTTCTTCGATTAATTTAATTTTATATCAAACTTTTTATTATTTTTATACTCGCGCAATGGCATGTCCAGCATTTTTATCGTTATTTGATTCTCTTCCATCCAGTGGATTTTTTATTACTTCTTTTTATGTTTTACTTTATAATACTCAATATTCAACTTTCTTTTTTGATGTTTTGCTTGTATTCAATCGATTCACCGTAATTTTATTTAAAACTTCATATATATCATTTTGGCGAAAATATCTTTTAATAATGATAGTTCTTGGTTATTTTCTTCCAAATTTATTGACATGGAATATATGGTTTAGTGATGTAAGGCTTCAAATTTATAATGCATCTGATCCATCAAAAGGATATATCCTTGATAGCTTTGCGCCTCCACCATTTTTAAAGAACAGCCTTGTTGCATCCATTGTTGTTTTTACGAGTGCCACAATTTGCTTTCTTATGAATGGTTATGTTTGCGTTTATCTTGCAGCACAAAAATATAAAAACAAATCAAAGAATATCAGCAACAATAAAGTTTCACCACAAAATATGAAATTATTTTGTTTTAATTTACTTATTTTTGGTAATGAATTAGCTTATGGCATGCTTCAAGTACGTAAACATTTCGAGAGTTTAAATTTTGTTAAAATTATATTAACGCTTTAGGTCTTGTATTTTGTTATTCCAAATGCAACAGATAGAATAAAATTATTTTCATATCAAGTTTATTTAAGAGAGACTCTACGAGTAAATTTAAAGATTTTCGAAGTCGGCGGAACAAAATTTTTTTTATTTTTTATTTTTCTTTACCAATCGGTTCTAAATAATATTTAAAAATTATTGGCGTCAAGCTTTTTCTCAAAAACTAAGCTGGATATGCTAATTTTTTATATTGAAGTTGAAAGCATTCATTAACTTCAAAAATTCAGCTAAATTCACCCATGAAGTTTAAAAATTATGTGTTTTCATGATATTATGTAATAGATTGCGGGCTAATTTATGGTGTATACCATATATTTTAATGTTCTGTAAAAAACAGGAGAAATTTGCATATTTAAACTTCAAAAGGCTGTAACTTTTGATCCAGAACATATCCGGGACCTAAGAAAAATACCATATATTCCCCAGGATCTCTACTTCATTATCTAAAAGAAATTTTATTTTTACAAGGGGTCGGTTTTGAGAACCATAATTAAATGTGTTCAAAACCACATTTTTAACGGAGAAAATGGTTTTTCAATTTTTTCTTTCATTGAAAACAATTCGAACATAATGCCAAAATAACAAAGAGAGAAAGGGAAAAACACCATTTTCTCCGTTAAAAAAGTGGTTTTGAACACATTTAATTATGGTTCTCAAAACCGACCCCTTGTAAAAATAAAATTTCTTTTAGATAATGAAGTAGAGATCCTGGGGAATATATGGTATTTTTCTTAGGTCCCGGATATGTTCTGGATCAAAAGTTACAGCCTTTTGAAGTTTAAATATGCAAATTTCTCCTGTTTTTTACAGAACATTAAAATATATGGTATACACCATAAATTAGCCCGCAATCTATTACATATTATCATGAAAACACATAATTTTTAAACTTCATGGGTGAATTTAGCTGAATTTTTGAAGTTAATGAATGCTTTCAACTTCAATATAAAAAATTAGCATATCCAGCTTAGTTTTTGAGAAAAAGCTTGACGCCAATAATTTTTAAATATTATTTAGAACCGATTGGTAAAGAAAAATAAAAAATAAAAAAAAATTTGTTCCGCCCTATTTGAATCAACTCGTAGAACCTCTCTTAACTGATTTGGTTACTCTTACACCTCCATGGTTTCTTATAGCTTTGAGTACAGTGTTACGTAGAGAAATAATTCAAAAAATTTGTCAAGTTAAAATTGAAAGCAATATTGTCACAATAATTCCTTCCACCCCTGGTAACTTAATAAGAAACAACAGCATCCGATCGACAAGATTCGAATAAACTTTATTTATTTTGAGGCTTTTCCTTAAATTAGTGTCTTCCTTTAAGAAAATTGGTTAAGTAATATTTATTATGTCTATAAAAATAATATTTCTTGTAAAATTCATAAAGCTCCAATTTCGATACAATAAAAAGAAATGATATAATGATAAAAATGAGAGACCGATAGAATATTGTTTTTTTGAAAGGTTTAAAGTTTTTTTCTTCTTCGATAAAGCTATTAATTTTTAAAAAAATGAGATGCGTAATTAAAATCAAAAAAAAAAATAATAGGGGAGGATTCACATAAATGCAATAAAAAAATTATTAACTAAAAATAATTCTTAAATTTTTTTTATAAGCCATTTCCCTCATATTTGCTACTTTCTGGTTGTTCTAAAGCTTCAAAAGGGAAATTTTCTTCATCGATAGTTTGTGAAAAATTAACAATTATACTTCGTGCAGATGGAACTTTTTTTGCACGTTTTGGTGATGGAGTAGTTTCCACATTTCCAACTACCACGATGCTTGTCAATGATGATGAAGATAGGAGTGGAGGTGGTTGTGAAAGAGGAAAGGGTCTTTTCATTGGCGAATTTCGTGGGGAACGTCGAAGGGTTGTTATGGTTGATGATGAACCCATGAGGGATGGAGATGATGGAAATAAAGCAGCATTTTCAGAAGAAAATTCTTCTGGTTGTTGAAAGCTAAAAAATAAATAAAAAATGTTATTATTTCCCATTGGATTATGGTATATTTAAAAAAGCAAAAGTCCAATTCGTGTTGTTTGTAAACTTTTTAAAAAACAAACAATTTTAAATATAAACCCTAGTAGTAATTATATGTACTAATGGGAAAAGAAATAGCATGTGATTTAAAGAAAAAAGGCCTTTAAATGTAGTTTTGACCTTTTATGTATGTAAAAAATAAACTCACTCATAAACTAATGCTGCAGCATTTTCACGCTTATACGTAGGAGTAACCGGATATTTGCGTTTTGATGGTGGCATAATAGGGTTTTCTTGATTTATTATTATAGGATGTTGTTGTTGTGGAGGCGGTGTTTCTTCCATTAGCGATGTTTTTATTATTTCATTCTCTGCAAAAATAAAAAGCAGTTTTATAAAACGGAAACGAAAAAAAATAATAGCAGCTTTAATTACAAATATTAAAAAAAATTGGTGAAGAAAAAAACTAAAAATATAAATAAACTTACGTGTTGAAAACCGATTATTTTCATCCTTGTTATTATTATTATTGTTATTTACAAATTGAGCAATGGTTATATTGCTTGTTGATGTATTAACTGTAGTTGTAGTAGTAGTGGATGAAGCAACAGCCGCATTAGTAGCATTAACCATTAAATCCGTAGTTAATTGAACTGTGGTTGTTTCTCGTTTATAAGATGCAGCTGGCGGGGAAGGTGTGTCTAAATAAGATGATGTCCCACATTCATCAACATATTCATCTGCAAATTTAATATGACGAGGATGAAAGCTGTTATATTCATAATTCTGCAAAAAAAGAGAAATATAAAATTATCAACAACAAAAAAAGACGCATTTACCATTTTTTCTGAATCTTTTAAAATTTTTAATATTGATAAATAATGACTTCGAACTCTTAAAGGATTAAATTCAACTCGACCTTCAGGATTTGAACATTGGTTTTGCTTGCAAATACATGGAAAACCATCCAAATCAACTTGACATTTAATTCCATTTATAGCACATTCACAACTTTCAGGAAGACAAAATCCATTTTTACATGAACAACCGCATTTAGTTCTTGATTGCCTAATTTCTTGACAATCATTATCATCAGTTAAATCCAAAGGAACGTTAGATTGTTCTAATATCGCATGACGAATATGTTTATCAAGAGGTTGAAGGATTTCTGCTTCGGGAATGGGAAGAACTTCCTAAAAAAAGAAGCAAAGATTAAAACTGAAGGAAGTTAATTAAAACTCTTACATTTTCATCTTCGCTATCAGATTCGGCTGCAACAATAATTAATTCTGAATCAGACATATCAACATCTTCTGAGATATTAGATTGTTGAGCATCAACAACTTTCTTAATCAAAGATTCTAAAACTTCTTTAACAGTTTTGCTTATTTCATTTTCTACTGTATGACTCAAAGCTGGTTTAAGAGCCACATTTTTTCTTGGAGATCTCCTTGGTTTTGTTTGTTGTTGTAAATATTTGCGTAACACAGACCATTTTTGTTCCTAAAAACTAACAATACGTTTCATATGACAACCAAAATGTCTTACATTTTGACGAACGGATGCTCTTGAAAATTCATAAAAGCTATAATTTTTTGATGAATGATGTTTATCATCCATACCAAGACTTGCTCCTTCCGATGTGGGTACAGTAGAATAACTTTGGCTTCGACCAAAATAATATACATGAACTCCACCAAATTTTACTTCTTTTTTCTTTTTATTATCTTTTTCACATAGTCTTCGACTGGCTCTTGATGGTAAAGCAAAAGTAGTAATTCGCTCATTTTCTTTTGGTGAATCCACACTTTTCCATGGATTTGATTTTTTAATGTTAAAAAAATTATTATTGGTTTTACATTCACTTTGGGAAACAGTCATTCGCTTCCGCTTATTTTCAGCTGATTCTTGCAAATAGGATCTTACTGGCATTGGAAGTAATTCGGGCTTTTCATCTGAATTTTCAACGGGTGCGGTTCGAGCAAGTAAAAGCTTTTCACGTTTAGCTTTTAGAACGTTCATAGCAATTGGAGCCGCAGGCGAAACAATGGACTGAAAAAAGCATCTTATATAGTATGTATTATTTATAAGCTATAAAAAAACAGTCTCACATCACTCATTATTTTGCTGCAACAATAGGAATAATATCATTATAAAGAATAAGTTTGTATAAAATGACAAAAGATATCTTCCTAAAAATTACGAAGTTATTATTGTTATCCGTTGAGCTAATTAGAAAAATAGAAACCAGTCACGCGCGTTTAAAATTTAAAATACATCTGCCTTTTTATTTTGATGTTGTTAGTTATTTTAACACAAAGCTTTTAGACTTTAGTTAGTAGTATTAGTAATGTCTCTCAAGCAACAACACGCCCTTTTTTAGCATCACACAGAAAAAAAAGAGTCATGGATGGCACAAAGCTTTCTCCCTCCTTTCTTCCTTCACTTATTTATTTTTTTTCAATTGCAAAAAAGCAGCAAAGCAGCCATCAAAAAAAATATGAAAGAAACGTTAAATTCCCCCGCTAAGCAACTCTCAAAACGAAAAAATTTTATAAAAAGCTTTTGAAATTTTTGATTCATTTTTTATTCTTTCAAGTTTGAAACCTTTTCAAGCAAAAGAAACACATTTTTTAAAATAATTTGTGAAGAAAAAAAATCATGGGAAGTCACGGAACGTCTGGTGCTGAATACTTAGCATCCATCTATGGTACTGAAAAAGACAAGGTAAGTGGTTTTAGGGGAATTAAGACACTAAACGTTGAAAGCATAATTCTATTAGCATAGAAAACTTTTTTTTAGTGCCACAAAGTTTCAGGTTTTTTAGGATACAAACTTGATTGTCTTTCTTTGGGTTTTGACTATATATAATTGGATTCCCCACTTTTGATCTTTTTGTAATGTGAAAATGTGAAAGAGGAATGCTTTTCCACATGTAATCTCTTTCGAATTTTTTGTATTTCTATAAATTACCTCTTCATTGTAATTCTTTTAGGTAAATTGCTCATTTTACTTCAAAATTGGAGCTTGTCGACATGGTGATAAATGTTCACGTACTCATAACATGCCAACCTTCTCTCAAACTGTGCTACTAAAGAACTTGTATGTTTATATTAACAACCTTTCAATCAAATATTAAACTCTTTTTTAGGTATCACAATCCTGTCATCGATATGAGACAAGCTGATGCTTTTTCAAAAGTTGGACAACGTAATGATCAAGAACAACAATACTTTGATGACTTTTTTGAAGAGCTGTTTACTGAAATCGACACAAAGTATGGTAAGATAGAAGAAATGAATGTTTGTGACAATATTGGCGAACACATGATTGGTAACGTATACATTAAGTTTTATCGTGAAGAAGATGCTGAGAAATGCAGAACTGCTTTAGAAGATAGATGGTGAGTTTTTTGTTAACTATCCTACATACATTAATAAAAGCTTTTTTAGGTTTAATGGTGAACCAATTTATGCTGAATTATCACCTGTTACTGATTTTCGTGAATCATGTTGTCGTCAATACGAACTTGGAGGTTGTCAAAAAGGCGCCTTCTGTAATTTCATGCATCTTAAACCAATTTCTCGTGAACTTCGTCGAAAACTCTATGGTAATCGTGCAAGAAGTCCTGAACGTCGTCGAAATTTCAATGGTAATCGTGGAAGAAGTCCTGAACGTCATCGAAATTTCAATGGTAATCGTGGAGGAAGTCCTGAACGTCATCGAAATTTCAATGATAATCGTGGAAGAAGTCCTGAACGTCGTCGAAAATTTTATGATAATCGTTCAAGAAGTCCTGACCGTCGTCCATCTAGAAATAACTAAATGTTCTTATTATGTGGCATTTGCATGATCGTTTGGTGCCATAACCTTATTTATTTGTTTTTTTTTTTTGTTCTTTCTTTTTGATTGTATGTTGCTTGTGCATTTTTGTTGAATAAATAGTCAATTATAAAAAATGCACTTTGTTCCAATCTTTATCTTTGTTTAGCATAACGAGGTGTAAGTGATTTGAAATTATACCGATGATTTTAACTTGGATAACTTCAATAGCCGCCAAATTGTAGAAAAAGATTTGTGGTATGTCGTAAGATTTTTAGTTTGTTGAAATATTATTGTTATTTGTCAACTTATCAAATTTTTTTAATGTATTTAAAGCAGTTTAAATCAATGTGTATATAGATAAACAACAATCATGGTGTATATTGGACAAACTTTATGTGGATTGAGGTTGTTTGCCCCCACTTTCCTGAGCAACTCTCAAACAGAAAAGAAAAGCTATTGAAATTCGCTTTTTTGGATTTCTTCAAAGTTGTCCAAGGAGATTATTGTTCTTTTTTTATTGATTTAATTTTCATTCTTTCAAAGTTTGGAACTTTTTATATCAATAGAAACACATTTTTTATCTTTTCTGAAGAAAAAAAAATTATGGGAAGTCACGGAATGTCTGGTGCTGAATACTTAGCATCCATCTATGGGACTGAAAAAGACAAGGTAAGCGGTTTCAGGGGAATTTAGACACCAAATTCGAAAGCATAATTCTATTAGCATACAAGACTTTTTTTTAGTGCCAACAAAGTTTCAGGTGTTTTAGGTTATAAACTTGATTGTCTTCCTTTTTTTCAGACAAATTTTAGAGCTCAAAAGTTATTGAAAGCTTTGTTTTTTTAGCATTCGTTTAGGGTTGTGGTTATATATAATTGGATTCCCCATTTTTGATCTTTTTATAATGTGAAAATGTGAAAGAGGAATGTTTTTCAACATGTAATCTCTTTAGGATTTTTAGCATGTTTAGAGACTTCCGCTTCATTATAATTCTTTTAGGTAAATTGCTCATTTTACTTCAAAATTGGAGCTTGTCGACATGGTGATAAATGTTCACGTACTCATAACATGCCGACCTTCTCTCAAACTGTGCTACTAAAGAACTTGTATGTTTATATTAACAATTTTTCAATCAAATATTTAACTCTTCTTTTTTTTCAGGTATCACAATCCTGTCATCGATATGAGACAAGCTGATGCTTTTTCAAAAGTTGGACAACGTAATGATCAAGAACAACAATACTTTGATGACTTTTTTGAAGAGCTGTTTACTGAAATCGATACAAAGTATGGTAAGATAGAAGAAATGAATGTTTGTGACAATATTGGCGAACACATGATTGGTAACGTATACATTAAGTTTTATCGTGAAGAAGATGCTGAAAAATGCAGAACTGCTTTAGAAGATAGATGGTGAGTATTTTTGTTAATTAGCTTACATAAATTAATATGATAGTTTTTAGGTTTAATGGTGAACCAATTTATGCAGAACTATCGCCTGTTACTGATTTTCGTGAATCATGTTGTCGTCAATACGAACTTGGAGGTTGTCAAAAAGGCGCTTTTTGTAACTTCATGCATCTTAAACCAATTTCTCGTGAACTTCGTCGAAAACTTTATGGTAATCGAGCAAGAAGTCCTGAACGCCGACCTCCTAGAAGAGATCGAGGTGGAGGTGATCGTGATCGCCGTGATAGAGATTTTGGCGGTGGTAGACGTGGTGGAGGTGATAGAGATTTCGGTGGCAGACGTGATGACAGAGATAACGATAGACGTGATCGGCGAGGTGGTGGGGATCGTCGCCGTGATCGAGACTATCGTTAATCTTATCTCAACCAGACCAAGTGTTTCTTGCTCAAATTATCTTTTCAGAATGTGCTCCGATACTCCCTTCCACCATCTTTTTTTACAACTTTGTTATCGCTTGTTTTTAATGAACTTTGTTTTATTTTAGATACACTTCTTTTTTGGTAAATTATATTTTGTCTGAATGTTTTGATGTTTTTTCTTTGTCGTATAAAAGCGCATAAATCGCAGCTTCTTTGCTTATTTTTAATTTGATATTTTTTCGTAGTTTCGAGAGTTTGTAAATCACTGCTGCGAGTGATTAAGATTCGCAATGTACCAACTATTTAACGAATGTTAAAACTATCAACAAAAGTTTTCAATTTTTTATTATGGGAGAATTGTCGTCACCTGTCATTAACAACTTCAAAAAGAAATAGATATTTGCAGTCCTCATGTTATCCTTTAGTTTTGACGTCTTCTCTTAACTTTGACGTATCAATTTCGCAACCCACGGATGTTATTACAAGAAGGAGGTCGTCATTTTCAAGTGACTCTTATGTGAACCAAAGTGAGAGAAAGAAATACCGACGACTTGAAGGTGATTGCTTCCTTCATTTTTTTATACCTGTTAACCTCCTAAAAAATTAACAATAAAAAGTCTAAACAAACTAAAAAGTTTATGATTTCTTTTTTATCCTTGAAACTTTTTTTATGTACATATGTGTTTTCGTTTAAATTTGACATTTGCAAACAAAAGGACAACTTTAATTATAACAAAAAAATTAATCATTTGTTTAAAAAAAACTTTGTAAATATGAAACATTGACTCAAAGTTCTCAAGTGATGGAGGAGCAAAGTTTTAAAAAAGAATAGTATTTACAAGTATTTTGTCGTCGTCATAACAAGTTTTATAACATACAAATACCGATAAAAATTGAGGAGAAGAGGAAAGAGGAAAAAGAGCTTTAAAACTCATCTAATTTTTTGTTCCAAATTTTATTTTTATGACTAATGTTTTTGGCTTTAATTGGAGCTTTTCTATTTTTATAAAAGATGGAGGAGAAAACTGACCTCAATTTTTGATTTTTTTTATATTCCTTATTGGATTAACAATTTTTTACGATTCATAAACCTTTAGTTTAGTTTCTTTGTGACATTAAAAAATATTTCTTTTCTCTTTTATTTTCATTTCAATCCATCCACCCGTTCATTTTCAAATATTTTAGCCATAAAGTTACTGACTCATTTACAGTAATCGGCTGTACTTTCCTTTTTTTCATTCCCAACTTTTTATTCAAATTTCAAAATTTTTATTTTCACTTTTGACCTTCGAGATTATTTGAGTTTTAAACTCATTCATTTCGTTTTGTTTCAAACGTCTAACGAAAAGATGGTTTCAGAAAAAGCTCACTCACTAACCATGCTGATTATGGATAAATTGCAAAAGAATCCTATCGTTCGTATGAAAGATCCGGCAGCCGTTCAAGCAAAGATTCAAAAGATTATTCATGATGGCTATGATAAATTATTGGTATGTTTTAATATTTTTTCTGATGGAATTTTTATTATTGCTTGTTTTAGGTCATATCAGATTTTGATTTTACACTTTCAAGATACAAGGATGCTGAAGGCAAACGATGCTTAACAACTCATGGAGTTTTTGATGACTGTACACGTGAAACAAGACCTGTTTTAGCTGACAAAGTAAAATCCTTTTATATATTGTTAGAATTCATAGTAAACGTTATTTTTTAGCTTCAAGAACTCGTCAAAAAGTATATTCCAATTGAATTTTGTGAAAATATGTCCGATGCAGAAAAGATTCCACATATGGAAGATTGGTGGAGACTCTCGCATGAATTCATTGTCGATGCTAAATTTACTTATGATGATATTGAAAAGTTTGTTTCCAAAGCTCGAATTTTTTTGAGAGATGCTGCTGTTGAATTTGTGAGATCTGTTGAAGCTCATAATGTTCCTTTGGTACTCTTCTCTGCTGGAATAGGAAATATTATTGAAATCATACTAAAACGCAACCTTGGACATGTCCCTCAAACTCTTCATGTTATCTCAAATTGTATGAATTTTGATGAAAATGTAAGTTTTATAGGTTGTTGAAACAAAGATGCTTTACTCTATTTTTTTAGAACGTTTGTGTTTCATTTACTCAACCTTTGATTCATACCTTCTGTAAGAATTCATCTGTTATCACTGGTGAACGACCTTTCTTCCATCATGTTAGAACTCGAACAAATCTTATTCTTCTTGGTGATAGCTTAGGAGGTTTGTTTGTTTACATATATCTTAGTATTATTTTTAATTGGCTGACTTTTTAGACATTCACATGGATGTTGGAATGGAAAAAGAAGGAACTGCTCTCAAAATTGGATATTTGAATTGGGATTTCGATCGACTTTATGAAAAGTATCTCAACTCCTATGACATTGTTCTTCTCGATTGTCAATCAATGGAAATTCCACTTGAAATCTTCCGCTTTTGTGGTATTTCTCATGCTCCATCTGAAATGAATCTCAAAGATTATTGTCATGCATCAGCTGTTGAAAAATCAATTGAAAAGACTCAATCCGAAGATGATCTTACTGCAACAAATGTCTCTGCCTAAACTAACATTTTTATCCTAGTTTTGAATTCCTACTAATATGTAATTGTGATTTATTATAACTACAGGTTATATAATAAAAATATTAACTCTCAGAAATGCATTTTTATGTTGTCTGTTTCTTCTTGATTATGCCAGTGATATTGTAGCATTTATATTTTGTTGTTTTTGTTTTTTTTTTGCATCATATTTTTGAAAGGGTTCAAATGTTTTATTTTTTAGAGATTTTTTATTAATAATAAATAAGCAGCTTTTGAACTATTTTTAGCAACTCACATAAAAAGTTTACTTTTTTAAGAAATATAAAAGCAAGCGTTTTTCTTCGCAACAAAGATTATGCATCATTCGATTTAAAATTAACTTTTCCGAGGAACTATTTTTTGAACTGACGACAAGTGTTGGAGTTGAAGCAGAAAAACATTTTCCAAAAAAAGAATATGACATGAATGGTCATTGGACTTTGATTACTACCAACTTTATTTTAACAAGGTGGCGGACCACTGGTATTACTGTAAGACAATTGAGTTTTAAAAAAAGGGTTTATTCACAAAGTTTTAATATGCCGAAGATGTAAATGAATGGTGGTTGACATTTTAATACGGAAGTAAACAAAATAGTTTCGCCACCTTTACGATTATTGATATACAGAATGAATTCTCAAAAACCCATTAGTAATAAACTATAACTTTCTGCTTCATTGAATTTTTAAGTTTCCAAGAAGTAAATTTTTAGCAACTATAACTAATTTTATTAGCGTTAAACATGATCTTTAAGATGAAAATAAAATAATTTTATTATAGTCCTTAACTTGCTCTCTTAAAAGTTAACCGATTATAAAACAAAACTTTTAGAATTTGAATTTGGAGTAAAAGCTTTTGGTGACTTTCTTGAGGTGCTTGCTTAACAAAAGTGAATTTTAAAAATGTTGGGGTTGTTTGTGTTGTTTCTAACATTGGGGTTATTTTTCTTTTATCATCTTTATTGGAAACGTAAAGATCTTCCACCGGGGCCATTGCCTTTACCACTTATTGGGAACTTTTTTCAATTTTGGTATTATGGTTTGGATAAAGCTTTTCTTCAATTTAAAAATGATTACGGTGATTTTCATACCATTTGGTTTGGAAGTACTCCAATTCTTTCCATTAACGATGTTCCAACCATTTATGAAACCTTTGTAAAGGATGGGGATTCATATGCTGGAAGAGAGGATAATCCAAAAGCCATGGATGTTATTAAAGGTGGATACGCTGGAATTGTTTTCACTGATGGTCCATTGTGGAAGGAGCAGCGACGATTTGCAATAAAAGTTTTAAGAGAATTTGGACTTGGAAGAAATTTAATGCAGGAAAGAGTTCTTGATGAAGTTTCGCATTTTATTAAAGATATTAAAGAAGAAATTGCGACAGGGAATAAAGAAATTGATTTTCAAAGTGCTATGGAAATTGCGGTTGGTAGTATTATTAATGGCGTGTTATTGGGATATCGATTTGGAAAGGTTAGTGATGGATAAAACGAATTAAATTTTGCTGATAAAATAAAAAAAATTCTTGAAACACAAATAAGCAAGCACAAAAGTTGTATCATTTTTTAGCCACATTTTCAGCTTCACTTTAATCCATCTAATTTTACAGGAAAAGAGTGAAGAATTTTATAAACTAAAGCGTTACGTTTCTGATTTCATTCACGATCTTGGTAACCCTCTTTGGAAATTAATGGAATATCATCCAGAAATTTATCGACAAATTCCACTTTTTAATTCCGTTTATGAAAAGCTTAAAGTTAATTCAAATAATCTTGCCACATTTCTTTATGCACAAATCGATGAACACGATAAAATCATAGATTATGAAGATTCGCATTCAGAAGCAACAGATTACGTTGAAGCATATTTGAGAAAGCAAAAGGAGCTTGAAAGAGAGGGCGAAAAGGATCATTATTATTCGTAAGCTTTTTTGAAAATGAAAAACAAATAAATGATGGTTTTAGGAGACTTCAACTTTATGGCGGATTACAAGATATGTGGGTTGCTGGACAAGAGACATCATCCAAGTAAGCTTTACCTTTAATTAATGCTACTAATCACATACATATTTTAGGACACTAACATGGTTAAGTTTGTATATGACAGCATTCCCTAAAATCCAAGAAAAGTTTCATAAGGAATTAGACGAAAAAATCGGAAGCAGCCGATTGATTACATTGGACGATAAAAACAGTCTTCCATATACCAATGCCGTGATCCTCGAAACTCAGCGACATTGTAATTTGGGTGCATTCAATCTCATTCGACGAACTCTTCGCCCAGTTGAAATTCGTGGTTATGAACTCCCTCCCAACACTCTCATAACATATGCGAGTCATACAGTAAACATTGATGAAAGATATTTTCCAAATCCTCAAGAATTTAAACCTGAAAGATTCATCGATGAAAATGGAAAATTCTTTTCTCCACCTGAAGTTATGCCATTTGGACTTGGAAAGCGTGTTTGCCTTGGAGAAGGGCTTGCAAGAATTGAGTTGTTTTTATTCACCGCAAATATTTTCAATCAATTCAAATTAAAAGAAGTCCCAGGAAAACCTGTATCCCTTGAACGAATTATTGGAGCCTTAGCTTCTCCAAAACCTTTTGTCATTGAAGTTGAATCTCGTTATTGAAGCTTTTTTTACTATGGAATGGATTATTGTTTTGTAATTTGTTTAACTTTATTATTTTTAACGCCATAAGTAATTATGTTTATTATTAAATAAAAAGATTAAGGAAAAGCTTAAAAGTGAAAGGGATACAATTGAATAGCAAATAAGGAAATAATATTATAACTTTGGTAACTGAGTTATTGAGCAACTTCAAGTATAAATTAGTTGAAAAAAAATTAACTCGCAGCAGCTTTTTCACTTGCTGCAAATTTTTCATGCGCAGCAACAATGGCGGCTTCAGCTTTACAAACAGCTGATGGAACTTCATGTTCAGTTTTGGAGCGGAAATCTCCAAGAAGCTTGGAACAATGTTTAGTTCCATGAGAAATTTCATTCATCTAAAAAACAAACATAGCTTTTAAAAAAAATTTCGACACTAATTTCAAACCATTTTAATCATATCATAGGTCGTTTCATCGGGAACATACGAATCTTTAGCATATTTAGGATGGCTTTGAACGAATTCACGCATCCAATGAGCTAAAGTTGAAATTTCACCCGATGCTCGTTTTTGAATAAAAGTTAAATATTGGGTGATAGTATTTCGCGTTTCAATATCACATTCTGATTCATCAAGATATTGGAAAATTAATGGCACAAACCCAGGGAATTCTTTTCCATCGCCTGAAATAAACTAAGCTATAGCAAAATACTTTCTCCTTCTTTCTTGCTTACCATTAATAATTTCATTAATAGCCATTTCGGTTGTATCAAAAGAATGCTCTTGGTTGATGCTTCGTTTACCTTCAGTATTAATTTCACATCTCACAAGTTTGTTTCGGAATTGAAGCTTTTGATTTAAAACAGCATCGCGCTTTTGAGCAATTTTCATATTTTGATTTACTTTTGAAATATTTGAAACAAAAACTAAATTATAAGAGATGATAACCCGCGTGAGAAGAACCACAAAGCAACAATATGCCGCATTTTCAAAATCTGTTAATTGTATTTCAGTTGGACGAAATTCAACTCGCCAACCAATTTGTGGATTATCTGTTGGTGGTGGTTTAAATCTCATATTATTCCAAACGGATGATTGAATGGTTTCAAAATGTTCTGTTGAATTTTCATCATCTTGTTCAAGTCTTTCTTTATAAACTTGAAGAGGATCACGAATAAATAAATGAGCGATATGTCGAGCTATTGTTTCTTCAACTCCTTCATCAATAAGTTTTTTATAAACTTTATCTTCATATTCCACTTCCACATCATTATATGGTTCTGAAGTTTCATGTACGTAACAGCTTACACAACCATAACGTGGTTTTTCTTTGAGAAGAAATTTATTATTTTTTAAAGGAACAATTCCTCGTTCTTCGGCAGTTCGTTCATCGCATCCATCCGAAATAACATCCCATCGAGAGTCAACATCAGCGAGATATGAACGATAAATGGGTGTTGCCGCAGATAATGCAACAAGTACGGGAGTAATGGGAGTAAGTTGATCATAAAGCCATTTGGCTTCTTCCATGTTTATAGCTTGAAAGGTTATTTGAAGGCAGCAACAACCTGGTCCAAAGCCAATATGATCAAGATAAATGTGATCTGGTTTTACGTGTTGTTGAGCATATGGGTCATCAAAACGTTCCTAAAAATATCGAGTTTGAAAGGACTTCAGCTATGAAAACAAATTTTTTTATAAAAACAAAAAACAACCAAAAACTTACAATAAATGGATTCGGCGTGTTTTTATCTTTAAAAATTGGAACATGAATTTCAATTTTTTCTCCTCTTCTTTGAGTAATATTTCTCAACATATTTGTATATCGTGGGTGACCTTGATGTATAACTTTATCGGGATAAAATATGGATTTTCCATATCCATTTTTTGGATCAACTTTAATTGGAGGATGAGTAAAATCCAATGTTCCTAAAGCTGGAAAGCTCATGGAAAGCAATGCTTCATCTTCATTCAAATATTTTGCAACTTCTTTTCTTCGTTTAATCATATTTGTTTCAACCATATTAAAGCAAGCTAATAAGGCTCCATATGGATGTCCAGGAGTTCCTTCAATCATATAACCACACATTTCTGGAGCCCAAATGGTTTTATTATCCGTTCCCATCATATCGTTTACTTCAGCTTGAGCTTGAAGTTGTTTAAGAATTTCATCACCTCGAAGGCTAACCCGTACTTTTTTGGTTTCATGATCAAATTTTACAAGGGTATATTCAATTTCATCTCCCCATCGAAAAAGATTATCTTCACGATTTTTAACTTTTTTGTAGATTGAAAGAAATTGAGCAATGCCATGTTCCTAAAATAAAAGTTTTTCCAATTTTTGGGTTTTTTTAGTTGGAGGAAGAATAAAAATAGTAAATGAACAGCTGTAAAATGACAAATTTTTCATTTTTAGCTTAGTTCTGATTATTTATTGCAGCAAAATAATTTATTCGAGGAAAAAAATTTAAAAGTCTTAAAGAAACTTTTGCAAAAAAAGGTTTTGATTTTAATAACAACTTACTTTGATATAATCAATATGAGGAAGAATTTCTTCCCATGTCATGGGTAGTCCAGTAGTTAATAAACCCATTTTTACAAAAAATCAATTTATAAAAATTTTAAATTTATCTTCCTTTTTATTTTTTTCTTAAATACACAACCATGTAGTGTTTTTTTTTCAAAAATGAAAAGAAACGTCGCTTTTTTGACACAACAAAATTTCGTAAATATGGATAGTTGGACGCGTGTTTGTTGTCTGACTTGCTTGCGAAGAAGAAAAAATCTTTCATTGCTTTTGTTTATGTGTTTCAAAAATGCAGCATAGCCGAAAAAGTGCTCTTTGAACAACAACAAAAATAAATGAAAAATTGTTGTTTATTGTTTCATCTACAAATAGCACTCACGCTTTAAAATATTGCAAAAATGTGTCAATGGAGGAAAATAAATGGGAAGACGAATGAAAGAGGAGTCATCATATGTTTATAAGCTTCAACGCCATATGTGTGTGGTGTCATTTCCGTTATATATATTTTTTGCTTACTTTCTTATTGTCTGACACTAACATAACATGTTGTTGTTGTTTATTTGTTTGTTTGCTTCGATTATTTATGGTCAGTGGCAGACATACATCTTTCGCAACAAGGAAATAACTTTTGTAAACTAAACGTAAACGAGAGCAAAAAATAAATAAAAAAGTTCCAAAATGAAAGTTACTAATAAAATTTTTTTAAAAATTATGATCACATTAAATAACAAAAACAACTGATGCCTAAAAATCTTAGAACAACCAAATTTTAGATTATGGTACGGTCATTCTAAAATTTTAGAGGATTTTATTATATACAAATATTTGCATCACTCAATAATAATAATGTTCTTAAACTTCAACAATGTATAACAAATAAAAAAGTGAGCGTGAGTTACAACTACAAAAAATATTAAAAATTTTCAAGATATTCATCTTCTTTTATTGTGGTACGTAGTGATGATGATGGGATAGACCGATTTGTAGTTTGAATAGGATAGCTTACAGGTAGCCCATGTCGTGGTACCGGCGAAATATGTGAAATGTCTTGATTTACTCCCGAATATTCCATTTTTTCACCAAAATTGCTTAGCACCATTTTAACCACAATTACAATTGCTCCAATGCAAATACAAAGCCCAATTAAAATGAAAAGCCCAATAATAACTATAGTTTTATGTTGTGAATTTAAGGTCGTTTCATCAAAATCTTTGTCGCCAGTATTTTTCGTTGATGGGGGATTCAAATAATCAATGGTTTCAAGACTGCCGTCTTCGAGTTTAACAATTAAATGGTGAGATTCGTTAGGGTGAATCTCAATCGCCGTAACCGTCTAAATTGACAACGTTTAAATTGTTATTAATCAAAAGTATTTTTAAATAAAGCTGAACAAAAAGAGAAGCTAACATTTATACATAATTATCTAAGGGAGATTTGGCGACAAATTTACGATTCCCGTTTTATGTACATACCTGTGAAAACGTTGTAAATGCAGTTTCTGTTGATATGAAGCTTTCATGTCCAGATAAAAAAACATTTTTTCTCAAAATTTTCTGAACTACACCAAAAATATACAATTTATTTTCTCGAAATTTAAAAGCGACAACGTTCTCATTTGTTAAAAGTATTACAGTTGGATAAATTATTGGAAATATTACATTCCAATAGGCGATATAATATCCTTCTGAATTTTGAAAAATGACTTCAGCATTGTTGTTCAAAAAACGATATTCAATAATCTGAAATGGAAGATTTTATCGATTGAAATTTAAAAAAAAAAGCAAACGCAAACCTTATCGATGTATTTTTCATTAAAAGTAAAATTAAATGCATGCGGTAGTGATGAAAGAGAGATCCACCATTGCTTTAAATTCAGATGATCAACCATCTCCAAATACATTTTCTAGAAATCATTATTATAAAAGATTTTTGGCTACGGTAAAACTAACAAAGCCATTAACATCAGCAAGGTAAAACAAATTGGAGCAGGATTTTCCTGTGTACATTTCCTTGTAATCATTATTTGGATTACAAAATACTGGAGATGAGGAGGGTGGCACATAACGATCAATCGGAGAGGATGCTAAAAAAATAAATCGCCAAACTTTATTTTTTCCTGTGTTTTTTAAACTTACAAACATTTGTTATACAAAAAAGAAAAGTAATTAACATTAATTTATGTAGAGCCTGCAACATGGTTATGGCTTGTAGGTAATATTTATTGCAATTGAAAGACGAGTATCAGATTTTTGTGATTATCTTGACAGAAACTTCTAAAACAAAAAGCTCAAAATTATGAAAAATAAAGTCGCACAATAACTACTTGATTTAGAGAAAGCAGAAAAATAAAATACAGGGCAATTGTTTAAAATTCAGAGAAAATTGATTAATTTCTTGTCAATAAAAATATGCATCACATTTTAAAAGGCAACACACGCACAGTTAAAGGGATTGCAAAGAAATTTTAGATAGGTATGGAAAAATAGCGGAGGGTAGAATTTCATCATACGAAAAAAATAAGAAAGTCAGTGAAAGGAAGCCAAGACATAAAAAACATGGGCAAAAATTGAAGATATTTAAATTAACGAATCTCACACAATCACTTCCTCAATAATAGCAATATTATATTTTTTGAAAAGAAAAAACTTATTTATTAGAAAAATGCTTTGATAAATTTGAGGAAAAAAACTCTGAAACATTCAAAACATCAATGCAGCTTATTTTCGCCAACAGCTTTCTTATCAGCGCGAAAAGTGATGGCGAGAAAGCTTTTTTATTTTGGAAGTTAAAATGCGGAGGGCTAACTTTACTTTATTAGATTAGATTTATTTTTTCTTTAATAATCTTTTTTAATTTTTAGTAGCAACCTTGTCAAGGTAATGGACCATCACATTTTTTTCAATGAATAAACACTGTGCTTTAAAATAATCAAAATTAATCAATGCTTTTAGATAAAAAAGAATGACGAAGTTGGACAATGAGATAAAGACTAAATGTATGTTTACTTTATGAGTTAATGGTCACAAGATTTTTTCATTAAAAAGCAATAAGTTTTGTTTATTTTAAATTTTTTACAAAATGATGACAAAATTAATTTATAAATCGGGCTCTTGAAATAAAAATAAAAAGGTTTTATAAAATAATTTTAATGAGGTATTGAGGATGGCTTTGGGACAAATTGATTATTGATTTGAGAACCATTTTGAATCATTCGAACATCTGAAAATTAAAGATATTTAAATAAATTAAAACTTAATTAACCTTCATTTTCTCCGCTGTCTGCATTTTGTTGTTGTCGATAACTACGACTCCAACTTTTTGCTTCATCACCTTCCATCGACGATAAAGTTTTAACAAAATGTGGTTTGATTTCCTCTAAAATTTCTTGTGGATTTCGATAACGCTTTTCCTGACGTTGTCGAGAAGAAGAATCATGGCCTCTTATTTTATCCGTGATATTTGTAAAGCTTTCTTTGAATTGACGAAACATTTTTTTACGCTATTAGATAATCTGAAAATTAGAGTTTATTATTAAAATGTGGAGACAAAAAAAAAACGGGGAAAAGAACAAAAACGTGATAGTGATAATCAATTTATAAAAGTATCATAATTGATAAAATCACGAGGCGTAAAAATTGTTTCACATTTTATATGCCTCAAAAAAACCTAAAAATAATTTGTAAACAAGACAACTAAAATAGAAAATGTGCGTAAACCAGTTATATCAACAACAAAAAATGATCATCATAAAGAAATTACTACTATCTTTCATTTTTTCCTTTTTTAAACCTTTGATGGTTTTTTGATCAAAATAAATAAATAAATATGAAATTTGAAATAATTAAAGGCGGTTATTTCGATTTTTAAAGTGCAAAAACAAGTAAAAAAATAGTAAAACACAAAATTAATGACTCAAACTTATGATGTGATTGTTATTAAATGCTCGAAGGATTTAATATGTTTTTATAACATTTTGAAGTACTGTTTTTTTTTTAAATTTGAATGTACATATCATACCAAATTCCATCATAACAATTATTACCAAATTTGGTTCTTAAAATATGACGAGTATGATGTAAATAAAATTTGAGAAAAAAAAAGAAATTTATTGCAATCATGAAAACATACTATTACAACAAAACTGCAGCTTTAAATTATGAGATACAAATTTTAAACTTATAACACTTTTGCTGAATTTGAAATTTTTTTATCCTAACTTTTAACCCATTATCCTTTGCAACATGATTTCTGGTTTTAGTCAATCAGATTTTTTTAAATTAATACGATTTAAATATCTTATATTTAAAAAAAATTTAAATCTTCATATTCAATTATTTAAATTAACCCCAAGAACAAATCGATTGCCTAGTTGCGCAAACTTGTGTTGGTTTTGGTCCTTTCATTGCGTTTCACAAAAAATGGTCAAATGCGCGTCTTTCGGGTGACCTGGGATATTATTATATCGGGTCATGAAGCAAAGACTCTTTCAGCGAAACATGAAATCGTCCGTATAATTTTTAATATTTTTCTTCATCGCCAATTCCTTTATTTTCATCGCAACTAGCTAGATTTTTTAGTAAAAATTGGAAACAACTTTTTAATATTTTTTTATTGCTTCAATAAAGTACAAACTTTTTTTAAATAATTATTGCAATTAACTAAGGTGAGTTCCCAACCATTTTGGACTTGAGTCTTTGTTGTTTGCGATAAATAATTTAGTTTCTGTAGATAATATTTAAACCATTGGTGCTTGCTTTTAAGGATGTCGAATGTAATGGAACAAGCGATTGAAAAGATCGATCAAGTTAAATCCAGGCTTGAAAGAACTTTGGGTGCTTCCATGAAACTTCGACATTTTATTCAACAAGTTCGACAAGCTAAAACTACAGCGGAAGAACGAGCAGTAGTGGAGAAAGAATCAGCAAATATCCGTGAAGCATTTCGTGACGAAGAAAATAAATACAAATGTCGAAACATGGCAAAACTTCTTTATATTCACATGCTTGGATATCCAGCCCATGTTGGACAGGTTTATTACTTATTTTAAAAAAAGGATTAGTTTAAAATGCGTCTCTTTAGATGGAATGCATGAAACTTCTTGGAACAAAGAAATTCAATGATATTAGAATTGGATATTTAGGTGCCATGTTGTTGCTTGATGAACGTTCAGAAGTTCACCTTTTAGTTACTAATTGTTTGAAAGGGTATGTATGTTAATAGCTTTC
Source organism: Panagrolaimus kolymaensis (assembly GCA_028622995.1). Taxonomy (NCBI): domain Eukaryota; kingdom Metazoa; phylum Nematoda; class Chromadorea; order Rhabditida; family Panagrolaimidae; genus Panagrolaimus; species Panagrolaimus kolymaensis. Next base: position 280,558 of record JAJQJQ010000065.1, read on the forward strand.
TTATATTTATGAAAACTCTTTAATTTTAGTCATTTAACTGAAGGTGATCAATTTATAACAGGTATGGCTTTATGTACGCTTGGATCCATTTGTTCTGACAATATGTGTTATGATCTTGTTGGAGAAGTTGAAAATCTTTTAAAAAAATCCAATAACGCTTACACCAAAAAGAAAGCAGCCTTTTGTGCTTTTAGAATGATTCGAAAAGTACCTGATTTAATTGAAAGGTTTCTTGATTGTTCAAAGGCGATTTTAAACGAAAAAGATCATGGAGTTTTAACTGCTGGAATTACTCTTATAACTGAAATGTGTCGTTTAAGTGATGATGTGAGAACATATTTCAAGAAAATGGTTCCAAATCTTGTTAAAATTTTAAAAAACTTATTAGCCAGTGGTCATTCCCCTGAACACAATGTTTCTGGTATCTGTGATCCATTCTTACAGGTATTTTCATAGAATTGTTGATGCAAAAGTTTATGGTTTTAATTTTAGATTAAAATTCTAAAGTTGTTACGATTCCTCGGTCGCGATGATGCAAAAGCGAGTGAAGAAATGAATGATATTTTAACTCAAGTTTCAACCAATACTGAAATATCTAAAAATGTTGGAAATGCAATTTTATATGAAACAGTTTTAACCATAATGAAAATAAAATCTGAAAGCGGCCTTCGTGTGCTTGCAATTAACACCCTTGGTCGCTTCCTTCTCAATTCAGATAACAATATTCGTTATGTTGCCCTTAATACCCTTCTACGAACAGTAAAAGTTGATTTTAATGCAGTTCAAAGACATATTAAAACTGTAGTGGAATGCCTCAAAGATTCCGATGTTTCCATTCGTCGACGTGCAATGGATCTTTCATTTGCATTAATGAATAAAGACAATGTTATCGAATTATCAAAAGAAATTTTAATATTTTTGGAAACAGCTGATCCTGAATTTAAAGCAGAATGTTCATCAAAAATGTATATTGCAACTGAAAGATTTTCACCCAATCCTAAATGGCATTTGGAAACAATGATAAGCGTGCTTCGACTTGCTGGAAATTATGTTCCTGATGAAGTTGTTTCATCCATGATTCAACATATTAGTGATACAGAAGATTTGAGAACTCTTGCTGTAACTGAATTGTACAATGCCATACAAGGCGATGTATCCAATGCTCAACCATTACTTCAAATTGCATTTTGGTGTATTGGAGAATTTGGTGAAGTTTTAGCTTCAGAATATATTATTGGTGGCGAAAAAGTACTCAATCAAACATGAGCTTTAATTATTTATTTAAACTTTAAATCTTTAGGTTTCTGAATCAGATGTAATTGATACATATGAAAGAATTTTAATTCAATGTGTTTTAACCGTTTTAACAAAACAATATGGCATTACTTCGCTTGCAAAACTCGCTGATAGACTTGAATCACAAACTAATCGAATTTATGCATTATTTATTAAGCATTTTTCATCTCATATAAATTTAGAATTACAACAGCGTTCACTTGAATATGGAATTATTGTTAAAGCTGAAAGCTTGAAGTAACGTCCATTTGTCTTTGTTGGTTATTGAACCTTCATAATTTTAGACATGGTTTGCTTGAACGAATGCCACCAATAGCTCTTAATTCTCTTAATGCAGCTGCTGCTCCAATAGCTGAAGATTTAATTAATGTTTTAAATGAAGTTGGTACAACAGGCACCAAAGCGGCTAATGATAATAAAGAAATTGACCTTTTGGATGGTTTATTCTCGGGACCATCAGCTCCTTCAGCCATTAATATGCAAGCAAATCCAGTAGATGATATTTTGAATTTGTTTGGTTCAAATCCTTCTCAATCTATAGCTTCAGCAGCTAAATCAAAAACTGATGGAAATGGTTTTGAAGATCTTTTTGGTGATTTAAGCTTTGGTGGAGTTTCAAATTAAACAGCTCAATCCCCACATGTTCATCTCAATAATGCTGCCATCAAAGATTCCCATAATATTTCAAGTCAATTCTTTGACTTTTAATCAATTGCAAAACTATCAAGAAGTTGAAGAAAAAATGCAAAACAATGTCAGTAATTTCTATGATATTTAAAACCTATGGTAATCATCGTATACTCAGGCTAAATTTTAAATATTTGTAAACAGACATTTATAATTTTCTCTTTATTTCTTTTCAATCAAAAAGTTAATTTTTATATTTTTCTTTAAAAAACGTTTGTTTGAAATTATGAATATTCCTCTCCGTCAAATTTTGATTTTTTTTCTTTGTAAGCATACATATTTATTGTTGAGCTTTTTTTCATTGGTTCTTCATTCAAAACAAAAACAAGAAATTCAAAACAATGCTTGGAAAAGGAGAAACGTTAAAAAATAAAAAAAGTTTTTCAATAGTAAGAGCTCCATAATGATAAAATAAAATCTGGCCGGCTCGTCATAATCTCATTCAAATTGCATATTCACTAAATAATAACGAATAAAGCCTTTCTTCAGACATATTTGCATTTATGTACCATAAAAGGTTTTGAATTAAATCACAAGAAAACCAAATCAAAATAGATCCAATTCTTATTTCTTTTTCCATAGGTAAAGGCATTGACACTAAAAAATGATACAAAAATTGAAACTTCTTCTAAATTTATATAAAACAAAAATCCAGACAATTTCAAGACAATACATTTTTTTGCAAGATAACAAAAAAGGGTGATCACTAGAAGAAACATAATTTAACCATATGCTTTGTTTTTGCAATGTCATATCTCTTTAACCATTTTGCCGCATTTAATTCACATACACACATATCAGCGATGTTTGTAAAGTTAATAGTAATCCTACCCAGTAATTTTCATTGTTCGTTTTTTCGTCTGTCCTCACTTGGAAATCCTTCATGGGAAAGTTGGAAAAGAATGAATAAATGTAAAAATTAGCATAAATGTGAATGGAAAGTGCCAGGAAGGAAGCTTTCGTTTCCATTGCATAAAAATGAGGCGGTAATGAGTGGTAGCTAACTTTGAGAAGCAATTAACAATTGGGGATCTTTGAAAATGGTTTTATAGGATCCATATTGAGAGAATGCTGTGAAATCATTAACTATTGATGTGTATGCTTAGGGAATTGTTAGGGGCAATTTGTAACAAGTTTAGAGGACCTTAAAGAAGTAAATAAGGCTGGGATGTTGCGGAGATGGCGATCTTATCTTCCGGAGTAAAGATCAAATTATTAATAATAAAATTTTCGTAATAATTTACATAAAACAAGCTTCATGGCGGACCGAAGGTCCGCGTAGCGCCTAGTGGTTTTTATTAAAATACACATTTTTTACATTGAAAATTTAAAAAATGATGTGAGAAATTTGAATGCAAGGCATATGAAACAGATATTAAAATGGCCTCATATGAGGAGGGCCATCTCAATAATTAAACAAAGTTACAATTATTTAAAAAAAAGGCACAAATAAAATATTAATGACCTCAGAAAACATTTATTTACAATAATTTGAAGAAAGGCAATCACTTAGAGTTTCTTGCTGACTTTATCGGCTATAGTTTTAACTCCATCTTTGATATTACTCAATAATGAATCAGAATTATCTGAAGTTGTTGTGGCTGCACCAGTTTGAGAGTTATCCTCTTCGTGTTGATTAGGATCTGTTCGAGGAACGGTCAAACCATGTTGATACATTTCTTGTGTTGGACGAGATTCACCAGAATTCATTTTTAAAGAATTTCTTACAATAAAAAACAATATTAAAACTTTTTAATGCTTTGTTGTTCTCTTTTATAATATTTCTTTGACAACATCTTTTAATAAAAATTCAATAAACAAAAACATATTTCACAACAAAAAATAAAAAGAATCAAGAATTACTAAAACTTTTCAACGTTTTAGGTAATCGATTAGAAACAGGAATGAATGGTCGTTCTTTCACCACTCATACAAAATGAGAAAACATTTATTTATTAGGCAGAAGAAGAAGAGAGTACGAGTGTTAAATAAATGGCAAAGACCAAAGTTTCTTTTTTGTCATTCCGGTTTGCAAAGAAAAAATCTCTGTTTTGAATGGGTCATTCAATGATAAGAGAAAGGACATTGGAACAAACATACGTGTGATGAAATGCAAAGAACTTCGAGATCGATGATAGTATTTTTAGGTACATTTTAAAGTTATAAAACAACAATAACTAAACTCGCAAATAAAACCCGTGCCATCCAAATGAAAATATGTTAATACAGAATATTTATTGCAAAATAAAACACATATAAGAAATTTCAAAAAATATAACAAGAACTATAGTTAGTAATACTCTTTAACAATGAATACAAAAAATTCCACCAATACCATTCAATCGGTGGCCTTTTTGCCAGAGAGTATTCCATCTTTGTTGAAACGAGTAAGAAGACCACCAGTAACACGGTTTGTCAGGAAGAGAATTCGATCAGTGATTGCAGCATCAGCAGGTTCAGAAACTTTTGGAAGACCAAGAAGACGATCAAAGACAACATTAGCGATATCCAAGAAAGAATTTGCATGTTCATTTGCTTTTTCTGCAGGAACTTTAGCCATTTCTTGAGTTTGTTCAATTGCAGAGCGAATAAGATGTTCAACATTTGTTCGAGCAGTTTGAGCAGATTCAAGAGCAGAAGATCCAGCTTGTTTGGTATAAATCAGAGACGAAAGAAAAGCATTGACAGCAGACGTAGTAACTATAACACCCATTTGAGTTGCAACAACAGCTAATCCAACCGAGAGTGCTGCGGTATATGAAGCAACATTGACAGTCTTGTCCATGGCGGATTTGGTAGTATCAATGCCTAAAATCAAATCTTGTTAATAGAAGTAAAAAAAATTATGGAATAATTACATAGAGGTAGTAACTATTAAGGTAGTAGTTATGTTACACCAACCTCCACAAAAACTATTCAATAACACCAAAAAGGTCACAAAAGCAAAACTCACTTTTGGAATAATATTGAAGGATTCGATCAGTTGCCGGATAACAATAATTGGCATAAACAGGAGCAGCAACATTTGTAAGACTTGATTGAACAGTACTTTCAACTTTATTCAAAGTATTTTCAGCTAACGAACAGCTATGTTTAGCGGTCTCATAACCAGCACGAGCAACTTTAGCAACAGCAAATTCATTAACATAATCATACCATCCTTTCAAGTAATCGAAATGAGCATTAGGTCCATTGTTGATCAATTCAATGCCATCGTCATCATGATGATGTGAAATTCCATTTGATTCAAATTCAGATCCCATTTTTGAAATAAATAAAAATTGCAAGAGAAGAAATATGAAAAGTGGTGGTTCTTACTGAAAAAAAGCAAAAGAGAATGATTCAATGATAAAAAAAAAATTTGATTGGACGAGCGATGGCTCTCTTTCTCTCTCCCACTCTCGTTTTCGCGAGAAGAAAGTAAGGAAAAGAAAAAACAATTGAGTAAAGAAGGCAAGAGAGAAAAAGATAGGGTGATTTTTTTTTGCCCAAAAACAAAGGTCATTTTTGGGTTTTGCAATATTTTTTATTTTGAGGTTCATGGTTCACGTGCAATAATCAATCGCAAAAAAAACATTAAAAAATTGTAAACAACGTCGAAAAAAGAGGAGAAAAACAAGCGCAATTTTATCGATGAAACATCAGTCACTCAAAAAATTTAGGTGTCAATTGAAAATAAAGTAGGTTAAGAAACAATGGATGCTATTAGTAAATATTGATTATGACAATATGAAATCAATTTTAAGCTTTTGCCTAAATTTTACAAAATACTTTTTAAAGCATAGCGTTGTTGGTCATCATCCTCATCTTTATGACTTTTAAAAATTCATTCATAAAAAACATTAAAAACCAACCACCTGAATTTACAAGGATTTAGAAGTATTTACATTAGTAATAGATGAAGGCGAAAAGAATAATGATAAGAAAAACAATGAAATGGTGAAAGCATTTATAAACTCGGATATGACGACGACGTTACCGTATTCAAAATTCTATTAAGGGTTAACAAATTTCCAGGTTTAGCATCAGGAAATTACATTCACTCTAAAACTGATGGAAAAACCACATTTATTGGTGGATCTATTTGGAAGTTTACAGTGAAAAATTTAATTTACTTACTGATATTGAAAAAAATTATCCAATCCACCAAAAGCAAATCAGCATTCAAACTTTTCGCGAGTTTTGGCTTTCTGCGTTCTAAATGTTTAATAATTTTGTTTCAAGTTTTTTTTCATTTTCAATCCAAATCCATTCTTCCAGCATCTAAAATATTTTCAGCTATAAATAATGTTTACCAGATTATTACCGCTTTATTTACCATCTGTAGCTGCTGTTTCATATCGAAAATTAGGAATATCTGCTGTTTGTTCGGCTAAAAAAAGTACGTTTTATTATTATATTTGATTATGTTATTAATGATCTTTGCATTTTAGTTGTTGAAAAATCTGAAGGAAATGTAACTGTGGTTGAATTAGAAAGTGTGAAAGAACCAGAAAATCCTCAATTCAATGTCGGAAAACATAAATGCGCACTTTGTGCAATACCTGTGAAAATTAAATATAATGATGTTTTGATTTTGGAGCAATTTATGCGTGAAGATGGAACTGTTTTACCCAAGGAACTTACAGGTGAGTACATGTTTATCTTCCTTTGTTGTAACTTTTGCTAAAATATGTATATCACGGTTAATCTTCAACGTTTACTAACATGTGTATGCGTTCTCCATGACTTCCTTAACATAATAATGTGTATGATTCTGTTGCTTATTTTCTTTGAATTAGTTGATTTGAGCAGTTATGTCATTATTCTGCTGTAATATTCATTGCGCTTCTTTTACCTATTTTTCGCATGAACATATGGTATAAATTGCAGTATCTCTTTATTATGTTCTTTGTAAAACTTAAATTTGATCTGTTTCAACTAATTTAAAGAAACTTTTTTTTACTTTTAATTCTCTGTTTTTTAGGTTTATGCACAAAGCAACAGCTACGTCTTGAACGATGTGTTATGCAAGCTCATTGGTCTGGTCTTTTCCCTGATCGAACGCTTCCTGATTTTGATCGAGCTGGTTACAAACGTTTCAATCGTTATTGGGATGATGATAAAGATATGTACAGAATCGATATCAAAGTTAAACCTGGTTCATGGTATTATGTTAATCAACATCTTCCACGTGGTGCACTTTTCAAGAACAAGAATGAAACAAATGAAGCATCAACATCGTAGACCTGCTATAACTCAATGTAATTTCAATCTTTTATGTTTATTTTGGTTTTTTTGATTGTTGAATAATGTAGCTATTAGGAATAAATTTTCTTTATTAACATTTTCTTTATAAAATAAAACACCGGAAAAAAAGGGTACATTTTCGAATAACAAGAAAGAAAGTACATAATAACACACGAGTTTTTCAGAAAGTTTTTTTAAACTAAAAGGCACACAATTAATTGATATATTATTGACATATTTAAAAAAATAAAGGATATATTTTCGATTTTTACCACTCGAGCTAATAAGAAGGTGATTGCTAAAGGAAAAAGGATGCTGCACCAGAGAGACTTGCATGAAATTTTTAAAAGGGAAAAAGTTTTGTATTTAGAAAAAGAATAAAAAGGAGGGATAACCCGCCATAAACATTGTTTATAGACTACATACATAATAATAAGAAAAGAATAATACAATAATTCGTAATTTAAAAAAAAAGTATGTACACAACAAATATTTTGTTTGAAAAAGGCACACAGAAACAAAGAGGAAAAAATAAAGAAATTTTTTTAATAACGAAGATTTTTAAAAAAAAATTTGTGTAAAAAAGTTTCTCTATCTTTTCTTATTCACTTTTATTACATATATTATTTATTTATTACTGTCATAGCTTTTTAGTATTTTCAGGAACATTAGGTGAAAAGAGATATTCTTTTGTTGCGGATCTTGATGGAGTTGTTCCAATCGTTGAAATAGAATATCCGCCAGTTGAAACAATTACAGTATTATTATGATCATTATATGTAATTTGATGAAGACCATTTAATTCATCATCAATTTGTTGTAAAATTGGATAAATATTATCTGTTTTAGCTAATTTTTCAAGAATGGGTATTAATTCCAATAGCTCTTGATCATTTGGATCATCAAACCATGTACGAATGGGTAAAGCATTTTTAGGATGAAATGCATATGAAGCAGGAGAATTATCAATAATAATAACCTTTCCCACATCTCTTCCCAATCTATCCAAATCTTTAATATAATTTCCATCATAATAAACGCATGATTCTCGAAATAATCTTGAACGAAATACTTTTCTTTTATCTAATAAATCTGATACGGGATCAGCATATTTAGCTAAGGAAGCTGTGAATAAAACGCATTCAAAAAGTGGACCAATTTTTTCCAAAAATTCATCAGCAAATGGTCGCTTTAATACGTATACCTAAAAAATGGAAACCAAGTTAGATAGATAATAAAATAAATGCTTTCTAGCCTGATGGACCACATTGTCGATTTCGACTGGGATAATGAAATCTGCGTTTTTTACTGGCTTAAAAGACGAATGCACCAATGTTTCATCAAGATCCACAATCAAACACTTTTTATTTGTATCGGATGATGATGGCCGTGGAAGGAGAGCGGGAGAAGTGGATGGCGGGGATTTTATTCGAATTGAATTTTGATTATAATTTTCTTTGCCTTCAATTGAATCATTTTTAGATGCTTTCCATGTTGTGCCATTTCCATTCAAAGCCGTTCCATTTTGATTTTCTGGGGTTATTTGAGTTATTATTGATTGAACATTGCTGATTGATTGTGGGGTTGAATTCTCTGAAATTTAAACAGTTTTACTTTATAAACTAATTATACCCTAAAAAAGACAAAGTTTTAGCTGGTTAGGTTAGTAGCACTCGATACTGTTATTTTCATATTTTTGGTTATAAATTATAAAAAATTCTTACCATGCCGATGGGTTTTTCGTATCTCAGCTGAATAGATACAGCAGCAAAGAGAATTAAGAAATTTTACCATTTAATAAAGTTTCACAAATTTATTTTTTCTTTTCTGTAATTAATTCTTTTCTTCGTTTTTTTAAAGCGGCGCAGTTCTTTTTTTGTTTTTCTTTCAAATCACAAGGAGGTGAAATAAAAAATTATAACAAATGAGTTAAAACAAAATATCTGCGGATGCCTATCTTTCTTTTTATTTTATTTTCTTGATTCACTCTCTTCTTTTGTTCGTGGTTGCTTTTTTTTCTTTTTCTTTCCAACAGATGATTGATGATGAGGGAGAGGAAGAATGGTACGTATGACTAACGTGAATACACAAGCAAAAGCACGTTGAAAGTAGAAAAAAAAAGTAAAATTTCAGTTAAGCAAATAATAAAAAAAGTTGATTTTTTTTTCTTCTTTTTGTTGGCAGCAGTTAGTCGAATGGATTGAAAAAAATGCTTCTGTTAAACCACAATAGCAGCAAAAAGGCTTTCTCTCTCGCTTGCTTCTTTTAACTAACTATTAAAAGGTAGTATCCAAGGATGCAATTTGAACGACTGCTTTACGTTGCTGTTTCTATTACGCCGAAACAATTCCTTTGTCGTCGCTTGTTTTTGTTTTTTGAGCAATAATAATTTGAAAATAAAAAGAAATGACAAATAATGTTTCCGTGATTTTGTGTTGTCTTCGTCGTTATCTTTGTCGGGATGCTTCTATTGTATTTATGTTTTACAAGGATGATGGGGAATATTGAAGCAAGCAAGATTTCATTTAGAATGAAACAAAAATAAGGCAACAAAAAGTGGGATTAAAGTTTATTTCCAAACCGGAACCAACCAACCACGGGGTCTTGAGAAATGGACAAAAAAGCCCTGAAACAAAAAATGAGAGTTACATGAGATCGAATTTCCATTATTTTTTTTTGTTCTCCAACGCGGTATATTAGAAACATCGCGCTCGACAATAAATAAAAAAGGAAAAAATGCCTGGGAAATTGCCAAAAGCAAGCTTTGAATATTTACAAATAAATATAAAGTTATTGTTCGAAAATCCAAAAAAGATCCGTAAAATGTGATAACTTATTTTTTTATTGATTCAAAGCCTTCTTTTTTCAAATACTCCCATTTCACAATCATCTTTTTTCGATTCAAACAAAAAAACCACGCAAAATAAATTTAAATAAACAGAAAATTAAATTTTTTAATCAAAAAAAACGAAAAAATAAGTTTATTTTATAGGAATTTGAGAGAGACAAAAAAATGGCTGTTACTGATGCATTTAAAAAAGAGAATTGAGTACACAAATCTGCTTATTTATTTTGAAAATAAATACTTATCTCCAACAATGAATCTATGAAATAACAACACACAAAAAAAACGGGAGCGAAAAATAAAGTGAAAGAGAAGACGGCAAACGTCAAATAGCGAACATTTATTTTATTGTACAAAAAAATAAAATAAATAAATTTAATAAAAGCAAGAAAAAATGCATTAAATCATATTATTTTTTTTATAAATCTTTACAGAAGACTTTAAACTTTGTGTATTGATACTGTATATTGGATTTAATAACGAAAATGAGTGAGGATAACTTTATTAGGAATACTAAATGGATTAGTTTTAAAGGAGTTTATTGAATATTAGTTTCCAAAAAAAAAAAGAAAAAGTTAAGAAAAAAATGAAATCACGAGTTAAACATGAAAAAAGTTTTTTTGGTTGATCAATAAAGCAACGATGCTCACGTTTGATAAAAAAAACTTTTATCAGTGGTCAGAATAAAAGAAGAAAAAAAATGAAGAATACGTTTGAAAGTGTAAACATTGGAAGAAAATAAAAATGACAGAATTCTCAAAAAAAAATTTTTTAATGATAAATGAAAAAGAAAAAATAGGAAAATGAAAAACAAAACAACCATAAAAAGTAGACAAAATTTATTTTGAAAGCAAATAACAATTAACACAACACGCTTTTTTATTTCTTCCCATCTATTTTTTTTTTTTTTTTGATCGAAAAAGATCAATGTTTGATCACAAACAAACAAAAAAGGATTGTCAGCGGCAAAAAAAAAGTTATTTCATAAAAAAGGGAAGCATACGCATTTTACATACATCATATGTGCAGAGAAAATCATCATAAACCTCAAAAACCATTTTGGTGTAAAAATAATGTAACAACAAAAAAGGTGTGAAAGAATTAGAAACAAATCTCCATTTCTCTCTCTCTCACTTTCTTTCAAAGTCGTAGCCGAAAAAGCAGCAGCAAAGAACTGAAGACAGCCGAACGAAAAAAGAAAAGAAAAAAACAAAATATAGCGAAAACACTAATTTTTTATGCATAAAAAAAAACCAAAAACAGGTGGTTTCGTTGCCATCCTCCTTCACCCTATTTAACGTTGGTTTCTGGGCTTTTTTTGTTGTTAGTTTTGCTTGTTTAAAAAAAGGATATTTTTCCATCTCATTATGTGTTTGTTTATTACCTTTAAATCCCTCTTCTTGTCATCATGAAAACAATGAAAAAAAGAATGCAGTCAGACGAATAAATTTTTACCGAAGAACGTTAGTTTTGTTTCAAAGTAAAGCTTTTTTTAAGTAAGAAACCGGTGCAACACTCTATTGGCACAAAAAAAAAGTAGGCAAGCCAGGCACAATTATGCTTTTAAAAATGTTTTTTTGTTAGTAGTCGAAGAACGGCACATAACAAAAAAGAAAAGAAAAAAAGGAGGGTGAAAAAAAGAGTGAAAAACCTATTGTTTGACATAACATATTCTCTCCACTCCTATAAGTAAAAAATATAAGTAAGCAAAAAAATAAAAAAGAATAAGAAAAATGAAGTAAAACGCCGCAACAAAAACCTAAAATAAAAAAATATGAAAATTGAGGAGTGCATTATTTTTTTCTTTTCGTTTTGCTATATTTTGTTAGTTACGTGTTGTTGTCTCTCATCATGAAAAGAAGCTTCAGCAAGAAGCAAGAAAAAAATAATAATAGCAAAAAAAATTCAAAGAATAAAAAAAAGAGTTTTGATATATTTTTTTGTTTGAAAGAAGCGGAAACATCCGAAGATAATGTGTTGATGAAAATAATATGCAAGACGGATGGATTTAATAGAGCTGGAATTTTTGAAGAAAATAAAGTTTTAAAAGCACTAAAATGAAAAATCCTTTTTTTGCAAATTTTTTTAGCCTTTTATAAAATGATTACATGGAAACTAACTGTTAAAGATGATTTTTCGTTATGGACATGATTATTAATTTTTATTATAATTCTAGTTAGAAACCTTTGACTTTTATTTTAACCCATTTCATTTCAAGTGGCCTAAACTTTTTAAGTAGCAAAAGAAACAGCAGTTTTTTCTTCACATCCAAAACTTAAAATGAATTTTTCTAACGTTCAAATAACAATAAAAAAAATCAACCAAAAACTAAACAACTGCTGGTTAAAAGAATAAAAAAAAGAGTAAAGTATTAACAAAACAAAAAAGTGGCAGACAAAAAGTTTTGGTTGTTAGCTGCTGCATTGATTGCATGCAAGCCACGCTTAAAATAATAATAATCAAAGGACGGATAAGAAAGAGATATAGAGAGAGAAAGAACGCGACTGTTTTTGCCTCAATGGAAAATAGATATCATTCCTCCCTCTTCTTGATTTGATGAGATGTGGGTTAAATTCTTCATTTTTTGTGTGTGCGTGTTAAAAAAAAAGGTTTTTTCTAATAAATCTTAAATGACGCAGCATTCCTTGAAGCATTTGTTAATGCGAAGATAGAAAGAAAAAAAATATTTTGTGGGCTCATTCATCGATGATGATTGTTGGAAAAAAAGAACAAAAAAGCATCAAATAACATTTTCATAAAAAAGCAGTCATTATTAAAAAATAATTTAGGGGAATTAAATAAAAATCAATTTGCAACTTTGAAATTTTTTTATTACCTAATAATGTCTCATTTTGAAGGGAATAATAAAAAGTCCTACTACGTTCGCTGATTTTTTGATTACTTCTATCAAATCATGACCATAGCAAATTATAATTTCCTTCTCCAATAAAAAAAATGAAAAAGAGTAACAAATTGTTTCAACAAAATGCATGCGTTCGAAAAAGAGATTACTATTACACAAATCTCCTAAAGGCATTTAACTATTTTTTTCTTTCTTTGAAACAAGTTTTGGTTAATCTCTTCTTCATTTTTTCGTTCTTCTTATATTCTTGTTTCTTTTAATTTTTTTTCTTTCAATCAAATAAAAAAGAAAAAAGTTAAGCCGTTTAAAATGACGAAAAAATCACCCAATCATTCGTATTTTTTTTATCATTGAAACATGGCATATTTAATAATAATAAAAAAATTAATAGATCATAGACAGAAAAAAGAAGAAAAAGGAAAAATGGTTTCCTTTTTGCATGCATTTTTAACAACGAAAATAATTTTTTTCAATCAATCAATCCAAAATCAATTTTAAAAGCAAGCAAGCCCATGCGACATTCAAAGGAAAAGAAAATAAATAGTTTTTTGCTTCGGTGAAGAAAAAAAACGTAGCGCAAAAAAACGTTTTCACGCTTTCTACAATGCACTATTTTTTAATGGTTTTATTTCCGTTAAAAAAAATGCAATTAAAACAACAGTAAAAGAAGAATTAAAGATGAAAGTAAAAAAGCGATAAAGGGAATAGAAGAAACAGTATTGATGATCACGAGAAGAAAATGATAATAATCAAAATAGGTTAAAAATACCTAAAATAATATTATTAAATCCTGTTTTAGATAAATGTAAATTTAATAGCGGACTAAAAAACCGAGAATCCCCTTCAAAAATTATAAATCCAACGAGAAAAATACAAAATTACATCATAATTTTATTTATTTTTTTCGGGTATTAAACCATAAAAACAAAGTACTATATTAAGGAATATTTTGCAGGTCTCCAAAATAAGCTTCTAAATAATCGCTCTTGTTCTCTATTTTTTGTGCGTTAATCTGAAGTTTTTTTTCTTAAAAAGGTAAGCAAAAGAAACAAAAAAAAACAATATAAAAATTAGTCATTCACAAAAAAGGAGGCTACAAAAGCTTTTTTAAAAAATGAACTCTTAACAAAGCAAACCAAAACGATTACATAATAATAAATTATTTTTTTAAGTTTTAAAAAATTATTTCCTTCTTCTTTTTTTAAATGAAAAGAATTATTAAAAACTTATGGTCGTAAAAAGTTCTTTTATATTTAATAACTCATACACACACCCAGACACAAAAGGCATGCAACATTTTTTATTGATGTATGTGGTTGGTGGTGTTGCGAACAAGCAACAAGCAACAAGCAACAACAACTGGTTTACGATTTGCTGAATCAACAAAAACTTTATTTAAGTGAAGGTTTGTTTAGAAGCAACGAGTTTCCTTTTGTGGTGAAAAAATGAGAGATAAAAGAAAAAAGAAGAGAAATGTATAATATTGAAAAGACTCCGGAAAAGATGAGTATCGTTTTTTTGTTAATAAAAGAAAAAAAAGAACGGAAGATTACAATTAAAATAAAATATGTGAGTAAATAAAACAAAAATGTGTAGTATCAAATAAAAGTATCAGGTTATGCAAGAATGATATGTAATCTTTTTCTATGGATTGCAGTATTCTAAACTAATATGTTTAAACAGTAGTTATTCCAATTGATAGTGATAGGCACTTGACAAACTCGCTTACTATCAATAAAATTCCACGCTTACTTTTAAAAAAAGTAAAAATCAAGAAGAAAAAAAACTATGAAATCACGAAAAAACTTTGCTCTAAATAAAATCAATCAATCAACTTTGTTTAAAAAAAATCGGGAAAACTTTTGTCTTGGAGGCAAATAAAAAAACGGACAAACGAAGGATTAAAAAAATTTAGTTAGTTAGTTATTTAATCCATGGCTCACTTGAAGAAGAAAAAAGAAGTGAAGCAAGCATCAAGTTTTAAAAAGCAATCGAACCAAGCAACAAACATTTGTCGCACATTAAGGTTTTTTCGACGATTTTTTTTCTCGCTATCTCTCTTCATTGCTCGTGGCTATGATCTTTCTTGACTCACCAGAGAAGAAGAAAAAAATCAACGCAACAAAAATGTGCTGTAAAAAAATTCAGAAAAAAAAATGCGTGTGTGCGCGTTCGTTCTCTCACATCATCATCAAAAACAAAACAAAAAAAAGGAATCAAAGAAAAATAAATAAACTTTAAAATATGACATTGAAAAATTCAATATTTTGCGCATCATCATTCTTGTCACATGATGATTGTTTTTGTGATGAACGAACAAAACAATCCAAATTTGGTTTTAATCTCTTCGATATTATGGATTTAAATTTATTATGATCCATTTATTGCTATTTTTTGAATAATGGATTTTTAGGAAATCCTTCCAAAGGTGAAAAATGATACAATGAAATCGAGGAATCCATGGATTTGAATTAATTAAATTTAATTTTGATTCTTTAAATGTTTCTCATACTCATCAACAGAAAATTCAAGAGTAAAGAGATGTATTTCCAAAACCCAACAAAATCATTCGGATAAAAATAAAATTCACTGAAGCTTTGATGAAAACTTTTTAAAATACAAGAAACCGAAACCCGGAATCGAAGCAATAAACATAGGATTTTTAAAAGTTGAAAGGACCCAATTTTCTCTTTGGAAACTGAAAGGAGAGCTCATGGACTTGATGGAAGAAATAAGAAGAAAGATATAAGATTGAGAGAGACACTTTTGCGGAAATGCAAACTTTGACTCAAGAAATTAAATATCGAAGGAAAGGAAGAAGAAGAAGGAAAAAGGAAGGAGGAAACACCTGACAAAAAAATGACTTGAAAATTGCGGGATAAATATGAAGAAACAAAAAAAACTAGTTGGAGGAGAGAAAAAAAATTAAAGCGTCTGAGATTTTGATACACCAAGACATGATTGAAATCAAAAGATTAAAAAAACGAATGACTGACTTGCTTCCTTCTTTCCATCAACCATGTCGATAAAAAATAAATTGAAAAGTTTTTCTTTTAACCATGTCTAAATATTATTTGTTAATTAAGGCGTCGATCAAGGCGAGAAAGACAAAATGAAGCAGAAGCAAAAAAGACAACTTTTTCATTCAAAATTTGGCTTGAACTTAATCTAAATAAGACACTATGATAAAGAGCTCTTATTAAAACAACCATCAAACTGAAGCTTCATTATTAAAAAGGTATTTTAGTAATATTTTCATTCTATTTGATGGTTTATTTTTCTTACTCTATTTTTACAATAACAAAATAATCGAAAACTTTCAAATACAAAGAACATAATCAAAAACAACTCCACCTTGGAAAAATTTGGTAATCTTTTGTGCGTTTTTGCCAGTCGATGACTTACATAAATAAGAAATAAGAAAAAAGGTTCAAACAAATAAAAAATGAACATAGGTAGAGTTAGTTTTTGTAAAAAAATAATAACACAGAAAATTGTTGTTTTTGTTATTTAGGAAACAAACGCCTATGATGAAACGAGGAGGATATCTAATTCTGAAAAAAGTGCTCAACTCAAGGGAATAGTTTTTTTTCTTCTTCAGATCATTGCAACTCCTATAGAAAATAATTGGTAATTAGCGGGTGAAGCCAAATCCAATCAAAACTGCGTGGGAGATGCTCAAACTAAACAAATTTTTTTAGTTTGATGCAGCAAAAAAATGAAAAGAAAAAAAACTTTCAGGTGCTGATCGATCTCTTTCAAAGAAAAAAATTGCGACACCTTTATTTTTCGTTTTTCAATATTTTGAAAACTAAAAAAGCCTAAAAAAAGTTTGTCCGTCATTTTATTATAGCCAAAGAAAAATAATGTTTGAAGGAAGCAGCCAAAAAAAAAGTCAGTCATGAAATCAAATAAATACTGAGCAGCGCATTCATTTTTTTTCTTGCACGCTTTTTTATGTCTTCAGTTACCAGCTAGTTGTTGACTGTCTAACTGATTTCTACCGGGGGAGAAGAATAAACGCAACCGCGATCAAAGAAAAATAAACAGGAAAAGAAATCAGCAACAACACAGCGAGAAAACCACAAAAAATTGAAAAAGAAAAAAGGACTTTGAAACAGTTTAGAATTTTTGGTTTAAAAATTAAAAATTCACGAGAATAAAAAAAAACAAATGATTGAATTTCTTGGGTTATTTTTATATGAAATCAGAGACTTTGATTTATACTATAAACAAACCAATGAAGGAAGGAAAGTGATATGGAATTGTTGAGGTCGTCTTTATTATAATGTTTGGCAGAGATACTCAACTCCATACTTAAATCAAATAGCAAAACATTTACTAACCAAAGAAGTAATAATATTTATGGTTTACAATTTATTTTAAAATTAATAATTTTAATTACAGGGTTGTTAGAGCTAAGTTTTTCATCGATGAAAAACTAAAAATACAAGTATGTAAAATCAAGACACAAAAAAATTAAATTATGGGAATATTTTTGTACTATAAAAGCCTCAATTCTTTATCTTAAAATAGAAAGAAAAATTTATATTTTATTAAAAATAATGAAAGCCTGACAAGGATTATCAAACACAAAAAATTTGAAAATAGTAAACAGCTTTTTTTAAAGCTTTTATTAAATTAGGTAAAAAGTAAGATATTTAAGAGAGACTCTACGAGTAAATTTAAAGATTTTCGAAGTCGGCGGAACAAAATTTTTTTTATTTTTTATTTTTCTTTACCAATCGGTTCTAAATAATATTTAAAAATTATTGGCGTCAAGCTTTTTCTCAAAAACTAAGCTGGATATGCTAATTTTTTATATTGAAGTTGAAAGCATTCATTAACTTCAAAAATTCAGCTAAATTCACCCATGAAGTTTAAAAATTATGTGTTTTCATGATATTATGTAATAGATTGCGGGCTAATTTATGGTGTATACCATATATTTTAATGTTCTGTAAAAAACAGGAGAAATTTGCATATTTAAACTTCAAAAGGCTGTAACTTTTGATCCAGAACATATCCGGGACCTAAGAAAAATACCATATATTCCCCAGAATCTCTACTTTATTATGCAAAAGAAAATTAATTTTTACAAGGAGTCGGTTTTGAGAACCATAATTAAATGTGTTCAAAACCACATTTTTAACGGAGAAAATGGTTTTTCAATTTTTTCTTTCATTGAAAACAATTCGAACATAATGCCAAAATAACAAAGAGAGAAAGGGAAAAACACCATTTTCTCCGTTAAAAAAGTGGTTTTGAACACATTTAATTATGGTTCTCAAAACCGACCCCTTGTAAAAATAAAATTTCTTTTAGATAATGAAGTAGAGATCCTGGGGAATATATGGTATTTTTCTTAGGTCCCGGATATGTTCTGGATCAAAAGTTACAGCCTTTTGAAGTTTAAATATGCAAATTTCTCCTGTTTTTTACAGAACATTAAAATATATGGTATACACCATAAATTAGCCCGCAATCTATTACATATTATCATGAAAACACATAATTTTTAAACTTCATGGGTGAATTTAGCTGAATTTTTGAAGTTAATGAATGCTTTCAACTTCAATATAAAAAATTAGCATATCCAGCTTAGTTTTTGAGAAAAAGCTTGACGCCAATAATTTTTAAATATTATTTAGAACCGATTGGTAAAGAAAAATAAAAAATAAAAAAAATTTTGTTCCGCCCTATTTGAATCAACTCGTAGAACCTCTCTTAATATAAAAGTTTTTATCTATAAAAAATATAATAATGCAAAAATAAATATATGAGTCACACGTTGTTATTATTTAAATATTTCTAAGGTTACTTATTCTTCTTCTGTTGTCAACACAAAAAATGCAAGCAAACGCACGCGCAAAGTAGGTGGTTGAGCCAAAAAAAGCAACAAGCTTCTTTCCTGCGCAGTTAAAAAAGGGAAGAAGAAGGAGCATAAAATGAAAGACGAAGCTTAAAAAAGGAGAGAAGTAATGCCTTTTTTTATATAAAAACAAAATTTTTTACTAAAAGAGGTAACATCATGGATGAAAGAGTCGTCGTCTCCTTTTTGCTTCATAGCTTGCATTCCTTTCTTTCTTTCATCGCCATCGTCACCGTCTCCTTCTTTCTTTTTCTTCTTCTTCTTTATTCGAGACTTCTCGCATTTCCTTTTTTTGAGCTTTTAGTATTTTTAAAGGCACTGCTGAGTACCAACCAAATAGTGCTCTTTTACTTTATTTTTGTGTTATTTGTTAGTGGAAAAAAGATTAGAGGTCTACCACATTAACGACAACAATTGGGTGAAAAATCAAAGCATGAGTGGTCGACCAAAAAGAGTAAGGAATTTACAAAGAATCAGATGAAACTGGACGATCAATTAAATCTTTCATTTTTCTTCATAATTAAAAGTGGTAAATAAAATTCAATATCCCAAATGTAAGAATAGCTTTATAATTCCAAACGCATAGAACAAAAGAATTTAGAACAACCGTAACGAAGACCCACAAGCTATGAATGCTAACTTTTATAGTACATACGATGCTTGGAATTGTGCTACGATGAACAAAGTTATGTAGCAAAAAATTATGTTTCAAATTTCAGCATATTTGAACCGTAAAAGACACTATTAACGTTTAAAAAGTTATTCTAAAAGCTTAAGCAATATCACTAAATTATGCAGTTTGTAAATTCCCTATAAAACAATCAAAAGTTTGATTCAACATTAAATAATCTTCCTACCGCTTTTTGAAAGGATTTAGCAAACGAAAAAATGTTAACAGCTAACTTTAATAAATGAAGGCAATCAACAAAAAAAAAGAGAAATATGAAGTAAAATATTTTTAAGCCAATATTTTTTAAACATAACCAAAACTTTCATTGGTTGTTGTTTATTGCTTAAAACAAGAAGCTTTTTTTCTATAAAAGTCAAAAAAAATAAAGAAGAAAATATAATGAAAGTCGGCAGGCAAACAACTTCATGCAATGACAGATGGCAAAAAAACTTCTTTTCATTCATAGCTTCCTCCTTTGAAAGTCATAAAAGCATTTCAAGCATCTTTGCCTTGAGGAGAAACCAGTGATGAATTATAAATTTAGATCCACCAAACTTTATAAAAGCTTTTCAACACAAGTGCTTTTAATAAAAAAAATACCGTATCGAAAGTTTTTTGCTATTGAATGTTCAAAGCTATTTCAGTAAAACATTTTTGATGTCAAGGAATTACACATGATTAATTATTATTCAACAAGATTTATTTGAATAGACAAAAAACAATAACAAAATCAGTCATCAAAATTATTTACTTCTTGGAAACAGAGTGCTTGGAGACGGAGTGTTTTTCAGAAACGGAGGTTGATGAATGACGACGAGCAACCTTAGCATCTTTTTGTTCCTGAAAAAAATCATGATGTCAAAAATAGTTATATGAATAACAAAGTAATACCTTTTGATATTGAGTAAGAATTTTTTGATAGTTGGCAGCTTCTTCGCGACATTTTACACGACGTTGAAGCTTTTCTGAGATGCGCCTGCGTTTACGTTGAAGACGTTGGGGAGTGACCAAACGTTGAATTTTAGGGGTAACAACACGTTGCTTGATTTTCTTGCCATCTTTTTCATGTTCGGAGTAAGTTCGACGAATGACATAGTCACGAACATCATCAGTCTTGTTTAAGTTGAACAAACGACGAATACGAGTGGCACGCTTTGGTCCAAGACGACGGGGAACTTGAGAATCAGTAAGACCTTCAATTTCTTGTTCACCTAAAGAATGAAAGGAATATATGGCTTTAATAACTTTATAAGATAAGATTACCTTTTTTGACAACAGTAAGGGAAAGAGCAGATAAGTTAGCATCAACGATGCAACCACGGACAGATTTACGTTTGCGTTCACCTGCTCTACGTGGACGATAGCAAGAATGGCCTTTCGAGAGAAGAAGGCGAACGCGACCATTGGTAAGAACACCTTGTTTCATGGGGAAACCTTGCTTATCATTACCACCAGTAATACGAAGGATATATCCTTTCCATTCATCTCCGAGAGCATCGGCTTCAACTTCTTGTGCCATACGTTTTTCAAAGAAGATGCGAAGGCGTTTTTCTTCTTCAACTTCAAGGGTCTTTTGACATCCCGTAGCGGGATAAGCAATATTCAACTTCATGTTGGATGATCTGCCTAATAACCCCTAGAATGATATGATCAATGTCAAATAAGTATAAAACTATTTATCAAAACAAAAATCACGTAGAAATGGTTTTAAAATGTTGGAGAAAGATGTTGATATCGAATATTATAGCATTAGAAAGTAAAAAAGGGTAAAAAATTTGAAGTTATAAAGGCTCTAAAGTATTAAAAAAAGTACATTTGGTTAAAAAAATGCATAAGAAAAGCAAACGAGGAATGGGTGCATAGCATGCATACGATAGTCCCTGATTCTCGTTGAGAACTAAACAAGCTTGAACGAAGGGGAAATTGCCAGTTGCGAAAAAAAGAGAGAAGTTTTTTTTTCAACAAATAATATTCCATTTTTTTCCAATAATAATAATAATAAATCGTTAAATTCATAAAAGACCTTTATTTTCATTTTTTTAAATCATTTTTTGTTATTAAGCTAGGTATTTTTCTTACGGTGAACTTTTCGCTTGATCGTTGCTTTATTTTTTTTTCATTGTATATTTTTTTATAAAATTTAATTCTTCAAATACATCAAATTTCATTTTCGCAGGATCTAATATATTCTGTAAATCTTAATCATATCTTCTTCGAAGATTTCATTGTATTCTAACATTTTAACTAAATTCATAATTCAAAAATGATTTTATAAACTCTGCTATAAAGAATGCCTTTTCATAGTTGATTATGTCATTTACCTTTATTCTTTTTTCTAAAGCTCTAACCAATATCTCTTTTGCAAGCTCATATAAACTTTTAGCATTATAAAAGAATTTTTTCAATGAAACCACATTGTTTTATCTTTTTCCTTATCTCAATTTCGATAACCACGATTACAACAAATTCAAAATTTTTTATTTAATCATCGACGCTCATTCCTTTACAAATATTAGTCCAACATCATTTATTTTTATCTCTATAATTTTAATCAATCTTACATCATTTTTTTAATCTTAAAACCCAACTATTTCACCAGAATTTCGAAAATTTCTTTCTTTTATTTCATCTATTCGAGTCAAATTTTAAATTTTTATGTATCTCATAGTTCTTTTATCCATTCCCACATTTTTATCTTCTCATTCGAGACCCAGCATCAAATCCACATTTTAGCCTGATTGTAATAACTTCTTTTCTCTTTTTAGATTTACGAAGTTCTAAAAAAATCTCGTGAAAAATTTTATTTCATTTAGGGGATGTGTTGTTGATCTCAATATTATACAGAATATGTCATTTACTTTTCCTTGGGAATATGATTTCCCACCATTTTTTACGTAAGTTTTAAGAAGACTTGTTTAGTCAAGAATCAATCTTTAACTTGTTTATTTTATAGTATCCAACCAAATGCGACAACACGTGAAAAACAACTTGAAGCTTGGGCTCAACTTGTACTTCATTATTGTCAATCCAATAATATTTATACCGCAGATATAACTCAATTGGCTGAATCCGAACTTTTTAATAATCGAACTCTTAACCGTAAATTTATTACTTTTAACATTTTTGTTGTTGTGGTAGTTGTTAAACTAAGTTTTTGTTTTAGGTCGATTAGATTATAATGGAATTGTAACGGTTCTTGATTTTTTGGAATCTAAAAATTGTGTTGAATGGGTTGATCGACAAAAAAGACAATGCCATATTCATTGGCAAAGCCCTGAACAGTGGGCAGAAGTTATTCATTCTTGGGCAAGATCCAATGGTTTTCTCAATAGTGTTGTAACCCTTGAAGATCTTATCGATGGCGATGATACAGCTCAAGAAGGTAAGAAAAACTTCATTTTTAACGCTCCAATAATAACAACTAACATTCATACTTTTTAGCTTTTCATGGAATTAATCGTCGAACTTTAATTAAAGCTTTAGAAGCTTTACAAAAGAAAGGACTCGCAGCTATTATTGAACACGATGGAGCTGTTGCCGGTGTTAAATTTGCTTAATTTATGTCACACATAATTGCCATTTGTGCCCATTGTTGATGATGCTACAGTCGAATCTAGTCTCTTAATATTTACTCCCAAAGCTAAAGCAATTTTCCCAAAAAAGCTGCGTCATAAATTCTTTAAATATTATTATGACGTCGGGAATTTTCATAGTTTGTACATGTATTATTATTTTGTGTTGGTTTTAAATAAAGCAAGTGCTATTTTATATTTTGTTTAAAAAAAACAACAAACTTACATAATTAAAAAAATTCATCCATCGCAAATGAATGAATCCTCTTATTTAATTTTTTTTTGTTGTTTCAAAAATGTTCTTGCGTAAAATTAATTGCAATATTGTTTTTTTTATAAAATTGTAAAGAATTCAATGCAATTCATACCGAGTTGAAGCAATTACTAATTATGATATTATTACATTTGAGAAGATGGTTGAAATGTTGAAGGAGGTTGAGGAAGTTAATGCATAAGCTTTACATGCTATAAATTTTGAAGAAACAAAAGCCTTAAATAATATAAACTTCTAAAGAAAAAGCTATATTTAAAAGAGTTCAGAAAGATTTGTTTGAGTACATCATCTTCGCGAAATTTTTAATCGAAGACTTACTTTTGCTGCATTTTCTGTAATTTGGAGATTTGAAATATTTATTTATTTTTAAAGCGGAATGTCATTTATGAACCTTTCCCTATATTTGATGCATATAAATTCTATTTTTTAAAGTTATTCGAGTCTGATCTTATAAAAGAGAATCTCCTCTTTTTTATAGTACAAATGATTCATATTTGTAAAAGCAAAATATTGAAGATAAATGTTGTTTGCTTGAAAAATCTTTAACATCAAATGAACGGTTTGCTTTGGCTAAAGATCCTTTATGCATCTCAAAAATGAGCGGCAGCATTTTTTTCTTCTTAGATCCTTTTTTTTTCATATGAACTTCCATTTTTCTTTGCGTTTAGAAAATCATGATGTCAACAGATTTTAGCAATTATAAAAATAAAAAATTATTAGCTATGTCGTCAACACTTTCTTCATCGGCTGAAGAACGTTTGGAACGTAAGTTTTGTCGTTTAAATTGCATTTTGAATAAAATATTATTTTTAGGCGCTTCATTTATTCATTATCGAGAACACATCGAAGAAGGTGATACTGTTATTATTTATATTGACCCTAAAAATATTAAATCCATTGCTGTTCAACGAGGAAAAACTATTAGTATGAAGAATGGTGCACTGAGACACGAATTTTTAATTGGTAAACGGTAAGAGTTTCTTTTTTCAACTGATAAATAAAACATACATTTATATTTAGATATGGTTCTCGTGTTTCTGCTACTGCTGGTCATATTTTCGCTCTTCGTCCAAATCCTTCATTATGGTCCAAAGCTTTAGTTCGTCATACTCAAATTCTTTATGCTCATGATATTGCAACTATCATTCATCTCCTTGATATAAAACCTGGTTCGGTAATATGTGAATCTGGCACTGGTAGTGGTTCGCTGACCCACGCGCTAGCTGTTGCTGTTGGTCATAATGGCCATGTTTATACTCATGATATTGTTGAAGAAAGAGTGAAATCTGCTGAAAAATGTCTTCAAGAACATGGTCTCGGTGTTCATTCAACTGTTGATTGTCGTAATGTTTGTGAAGAGCCTTTCTTCGTATCAAATTCTTGTGATGGAGTATTTTTGGATCTTCCTGAACCATGGAAAGCTATCAAACATGCTAAAGATGCAATAAGTCGTAACCGTGGAGGACGATTGGTTAATTTTTCACCATGTATCGAACAAACATTACGGGTGGTTGAAGAACTTGAAAGAAATGATTTCCAGTTTATTGAAACTTTTGAACTGGTTCCGAAAACTTTAAAGGTAAGCTGTAACCATCATCAAAGAGTTTAACGTAAAAATATGTTTTAGATTGTAACAAGGAAACAAAGAACATTTGAATCTTTTGCTGATGAATCGTTATTTAAGAAATCAAAAGTAGATAAAGGTGAATCAATCGAAGAGCATGAAGAGAATGGAGCTGCTGAAGATTCTAACAAAGGGAAAATCAAAGTATTCACCAAAAAAGCACTCATTCCTTTTCCAACAGTTCAACCTACTCATTCTGGTTATTTAACATCTGCAACATTATTGCCATATTAATTCTTGTTGTTTACATTATTGTTCATTTTTTTGTTGTTGTTCTAAGTTATAATAAACTAGAGATAAAGCGAACTTCGGTCTTCATTCAAATTTTTGTACACATTTTTTTGTTCATAATGTTTAACCCATAGTTACTGTTTTATAATAAAATCTTAAAATGTTTAAAGCACCTCCAAATCAACAACTATCATCACCGCTATATGTATTTTCATACATTGCAAATTAAATTTACTTTCTCTGAATGTCTCTTCATGTTTATCCGAATTTCATTGCTTTATTTCTCTTTTTCTTTCAATTTTGTTTGTGAAAGTTGAAAAAACAAATTTACATAGAGGCACAGATGAAAATTGAGAAGATGGATATGGCAAAGAAAAAGATTAGTGTTTAGGATGCATAAAGTTTATAATCATTTTACCCGTTTAAAATAAAATCAACAAATAAAAATAAACATTGTAACGAAAAACAGTAAAATCAAGAAACGGAAGTTGCTTGAGCTGACGAAGAAGAAGTCATGGTTTCCATTTTGACAAATTTCTCCATATCATAAATAATTCTAACGATTAAAGAACAGCTCGGACATGTGGCAACATCTTCGCCCATTTCAAGCATTTCTCTACAGAAATTTTCAAGGATTATTTCTAACATGGTCGATATATATAAAAGCTGTAACTTACAAACTAATTTCAAATCGATCACCACAAGGACAAGGAAAATGATAAAGTTGATTTTCTTCATCAAATTCAAAATCTTCTATTTCAACTTCATCGTGAAAAACAGACATCTTAAACAAATAAATATATATATAATAAAGCTATTGTTGCACAATTATAAAAGCAAATTAAAGCTTTGACGTCATCGAAAAAAACTTAGAAAAAATTTTGTTGAAATTTTAAAAAGAAATTATCTCGACACGAATCAAGCTCCATCCAAGAAAGGCGCCAAACGAATGAGAACAAGAAAATGAGAGAACATGAAACTTTCATTTCAAAGTTAGATTTATTTTAACAAAAAGTTTTATTTGATTTGATTATTTTTTTTCTGATTTGGTCTAGTCAAAGCTATGCTTACGGCATTTAACATTGTACTGTTTTATTTCCCCAAATTAGTTCCAACGAGTGATTTCAGTTGAAGATTTTATCCTTTCTTTTAATTCTCACCTTACCTTTTACTTTTATTACGCGTTTTCGTTAATAACATTTTTAATGATTGCCTTTTTTTTAGCTATGACTCTAACACGAGAGTGTCCAACTACTCCTCGTAGATCTGCGCGCATTGCAGCAAAATCCACTGATGTTCCTGTAACACCTCAAAAATCTCCTTCACGAGCTTCTCAATCGCCAAGGAAACGTTCAAACAAGGCATCGACTCCATCAAAGCTAACTCAACCAGCTCCTGAAATTTTTGTTGAAGAACCCATTGCTACTCCGTCACCGAAGCAAAATCCTGTGAAAAGAATTCTTCTTCAGGATGCTAATGGATCATCAGAGGATAACGATGTCGTTCAGAAAATTCCTACTTCAGCCAAGTCTACTTCATCACTTAAGAAATCTCAAAGCGTGATTGAATTATCATCTGATTCTGATGACGCCGATGTTCTTCCAAAAGGTCTCAGCTTAACCAGATCTACTCCTTCACCAAACAAATCCCCTGTTAAAGAAACTTTCGTTCAGGAAGTGTTTGAGTTGTCAGATTCTGATGATGCTGATGTACAAAAAAAATCCAGTGCAACCAAGTCTACTCCATCAAAAAAATCTCCAGTTAAAGAATTTCTTCATGGATGCTCGGTTGATTCTGATGATGCTCAAAAAGTCCATAGCTCTACGAAGTCTTCTCCTTCATTGAAGAAATCTCCTATTAAAGAATCTTTTCCTTCCAATGAAAATGAATCTTCTGATGCTGCCGATGTTCAAGGAAGTCGCATCACAACTCCTTCATCAAAGAAATCTCCTGTTAAAGAATCATCTCCTCCCGAAGAAGTTGAATCAAGCGATTCTGATGATGCTCGAAATATCCAAAGCTCAATGAAGTCTTCTCCTTCATCGAAGAAATCTCCTCTTAAAGAATCTCTTCCTTCCAAAGATGTTGAATCAAGTGATTTTGATGATGTTCGAAATATCCAAAACTCAACGAAGTCTACTCCTTCATCAAAGAAATCTCCTGTTAAAGAATCTTTTCCTTCCAAGCAAAATGAATCTTCTGATGCTGCCGATGTTCAAGGAAGTCGCATCACAACTCCTTCATCAAAGAAATCTCCTGTTAAAGAATCATCTCCTCCCAAAGAAGTTGAATCAAGCGATTCTGATGATGCTCAAAAAGTCCATAGCTCTACGAAGTCTTCTCCTTCATCGAAGAAATCTCCTCTTAAAGAATCTTCTCCTCTCAAAGAAGTTCAATCAAGTGATTCTGATAATGATCGAAAGGTCCAAAACTCAACAAAATCTACTCCTTCGTCGAAGCTATTTCCTCTTAAAGAATCTCTTCCTTCAAATGAATCTTCTGATGCTGCCGATGTTCAAGGAAGTCACATCGCAACTCCTTCATCGAAGAAATCTCCTGTTAAAGAATCTTTTCCTTCCAAGGAAAATGAATCTTCTGATGCTGCCGATGTTCAAGGAAGTCAAATCTCAACCAAGTCAACTCCTTCATCAAAAAAATCTCTTCCTCTCAAAGAAGTTGAATCAAGCGATTCTGATGATGCTCGAAATATCCAAAGCTCTACGAAGTCTACTCCTTCATCGAAGAAATCTCTTCCGAAAGAAGTTCAATCAAGCGGTTCGGATGATGCTCGAGAGGTCCAAAGCTCAAAGAAATCTACTCCTTCATCGATTATATCTCTTCCCAAAGAAGTTCAATCAAGCCGTTCTGATGATGCTCGAGAGGTCCAAAGCTCAACGAAATCTACTCCTTCACCGAAGAAATCTCCTCTTAAAGAATCTCTTCCACTCAAAGAAGTTGAATCAAGCGATTCTTATGATGCTCGAAATATCCAAAGCTTAACAAAGTGTACTCCTGCTGAAAATTCCAACTTTTGGGTCCAAGATACTATCAATGATAGTCAATTTGATCTTGAACCTATGGACATAGACACATCTATTAAAGCTACGCCCCAAAGTAAAACATTTTAATTTTTCTCGGTCTAATCTTGTGCTTATTTTATAGGAAGTACCAAAGCTGATTCATCTATTCATGAAACTTCAGCTGTCAATGTACCTGAAGGATCTGTCGAATTTATTCCATCACCTAAGAAATCTCTTTCAAAAGAATCTTTGCGTAAAAAAGGAAGTGAAACACCGGTTCATGGACCTGTGAGTGTTGATTTTTTTCCTGTCAAGAATGCTGTTCATTTTTTCAAAAAGTATGTTTTTATATATATTGTTTCTGCTTTGTTACTGTTAATTTTTACAGGAGAGGCAAAAATTCTGCTAAAATGTTAGAAAATATTTCCCAATCTTATGCGGCAATTAATTCTCTGGGTTTTACTGGGTCCAAATTGGCTGATGAATTGATTGTTAAAGAGAATGATGATGAACTTATTTGGCAGCAGATCTCAATTCAAAATAAAATCACCTTTAAAGAAGTTCGTAAAACTCTCAAGCTTTTTGGTAATGCCTTATATCTCCCTGAGGAAGATATGGAAGAACATGAAAGTGAAGAAGATGAAGAAATCGATGAAGAAGTTGAGGATGATGATGCGGAAATGGAAAGCGATGAAGAACCTGTAAAGAAAAAGAAGAAAAGTCTTGATCTTTTTAATCTTTGGTTTGTTTTATATTTGAAAACTTAATATAAGTAATTATAATCTTTTTTAGTGAAAGTGATCTTAAAAATTTGGATGCTAAGCTGAAAGCCTTGGATGATGAGAATGAAGAGGAAGAATATATCGATGGCGAGGACGAAGATTCAGAAGTTGAGGAAGTAGAGAAATCAGTTCCTGTTTCTTCTAAATCAAAGAAATCCGCTGTTGACGATAAATTCTTCAGTCTTCATGAAATGGAAAAATTCTTAGAGGAACAAGAAACAATCGGGGATTTAAGTGACATTGAAGATGACGATGCTGATTTTGAAACTGACTATCGTTACAAAGACTTTTTTGAAGAATCTGCGCCTAAAAAGTTTGTAATTTTTTGTTCTAACACTATGTGA
Organism: Panagrolaimus kolymaensis; assembly: GCA_028622995.1. Classification (NCBI taxonomy): domain Eukaryota; kingdom Metazoa; phylum Nematoda; class Chromadorea; order Rhabditida; family Panagrolaimidae; genus Panagrolaimus; species Panagrolaimus kolymaensis. The sequence continues at coordinate 309,867 of JAJQJQ010000065.1, forward strand.
TTTCATATATTTTTAGGTCAAGTCATAAAAAAGTCCATTTCGAAGAGCCTGAAAACGAAGAACAAGATGGTGAAGAAGAATATGAAGACGATGATGATGATGAAGATGAAACTGCTCCTGTTCTTTTGGAAAACAAGAAAGAGGTTCAAAAGCCGGCAACATCTCATGAAGTTTCGCATGAAAAAATGATGAAGCTTGTTGATAAAATTCAATCTGAAAATTTGAATCCTCGTTCTTGGGAACTTTCTGGCGAAATCCAAGGTGATGATCGAGAAGTTAACAGTCTTCTTGAAAAATATGTTGAAGCTGATTTCCGTAAAAAGCAACCTCCAATTAATAGCAAAGAAAAAAGTGATAAAATCACTTCAATTTGTCTTCGTCGCTTCAAAGAAAAGGTACGTTAATAAACATGCTTGCAATAATATCTTATCTTCTTTTTTTTTCAGTTGTTTGATGACGTTGTTCGTAAATATCGTGAAGATGATACTGTTCAACCATACCGCAACCTTACAGTCGACATGAATGAACGTAAAACTTTGATGGATGTTTATGAAGATAAGTATCAATCAGCACAAAATGGTGAAACTGAGGATGCTGAAGATGTTGATCCACAAGTTAAAGAAATTCAAAAGCAGATGAATGAAGTTTTCTATAAACTTGATGCATTATCTCACTTCCAATTTGCTCCATCACGTGTATGTTTTGTTATTTATTGCTTTTGTTGTAAATGTGGAAATTTTAGGTTACGGAAGAAATTCGTATCGTCAAAAATATGCCAAGTATGCGTGCTGAAGAAGTTGGTCCTATGGCTACAGCTGGTGCAGATGAAAGTTTACTTGCTCCTGAAGAAGTTTCACGTCATGCTAAAGCTGCTCTCAAATCTAAAGAAGAACGAACATCTACTGATAAAGAACGTGAACGTCGGAAGAAGAAGAGAAAGCAAAGTGAAATGACTAAAGCTGGTAAAATGCCTAAAGTTGGAAAAGAACAAAAGGAAAATCAATCATCTTCTTCAAAGCCTGTCAAAAAAGCTAAAAACAAAGATTTCTTTGCTGAATTACAAAATACCACTTTGCGTGAAATCAAAGAAAAGAAAGAAAAGCTTGAAGATGGTGGAGCTTCGAAGAAACGAAAGAAAGCAAAAGACAGAAGTGAAACCGCTGCTAAATTTAAAGCTTAATCGTTGCATTGTTTAATGTTTATTCTTGTTGATTTTTTTTGAATCTTGTTATATTACTTGAATAAAATTTCTATGTTATTATGTTTTGATTCTTTATTCTTTTTGCATTTCTTGCTTTTACATTAGTTTCTTCTTTTGCAATTTTGCAACTTATGCATTCAATGCAATGCTTCAGAAAAGTCTCACAACAAGAAGAACAATAGCTCGTGGTCATCAAGATCCTTAAAAAAATAAGAAAAAGTTACTCAAAAATGTCTCACATAAATATGAATAATTCGTAAACAGCTTTTTTAATTTTTTTTTAGCAAAGTAAAGCCCGTGTTCTTATTTGCACATTCGAAGTTTTAGAAATAAAACTCTTTCATTATGGTTTTTATTATTTGCTGATTTGATTGTTGTTATTTTACTTATCGTAAGTGGATACTTTTATCCCATTAAAGAAAATCTTTAAGCAAAAGCATTGATTATGAAGTTGCAGTTTGGTCAGCCCATGTTAGCTGGAAAAAAGTATGTATCATAATTTTCAAAAATATAAATTCAGTGAAAAAGGAAAACTCATACTTTGTTACCAATTAAATATTTTTCATTTTTTGAATCCTTCACAAACGAATTCAATTGTTTCAAAATTCCAAGAAGCTTGGAATCTTTTAGTTTTCCCCTTTTTTGTGATGACACAGCTTCCCATAAATCTAATATTTGACTTGCGATTGCATCCACTAAAGCATCCTCTTGTGGAGTGGCACCATGAAGGCCTAAAAGTTGGTTTCCAGAGTAAAAGTTTGTCAAATCAAATTTTTATGCTTTTATTTTTTTCAAATTTATAATAAGTGTGAGAGTTGATTTTCACGTGCACTTTTTTCAAAAGCATTAAATCATAAAATAAGCAGCTGTTTTTTTAGCTTTGTGCAAAAATTCAAACCCAAAATGATATTCGATCTCTCTCATAAACAAAGAAAGTAGCGTTCAAAAAAGTTTTTTGCTTCCCATTTATTAGACTGACAAACAAGACAAAATCAATAAAAAAAAGGAATTCATAATTTGCAAAAAAAACTATGAATAACGAACGTTTGTTTATTAAAAGCCAAATTAAGAATAAACGCTTACCAACAATAGCAGAAATCCTTCGGCAAACCGCATGAGTTCCACAAGTTAAATCATTATCCATTGAAAAAGCAGGTAAAATTTCTGGTAATGATTTATTTGGAGATTTAACAGAAATTTCAGTAAATGGTAAAGCAGAAAACGAAATAATTTCTCGAATCAAACCCGCAATTGAACCCTGGTTCTTATGATAAAATACTAGTTGAGGAATTTCATCAATAGGCATACTGTCACTATAATTAATTAATTACAGTAAAGTAAATAAAATTAATCCCACAAAAGATACTAAAAAAAACTATGGCGTTGAAAATCTTTTTATAAATCAATGCGCAAACATAAAAAAAAACATGAAAAAATGAATTTTGTTTGTCCGCAAAAATTTTATGTGTAAAAAAAGTTTATTCACTTTTTTTTTGCACATTTCAGAAAAATGATTGTCGTCGTTCTTTCCTTTTTTTCGTAGTTGTCTTCTTCATTTTTGGTTGGAAGTCTGACGACTAACCAACGACGCGCGGGGCGCTGATAAACAATTTTTCTCTTTTTATTTTTCTTGCAACTTCACTGACAAACATTGTTTTTTTAAATGTTTGAATTGAATGGCGTTCAAGTAAAAAACGACACATAAACTTGACACAATGTTTTTTTTCAATGCCCCCAAGCAACAAGTTTTTTTTGTCAGCTTTCTTGTGGAAGGTGAAAAGCGTTGAGCTGTTGTTAGTTAGTTATTGATGCAAACAGCAAATGCTTAGAATTAAATACATTGCATGTTTTCGATTTTAATAATTTATAAAATATCCCAGAGAATTCTTAAGCTTGGATCAATGCGAATAATGTAAACTCTCATAGATCTATTAAAAACAAACAAAAAATATTATTATGTATAAAATTTAAACAAATTAAAAAAGACAACAACATTCAATGCGTCTTAAATTAACAAACACTCTAGCTTTAAACTTTTTTTATAAATAAAGGTTTAATTATATTTAACTTCAATAATGGCAGGTATGGGTTGTTGTTCTGGTGCAACGATATTTGAAACTTTCGTATAATTACTTTGAGTCCATTTAGCAGCTTTAGAAGAACAAAAAATGCAAAAGAAAATATTTGTGGTTAATAAAATTCCGCCATGAATAAACAGCACGATGGCAAAGGTTTCGGCAGTATTTTCAGGTGCAATAATTTCATTCAATAATGGCGTCAATAACATACATACACAATTAATAAATGAAATGTTTGCCATTGTAAAATGTGAATGTTGGCGCGAAACCATTTGAGATGATTTAAAAAAGCCACCTGAATTAAATCCCAAAATGCATGTGGAAGCAATGAGAAGGCAAAGGCATAAAGGTTCTTGAGTTTTTGGATCACAAAAACCTAAAATAATAAAAAGGCTTCCCATTCCACCGAGAGCGAAGGTATTGTAAATCCTAAGCTTTACATTATCATTAATAAATTTAATTTTATCGGAAGTTTGTCCAGCAAAAATTTTAATGAAAAACATTATTATTGGTGAAATAGCTGATGCCATTCCCGTTTGAACAATGGGTAAATGAAGAACTTTGTTAATATAAGTTGGCATAAATTGAAGTGATAGTTGAGTGCCCATAAAATTTCCAAATGCTGCAACAAAAATGGCCCAAATTGCAGGGTCTTTGTAAATTGCAGAATATGGAACTTTTTTTGAAGATGTTTTTTTTGCGGAGTAAATTGTTTCTTTACCAATCATAACTTTGATCAATTCAGGCTTCCTAACCATCGGGTGTTTATGGGGTTCATTGCGATGGTAAAGCATAAAATTAGTAAAAAGCAAAACCGAGATAATTCCATGAAGATAATAAACTGATTCCCATCCAAACTTTGAAGTACAAAGTTCACCTGAAATTGGCATAGTAAATATTGGTGCTATTTGGAGGAAACTTGATAAAATTGCAATAAAAATTCCATTTTGCTTTAACGTTGACCAATGAGATGTGATCATTCCCATTACGGGTAAACATGCTGAGAAAGCCATGCCTTGAACAAATCGAGCTCCAATCATTGCATAAAAATTTGTATTAGCTGCAGTTGGAACAAGCAAGGTCGCAATGGCCGAAATAAATCCTAGACTGCCAAATACAAATCGAGATCCATATTTGTTGAGTAAAACTGTGGTGGGAAATACTGCAATAAGGGCGCCAATGGAAACAGCAATAAAAAGGATGCTTCGTTGTTCACTGTTATAATCCAAATCTGGACGATATCCAAGTGACTCCCATTCATCGCCTAAAAATACACATGTAAAAAATGGAAGTTGACTGATAGCTTTTGAAAACTTACGTGTAAGGTTAGTAAAATTGGCAGGTTTTTCACCAGCCATACAAATAAAAGTAAAATTAAAAGTTAAAATATTGCTTAAAACGGATGCCAAACATAAAGTTGAGATAAACATAATTGTAAATCTTATCCTATAACCAAACACACATGTCGTATTTCCATCATCATCTTCATCATCCCCGCATTCACTTCTTGTCCATGAACGACCCGAAATGCTTGCAAGAAAACGTGAAGAACTTGTTGACTAAAATTTTTCGAATGAGTTTTTAAGTTATGATGGAAACTTTAAATGAAAGGAACTTACTTTTATTGATTTTTCGTCGTTTTCTAATGGAATTTTTAATAAATGATATGGAGCTTTTGGTTCATCTTCAACTTTTTGAATGGTAAATCTTGAATGCGCAGTAAAATAGCTTGTTTCTGGAGGAGCACCTTCCATTATAGAAAAAAACTACAGTAAACTTTTTGTTTATCTCTTAACAAAAGTTGTAAATGCAGATGGTGCAATTGATCACATGAATTTATAGTTTTGACTTTATATAGTTATTGTCCCAGGCGATGACTCAAATAAAACTTTAAAAAGTTTTTCTTTAAACTCCACCCATTTTTTTGTCCATAATTATATTGCCAGATGCAAGAGAAAAAAAATATCTACCAAATAAAAAAAGAAAACTGCAATTTAACGATATCTTTATAGGATAGTTAAACTTTTTGAAAACGATACAGTTCCTACTGTAATTTATTATTATAAAATAATTAGCAAAAATAAATATAAAAAGTTGCACAAAAATAACTTTTATCAATGAACACTTGGGTCTATCTTCAAGCAATAACTCAAACTTTATTTAATAATGTTTTCTGAGAATATGCTTACATATGTGTTAATAAAATTAGTTTTAGCAGCGAACGTAAAAAAAACAATGTTCGAAAGTTCATCGATAAATTTAATAAGTTCTTCTTTTACACCGGAAATTTATTTGTGTCTATTCTTCAATTTGCGTCATCACCTTTTTTGAACAGAAATTGCGCACATTTATATTTTTATTATGATCATGATGAAAGTGATAGTTTGAAAACAAATAATATCAAACGATCAAATATTCTTGGAATACTTACTACTGTCTGTACCATGAGTTTGTTATTTATCATTTACAAAGATATTATTTGAACGTTCAATTTTTCCTTTTTCTAATGACGCAAAATTTTTAAATTATGTTTTGTCATAAAATTTCATTTTCGAAAGGAGTTTATCGAGCATCGACTAAAGGTTAAACTAATGACAGTATCAATGCCACAGACATCACTAACAAATACATAAAGCGAAGAAATAAAATATTTTACGTTTAAACTATAATTTATGAAATTTTTGAAGAGTTTATTTAATTTCTATTACATCTGATCATGTGCGTCAAAAGTTAACCAAAATGAAGAAACTTAGTTCCATGTAATAATAAAAACAAAATAAAGCAAAAAATGCATCCAAAAAAAAAATTTAAAACGAAAGTGCTGCAAAAAAATCTGTCTAACGCGACCAAGAAGATCAGCATCACCATCAATTGTGGCTTTCAAAGATCACTATTTTGTTCCAAATTATTGCAAAGCAATTTTGTTGATGTCATTTTTTAAAAAGCAATTTAACAAAAGCGATTATTAAATAATAACAATGAATGGATGGGATAGATTTACAAATTTGAAGTGAATAAATTCTGTTTGAACTTTAATGCAACCTTTTTTTTACAAAGTATACGCTGAATAATAATTGTTGTTTCAAGTTAGGATTTTATAAAAAACATTTCGTGACTTCTGCAATCAAAACTAAAATTTACAGAGAGTTAAAAAAAAGCTTTGCGATAAATAGTAAATATTAAAAAGTCTAAAAAACAATGTATTTTGAAAAAAAGATTACAGCTTATATCAAAAAAAGCTGTATAAAAAAGAGTTATAGCAAAAAATAAGAAAAATAAAGAGGCTTCAGAATGAAGAAAAAAACTATTTTAATAATCCATTGTTGGTGGATCCATTCAAAAAAGCTGATACACCAAAATCATAAAAAAAAACTCATTGAGTCCGTTGTTATTTTGCATTTTATCGTCAAAATAAATATTTTATTTCTTTACCTTTCATTCATTTCTCAAAAACTATGGGAAAACTTTTCTAAATTTGCATAAATTTTCAGGAAGAAAAACCAACGATGCAAAGAATTTTCACTTTCTGTTGAAATTTCATTTTAGTCACACGTTGCTTTTTGATTGTTTGCTTGCTGGTCGTCGTCGCCTGTCAAAAATCTTCATTATGCCGCCGCCTAAACCGGTAAGTTTTTTTCTCTCTTTTCTTTTTCTTTTTATTCATCGATAACTTTTATAGGAACGTTCATCAAAAAGATCTCATCGTGGTCGTAGTCGTCGTCGTCAGGAAACTCAAATTTCCATCAATGATTCATCAACTTCAATCGAACCTGCTGCAAGAAAATCAACGATTTTTGCTGGTTTCTTTATTCTTTTTGCATTTCTTGCTGTTGCGTTAGTTTCATCTGTTGCTACTTATGCTGTCACCGCTTCTATGTATCAATGCAATGCTACAACGTCAGCACAACAAGAAGAGGAACCGCCAATTATCTTTGCAATTATTCAATCACTCGAACAAAAGTTTGAATATTGGTTTGAGTAAGTTTTATATATTCTTTATATTCTGATCATTCACTTGTTAATGTCTTTAGAACTCCTGCGTTGCTTGATAATGTTACTGCTGCGCCTGATAATGTTACTGCTACTGATAATGGTACTGCTTTGCCTGATAATGGTACTGAAAGCGTTTCAACAAGTTCTTCAAATCCGCTTGATAATGTTTCTGAAACCACTACTACTTCGTCCGATGCTTCAACTTCAATTCCTCTATGTGATTACTTAGATCCTACACCACCTGGTGGATATCCTGTACTTCCTGATGATCAAAATCCATATCCTCGTCCAATCAATCCTGGCCCATGCATTAGTAAAGATGGTATCATTACAATCAACACTCAAACTCTTGATGATGATGAAAAAGAACTCGTCCGTCGCAAAACTCTCAATAACACTTTCATTCCGCTTTCAAACAATGTTGAACGAGATTAATTTATTATTATTAACTCTTTGTTTTATGTATTTTGCATACTACTTTAGGATGTGCATGATTTTTTATTTATTCTCTTTTAAAAAATAAATTTGTAATGTTAATGAATTTTGTTTGAAGGTGAAGCTTGATATTTCAAATTTAAACGACCAAATGTGTTCCATTTAGCTTTCTTCTTTAGAATCAGTTAAAAACAGACATTTTTCCAATAAAATTGCTGCGACAATGTATTACTAATTTTTCTTCTGCTTTTGAATTTGAAAAATTAGTTAAAGGATTGTAAATCTATTAATAAGCTTTAACTCAAGTCTGAAGAGTGACATAATTACAAGAACCCGTCATAAAATTATAATGTTTTTGGAAAAACCTATGCCAATTGTAAAAATGTATTTGCAAAAAACAGTCTTTTAATCTTTTTTTATACGGAAAAACTTGTTTATAAAAATTATTCTAAGCATAAACTCCATGAATGTTGTTGAGTAATTTAAAATAATAAAGAATCATCTGCTAAGAAACATTATTAACCACCTGTTTTGCAGAATGGAAAAAATAAAATAAAAGTTTTTTTGATTATTTGGCTTTGACGTCTGTACATTAAAAATTTAATAAGAGTTGCTGGCTGCTGCTTTCTTCAATGGCAGCAAATAATATTCCAGATTTGATATTATTTATTTGGGAATTAATTTTTGGAATTCTTCATGGAAGTATGTGTTATTTTATTATTCGAAAAAAGGTTGCTAATAATAAGCTTTATTGTTCACCATTTTACAGCTTTTATCTTTGCATTGCATTCATGGATTTTGTTTATGTTTTAAATGTAAGCAAGCTTCAAAGATAAGAAAAATCTTAAATGTTCTTGAAACAAGACAGTTTATCTATTTTTAGAATGAGTTTTGTTCAAAAATAGCTCGACTTGAATTTGCACAAAAATTTTATGAGGATATGACATTTCTTGCTTCATTAATGTATTTCCTCTCTGCATATTCATCCACGGGTGAATTGGTTGGTCATACTTTTATTGCGGTGAATCGATATTATGCGCTTAAAAATGCTCAAGTTTCTGAATATCAATGGTCCAAGCGAACCACGAATATTCTTTGTGCATTAATTTTTGTTATTCCATTTATTCTTTCCATTTATCGATTACCTCAAGATGTTAGATATAATTTTCCTAAATCTGGATATCCATCCATAACGTATACTGATCCAGTATTTAGTAAAGTATGTAAATGCAAACTTGAAACTTTTTTTGTAAAACTTTGAGTATCTTTTTTTTAGATTATGTCACTTGGAAATATGGTTATTTATGTTGTTGTTTTTATTCCATCGTTCATTTCCACAGTTTTAGCATTATGGAATTATCGAAAGATTAGGAAACAAGTTCATATTAAAAATACTTCCACCAAACATGAAATGAAATTATTCAGTAAGGTTTTGTTAAATTTTTATTGCGATTTTTTACCATCTAACAAACAAATTTGCATCCATTCCAAATACCAATAATTTTTATTTTTCAGTTCATTCCCTTTTTATGTTTGCATGTTTCTTTGCTCGATTTGCTTATCAAATAACTCTTTTAATTGGAAGTTACACCAAAAATGATTTCATTACCCAAACCGCGCAATTTGTTATTGCTAATGTTGCAAGCTTTTATGCTTTTGCGGGTTCAGCATTTTTACTTATTATTAGGTAATATTTTTAGCATTTAAAAATTAAAACTAAAATTTTTTAGTTCACAAGTTCGCATTGATTTTTTAAGCTTTTATCATATTGTCAAGTATGATCCTACTTCTCTACAACAGACATGGACTTCCTCATCCCAATCTTGATATTAAAATTATATTTTGAGATTCAGCTAATTCTATGAATTGGGATTTAAATTTTTAGTGATTATGTATTCATTGAAACGTGTAAATAATTCAGTCTCAAAAAGACTATAAATATTAAATTTTGTGTCAGCTCTCCATAAATTATTGTAGCTAACTAAATTTTAACATCTGTTATTTGACTTTCATGCCTTTTCGTTTACATACATACAAATTAGATTTACGGGTTCACAGAAACTAATTGCAAAAGACAAATACATTTATTTCATTATCAAGATTTTAAAAACATTACAAAAAAATACGTTATAAAAAAGGTTTATTACATTTTAGGTGAACTTTTTATGGTTGACATTGATTTTTCTTTTTCCATACCAACAGTATCACCTCCGGGCCCAGGTCGAGCTCCATTAATATTTTTTCCTTTGATTTTTGTTGTTGGAACTTTAACATCGTCAGGAGCAGCAGCAGATGATGATGGACGAGATTGTGGAAGCTTTGACATTTGATTTTCAATATCAGCGATAGCTTCAAGAACTTTGTTTGCAATAAGTCGATAATCAGGTGATGTTTTACGAGATGCTGTCATTAAATAAGTGTTGATGGCATAAAATTGAGGAGGACTTTGACGAAGAAGTAAATATGCTGGACAAAATGGTGATTTGAGATATTTCACTACCTGAAATAGAAAAAACATGTTAGTTGATAAATTTTCAAGATGAGTAAGCATTCCCGCTTTCAAGTACATATACAGCGATATCATATAAATACTATTAAGCTTACTTTAGGATTTTGTCGGAATGTCCATGGAAGAGGTTGCATTGCATTATCGGTATCATCAAAAAGTTCAACAGCGACATACAACCATCCAATTAAATCATCAAAACGAGTTTGATCCCTTCCTTTTTGAGAGTAGCCACTAGCCCATTCAGGTGTACCACGAAATGAACAAACTGTTCGAGGTTGACGATTCTAAAAACAAAAATTTTAATAAGCATTTTGGGTTACTATCGTTTTAATAATACACATACCTCACCAAAAAACCCAGTATACATTCGAACCATTCCCAAATCAAAGAGTACAACAAATGGCTGCTTTTTTGAGAGGATTCCCATATTATCAGGCTTGAGGTCTCTATGTAGTAGTCCCTGAACGTGCATATCAAAAATTCCCTTTAACATCTGAAGCATAACATTTGCAACTCTCCACTTTCTTTCTATTCCTTTTGTTCCTTTCACATAATCCATTACAGGTATTTCAGCTTTTTCTAAAACCATAAATTCCATTCCTTCACCATTTTGATCAGCTAGCATTCCTTTATCCAGTAAACGAACAATACTTCCACGTGTGTTCTAAAAAATAAAGATTTTAGTTGGTTAAAAAGACACTGTTGATTATGATTATACGCATCATTAGTTTTAGACCAAATTAATGCAGCTATCGAATGATTATGTCTTTGATTTTGTATCACATTTTCATATTGAACTTACTTGTTTATACATTTTCTCTAAAATATATCCTTCCCATTCAGCTGTTTGATTTCCAGCATCATTACCAACAGATTTTGCAACTTTAATAACTCCATTAACACCTGTTTCAACATCTTGTACAGCAAATACAACACCATAAGTTCCTTCATTAATTGTTTGAGTAACTTTCCATCGTTTATTGAAAGGAGCAATTGAACGTAAATGATTTGCAAGAGCATGTTTATCTTTATCATCATTTTCATTGCCTTCAGCTATGGCTTCTGCAGCTTGTTCAGGATCAAGAAGCTAAATAATAAAAGATAAAAAAGAAGTGTAAAAAATGGCTGACTTACTCCAACAGCATGAGCAGTAACTCTAGTTCGAGTTCGTCGCTTTGCATCAACATTTACGCAGCTTAACTGAAATAAAGCTATTGATAAAAAAATATAAGAAGTAAAAGCACAAACCTGATCGTGTGCAGCTTGTTTCATTAAATTTTGAGTTCGTCTTTTTGATTGTCGTTGTTTTCTTGCATCAGCTTCTGGATCAACTTTAGATTTGGAACCTTGAGAAGTACTTCGTTTAGTTTTTGATCGAGCCTTTTCATCACTTTTACCATTGCTATTATTATTTCCAGATCCACCTTGTTTTGAAGCTTCTGTTCCTCCTGATTTACCACCACCACCAGCTGTTTCGGTCGCATCAGGAGCAATTTTTGAACTTTTTGTTATTCGATTGTCACTTTTCATTGAAGATTTGATCCTTTGATTTGTTGTTGTTGCTTCAGATTGAGATGTTCTTGAAGATGAAGATTTACTTGTTAAATTTGCTGCTGGTGACATAAAACTTGCCAATAATGGCTTTTTTCTTGATTGATGGAGGCGTTGTTTAAAATTTGAAAAAAGGAAGAACAATTAAATGCACTTCCTTCAAAAACGATGAGAAAAAGAATGGGCATGAAAAAAAGTGAAATGGAAAATGAAAGGAAAATTTGAATCAATGAAAGTTTGATTGCAGTGTAATGAAATTGGCGCCAAATTTATTAATTGCTTGCAGCAAACAAAACCAATAAAATGCTTCGCCTTCGCGATTGTATGAGAAAAAAAAAGTTGTTAGCTTGGGTGTTAGATAGATTTTACAAATATCCTAACTTCATAAATGGCTATCTCATTGAATAATGTTGTGATGCAGCACTGTTTTTATTTTTTAACGTTTATTGTCTAACTACATTCTTTAATTTTTCTTTTTTATTAAAAGTTTTAAAAAAATATTATTTTGGAAAAAGCGGTTACAAAAAAATATTAAAATTAAAAAGATCATCTTTATAAAATTAAAAGTTACTACAAAATACCCGTAGTCTTTTATGTTTTCCTCACATTGATATAATTCTTTTATAAAAATTATTTTCAAAATCAAGTTGTGGTTATTTTTTCTTCTTTATTTTTCTTAGTTGGATAATCGAGGATTGTTGTAAAATTATTATTTTCGGGTTCTTTGATTGTTGTATTGTTGCGCGAAAGAAGTGTGAAACTGGCAGGTTCGTCAGTTGCCATATAATAGAATAAACCGTTGGACTAAAATTTTTTATGAATAAACTTTGCTTCCATATTAAATTACTTACAAAAAGAATTAAAACAGAGAAGAATAAAAATATGGTTCTCCATTGGCTTTTATCTGAATCATTGTCAACTAAAAGGAAAACCAAAGCTGGGGCAAGAAATAAGGTCAAACATTTAATAAATTGGATGTTTGAAATAACAAAGCCACTGTATTGTCTGAAAATTAATGGAAAAACTTATGATGATTTCAAGAACAGCGTTACATACCTTGAAACAAGAGAGCCACATTTATAAAAGCCACCACAATTAGCACCAAAAAAGACATTAATCATAATGAAAAGTAAAACGGTTATCAAGGGATATTCATCTGGAACGAAACCAATAACGGCAAACATGCAACCGGGAATAAACAAAGCAATGCTATTAAAAACAACCATTTTGCTACGTTCATTATAGCCTCTGCAAAAAAAAATTTAAATTAAAACTTATACATAGACCACCTTGTCCTGCATACTCACTTTAATTTATCACTTAAATATCCAGAAAGAAGTTTAGTTGGAATGTGAAAGAATGCAGGCAGAGCTCCTAATATTCCAGTTTTTGCTACACTATAATGCAGCACATTATTAATATATGTTGGCATATAAGTTGATAAAAATACTGCTGAACCTATATCTGCTAAAGCATTCAACCATACTGTAAGAACTACGGGATTTGTTATTATTTGCCGATATGGTACATATGAATCCATATTTTTATGTGCTTCAGTTTTATTTCGATGAATTTTTTCTAATTCTGTGGATGAAACTTTTCTATGCTTTGCAGGATTATCAGAGTAAACGCAAAACCAAAGAATAAATAAAAATATTGAAACAATTCCATGAGAATAATAAACTGATGGCCAACCAAATTTCGATTCGCATAACTATAAAAATAGGGAGTATAAATAAACGTTGAAAGAGCAAAGTTTAAACTTTAAAGACAACTTTTTTTTTGCAATCAAAAAACGGAAGTCGTAAAATGTTGCTCATTTTTTTTGATCAGAGAATGGTTTCTTTTTTTCGTGAGAATTATAGAGGGAAGGAAATTTTTCAAGAATCATACGATTGGTTTTTATGTTTATTAAAATGGGTTTGGTTGGAAAAAAGATTTATTGCATTCATTCGTTGAAACTCTACTTTTTTTTTAATAATTAAATAAAAATTTTCAAGAAATTTAATGACTTTTTTTGAAATTATAAAAACGTAGCTGGCCTAAAAAAACCAAAAAAGTTGACTAGAATCTTAAAAAAGATAAGAACTTTTAATTACTGATGTTGTCTGCTTTTTAAAAAATGGAATAATTTTTTAAATGAGCTTAACTAAGGTAGAAAATTCTTGGACAAATCAAATAAAGGTCAAAAAAACCCTTTTTTAGGTTTTTGATACAAAAAAAATCAAAAGTCAATTAAGTTGCTGCTGCGTCATAGGTATCAAAATCCCATTGCGTCAATTATGATCGCCCAAAAAAAAATATTGATACGAGGCTCTTCCAAAAACATAAAAAAGAAGAACAAGAATCATTTCACGTTGTTATTTTAGAGTGATTTTTATTCGTCAAACAACCAAAATTGGTGGTAGAAAGGTTTTATAAAAATCGTTAATAATTGTTTTTTTTTGAAAGTGCATTTGCGAAATTGATCAACAAAAATAAAAAAAATAAGAAACAACAAACTTTTTTCTAACACTCTTATTCCAAACCATATATTTCCCTGATATTAGAAAATCACTTACAGCTCCTGCAACAGGATTAGTAATCGACGAAGCAAGAGATGAGAAACAAGTTAAAACAGAAATAAATATTCCATTTTGTTTCAATGAAGCCCATCGAGAACATAAAACTCCAATGGCAGCAAAAACAGCAGCATAAGAAATTCCTTGGAAAACTCTTAAAACAATAAAATAATAAAACCCTTGTTCAACTGCGAGGGGAATCAGCAAAGTTGCGAATGCAGATAATAAACCAGCGAAAAGAAGAACATAACGAGCACCAAATTTAGAATATGCAACAGTAAAAGGAAATGTTGCAAAAAGGGATGAAATGGCGACAGCCCAAATCAAAGATGATTTTTCATGTTGGTTATAATAATATTCTGGCAAAGATTTAGAAGAAACATGAGAAGCATTATTGTCAAAAGTAGCAAGCGATTGAACAATGGCTTGATCAGATGCTGTTGGTTTTTTAATCATACAAATAAAAGTAAAATTTAATGAAATCATATTTGAACAAATTGAAGTCAAGCATAAGCAACCCAAAATTAAAATAAAATATCGAAATCGATGAGCAAAAATTTTTTGTTTATTCGAAGTTTTGGAAAATTCCACTGATTTTGTCGAAGATAATGGTGGCGGCGATGGTCCTTCAATGAAAAAATCAGCTTTGGAAGATTCAACATTTTCAGGAGCAATCATTTTTTTTTGTTTTTGGAAAAGAAAGAATTTCTAAAAAAATTTTAGTCTTTGTGTGTTTGTATTTATACCTTCTTGATGATAGACAATTCCCTAAAAAAATTGTTTGTACTGTAATTTCTTCCGCCACCTCTTTTCCCATTTATGTGTTTTTGGATAATAAAAAAAGGGTTGCTGGTCCTTCCCCTTCCATATGAAGAAGAGGTAAATTTGATCGATGGATGACATTTGATGACTTCATAAAAAAAATCAAAAATTTATTTTATTATTTCTTCGTAGTAAAAAATGATGGAAGCAAGGTATAAATTTCTTTTTTTTCTTTTTTGTTATTTCAAGAAACACGTTTAATTAAAGAAACTTAAATGGAAAAATAAACAACATATATTTTATTGAAAGATAAAAAGCTTTTCAAATTAGTTTGCTATTTCGGCTCAAGTAAAATTGCGTTGCATACTTCTCTAAGTACACAATTCGCAGCAATAGATCCATCCATCTAATACAATTCTCTAACAAACGGCGAATTAATGTTTAAAAATTCAATCCAAAAAAAGCAAAAACGATAAGACATTTCCCAGAGCATTGGATATTAAAAGGTTTAATTCATAAAACCAAATATAATATTTACAGTTACGAAGAAACACATCAAGAATAGTAAGGTTTGACGTTTAGAAACCATACAAAAGAAATCACTCAAGCAAGTTTCAATGCGGTAATTTTTGTTTCATAACTGCTAGTAATTTTCTTCTTCTCTGGTGGTGTTTCTTCATCAATTAAATTTTATTATCGAAAAGGGTTTTGAATAGTATAAATGAAAAAAAGATTTTTTACCGCTCTTTTTTGGGTTCAAAAACAGCAAAAATAAAAACAAATCTCATTGAATCTCGTCTGGATTATTGTCGTGCATCGCTGACATTCACTCTTTTGTCGATTTGCAAAAAATTCGATGAAAAGTTTTTTCATCGATGTTTCTTTCCATTTTGTATCAGAAAAATATTTGCGAGCTTATTTTTTCGATTTGCAACAAAACTTTCTGATTGCAGCTTGCTTTTATTCCCGCGTTGAATTCGATAATATTTGTTTCCCTTTTTCTCCCATAAACTTTACTAATTTTATTTCATTTTTTAGTGACTCGTTCAATTGATACTCAACATGTCGTCACATCTTTCAATGTTCGCTCTTACTGGAGAAGATGCAGCTAAAATGATCTACTGTGAAACCCATAATGGTGGTACCAATCTCAACTTTCAAATGGAACAATACACCTTCATGCGTCGTACTGATGGCTCTCACATCTTCAATCTCAATAAGACTGCCGCAAAGATCCATCTTGCTGCTCGTGCTATTGCTGCCATCGAAAATCCTGCTGATGTTGCAGTTGTCTCTGGCCGAACTTATGCTCAACGTGCTGTCTTGAAGTATGCTGCTCACACCGATGCAACACCTATCTTTGGTCGTTTCACTCCTGGCTGTCTCACCAATCCTGCTCAAAAGAACTTCAAAGAACCTCGTCTTCTTATTGTCGCTGATCCACGAATTGATCATCAAGCTGTCACCGAAGCTTCTTATGGAAACATCCCTGTTATCAGCTTTGTCAACACGGATTCTCCTTTGAGATTTGTTGATATTGGTATTCCATGCAACAATAAGGTATGTCTCTTTTTTAAACTAATAAGCTTTTAAGCATTTGTTTGGTTTTAGGGTGTCAAATCCATTGGTCTTCTCTTGTGGCTCCTTGCTCGTGAAGTTCTTATGCTCCGTGGAAAGATTTCTCGTCAAACTGGATTCGTTCTTGATAACAAAGTCATCATGCCTGATTTATACTTTTACCGTGAAGAACAAGAAAAAATCGAACAAGAAGAACAAATCAAAGTTAAACAAGCTTTCAACGACGCATTCGATAACCAAATGGATGCTAATCAACAACAAACGGTCGAAGAAAGAATTGCTCTTGAAACTGCACCAATTCAAGATTGGGTATGTTTATTTTGCTTTTTAATATCATTAATTTACAATAAGTTTTTAGGCAGCTGCATCATGGGATAATCAAGCACCTGCTGTTGCTCCAACTGGTGGAAACGATTCGACTACTCCTGGATCTGGTGGCGCTGTTGGCTGGTGAACACTCAAAGTTCTGCATCAATTTCTTCTATTTGTTCACAAACTTATTTCCTTTGTTTGTTGTTATTTGAATGTTTTTAAATAAATTGTGTTAAACTTATTTGTGTCTCTGTTTCATTTTTGTGTTTCAACATTTTATCTTCTTTTTGTTTGTTGAACAAACTCTAGATTCAGAAAATAGCAAAGCTCACACACCCTTTAGAAATAGTGATTTGTTTTGTCTCTCGTTAAAACTCACATTGATTGCAACTGGAGAGATAATCCTTTAGGTAGGAAACATTTTTGTTTCAATCGATTCACTTTATTAACCATTTTTTGTTTTGTTCAATTTTGATATGCGACGGCCATCCAGAGGTAGCTTTGCTTCTCAAAAAGTTTTATGGTTAAATATTTTTGTTTGTTTCAGCTTACATAAAACTTGATTATTGTACTTTTATATTATGTTTGACATTTTCCACCATATTAACTTATTCCATTGTTTCTTACTTTATCTCATCAAAACCATTACCACAAACACTTTCAACTCCATTGACTGGAGCTACCATTGCAAAGAAGCCGTCGATTTGCTTGCTTGAAGATTCTGTTAATTGTGTTCCACCTTTCGCTCATTTTGATAGCAAATTTCGAACAGCTCAAAAATTTAATCTTAGCGCTTGTGTTATTGAAAAAAGTATGTCCACGGTTTTAGCTGCAATGATGTGTTTGCTTCATAATGAAATGGAATTCAGAGACAATAAAAGAACTCTTACGTCTGATATGTGGGAAAATAGGTTCAATAAAATGTTTGAAGGCCAAGAGTTAATGAGATTTTGCAGGTTTTGTAAAAACAAAAATGAATACAAATCAATCAAAGAATTAACTTCTAAAACTAAAAGCAAAATTGATGAATGGAAGTTTTTTGCAATTGTTCGAGATCCAGTTCAACGATTTCTTTCTGGTTTTGTTGATAAATGCGTTTTGTAAGGTTTATTTTTTAGAAGACTTTGATCGGTCTAAAGAATAACAAAATGAGGACTTTTTTATATCTACACCTGCTATTTATAACTAAAAGACAAGCTTTGACTAACAAATAAGCTGCTTTATTTAATAATCATTTTAATCTTTTATAATTCTCTTCAAAGCCTCCAATATTTCAGCGAAAAGAAACGTGAGATGCTTCCAAATAAATGTTATGGTTGCGAACAAAATCTAACTTGCTTTTTGAAAGAAGAATTCACTCGAGCAATGGCATTGAGTCAAGGAAAATACAATAAATGGACTTATGAAGATATTCATTTCTTCCCTCAAAATTGGTAATAACTTTTCCAACATAATTCAAACATTTAAAGTGATATTTAGGCATTGCGAATTCCATTCAAATTTCAATCGAATTAAAACAATTCGATATGAAACACATACATTGGAAGAATATGGGAGGATGTTGGATAAAATTAGTGGAATTTTAAAAAGCAAACATGTTTCAAGCAAAACGATTGATGGCATTAAAAAAGAATTATTGGAAGCTCGTCAAACTCAACATTCAACAGCAAAATCACCCGAACGAGAATATTACACATTGGAATTAAGGAAAAATAAGGAGGCTATGGAATCATTAATTCGATTATATTATTATGATTTTGTTTTATTTGGTTTTCCATTGCCCAAGGAAATATAAATTTAATAACTTCATGAACCAGTCACAATTCTTTGACAACACCCCACTTAATTATGGGACACTTTGTTATGAAAGGCAATTATTGCTTTAAAATAAATGCATATAAAATTTATTCATTATATCCAGTATTGGTTATGAGATAAACCCATGAAGTTCCATGTAAAATTTAAAGTGTTGTACAATTTTGTTCGATAAAATTTTCTGGTTCTCCAGTTGCTCATTCAATGAAATGAAACGTAGTTCCATCAATCCAATCATTTGCTGTTACAAGAGTATCTGCACGAATTTATGAACCTATTATTGTGTTTTCACAAAATGGTAAAGATTCTGTAAAAAGTAAGGTTTTGGAATGCTTTAAAATATCAAAAATCTTTATCCGCGGTTACATGCATCGTTAAATACAACAGAAATCGAAGCTAAACGACCCGCCAAAAGTTTTTTACAAGCAACAACTTCAGCTTCTGCAAAAACGGGTTAATTGAAAAATAAAGCAAGAATCTTATTCCATTCGATGCTTCCATTGGGACAAGTAACAAAACCATATAAAATAAATGAAAAAAGTCTAAACAATATCAAACCCTTATGTATTTGATGATAAAGGAGCACCAATAAAGTTAAAGATTATGTAAGACTCTATTATGGGCTTATAAGTAGACATGATTTAATGAACTGTTTTTGCAGAAAATAATGTAAGTAAAAAATTAACCATGAATGGCGGTAAAATATTTCTTGAAAATAATAACAAACGTCGGCAAAACATATTTCAAAATAGTAAATAGTATTGATACCTTTTTTCAATTTCGCAACTTCCCCATTTACAATACAATTGCCGAAAAATTTGCATGATTTTTTTTCATTTTGCCAACAACCTTCATTTTCGTATAAAAGGCTTGAATGCTTATGAAAAATCATTCATTCTTCGACGAATTGCTTCAACTTGAACGGTGCTTCTTCTTCTCTCTCATCTCTCAAACATCATGGCTGATCGTTCTGCATATATGGCTCCTGGTGGCAGTGGCGGCGGTGGTTCATATGGTGGCTCTTCCGGTGGTGGCGGAGGTGGATATCAACGTGAAGAATATGCCTTTGGTTCATCATCTGGTGGCTCAACTGGTGGAAACTCAAGTGCTCCTGATTCGAACAACAATGGTGCTGGATCCACTCCTGGTGTTACCAAGCCACGCGCTGATGTTTCCTGCTATCTTGGACCCAAATAAGAACTTCAAATTCATCATGATCATGCTCTAATCAATCTTCTTCGTCTCTTCCACATCGTCATGGTCTTGCTCGTCGTCGTCGCTCTCGTCTCCTTCTCTTCCTCTCTAATATTAAATTGTATTTAATCCGATTTTATATGTATTTTGTGAAATCTAAATAAATTAATTTTCCAAAAATTTTCTTTTTTTCTTTTGTAACTACTTGAGTGTCTTGGATTGTGAATTACAACAACTTTGGATAACCAAAATACACCATATAACTCTTTTGCCTAATTTACTGAGAAGATAAGCAATGCAACGGTGATTTACACTCAATGGAAATACTAATGTAACCGCGGATGAAAAAAAAAACTAAAAACCAACAAAATCCTATTGTAAATATATGGAAATAAAGTGTTACAAATTTTTATAATTAATTCTATTTTATGGAATTTTTACAATTGAATTTAAATGAATCAGTTAATTTACTTCTAAATAAATCAATCCTTATTTGATATGATTGTGGAATGTGTATCGCTGCTGCTGCTTGACAATTTCGGTACATTATTCTTTTCAACTTCATTTTCTTCTTCATTTATTGTTGTCACATTTCCAACTGCTTTCTTCCTCCATTCACGAACTTTTAAAGCATTTAATGTGGATAAAAGATCAGTTGCAAGTTTACGCTTCATATCTTGTGACATTTTTCCTGGTTCATCAAGATTTCTCGAAGCATCATGGGTTGAAGAAAGGCTATAATTTCGAGATAATTTTGGTGGTGGAACTTGCGATGACCGATGAAAATGTTGCAGCCTAGATTTATGATCATTTGATAATGAATTTGGTTTGGGCGTCGATGAAGAGGAAGAAAAATTAGTTGCTTCAATATCTTCCGAATTTAAAGGAGATGGGTATCGAAGATCAATGATAGCTGTATTGCTTCGTTTTAAACGCGGGTTTTCTCGAGCTCGATGAAAACATGTTTGATCAAACATTTGATTATTCAACATGTAATATTGTGGGCCTAAAAAATGGTGGCAAAATTAAAAATTTTAGAGCGAAAAACAAGGGAATTAAAAAGGTTTTTCACATCATCAGAATTTAGAAGGACAACAAAAATTTAAAAAAATTTCTATTAAACATTGGATTTAAAAAAAAGGAATCACGAAATAAAATTTTTGGGTACGAAACTACTATTTATTTTTATTTTCATTAAAAGGGACACGAAAAAAGAAAGCTAAAAGTTAAAAAAATTTAATTAAATATTAGAAGTTCACGTCTAATGAAGAAAAAAACCCCCCACGAAACCCATTTTTTTCTTCATAGAGATCTCACACTTGTCATAAACGTGACCTTATTTGACGACATTAAGTAAGTGCAAAAAAGGAAGAAAATGGAAACACCCACCGGCAAAAAATATGGATGCAATAATGGAAAAGGTTTTAATCTTCAAAAACAAAAAAAGATTATGAGTATACAAAAATTGTTTCTTTGGGCTTTTTTTAGAAACAGGTTGAAACGAAGCACATCAAAAAAAAAGTCAAATGATTCTGTTTTCCTTTTTTTGATGTTAGAAAGTTTTTATCCTTTTCTTTTAATTTAAATGTTAAATTCAGATAAAGAAAACATAATGCTATTCTTCAAGTTTTTGAGGGTCTTTAAAGAACCAACAACAAAGAATAGAAAAAGTTAAAAATGATAATAAAAAAAAAGAATCATGTTTAAAAGCATTTTTGCTTGGCAAAATAAAAGGTTATTGTTTTCCACTACAAGAAAAAATCTTGCAAGTTTTATCAAGAAAAAAAATGAAACAAAAGCAATTAAATGGTTTTTATTACAACATAAAAACCGCACAACCACAATATCTTTAATGGAAGCATTGATAAGAAAGGGGTAATGGAATGTGATTGCTTGCTTGCTTACCTGAAATTGGTTTTTCACATCCTGAACATTTAACACATTTCCTATGCCATGAACGATCTAATACAATTACTGATGTTGGGTCAAGGGATTTTTTACAACCTAAAAAATCAAATATTACGATAGGCAGTCCAAAAGTGAGAACCGATGTGTCGAGGACTACGATAGTACTTTGATCATCCATTGAAGCCTGCTTATTTACGTAACTAAAAAATCACAAAAAGTATTGAACTTACCAAAACATTTCTTTCTTCTCTCTAATCGTTCTTTATATTCCCATTCAAGTGGATTAACACCATAAGCAAAATTAGTGCACAAGATTACTATGTAAAAAAACAAAAGGCTGTTCAGGAAAAAACTTTTAGACGGTTGAAGAGATTAAATTTTAATTGATTTGGCTTTTAGACGGCTAATGAGATTAAATTTTTTTTATTGATTTCAATAAATTATTTTATATGTTACACTGAAACAAACAGCCGCAGCACCGTCTTCGATTTTTAACAGTAAAAAAATTTTTGGTCCGACAATTAGTTATATTTAAATTTTTTGCTTAAAATACCTTTTTTCAAACATGCTTTGTTTCAGAAAACAATAGAAAATTGGAAAAAAAAACTAAAAATTTTATTTTGTAATTGACCTTATAATTATTATTTTTTTCAATTTTCACCAAAACATTTTTTTCATCAATAATCTTGCGAATATACGAGTTGCTTTTACATCTTATCTAATCAAGAATAAAACAAAATTTTTAATTTTTAACATTTTTAAAAAAATTTTTCAATATTAAATAGTTGGTAAAGAAGTTGGGTAATAACAATCGAAGACGGTGCTGCGGCTGTTTGTTTCAGTGTAACATATAAAATAATTTATTGAAATCAATAAAAAAAATTTAATCTCATTAGCCGTCTAAAAGCCAAATCAATTAAAATTTAATCTCTTCAACCGTCTAAAAGTTTTTTCCTGAACAGCCTTTTGTTTTTTTACATAGTAATCTTGTGCACTAATCTCTTGAGCCGTCTGCAACAATAATTACTAGAAACTCCGCTGCCTCCGGTCGGCGATCTTACTTGTTTTATTGAAAAATACAAAATTGCCACTCGTATTAATGCCTATGTTTTAATAATTACTTTTCCAAAAAGTTATTGTATTGACTTTTATAAAAATTAAAACTTTTCCCGAACAATCTTATCACTCGTGTCTATTTTAATCACTTAATTTTCAATAATGAGATCCTAAAAATTGAAACATGTGTAAGCCTTTAAAACTTTTTTTTTGCACGAATCAAAATAAACAATGAACTGAACCATTAAAAAAAAATTTATACCAGCTTGTGAAAAATTCGCAAAAAGTTAAGGTTATAGTCATCGAGCAAGCTTACAATAGTTAAATCACTTAATTTGCGCAGCAAGCAAACCCATGTTTTGCTGATTTTTTATGTATATGAAAATTACCCAAATCATTTCATCGCGCTTGGAAAACAAAATATAGTTTCATTCTAATTTATGCAAATTTTTTAGGTGAATTTCCTATTTTAATATAAAAGATTTCAAGATAAGATACAAAAAAACAGAGAGAAAAAGAATAATAATATGTATGGGAAATAGCGAAGCCT
Organism: Panagrolaimus kolymaensis; assembly: GCA_028622995.1. Lineage (NCBI taxonomy): Eukaryota > Metazoa > Nematoda > Chromadorea > Rhabditida > Panagrolaimidae > Panagrolaimus > Panagrolaimus kolymaensis. Next base: position 333,370 of record JAJQJQ010000065.1, read on the forward strand.
AGTAGCCCTGGGACTGCGACCAAAAGTAATCGAAAACGAACGAACAATAAAAATTAATAAGAAGGAAATATTCAAGTTACTTTTCGATTAAACTCACCGAAAATAATAAAAAAAGTTCCCTATGTTTATTCTTTTCATAAACTAAACGTCAGCGTACTTTTAATTAAATTTTGCGTTTAGAATACCTAAAAGTTTTGTATGCTAATCCAATTAAATTTAGAAAAAAAAATATACGATCCAAAAGCTTAGTTAAAAAAAATTTCATTGAAAATCGTTAAAAATAATTTCGCTTTAATTTCATAATAAAGAAACTTAATATTCATAAAAAAAGTAAAATTTGTGAATATTTTATTAAAAATTTGCATATTTTCTAATGAAAACATTATTAAAAATCATAAAAAATTATTTGGATATAATTGTCTCAATTCAATTAAAACAATTTATTAAAAAAAATTGTGGGGATTCGAACCTATGACAGAAATATCCAAACATCACCGCCTTCAACGCCTACGCCACACAGCAAATGTATAACAAGGAACTTTAGCCAATGATATTTTTACTCTAAATCAAAATATTTAAATTTCCATAGCGGCATACATCTATTTTTATGTGATGTTTTTTAAAGTTAGCTTACTCATAGAGGTAATTGAGGGTGGAGAAAACGATTTTTATAGCCAGAATATGCGTTAACTTTGCTGCAACGCTCAGCGGGACATTGTGAACTTTTAAAATGTTGTGATTAAGCACTTTTTTTCTATACTTCCTTCTATTTTTTTTAAAAATTCGTCAATGCGACGAAAAATTGACCCTAAAGAGCCCTCTAATATCAACATAATTACACGAAATAAAAAAAATCATAAATTTCGGTTAGCAGATCGGGCGTTCTCATTGCTAAAACAGCCGCACCCCTCGCTTCGCTCGGGGTGCGGCGGGACTATATGATCGAGGTTCCTTTTCTCCACTATAAGAGATGTCATCATTTTTAGATGTAAGTAATAATAAATTGTTACTAATTCTTCGACTTGAAGAACAAGATGGCTCAACTTTTTTATTAGAAAAATTTGAGCAAGAAAGTAGAAACATCATCTTCAAAAAAAACTTTTCTTTGAATCAAAAAATGAAAACTTTTTGCTTGAGAAAGGAGGTGGCAAAAAATAAGAAGAAGAAGAAGCAGGTGACGATGCGATCAAATAAAACAATTTAAAAAAATTTGCTCCTTGGAAAGAAAAGATTAATTTCGTTAAACATGAAAATATGAAATAAATTTAGGAAAAGCTAGCTGCTGGTGCAAAAGCAATAAGGAAGAGACATAAAAATAGGTAGACGCAATTAGAACGATAGTGTTTGAAGAAAAAAAAGTCTGATCAACTTGGAATTTTTTTGTTGATAAAATCACGTTTTCTGAATGTTTGTAAACGAAAAGATAAAAGCATTATTTTATGGTAACAATAAAATAATTTTGTTTTAGACAAACCTCCAAATTCCATTTTTATTAACGGGTGCTAAACATTTAGTGCACGTTTGAGTGCCGCCACGTTGAGCTCGATAAAATTCTGATCCTGCTGCATATGAAATACCAAATAAGAATCCATTTGTAATCCAAATAATACTTTTTGACATTTTGCACGTAATTTTAGGATATTTATTTTCTTTTCCAATATGGAAATGGCACTACACAGCTATGCAATCAAATAAGCCGTGGCAAGCGCAATTCCTAAACCTTAGTCAATTTTGGTGGCAGGTTTTTCAGGTTTGGTTCAGTTTGTCACGTCGTCCATCCGTTTTTTTATTGGGTGAAAATCAAAAAACAGCCAAAGTGAGCGACATTTTTTTCGTTCTCGAAAGAAGAAGTAATGAACTTTATTTCTCGTTTTTCAAAGGGTTCATATCAATTTTTTAATCATTTTATTATTTCTTTTATAAACAAAAATATCTTAACACAAAATTAATAGATTAAAGCATAGAAAAAATATTATTGCACAAAAATGATGTAAAGTTATGAAGTTGTTGTTGTAATCTCATGTTGATGGGGTTGAGGTGGAATTGAAATTGGAACATGTGGCATGGGTTCAATTCGATAAAGGATATCATATGAATTTATATTTCCATCATTCTACAAATAAAAAGTCTTTGATAAACAAATTTTATTACAAAATTAAGCATTTTTGCAAGATTAGCTTTTGAACTTAGAATGAGAGAAAAAAAAGTAAAGCAAAGTACTATCAATAAAAGAAAGCGGCAAAGTGAAAGAGAAAAATCTGCAAAAGCCAGTTGCTATCATATCATGGCTCGTGATGAAAGTGAAAGTCTTGGAGAACATTAATCAAAATCAAATTAAAATTAATCTTCTCTTTGCAAAAAAAAAATAGTGCCAAAAAATAAATAATCAAAGTGTTTAGGCGTTAATTAGTTTGATGCCCTCGCAATGGTATAAATTTTTGCATTTGCGTTTAAAGGCCATTTCCTGAATTAAGTCTTTGTTGTAAATTTCATAACTTTCAATTGTGATAGCTTGCAAAAGTTAATAAAGAAAAAACCTAAGAAGTTGTTAAAGAAGCAAAGTAATTTACAAAAGTTTACGTTGGACGTCTTCATGTTGATTCCTTTTGCGGTGTCATAAGTAAATGCAACTTCCGATTCAATTCCTTCTCCAGCAGCTGAAGCTTTTACTTGTTGAACTTTTGTGTCACTAACATTATATGATTGTTTATTTCCCATAATTTAAAGTAATATTGATTTTTCAAATTGTTTTCGTTCTAGAAATAAAAATTATTTTTAAAAATAAAAAAAGGTCAATCACATCATGGCTAAATACGGAAGTTATATGGAAATTATTTTTGTTGTTTTAACAAAAGAATCAGTGAAATTTATGGCACTTAATTCATTTAAAAAAAGCGTAAAACAGACATGTGGAAATAATGATATATAAAAAAACAATTGGGTAAAAGCTCAAATGAATGTTGATGACAGACGCCTTTTTTAAAAAGCAGTTTCAAAAGCTATGAGAAAAAGGTGTTAAAAATTATGGGTGTAAAACAGCGTTTTCAAACACATATATAAAAAATCGGTCTAAGCAACAACAAAAAAAAGAGTGGAAAATCACAAATGATTCTTTCTTTTTTTTCTTGCGTATTGCTTCATGCATCAATTCACGATTTTTTCTTCTCTTTTCTCCCACCTTTATTCTTCAATCAAGCCTTTTTTTTGCTCTTGCTTGAAGCAACACGCCTTTGACTCATTCTTCTCCATCAATATTATAAAAAAGGCAAGCAAGAAAATGAAGACTTGAAAGCAAAAAAAAATCAAAGAAACATGAAGGAAAAAAATATCTAAATGTTAGAGTCTTTTCATGATTCAACAATAATAATAAAAAAATTGTGAAAGAACACCTTAAAAAATTATTTAAAAGCCATAAAATATTGTAAAATCAAGTCACAAGTTTTTTGATGAAGTTTTTTTGAAGGAGAAAAAGCAAAACAAAAAATAACAGAAATGACTCTTTTTTGAAGATTGTAAATAATATTTAGAATTTTTGATTTTTTCTTTTTATAGACGGAATAAATATTTATTCGGGGTCGTCGGCAGCAGTGTTGTCGATTAATCGAAATCCTTCGATTATCGATTTCGATTAATCGAAATTAATCGAAAGTTTTCGGTTATCGATCGATTAATCGAAAATCGAAAGTCTCGATTATCGATTTTCGATTAATCGGCAAATTAATCGATTCGATTAATCGAATTTTTTTAGTTATTAAAAACCATATTTTTTTATTACAAAATTTAATAAGGTGATAAAAATTTCGACTTTAAATTCGAATTCAAAACATAAAAACACATTTAAAATATTTTTTTAGTCTAAAATAATAGATTTGAAAATTTCTTTTATGAGTACATTAATGTTTTTTCGAATCATCAAAAGCCTGGAATACATAATTTTGCGTAAAAAAAGAGGCTATAATTGTTTACACATTTTATAAAAATATGGATTACACCACTTTTAAGTTAGTTTATGAGAGTATCCAGACTTTCATGAGTAATTTGTAAAGATTATAAAACCACAAGAATGTTTTCTCAAATTTTGGAACCATAAGTAGGAAACTAATGAAAAAATATTTTTGAGAATTCAGAAATAAGGAAAAAATAGCTTATAAAAGTTTAAATAGGTAAAAAATACACAAAAAAACAGAATTGGAAAAAATTTTCAGGCAAAAAATAGCCAAATTAGGGCTTATTTTGAGGTAAAAAACGTAAATTTTGTCATTCGATTAATCGATAATCGGATGCTTCGATTATCGATTTCGATTAATCGAAATTAATCGAAAATCGAAAGTCTCGATTAATCGAATCGATTAATCGAAAATAATCGAATTTCGATCGGTTATTTTTCGATTAATCGTTCGATTAATCGAATAATCGACAACACTGGTCGGCAGTTAAAGAGGCTGATAAGAAGAGGGAAGTAGACGATGAACGGTCGCGGTTCACTTGATTTTATTTTCGTTCATGACTTATAAATATTTAAAATTTTTTAGCTTGGGAAAGAAGAAAGTATGAAACAATTAATGATAAAGGCAATTAAAATTTTTTATATCTTTATATTTTGGAAAAAGGTTCCCACTAAAATGCAAATGATAGTTACTAATCTTTTTGATAACAAAAAGATAGTAACACAAATTATTTGAAAATTTAAACGATACAAAATGAAAGTGATTCATAATTATGAGCAATAGGCTGTTGAGAAAGAATCATTTTGTGGAAAATGAAAAAGAAAATAGAAATAAGAATGTCTTCGAAAGATATTTTTAATCTAAATTTCCGTTAGCGAAAAATTATTACATTTTATGCCTAAATTTGGATAAAGTAAAATGGCAAAAAAAAATTAAGAAGTAAACAAAGAAAAGCTTAACGCGAAGCAAAACATGAATAAACATGATTAAAAACTAAAGCTTTTCTATTTACAATTATTAGAAGCTTTTATTGCAATGCAACACATATTCTTTAATTAAGCCGGAAAACTTTAAAAAAATTTTAGTGTTCTTTTATTCAAAAAGAACAACCAATTTCTTTTTTTTAACTAAAACAAACTCACTTTTTAGAAAAAAAAGAAGCGCAGACAGGAAAGAGAGAAAAAAAATTAACCGACTCATCCTTGTTTCTCCGCAAAAAAAAATCACAAAGAAAAAAAAGCGCGGTACAACAAAGAACACTAATATTTTTGAATGAAACTTTTTTCCGTTCTTCGAGGATGTGTTTCAAAAAAAGTATGGAGAAGAGAGAAACTGCTATGATTCTTTTTCCGTTTTTCCATTTTTGGCGGGTTCCGGTGTTGTCTTTCTTTGTTTTTTTCTTCTAAGTTTTTTTAAGTGCGTCTCTTTTTTTAATTTGTAAATTTAGCCTTGGAAAACAATGAGAATGGGATTGGAGAAATGAAAGTAAAGCTCTTTTTTATTTTAAACTTCATTTGTAAATCACAAAAAAATAAACATTAAAAATGTAATAATATCATAGACCATATTTTTGAAATTCATTTTTTAATTCATTTTCCATTATTTTATTTGCATCTTCCATACAATGAAGAGATTTTAATACTCCATAATCGTGATATGCTTCTTTCAAAGATTCACTTTGAATTTTATTTTCCACGGAAGCAAAGAAAAAGTTTAATACCACAACTGTAAAGAATGCTTGAGGAACGAAAGCCCAATAATAAGCTTGTTTGAGTTGCTTCACTGTGTAAGGTACTTTGGTGGAATCTCCACTAAATTCTTTGGTTAAACATTCAAGATAATAATCAAAAATAAAAGCTTCAGCTTGTCGCCGAACAACTCCATCCGCGCAATGAGAAAGAAATCGAGCGAGATCTTCCATGGGTGAACCTTCATGCATCGTTTGCCAATCGATTATTGCTCCTAATTCTTGTTTAACATCACCATTTTCATCTATGGCCCACATAATATTTCCTGGATGCATATCACCTTGAACTAAAACGGGTGTCAAACCAATATCTTTCCATGCTTTTTGGTTGGAATAAAGATAAAATTCTTTGCTTGAAGAAAGTTTAGCATATTTTTCAACAAGTGGACGAAGTTCTTCTAAAATTACAAAGTTTTTAAAATAAAATTTTTGATTAAAAAGAAAATACCCACTTTCACGTTTACTTTTTTGTAAAAATGGTTCATAAGCGGGTTGCATGAATTCTAAAAATTCCACGAAACCTTCTTGATTTTTTAAAAATTTTCCTTTCCAAAGTTTTGGATCAGCTGTCAGAATATTTTTATGCATTCGAGCCAAATGTCGGACATATGATTTTACTTGAGTGAGAGAAATATTTTCAAAATAAAGAATTGTTTTGCCTCGAACAGTCAAATCTTCCATGTGTAAACATCCTTGTTTTTCACCCAAAATCCATTCTTCAGTTTTATAAACCTTTGGAATTGGAGCATCAAGAAGAGGAGCCAAAATACTATAAAAATCACATTCAAATTGATGAATTTCAACAAATTTTGCTTTATTATGATCATTTAGAATATCCGCATCAAAATCTGATTTTTCTTGAGCTTCTTTCATTGATTCAAAACCAGGAATTTTGAGAATTGTTGTATAAACATCAGAATCATTGATGGCATCAACAAAAGATATAGTGCATCGAAGAACAATGGAAACAAATCCCTTTCCACCTGATACATCATAAGCTGTGATATCTTTAACAGGGCGATTTCCATGAAGTTTTTGATATATTTTATCATTGGTCCTTAAAGAATCTAATAACCATCCAGCTGTAAATGAATGACCATGAATTTTTTTAGAAATATCAACCACATCCAAAATTGGAGAAGCAGCGGGGAAAGGAATAATTTCAATGGTCATGTTTGAACAAAAATGTTTTGATAACTTTTTTTTGAACCATCATTGAATTTTCTTATATATGCTTTACATTTATTTTCATATCTTGAAACTATAGTTTCAAACCATAAAAGTTCAAACAAATCGGCCTGCCTCCTAAAATAAAAAGGCAGTGTGATTGATATTATTTATTTATTTTTGTGTCAAACACAAGTTTGATTTCATCGTTTAATCGCATTAGTTAAATGCATTTTTTGATCAGATCACTCTTGAGGAAAGTTGCATTCTTTGTGAAATATTAAATACACGAGTATCGAGAAAAAAAAGAAGATCAAATGTACAATAATTTTTGATGTTCTACAGTTTTTAAAGTTGTCAAAATAATAATTCGATAGCAGGTTTTTTATTATCATTCGTGCTTTGTAGTTTATTATATTTTTTGCAACAAGAACACTTTTTTTAAAAGGAAAATTGGAATGGAAATTTGGTTAAAGGATTATAGTTGGGGAAACCCATACTTTTTTAACTACGTTTTCATAACGACCTTCAACAAAAGAATGATTTTTTACAAAAAAAAAGTTTCAAAATTTTTATAGTTTCAAGTTCCAAACATTTAATTATTTCATTTTTTTTATTATTTTTATTATAAACTTGGTTGATTGATCGTGTAGTTTATTTTTTCGATCTAATAGATTAACTTTAGAAACGAGATTAAATTTGTTTGTTAATAAAAAATATAATTGCTCGAAATTTGATAAAAATGATTTACCCAAAATTGTGCAATAGTGCGCAATGTTAGACTTAATTATGTCTGTCTCTTTCTCTCTTAAATTTAATCAATATTCCTTTTATTTTATTGTTTGGGTCAATAAAAAATAGTCGTTTAATTTTAAAATGTCTAATAACAACATCGAGGTAAAGGATATTGTAGATGCCACAAAGTGTATTGGTGATACTTCCTTTAAAATTGGATGGCTTTTAGAGTCTTTGCGGAAAAATGACAAAGAATTTCAAAAACAGCATGGAAGAAAAAGTGTCAAAGAAGTAAGTGTATTAAAATTAATTTCACACATAACTTTTACTTTTTTTAAGGTAATTGCTTCAGATATTTCCGGCGGAAGTGGAATTGCCTCAGAAATTTTTCGATGCATTATTACTTTTGTAGATTCCATTGAAACTTACAGCACAATTCTAAAAGTTCCAGGAATGGAAGTTTTTGAAAAGGTTCAATTGAATTACAATGGAAAAACAGATATGGCCGATGATTTTTTAAGGAAACGTTTTGTCGCTGCTCATCAAAAAGAATGCCACTTTTATAATATTTTGGCTCCCATTCTTAAACCTCCAGTGCCACGAGTTTTTAAAATTGAAGATTGGATTTTGGGTGAAAAACAAGGATGTTTGCATATGGAAGATTTATCTATGCATGGAAAAACAATATTATATTATGAAACCATTAATCTAACCCAAGTTAAATCATTTATTCGGCATCTTGCAAAAATGCATAAAAATATTCTCACAGCTGATCCAAAACTTTGGAAAGGGAAATTTGTAGAGAGCGAAGAATTTTATATGTATTTTTTTGATATTATGGAACCACAAGTTGATCAATTTTTGGTTGAATGTAAAAGACAAGGTAAGTTAATGGTTTCAGTTTTATAAACGAGTTTCCATTCCATGGCAATATTGTATTTTCCATTTTAATTTTAAAGCTCGAATATTAAAAATTTCAGATGAATTCAAACCATTTTTTGATAAATATAAAAAAATACGAACGAATAAAGCCTTTTTGCTTTATGCTCAAACCCAATTTTATCATGATCTCGAACTTCGACCTGTCATCGTTCATGGAGATATTCACTCTGGAAATTTACTTTGGAAAATTAATGAAAATGGCGACATTGAAAATGAACTAGAAGCCATTCTTGATTGGCAATTAACAAATGAAGGATCACCAATGGCCGATTTAGCGAGATTTCTGGTTCAAGTTCCAAATGGAGTTGTTAGAAGACAAGCTGAAGAATTTGCAATTGATTATTATCTTCAATGTTTGATCGGAGAGTTTGGTGGCGATGCCACCAAAGTTCCATATACTGCTGAAAAGCTTAAACAAGCTTATTATTATTCATTCATAATTCAAACATTTTTTACTATTTCACTTGTGCCCTTTTTCTTTGCAGCTATCAAACATCGAGAATCAAATGAATCCGTGAATCAAGCATATTATGATAGTGGAGTACTTAAAGCTTTACATGCTTATAAAGATTTGGATCGAATATTTGAAAGCGATTTGAAAGATGTTTTTGACAAATATGGTTTATAAATTTAGAAAAGTGTATACAAAATTAAGCAAAAAGTTTAAAACCAATTACAATTAAAAAAGCGGTAACAAAATTTAAGAATTTTGGATAAACGAACGAAATTGCAGAACTCGTTGTAGCTGTGGGTGTTGGTGTTGTCGATGTGGGTATAGTTGTTGAAGGTGCGGCTGTAGTGCTTGGAGCAGATGGCGTTGTATTCTCAACTGTATGTGTGGAAGTTATTAGTGTTGGCTGCATTGTGGAAGTAAAAGTGGGAGGTGGAACAGTTTTTGGTGTCGTTATTGTTGGTGGTGGAGAATAAGTCAGTGAATATTCAATAAGGAAAGTATCAGATTTTGGATTATCATCAGAACTGTATATTTGAAATTTGTTGCCTTGTATTGTAATATTTTCACCAACGGTAGTAAGGCTGAAAACATTGCTCAATAAAAAAAAATTATTTTAAATATTTACCTATAATTTTGAGAAAAATAATCGCTTGTAATTATAATTGTATCATTTCCTTCCATATCTTGAACAATAAAATTTGCATTATATGTACGCGAGTTGTAAACCGCTTTAATATCATATAAAAGTCCATTATTAAATGGTGTAAACCCGCTAAAACTTGTCGATGTTAAAATACCATTTTGTTTATTAGAGTTCACATATATTGCATCAGTATAATATGTTGCATTAATGCTAAATGTTGTGGATGGTGGCAAAGTAATACTTAAAGCCGAAGTAGAGAAAAGAAGATTTTTCCAGAGGGAAAATTCCGAAGAACTATAATTTGAGGTTATAATTAAGTAAACCAAGATAAAAAATTTCTTACTTTAATTGCGCAAAAATATTTTGATTTAATGGACTTTTGAGTTCAAATATTTTATTTGGAGTAGCGATCATTGATTTAATGTAAACAGTGGTATCATAGGCTGGAAGGAATATCATTTCGCAATTTCCCGTTGCGTTAGCTACGTTTTCAGAAGTTGTAGTGTCTGATGTCAATAAAACAATATTATTTTCATTTTCACAATTTTGACTTTGTGCATTTTTCATTCGGAATAAAATCAAACCATAATGTGAATGAAGGTATGCATAATTATAAATTGTAAAACAATTCGAGGTTGACGCGATGTTTCGAGGAATATTATTGCTATCTGTAGAAATCAAAGGTGAACGAAGACTAAAAAGGTAAAAGTTAAAAGATAATAAAACTAAAAGCTATGACTAACGTTCCAATAAAATTATTTAAATCATTTCCTTCATAAAGCAAAAACCCTTCAGCTGTAGCTGAATTCACACTCACGAATAATTCGAGGGTATCGTTTTCGGGTGAACAAACGCTAATGATTGTATCATTATCAAAGTCATTTAGATTGATCACATGTGTTGGAATATCTTCAGTTAATAGGAAATTATCGATTGACGGGAATGTTATAGGTTCTAAACTTATACTCCAACGAAAGAAACGATTTTGTGTAATTTGAGAAGCTTGTCCAGAAATAAAAGTAATTTTAACATCCGTATCGGCGGAAAATATTCTATTTGTTAGGATATTATCTGTTATGCTAAAATCTCAGGAAAATGAATAAATTTAAAAGTTTCAACATTTACTTTTCGCGAAGCGTCTCATTTGTATATAATAAAAAGTAATCGGAACCATGTCGAATACCAAAATTGAAAGACATTTTATATCCATCTTCTTGACAACTATCATTTTTCAGAATCTAAATTTAAAAAACAAAAAATGGTGCATGAATCATTTTGTTACTAACCGTATAATTGCATAACATTTGATCACAATAATAAGGACTATTTTTAAGGGGTTGCATTTCAATACTTCCATCACATGGAACAATTATTTCAGAATCAGAACATACACAATCTGAAACGCAATAAATTATATTTTTATTATTTATGGAATCCATAAAAAGGCATAATAAAACATGCCTAAATTTTGTATTGTTAATTCAAAGCCGGCTTGTTGCATATTTGAATCAGGATAAAAGCTTAAATATGTATTATTTGCTGCGGCTTTTAATTGATAAACATCATCTTTGTATAAATTCGTTGTATTTCGACCATCATTTAAAAAGAATTTATCCACATTTTTTTCGATGTAAAGTGTTTTTACATTTATTAAAGCTTCTTGATTTTGTTTTAAAGTTATACGAAATTCACACGCCTTTAAATTAATTATTTAATATTATTTAAAAAAATAAAATCCTTCCTACTTCGTTAGCTGCATATCCTTGGTCATAATCCAAATTGGAGATTGTTCGAGTATCATCACTCATTGAAGATTGGCATTGACGGAAAGTCGAACTAGCTGGAAGTTGTGCATCGGAAACAAGCGCAGAAAATCCTGTTCCAATAGAAGCTGGATTAGAATCATTATAATATAAACGAAAGTTTCCAACATCTGCCGTAAAATAATGCACTTCTGTTTGGGTAATATTTTTATCAAATCTAAAAATAGTATTAATTCAATTTAAAATATTTTGGCTTACTTCTTTATAAGCACTTGATTTTGCCATAATTCAAATTTAACATTTTTATTTACGACTAAATTTTTAATAACAATTTTTAAATATTGTCCAAAATATGTGCTAAATGACCATATGCAATTAACATTGCCTTGTTTCTCTCCAAAATCAGAAGCTATAGGAAGAACGAGTGCGTCTTCCAAATTAATAAAATCTATTTTTCCTTTAGCAAATGGACAAGGTGTTTGTGGATCTAAAAGCAAAATTCAAACTTTATAAACACACTTCAAAAAAGATATTTTTACCATATGCAACTACAACACCTTGAAATGCAGCCCAATCTATTGAATTTCCATCATCAACAAATTCGAAAGTTAATGATTGAGTTTTGGATGAAAATGCTAAAACTCCATCATTTGAATTAAAAGCGCTAAAAAGTAAAAGTGATGAGGCTTAGTTTTATAAAATTAATAATTAAATTCTTACTCAGTATCAAGTCGATTATAATTATCGTCATAGATAGTTAATCCACTTGTAACTCCATTATAAAGTGCCATATAAAGCCGAGTATTATCAACAACCTAAAATTAAGGTTTTAGCGCAGAAGATTATCAAGCTTATTTATATCCATTCTTTTTTCCAAAAAGTTATCCGAAAACTTTTTTAACTGAAACATTTTCATTGTTAAAATATGTACTTACAGTAGAAAATCGCGCTTTACACGTGGAGGACACTGTTTCGTTAACAGCCATATTTTTAGGATAATTAGGTGAATGAAAATTTGCGATGGTACCCGAATAAAGATTATAATTAATCATGGAATCATTTGTTGAACATGGAGATGAAGGGAAGTTTACTTCTTGTCCTATGGCTAATTTCATCACTGACATCATCATCGCCAATAAAGACAAGGAAACTTTGCCCTTCATTTTGTCTTTTCACAAAAGCGCTGTAATGAAAGAAATGTTATAAAAAAATAAGATAGACATAAAAGATTTTGCCTATTTATTTGCTTCCTTTTTTAGGTATGATTAAAGGTGGAGACTCTCTCACATGATTCATAGCATTGATATTTATTTCTTAAGTCTTAAATCACAAAAATGATGCTTTTTTTCTTGCTAAAAATGTCGTATTAGGGAATAAGAAATTAGGCTTTTTTACTGATAACAGTAAAAATCAAGGTGTAACTGAAGCAACTAATTTAGTTAGAAAGCCAAGCCCTGTATGAGAAAGTTAAACACTATGGAGTGTCTATAAAAATTTTGAAACATAAAGAATTTATTTTCTTAAGGTATTAACGGAAATCCTATGATGCTGCTTGATTAAAGAATAAAGAACAATAATAAAGGTAACAAAAAAAGGTGTGTCAAATATACTGTAATGAATTATGTGAAAGGTGTGACGCCAAGGAAAAGGATAATTGTTTTTGTAAGTTTTTTAATTAAAAAAGATTTATCAAAATTTTCCATCACATCAAACAAAAATTTATGAAACTTGATGAAAGTTGATTTCAGAAATCTAACATTCTGTTTCTTTTTTTATATGTGTGAAATGATAACCTTTCCAAATCATGGATTTGCAAATATTTTTCTTTAACATAGGTATTCACAAATTTCTTTACATCAAACTTTTTTATCTGTCATTAAGATACTATCCTTTCAAACTTTAATAGCTCTCTAAAATTTGTGTCTGCTTTTTTTGCGGATGTTGAATTTGTATCGTTTTCTTATCATCTTTTTTTAATATACCAATTCTGAAGTTTTCAATCGCAACTAAAGACCAATTAAATAAACAAAGAAAGGAATATGTGTACCGTAAAAATAATTTTAAAGGCAAAAAAAGAAATGTGCATATATTGAAAATTTTAGCATTACAAAAAAAAGAGTGAAGAAATTTCTTTGACGTCAACAGATACATAAAAAGTCTAAATTAAATAAAAAATAAAATTTTGATTCTATAAGCTTTAGTGTAATATGAATTATAAAAATATTCCAATGATGCCATGGTTGGATTTCCATCGATGGTAATATTTTCGTGTGCGACTTTAAGAACAGCATTTTTAGCCAAATATGTTTGCTTATATAATATCAAAGCATTGTTGAATCGATCAGAATCGATTAAGTTTGTTTTCAAATTGTCATACAATCGATCACTCAATATTCCCAAATCATCAACTTTGTAATTCTTGCTGAAATCGAAATTTTTTAGTTGAGTTATTATGTGAAATTTAAAAAAAAATCGGCAGATGCAAAAAATTATGAAATGGCAAAAATAATTTTTTGTTTCATTAGAAATTATTTTCACGTTTTTTAGTTGGTGGTTATGCCATAACGATTTTTTCTTACCTCAAAACATCAAGAATTTTTGATTGAATTCTATCAAACCATTCCTTCGCATTGGCTGCTCTTTTAGCTGAATTTTTATGGAATCGAAAGACATAAATATTTGTTCCATGATAATCAACGATTTTAAAACAATTTTGTGGTACACAAAGAGTATAACTGTTTTGGGAAGTTGTCCATGGATCACCAATTACCACTTGATGTGAATAACTTTAAAAATACTATTCAATTAATTAAATTTCAAAGTATTCCACATACCTATCATTTCCTCGAATATCTAAAGCTTTACGAATTTCTCTTGCAAGATGTTCAGCTCTAGAATACCAATCATTTATTTTATCCAAATCACTTGTTCCAAATTCTCGCTTTGCAATTTCAAGCAAAATTTCTCCTCCCCAAGCACTATCCTAAAATATATATTATTTTTCTTTATAAAATTTTAACCAATGCTGCTTACAAGCTTTTTCTTTAGATAATCATTGGTGAAATTTTTAATTGAAGTTACTTTCCCGGGAATCTCTGCTAATAAATCTCTTCTTTCTGTTTCATTTGAATATCTAGCTTGTTTGATACAGAATGTAGCACCAGAAGCCTAAACATGTTAACCTATTCAATTAAAAAACATTTGAAGTATTAAAAAAAGAACGAAAGAAGGACCTTGTAATTTTTATTTTATTTTTTAGGCTACCAAAAAATTTCTATGTTACCACAAGCTCATTGTCTCCCTTTTAATGTTGTTTATTACCGTGTCATCAACATCTTTTAAAATTGGTTTCATTTCTTCAAATGGTGGTTTGAATTGATAATCAAAATTTTGAACAATTTCTCGTGGATAACAATTGAAATTTTTGTATTCTCTCATTCTTTTGACGAACCATTTACCATCCGCGTCTTGATTTACACTATCTCTTAACTTGTTTACAACGTTTCTACCATCATTTTGAATCGCTTAAAAATTTTTGTTTAAATATAAAAAATCTTTAAAAGTTTATGGTACATACAATCGTCAAGACTTTTAAGGGAGTGTTCTGCCCGCTCTTGGTCCATTCTAGAGATAAATGATAAAAATTCTGTAAAAGTAAATAATTAAAACTCGTAGAAAATTTTGTTTAAAAAAGCTATAAACTTTTCTTTAAAGTTGTGTATTCACTTTCCCGTTCCAAATTTATGTCATGGCTTAAACTATGAAAAAATGCAATCCCAAGAGCAAAATTGACTGCTTCTTTTTCTGTTTCATTATTTGATATTTGGCATTGATCAAATAAAATTCCAAATAAATACTAAAAAAGCATGTTAAAAATTTAGTCATAAATGAGGGCGAAATAAGGCTAATGTATCATACTTTCAACATTTCAGAAGGAGAATTTTCATCGTCACAAACTTCTTCAATTTCATTTTCACTAACTTTTCCATTATTTTCATTCACTTTTTTCATCAATTTTCGGATTTTTTTGAGAGGATTTGTAACTTTCTAAATTTAAAAAAAGTTAAGTTTGGGTGCTTCTGTGCTTCGCCAATTAACTAACCTTATTGTATGTTTCATTCATTTCTGCATAAGATTGAAGTGGCTCGGGTTTTCTTTTAGCGAGCAATTCATTTCGATCAGCAAACATGGTTCTTTGATAATGTTTTTGAAGTTCTTTTTTAGCATAATATTCCTTTGTATTTGGCTTAACATCTGCAAATACTAAACCCGTCACGCGGGCCATTTTTTCAAAGTACTCATCTCCATGATCTCTCATTGCGCGCAAAGTTTTCATAACATCATCAGTTACAGGATTCATTTTATTATAGGCAGCAATCATATCCTTTACATCTTTTTCGGCTACAAAAAAATAGTTTGAAGTTTTAAAGTTGGGTCTTAAAATTGCTTACGATCATATTCTTCAGCATTTGTCAATGCAAGGAAAAAGAAAACAAATAATAAAACCTTTTTCATGGCTTAAAAAATAACATAAACCAAAAATTTGAAACATCAAGAAAGCCAACACGATAAAGCATATTTTATAGAAAAAATCGAAGAAAAATTCGTTGAATTAAAACCTTTATTCTAAAGCACAATGTAAAGAATGGTTCATAATTACTTTTGACACGGTTAAAACAAAAGTATTTATCGACTTTTTTTACTCCATCTCCCAACTTATTTATCCTTTTTATTTTTGGTTTTTGTTCTTGGCAATTGTTGATCACAACAAACTTGTGACTTATGTTTTTTTACCGTCTTTTTTTTTCTTTAAAAATACTTATTATCGAGCAACTCAATCCTTTCACATTTGTTTTTGAATCACCAGCTTAATAATGTACCTTTGTCGTTTTTCTGCTTTGTTCAAAGATTTTGAAATGTTCGTTGAAACATTTGAAAGCCATAAGTAAAAGAAAGCCATTGTCTTAATATAAAATTTTGTCAATTAAAAATTTAATAATTCAGCCTTGATTATCACACATTTATTCAACAACAAAAAAATTTAAAAAAATTATATGAGATCATCTTTTCTTTTGTGATAAACATTCAGCTTGAGAAGCTTGTTGAGAGAATGCAGCTTTATCCAAGAAACTTTCTTTACTTCGATCATATTTTGTTAAATCATCTTCCAATTTTTGTTTCTTAATATGACGTTGCCAATCGAGATTAGATTTTTCAACCACACTCATTTTTGGATTTTTGTCTATCTTTTTCATAAGAGCATCGAGTCCTCCAATCTTCATCGTTACTGGTTTCCTTAAAATCATTTCATTAGAACTATAGCAACGCAAGAGAGATAATATACTTTTCTGCAGCTTTGGCTTTTCTTTCTTCAATTCGTTTAGCTTCCTTTTCATCAACTTCACGTTCACGTCTAAAATTTCAAATTGTTAAAGTTATATGCAACTAATATGACTCACGTCACATTTTCACCAAAGAAATCATAAACTTCAACAATTTTTCGGTTTCTACCTTTGCTATTTTCCGATAATTCAGGATTTGCAGCGGATGAGGCATTGTTTTCTTCTACGCCTTCTTCTAATGGAGCAAATACGCTGAAAATAAATCAACGGATAACAACATTTAATGAAAGAAGTGTCACCTCTTTGGTTCCATAGATTCTAGCCATTCTTCCCAATGCTTTATTACTTCTGGATTAAAGACTTCTTTATTGCTTATCCTTTTTTCATCTGCTCTAAAACCAATCTCTTTATGCACATAGAAAAAGGTAAAAAATATATTTATAAACTAACTTTATAGATTCCAAATCTTTTAACTCTGCCTCAGCTTCTGCTACTTCCTTTTCAGTTGGATTATAATCTTCATCTTCTTCAGAATCAAATTCGGTATCAAGTAAATTACTCATATTATTTATAATTATATTAGAGAGCAAGCTTGGGCGAGAAAATAAGAAAACAGAAAAAATTTTGATTGTCACAAATGTTTGCACTGAGATCGAAAAAGACACAACGCAAAAAAAATTTTTGGTTCAAACTTCATTACCGAAAAATTAAACTAAACTTTTAGAAAAGCACAATTTTTATTTACAAAACCTGTAAGAAATAACCAATTCAAAAATAATGCTTAATATATTTTCTTCATCATTTTTTGATGAAACCTTTATGCTAGTTCGATTATAGTATTCTTAGTTTTTTCAGTGCTTTCAACAACGACTTTTGCAGTGATGAATCTTCCAATTAAGCTTTCTGTTAAAGCTGAAGTCGAATTTTTGATTCTTACATTGGCAAGAAACTATTGTATCTTAAACTCCTAATGTTGCGTCTTTTACGGTTAAAAATAAGAAGCAACAATTCTATAAACTGTGTGAAAACCATTTGACACAACATCAAAGAAGTCTCATATATTTTTTTGGGGTTTTAAAAGCTGATGAGATTAGATTCCAAAACATAAAGAAACAGAAAAGCGAAGATTAGAAGTTTACATATTTTTATTGTCTAGTTGCTACAAAAAACACAAATATCAGAAGATAATATATACATACAAATACAAAAAAGGCTTCAATCGGAATCGTCTTCATCACTTTCAGAATCCTTTTTACCCGCTTTTTTGACCTAAAATTTATAAATTTTTAGTTTAGTTGAATTCAAAGCTATAAACATACTTTTTCAGTTTGAGTTGATGCATCTTTTGTTTTCGTATTACGTTGAAGCTAAAAATTTAGGCAATAATAATATAAATACAATCAAAACATGCTTACTTCTTTATCTTTTCCAAGACTTTCTGCATTTTTATCATCAAGCTTTGCTTCAATTTCCTTGCATATTCCTTTGACTTGATCATCTTTGGTTTGGCTTTTTACATTAGCATCATGAGGAGATTTTCCAATTACATAATCACGAGCACTTTTAACAACATCGGCGGCTTTTTCTTTCAAGCTTTGACTTTTTCTCTTTACATCAGGAGCTGATTCTTTTACATTATCTTTGGCAGAAGTAGCTTTTCTTTTTAAAGCATTTTTGGCCTTTTCAGTTTTAACATTACCATTTGAAGTTGAATCTTTGATATTTTCATCTGCACCTGATGCCTTTTCTTTTACGTGTTCACCAACATTATCTTCCGCTTCCATGGCTTTTTCTTGAATAGGTTCTTTAAGATGATCAGCTGCAGCGGCTTTAGCCTAAAATTTTCGATGATTATTATGTACAACTGAAGAGTAAAAAACTTGAAACTATATCAGTCCAACTATCATACTTCATTAACTCTCTCAGCCCCGTCTTCAACCATTTCTTTTGTTGCATCATTAGCTTCTTCAGCAGCTTTCATACCATCATCTTGAGCATCCTTGGCATTTTCCACAACTGCTTTTTTCTTACCCTTCGCTTTTACAGTGACAGAATCTTTGACTTTCTTTGCTCGTTTACTAACATTTGAAGCAGCTTCACGGAACAATCCAGCAGCTTCTGAAGCGTTTCGCTTAACACTTCGTGAAACCTTGGATCCAGCTCTCTTCAATTTCTTCAAAACAGTATCATCCTTTTCTTTAGTTTTTTCAGCACCTTCTTTTGATTCTTCGACGTTGTTGTTGTTGTTTTGATCATCTTTGACTTCTTTGTCAGAGCTAATAGATAAATTTGAAACTGAAGTTTTGATTTTGTCAATTGCAGCTTCACCAGTGGAAATTACGATATCTTTTGCTTCAAAAGTTGCATCCTTCATTTTTTCCAAATATGGTTCACTAGCTGTTTTAACTTTGTTAAAACTGTTTGATCCAACTCTTTTCAATTTTTGTAATACAGTTTCATCTTCATCTTCATGAGAAGCATCACCAGTTTTAACAGTTACTTCTTTTGCAGCTTCATTATTATCCTTTGCATTTGCAGCGGCATCTTTGACATGTTCGATAGATTCGGTTCCTTTTTCAGCTGCAATTTCTTTAGTTTCACCAGGGCTTTGAGATAATTTTGAAGTTGAACTATTGACTTTTTCAATTGCAGCTCCAACAGGTGTTACAGTATTATCTTTGCCTTCAATTGCGGTATCTTTTACGGTATCTAAATGAGGTTCACCATTTGTTTTTGATGCAGGTTCAAAAATGTTTGGCATTTTTACAACAACGACGTTGAATGAATGCGAGTAAAAATGTTTAATGGCTTTTTCGAAATGGGAAAATGCTAGTCAGTTTTTCTCGCCAAAAAAAGAAGCATTCGTGTGAAAATTGGAATGCAAATTTATAAAAAAAATGCAAGCATGTTTTTTGTTGATTCCTGTAATTTGCAATTAACTATTCCATCTGCTCCAACTATAGAACAAAAAATTATGGAAAGCATTAACCAATTAATTTTTAATGTAAAAGATTTTTTGTTTACTATGTTTATAAAATGAACCTTATTATTTCAACAAACAAATTTTAGATATGTTACTTTGCTTTTTTTTCACCTGCTATAAAAAAATTAAAGTACACTTTTAAAGCTGCAGACTATTTCTTTTAAAGGCCATGTATTTTGTTTTTTAAACATAAGTGAAGCATTTTTTTGTTGATATGAGTGTTAATTATTCTTCTTATACTTTGGATGATTTGGATCATCCAATCTTAAAAAAAATTTATTCCATTTATTGGGATATTTCTTTATTTCTCACTACGATATTTTTTATTTTAATGTTTTATACAATAATAAAAAAGTCCACTAAAGAAATGGGTGGTTATAAATTGGTATTTATGTCATCAACTTTTTTGGAGTTATGCGTTTGAATTTTTATTTGGTTTATGGAAACCCATATGGAAACCCATTCCATTATGGCCATTTTATATTGATTATAGTGCTGGAATTTTTAGTGATGTTTCAAGTCAATATGCTATGTTACCCTTGGTTGCTTTAACTGCAATTTCAGTTGGAATGGGGTTTTCTATTTTTATTTCCGCTCTTCATCGATACGTTCAAGTAAGCCTCCATTTATCAAAACACTTTTATTTTGTATTATTTTTTTCTTCACAGGCTTCACCACTTTCACTCTTTTTTTATTATTACGATTACGTTTGGTTGCGATATATATTTTATATCCCAATTTTTATTGGAATTCAATGCGGCTTTTGCCTTCCAATTTATTATAATGTAATCGATATAAAAGTTTATCGAACTTCACTTGAAAATCAAAATTCCGTCTTTGTTACTTTTTTCTTGCGAGAGCCATCATTATTTGGACATAATGCAGAATTAAATTCAAAATATACTCAATTATTTATGGTATTTGTGATTTTAACTTTGATCATTCTTTTCCTTGTAATAACTTTGCTATATTTTAATTATCTTCGAATTTTATATAGAAATAAAAATCAATTAAGTGTTGCAACATTTAAACTTCAAAAAATATTGTTTAAATCATTATTTCTTCAAATGATTCTTGCAATTTGTTTATTAATTTTACCAGTGGTCATAGCTCTGATTTTAACATTTTTTGGTTTAAAATGGGTATCAAAATTTTCTATTTTAGTTTTCATGATTACTTCCACTCATGCTATTGTGGATTTTACAATTATGGCATATTTTATTAGACCATATCGATTATTTATTACTGGATTATTTAAAAAATGTTTGACCGAAATTGGATTTAATTTTAAAGAAACACGTGTAATTAAGCTAATGGTTGCATCATCCACAACAGCAACAAGTTCCGTCCCAATTATTCGAGAAAATTATTAGTCCTATACCTTCAGAAATATAAAAGCAAACTAAAGTACAGAGAAAACTATGATAAAAAAAATTTGCGAAACGGTGAGAAAAAAATGCTCATTCATTTTTGATTTAAATTTTTCTTGAATCAAAGTAATAAAAAAATACTTTTATGCTTGTTTATCTAAGGATAAATTATTCATTTCAGAAAGTTTACCTTGAACAATTGAATGATACTTCTGTAAAACAATGGTATATTTATCCAAATTCTTATGAATCATCAACATTCAACTTCGAAAATAAAAAAATTTGCAAAGTAAGGGTTTATTAATTTTTTTAAGCTTTACTGTAGATTCTTGCTTTTATTAATTGCAAGAATTTACTTATTTTTTACGTTTAATTTTTATAGCAAACTTTCTTAACTAGAATTTTATTTTAGATCCGTCAACCTCATGTTTATGGTTCTAAAGTCGATGTCGTTTTTCTCAGTGGCGTAAAATATTATTATGCAACCTGGAATATTTATCATAGAACGCCGAAACCTAGCGTTTCTTATTTATCTGATGACATTTTATCGATATTTGTATATTCGCAAGATTATTTACTGGTTATAAATTTTTCAAATATAACATTAATGGAAAAAGTATTTTCAAAAGAAAAACGCAAATTTGATGAACAAAGCTTTAAATTAGCTAATTTTTCTGAAGTTTGTTAGCTTGTTTTTTCTTTTACTTTAGATGATCAAAAAAGGCGTTTTTAGAATATTATCCTAGTTTATTTGCATCCATTAAAAAATAATTATTTGATTGTAATTCTTGGAAATGGTGAAATTCACGAAGTTGAATTAAATCTTCCAATGTTTGATGAATTCGAATCATATGCGAAGAAGTATTACAATACTCATCCCAAAAATACTGATTATTATAATAGTGGAAGTAGTTCTGATAATAAATATAAACCAATACTATATTTTATTCCATTTGGATCAATTTGCACATTAATTGGATGTTTTTCTCAGGCTTTGAACAAATCAGAAAACATTTACGAAGGTCAAAGTCAAGCTCCACCTTCCGTAGATCCTCAACCACCTTGGCCCCTGCCGAGATATGTTGAACGTCCAATTGTAGCGAGATGGTATCCAGAATGGCATATTGAAGCTTCAAATAAGCTCTTACCTCCTCCACCACCTAAATATACCGAATTTTAATAAGCGTTATAAAATTTTGTTATTTTGTGAATTTTTTTATAAATTTAATAAAAGCGTAATAATGGATGAGTTAATTTGCAAAACCGCATATCTTAAAAAATGTTAAAATATTAGTATATCCTCAAAAAACAAACGCGCACACACTTTAAAAAAAAAGTGAATAACAAAAAATATAAAAATTTTTTTTTACGATCATTGTGATTATTTCCAGTGAAAATAAAGCTTTTTTATGACGAAAATGTGTTGATTATCGATAACAAAAATTAATTATATTCTTTTATAACCTCGTCCATGGCCACGGAGGAGCCAGTGTTCTTATCAGTTTTTAAGCCACTTTTCCTCCTAAGGGTTTTTTGCTATAAAAATGCTTAAAAACATAAAAATTTATTTCGTTTAAAAAATATCAACGAAAGTTAGTCAGTCGGCCAGAGTTTAAAAAAAAAATGATTAAAAAGTTATTCTTTTTATTTTTGTTTATAAATGTTTGTGATAGTCTAAATTCCACTTCAGTAGCTTGTTGTAAGTTTTATAGTTTAGTAAGTGTCAGTAATAAATGTTTGATAATAAATTTAAGCTTTAAAATCGTTTGCAAAGATAAATGAGACGGAAGAATATGAACATTGTAATGTGTTAACGGAGCCGGGTGAAATTTATAATGGAAAAAATTGTTCCAATTTATGGTATTTGGGAACATCAAAGCAAGAAAAATATCATTTATATGATCTTTTAATGTTCGAAATATATCTTGAAAGAATGGATAATTATATTATGAAACAATGGTATATTTATAATTCATGGCCACAATATTCTGTAAATTTTACTTTTGAAAATAAACCCATTTGTGATGTAAGTTTGGAGATTGATTACTCAGATAATTTCTTAAGCGACATCCATCTACAACCAAACCTTTGAAATTTTACTTGGTTTTTTATAGATGCTTCCACCCCGAGTTTATGATTCTAAAGTTGACGTTATTTTTCTCAGCGGCTTAAAATATTATTATGCAACATGGGATTTGTATGATCCAAAACCAGAACCTACGGTGACATTTTTATCCGATGACTTTCACTCTTATTTCATATCATTGCAAAATCACATATTAATTTTAAATTATTCTAATAAAACGTTAATGAAAACAATATTTTCTAAGAATAATTCGGAAATCCAAGAAAATTATGAATTAGAAAAATTCACTAAAGTTTGTTAATATTTTTTCACTGTTTATGATTATGGAAATATTTTAGGAAATAATTAAGGTTGATTTACACCCGGTTAAAGATGATTATCTTATTGTAACATTAGAGACTCTCGGATTTCAAGAAGTTGAATTAAAGAATAAATTACATGGGTATCAGCAATACAGCAATACCTCCTCATACGATCACAGCTTTGGGCGGTATAAAATTAAAATTCTTCCAAACGATACCAAGTATAATTTAAAAACTGATCTCATAATTATTTCAATAATTTTTTTGATATTTCTATTAGCTGCATATTTTATTATAAGATATTTACCGGAAGATAAAAACCCAAGACGAAGAACAACACATGACAAGAATCGTGAAAGCGATAATAATGCCAAAAGTCTTTTGGAAAAATCTTCTAATATCGAAGTTGTTTAAATTTTTATTTTGTGAATTTTTTTAATAATTTAATAAAATGGAATCTTGCGTAATTAAAGCTACTTAAAATAACAAATTCAAAGTATGTAAGCAAGAAAAAGGATTTTAATAAAGTTCGTCGCATTCAGCGACCTTAGAAAGACAATTAGGCAAATATGAACAACAATTTCATATAAGTTATAAAACTTTATTCGAAGGCAGTAACGCACAACTAAAACTTGTTTATGTTTTTATTATATTTGCAAATGTATCAGTAAATCTTACATTTGTAAAATTCACTAGAGTATGGGGCAATTTTAATGCTTTGATTGAACGTCATAAATAATAAAAGCTTCGAAACGGATCATAAATTTTCCCTCATTCTATCGCAATTTTTTTTATGAGATTATTTTCAACTAGATCAAAATGAAACACAATTAAAAGTAAGTTATAACACTTTATTCATTACATCGATCAAAATTATACAGATATTCAATTAGATTTTCAAATTGAGAATAAATCAGTGTTTTTTGTCAGCACCAAAGCAATCTTGTCCCATACCAGCAAGAGTTTGATAATTTGGATCTTGAGTTCCGGCCATTCCTCCAGCAGCTGCAGGAGCTTTGGGGCCTCCACCGCCACCTGGAGCGCCACCACCAGCAGCTTTGTCAGCTCCAAAGCAGTCTTGTCCCATACCAGCAAGAGTTTGATAATTTGGATCATGTGTTCCGGCCATTCCACCACCAGCAGCAGGAGTTTGAGGAACAGCAGCAGGCGCAGGAGCAGCAGCACCACCACCACCACCACCGGCTTTATCAGCACCAAAGCAATCTTGTCCCATACCAGCAAGAGTTTGATAATTTGGATCATGAGTACCAGCCATGCCACCTTGAGGAGGGGCTTTAGGTCCACCACCACCAGCAGCAGGTGCAACAGGATTTTGTTCAGCAGCTTTATTAGCACCAAAGCATTCACCTCCCATTCCAGCCATTGTTTGATAATTTGGATCATGAGTGCCAGCTACAGCTTTGGTATCTTTTGGAACTTTAGGTGCGTTTTCTTGTTCATCAGCATCTTCGTCATCATCTTTTCCACCAGTGTTGTTTGAACTATGTTTCTTAGCAGCAGCCTTCTTTTTGCCTTTCTTTCCTTTCTGAAAAAGTTCAAATAAGTTAATAAGTTAAAATAAAAAGCATAAAAAAACCAACCTTCTTTTTACCACAACATACTACAAGAGAAGCAACAGCAACCAAGAGATGAAAAATTAAAGAGAAAGTTGAAACAGTTGTGAGAAGCTGTTGAAGAGGATCGGCATCAGTGATGATTCCAGCCATTGAAACGTTGGTTGGAGAGAGCAGAAGAAAAAAACGGCTGAATGCGAGCGAGTCACCAAAGTCAGGATAATGGATTTTTCTTTGAAAACGATGCTTTTATATCAAATTTGAGGCTCATGCAAATTTTGATTTCATGTGAAAACTTTTTGTGAATTTTTAAATATCGTGCATCATTGAACATCAAAAATTTGTAGCTCAAATTTTTTGAAAAGTCTGTCAATTTTATTTGGCATAATAAATGAAAAGGTTATGCTTTAAAAAAACAGTATTTTAATAAACCATGGTTATAAGATATACTCATAATCTAAAGTTAATATTCACCAGGTGAAAATGAATGTAATTGTTTTAAAATCTTCATCACGCTATTTTAAACTTAGTAATAAAAATGTTTTTATTTTAGTGAGGTTGTTTGTTTACATTTTTTATCGAATTGATTTAGTGTTTTTTGTATTCACTTGCTTGTGGAGTTGGTTCAATTTCATGTGGCTCAACATGATTATCATCCACCGTATCAGGTTCATATTGCTGCTCACCACCACGAACGGGAGCTTGATTGTATGTTGGAGCAAGGATATGTGAAACTCCGCAATCACTTGGACAAAACGTTGCTGGTACACCAGGTTCACCAACTGGACCCCATCCACCTTCCTCTCCAACTTGTCCAGGGAATCCAGATGGACCTGGAGGACCTTGAGGTCCAGGTCGTCCATTTTCACCTGTAATATTATAATTTAGTTCTGGTTCGGTAAAGATAATTATTAACTAACCCATTTCACGTGATCGTTTACCAGGAATGCCTGGTGGACCTTTAGGACCAGGTGAGCCATTTGGACCTTTGGGTCCTAAAAAATTAAAAGATGCTTTTAAAAGGGTTTTAAATTATATAAAAATACCTTTAAGTCCAACACCGGCAAATGCTGGATCACCTTAATAAACATAAAATGAAATTTAAAAATGTTATTAATAAAGACAAATCAAACCTTTAGGTCCCATGGGTCCTTCCGGACCTTTAATTCCTAGTGGGCCATGTTGTCCATAATTTCCTGATGGACCATCAAATCCTTGATTGCCAGGTGTTCCAACTGCACCTGGATGTCCAGGTTGACCCGTCATTCCTCTTTCACCTTGATTTCCTCTTTAATGGAATCCTTTATAGACTTTTCTCTATACAATTCCAAAGCCTACCGTAATCCTGGAGGTCCACCTGGACAAATAACACATGGCAATTCTTCAGTAACTTCAATTTGAATATCAAAGCCATCTTCACCTGCTTGTCCAGGTCTTCCAGATTCTCCTGGAGTTCCATCAAGGCCTGGATCACCTGGTGGCCCAGGCAAACCCATGGGACATGCTAAAGCTCCACAACCTTTACACATTCCATCGTCCCAAGCGTGGCGCTTTTTAATTGAAAAATACTGAATCTTTGAATTTGATTCATCGACAAAGTTCTCAAGTTTCCCAATTTTCATGATTTTATTCCAAAGCAAATCGCTATCATCCTGGAAATTTAGATAGTAAACACACGAATATGGCAACAAAAAAAAAACAATCTAACCTTGAATTTCTTAGACATAATTTCAATTTCATTCAAAGTATTATTGCTTTGAAGAATCATCAAAGGGCATACTAACAATATTCCAACGAGGGTCAAAGCACTAACAAAAATACCAAACTTTGCAATTCTTAGTGAAGAATTATATCTTTTTTCATTGTCAAAAAATTCCATTTTTGATGCAACCACAAAAAAATAGAAAAAATTTAACCTTTCTTGATCATTCGCCCAGCTTTTATATGTTTTCGGGAAAAATGAATTTTCGAGATTCTTGAAATCCTTTTTTTAAAAGTAACTCCCATTTTTTTTCTTTGTAATTCAATTTTTTGTTTGACCGCAATTTTAGCTCTATGTCTTCAGGATGACCTAGTGAATGGTAAATTCATCGTAATAAATGTTGGTCAAGGACGATGTTGAAAATACAAAGACACACATTTTTTCGTGGATTTTTTTGTTGTAATTAATGGTGTCAGCTCTTTTTGTTTTACCGAATATTTCTGGAGTTTTAATTTCCAATTAACAAAGAAAAAAGAAGGTGTCAAACTTTGAAATAACAAAAGTTAAAGTAACAAAAAATGTTAACATTGAACACAGAGAACATTGTGTCATAGTATAGTAAATTTATATCTTTAATGATTGATGTTGTTAGAAATTTTCGATGTAATCCGGCAAATTACAGCATCTTACTAAAGATGGATGCGAAAATGAGCAACAGAAAATGACAAATTGCAACCATCCACTGTAAATTTTGAGTAACACGGAAATGGTTGGCAAAAAGGAACAATCATGTTTCAATGCAAAAAAAACGTGAAAGCTTTTTTTTTCAAAGAAATTTTTTCAATCAAAAACCAACTTGATTATGTTCATCTCTTTTTAGAATATTTTTGATATGTAAAGATTTCGTTCAATTCAAAAGTATCAGTAGATATTATAATCTGTATCTACTAGTCATTTGATTTCCGCTGGCTTCTTGATAACTTTCAATGCTGTTCGATCATACAATTATTTGTTCTTCATCTGAATTTGCTCGATTTACTCTGTTAAAATTTCCATCAAGGTTACAAATTCAAAAACAACAAACAAGGTAAGATTAAACTTTATAAACATTTAATGACTAAAGATTTTAGAAATCGAACATATTATGATGTTTTGGGAATTACAAAAGATGCTACACAAATAGAAATAAAGAAGGCTTATTATTCTAAATCTAAATTAGTAAGTTGTCAAGCTACTTTTATAAGGTTTTAATTTTCATTTTTAGGTTCATCCAGATATTACAGGATCACAAGAAGCTTTTGTTGAACTTAAAAAAGCATATGATACTCTTAGACGACCAGCTGATCGGATGATTTATGATGATCGGGGAAAGTATCCTCGAGCTGGAAAAATTTATCCATATCATCATCTTTTTCATCATTCATATTCTCGAACACATGGAGCTCATCCTTTCGGGTTAATACTTGTCGTTTATGTTTCTCGAATAATGGATAATGTTTTTAGTGAAGACCGAAGATCTGATTGGGAGCGTAATTTCGCCGAATATATGAAAGGAAATAGAACTAAAAATCAAACTGTTGATGAAAGAAATAATGAAGTTTGGAGAAGAATATGGATATATACAGCGTTTGGATTAGCTTTGATTACTCTTTATAATGCTGGATATTTGTGAGTTTTCTTTGTTCCTGTTGCCTATTAATCTTTCACGTTTTAGACTTATTTTAATGAATCAACAGAAGAATGTCGAAAAGTTAATTGCAAAAGATGAAATTGCTCGTTCTTTTCTTCGACAAAAAGAATACCGTGACAAATTTAATGATAGTGCCGAAATTGAAGCGTTTGCTAAACTTCTGAGAGCTGACATTGAACAAGCTCAGCAAAGAAAACTCGAAGAAATGACCGAGAAAAATCCATTTGAAATCCGTGATCCAGAAAGATGGATGGAAGCTGTTAAAAAACCTCTTACAGCTTCAAGAAGGCAACGTACAAGGCCGAGAAATGATTAAATTTTAGATTTACCTAGTATTTATAGGAATATGTATGTGTGTGTAAGTAGGGTAATTTGTTTTATTCGGGTTTGTATAATTTTTTAAATAAAATTTTATCCTTTTTTTGTGTTGGAATGTTTTGTATACCGGAGTGTTTTTTAGACTCTTAAATATTTTCTCTTATTGTTCAAAGCTATTTAAAACTTTAAGAATGTTTTAGATGAAAACTGCCATAATCACTGGTGCTTCGAGTGGACTTGGTCTTCATACTGCAAAGAAGCTTTTTGCTACAGGAAATTACAAGTTGATTTTAGCTTGTCGTGATGAAGCAAAAACTAAGAATGCCATTGATGAAATTGCAAAATCTGATTTAACAAAGAACGCCGATACTCTCAAATTTCTCCAGGTTTGCTTTTTCACAATTATTGTTTTTATATCTTTTGTTTTTTAGCTTGATTTAACCAACCAAAAATCAATTTTATCTTTTGTTGAAGAATTCAAACAAAACTTTGATGGATTAGATGTTCTTATCAACAATGCTGGAATTATGCGTCATCCTCATCAGGTTTGTTTCTTTGTTATAATGCTTTATTAATTTATTATGTACCTTTAAAACTAAAACTTAAAAAAGCCCGAATCATCATAAGTGATAGGATTAGTGGTATTAAATACAGTATTATTTAGACGACTTTGGGAAATTAGATAAATGTTTATGTAATGCTTATCCTTTTTATCATAATATTCATCATTTTTGGGAGTATTTTTTGCTAAAAGATACAACTCTTTGCTTGAAAACCATCCACAATCAATGTTTGATCCACGAAGAAAAACATTAGCATTTGTTGTCGCAATTTCAATGGATGGTGATTCAAAAAGAATGCAACTAAGTCTTTCAGTACAGCTATCTCTGATGTCATCATAAAATTT
The DNA here is from genome assembly GCA_028622995.1 of Panagrolaimus kolymaensis. Taxonomy (NCBI): domain Eukaryota; kingdom Metazoa; phylum Nematoda; class Chromadorea; order Rhabditida; family Panagrolaimidae; genus Panagrolaimus; species Panagrolaimus kolymaensis. Next base: position 363,042 of record JAJQJQ010000065.1, read on the forward strand.
TGTTAGAATCAAGCTTCCATTTGAATCTAAGTTACAATAAGGACCTTTACCAAAAAGAGGTCCAGCAGTGTTGTAATTAAAATTCATTAATGCAGGATCAGTTTCTCGAACATGTTTATAAGTGTTTGCTGGAAGAGTGGGATAAACTAGGATATGAGCTTCACGATTGGTGACGTGGTACAAATAGCTGCTTGGTAAAGTCATAGATGGTATTAGAATATTTCCGTAAGGAATTGACAATACAGCAAATAGGTTTCTGTTTAGAAATTTATGAGTGTAAGCAGATGCCATAAAATAAAAAACTTACAAATCTTCAAACATTTGATTGAGCAAATTCCTCAATTCTTTTAATTCTTCGATTCTTATTTCTTTATCATGCAATGTTCTATTGACTAACGTTTTTACGATTGAATGAAAGTATTTTTCCTAACAAATAGCTTATCTCAAAAAAGTTGTTTTCGTAAATTCACTAACCTTTCTCGCATCTTCTTGCTCCTTTAAAAGTTTTTCAAAATTATTTAAATTTTCTGGAAGGCTGTAATTTGTTGTTGATAATCCATTACAAATTCCGCTGAAAGATGAGTAAAGTAAACTGTAAGAATTCCAAACATCTTTGAGTCTTCTAAATGGTCGAACATCGTGATTATAAGCGACACTCTGGGCATAAAAATATTTCATTTCTTTTAAGTTAGTTAAAAGCTCCTAAAAAAAGTAATTTTGTAGTATTTAAATAAAGGAGCAAAATTAGAATTTCCAAAATCAGGAAGCATCCCTCTTTGCGATGCCTTTTCAGATATACGTACTTTTAATGTTTCTGATGGATTCGCTTCCTCACACTTTCCTATCATCGCCTTTAACGTTACTTTTGTGGATTTCTTGTTCAAATCTTCCAAAGAGCCTATTAGCCTTTGTAAATTGGTTGAAGGAATCTAAAAATTTTGCCTTAATTAAGGTAAAAATTAAAAAAGGGATTACTTACTTTAGAAAAGTTTTTGGAATCCACATTTGGGTTTATAAAAACCTCGCCATTTTCTAAATTTTTTGTTTTAAAAATATGAATAGTTTCATTTTTTAAACATTGAGGCATATTTGGCATTTTATTTCCCTAAAATACATTTTGTTTTCATAACTTTTATGGTAGCAAGTGGAGATTACCTTTTCATCATGATGATGTCTTACACATTCAGCAACCTTTTCTCCTATTTTAAAAGCATTTTCACATTTTTCACCAGTCGCTTTTCCATTCACAGCCTCTAATAATTGTTCAAACAAAATTTCTTTTGCTATATTTTCATTAGCTGCTGTAGTTTGAAAGAATAAAATAAAACTTAGAAGCACCACCTTTAATTGAATCATTACCAACCATGAATCAATGAACTTTTTTAAATTCGTGGCTTTTTCTTGATTTATAAGATTATAAATATGAAAGAGGATGAAATCGATAATAATCAAAGATTTGCTCTAATTAATTTTCTCGCTTTTTCAGTTAACAAAAGAAGGAATCGAAATTCATTTTGCAACAAATCATTTGGGACATTATTTGCTTACTCGAAATCTTCTTGATGTTTTTCGACCAAATGGACGAATTATTATTGTATCTTCAGGTCTTTACAAAAATGTAAGTTTTTTTTTCAAGCGTAATTTTGATTATTGCTGTTACGTATTTCATTGTTACGTTTGTATTTATACTGAAGGTTTATTATTGCTTTTTGCTTAATTTATTTATATTTTCAGGCCTCATCAATTCCATCTTATGAAGATCTTATCTCTCTTTCAGCTGTTGAACAAATTCCTCCAGCCCTTCATTATTCAAATAGTAAACTTGCAAATTGTCTTCATGCTGTATATCTTGATAAAAAATTAAAAGCTTCAACCGATGATCGAGTCAAATCTCTCAAAGTTGTTTCACTTCGTCCTGGATTTGTTCGTGGTACAGAATTAGGTCGAAATGTTCCATGGATTCTTCGAACTCTTGCTTTTCCACTTATTTGGTTTTTCTCAATCAATCTCGATCAAGGAACGGAAACAATACTTCATTGTGCCACCATGGATTATGAAAACCTTGAATCAGGGAAGCTTTATTCTGAAAGCAAAGTTGCACCATACACTGAAGCGGTTACAGAAGAAGCTGCAAAAGAACTCTATGATTTATCAGAAAGACTTCTTGAACATGGAAGAAATGTTACTGCTCCAGCTGGTGATAATTAAAATGTAATTATTTATAGGAAAACCTTCATAAATCAATATAAAATAAACCTTCTACTTATCGTTGTTGTTTTTACATTTTAAAATTGTTTGTAAATTTGCCTTGTTTTACGTGTAAATTGCTCAAAAATAAATATTTGTTTAGTTACAGTAGCGACGAAGAGTTAGTTACATAAATAACAAAATTGAGAACTTTGGAGCAACATAAGAAGCTCTCCATATTTTTGATTCGATAATGCCAAATATCATCGTTGAAGCTAAAATTAATGAACACCTTTGGCAAAATGAGTTTTAATGAATTTTTGAATTTGAATTGCCCAAGAAATTTTTTTTCTTTTTTCACTTTTTTTGTTGTCGAATCCTTGAAGCTTGAATGTGTCAATTTTTTTTCAAACTCTGAACTCTGATTAAATTATGGATAATATTATTGATGTGAGCCAATCAGAAAAGGTTTATGCTGTAGATGGAATACATCAAGGATTAAGAAATGATGGCAGAGAGTAAGTTCCTTCGTCTTTATTTGCAAAATTAATATTATTTATTTCATTTTGCTTTATAGGTTAATGGATTTTCGTCCAATTGTTGTTGAATTTGGTGTTATGCCAAATACTCATGGTTCTGCTCGTGTTCGTCTTGGTCAAACTGATTTAATTGCAGCAATAAAATTGAAAATGCGTCAAGTCAAAGATACTAAAGAATTTAGTAATCGTATTGATTTTTATGTTACATGCTCAGCTGTTGCAAATCCACAATTTGCAGGTATGGATTCATTAATAGCCATTATATATCACTAATAAATATTAAATTTTAGGTAAACATGGTGATGAATGTGCACAAAGGATTGCTTCACTTTTAAGAAAGACTTATCGAAATGATCTCATTATTCCTGAACTTGAACAGTGAGAAATCTTGTTTTTGTTACACTACTTAGTTTCAACGTGTTTGTTTCAGATTAAAGCTATCAACAGATCGTTATTATCAAACTAGAGTTGATATTTTGATGCTTCAATATGATGGAAATGCTCTTGATGCTGCGTCTATTGCTGTAAGCTGCTTTTCTCTCTCAACGTTTCCAATAATGGCAAAATTTTAGGCTAAAGCTGCTTTATCAGATTTGAAATTTATTATTCCAACAATGATTGCAAGAGATAAAGGCAAAACAGTTCCACAACTTACTTCCAAAGCTCGTTCACAAATTCGCAAACTTGATGTTTCAACAGCACCTGTCATCGTTACATTAAATACTGTTGGTGATAGTATTTTTATCGATTCTAACCTTGACGAAGAACAATGCGTTGGAGGTGTTATGCATGTTGGTATTATTCCACCAAAAGAAGATGACTTTATGGTAAACTTTTGATTGAATATATCGCAACATTTCTCTTATTTTTAGAACAATGCTGAAACGGATGATACCAATGATAATTGTTACATTGCCTTGCTCAAAAACACAACACCACAAATATTTCATGAAGAAAAATTTGATGAACTTTTGAAGACTGGTATTGAAGCTGCAAAAGAAATCAATCGTGCGCTAATGCATCGAATAGAAGAATATCGAAGGGAGCCTAAGAGAAATGCTGAAGAAAGAATAGAAACTTTCATGCAAGATAATCAATTTTAATTGTTCCATTGTTTTATTTCGTTGAATTTTAAAAATTTATAAAGTTTTTACAAAAATATGAGCAAAAATGTGTTACATAAATAAAGCAAAACATAAATTAGGTTCAAAGCTAGGGGTTTTAGACAAACGCTATCTTTCACACGTCTTCAAGTACTTTGAGAATTTTTTATTGTTCAATATGAAAGGTCATTGTTTCACCTTGAGCTCTTAGTTGATAGTCACTGCTTTTCAAAAATGTTTTTTCTTTTGTTTGAGGACAAGCAAAGCCCTCGCTACGCGAGGGCTTTTGCTTGTTTTATTATAGTTTTTCTTTTATCGATTGAGAACTATTACATATCCACAACTTTCTAAAAGATCTGCAAACTTTAAATAATTAAGTTTTTGCATGGTGGCCCTATCGGGCCGCCATGCCCAACATTTTAAATGTTTCATTCTATCGATAAGGGCTTTACATCTTACTGATTAAAGCTAGTCATACTTTATACATTTACTAAAGTATCACTTCTTTATGATTTTTAAAACACAATATAAAATACCCCCTTTAGTTTTCTTGAGTTATATTTAAGATTTTCGATTTCTTTGACCATCGTCATATTTTATCCAATTCTTTTCTCATCTCATGAAATAAAATGCAAAATTTTTTATTCGCAATCACGCTTTCATTTAAAATATCCATTCATGCATAATTTTCTTTGATTCATTTTATTTTTTTCTTTAATAAGATCCTCAATTTTTAGATTTTTGGATCCTTTGTTTTTGGATTATTGCATCCTCCTTTTTCGGGTTCTTGGATTTTTAATTTTTGGATTATTGGATCCTCCATTTTTTGGTTCCTAGATTTTTAACATTATTTTTTAAAGTTTTTGAAACACAACGACCGCTCTTCACCACTTCTTTTTCGTGAAACTAAAACAAAAGTATCATTTTCATAATGCATTTTCACATTAAAATCATTTTTATTTTTATTCAAATTTTTCATTCATTTTTTTCATTCTTTTTGCAAGGTACACCTTAAAAAGTGCATATCTCGCTCAGGATCTCTTTCCGGGAGATGAGGTCGTCGATTCCGGTCGTTTCACATTTTTTCCAATTTTTTGATATCCACTTTCTTCAGAAAATTTTCCGGTGCTACATAGCACACACACTTTTTCAATTATGGTGTTTGGATAAGGAATATAGTTGCAAGTTAAAGGAATAAGCAAAAAACATGTATGCATTTTTTTATAAATTTGCATTCCAATTTTCACACGAATGCTTCTTTTTTTGGCGAGAAAAACTGACTAGCATTTTCCCATTTCGAAAAAGCCATTAAACATTTTTACTCGCATTCATTCAACGTCGTCATTATTGTAAAAATGCCAAACATTTTTGAACCTGCATCAAAAACAAATGGTGAACCTCATTTAGATACCGTAAAAGATACCGCAATTGAAGGCAAAGATAATACTGTAACACCTGTTGGAGCTGCAATTGAAAAAGTCAATAGTTCAACTTCAAAATTATCTCAAAGTCCTGGTGAAATTAAAGAAATTGCAGCTGAAAAAGGAACCGAATCTATCGAACATGTCAAAGATGCCGCTGCAAATGCAAAGGATAATAATGAAGCTGCAAAAGAAGTAACTGTTAAAACTGGTGATGCTTCTCATGAAGATGAAGATGAAACTGTATTACAAAAATTGAAAAGAGTTGGATCAAACAGTTTTAACAAAGTTAAAACAGCTAGTGAACCATATTTGGAAAAAATGAAGGATGCAACTTTTGAAGCAAAAGATATCGTAATTTCCACTGGTGAAGCTGCAATTGACAAAATCAAAACTTCAGTTTCAAATTTATCTATTAGCTCTGACAAAGAAGTCAAAGATGATCAAAACAACAACAACAACGTCGAAGAATCAAAAGAAGGTGCTGAAAAAACTAAAGAAAAGGATGATACTGTTTTGAAGAAATTGAAGAGAGCTGGATCCAAGGTTTCACGAAGTGTTAAGCGAAACGCTTCAGAAGCTGCTGGATTGTTCCGTGAAGCTGCTTCAAATGTTAGTAAACAAGCTAAGAAAGTCAAAGATTCTGTCACCGAAAAAGCGAAAGGTAAGAAAAAAGCTGTTGGAGAAAATGCTAATAATGTAAAAGAAAATGTCAAGGATGCTCAAGATGATGGTATGAAAGCTGCTGAAGAAGCTAAAGATGCTACAAAAGAAATGGTTGAAGAAGGAGCTGAGAAAGTTAATGAAGTAAGGCAGTTAGGCATTTTTGATATAGTTTCAAGTTTTTTTACTCTTCTGTTATACATCATAATCATCGAAAATTTTAGGCTAAAGATGCTGCAACTGATCATGTTAAAGAACCTTTTCAAGAAAAAGCCATGGAAGCGGAAAATAATGTTGGTGAACACGTAAAAGAAAAAGCATCAGGTGCAGATGAAAATATCAAAGATTCAACTTCAAATGGTAATGTAAAGAGTGAAAAAGCCAAAAATGCTTTAAAAGGGAAAGCTATTTCTGCCAAAGATAATGTAAAAGAATCAGCTCCTGATGTAAAGAGAAAAAGTCAAAGCTTGAAAGAAAAAGCCGCCGATGTTGTTAAAAGTGCTCGTGATTATGTAATTGGAAAATCTCCTCATGATGCTAATGTAAAAAGCCAAACCAAAGATGATCAAGTCAAAGGAATATGCAAGGAAATTGAAGCAAAGCTTGATGATAAAAATGCAGAAAGTCGTGGAAAAGATAAAGAAGTAAGCATGTTTTGATTGTATTTATATTATTATACCTTAAATTTATAGCTTCAACGTAATATGAAAACAAAAGATGCTTCAACTCAAACTGAAAAAGTATGTTTATAACTTTTAATTCAACTAAACTAAACTAAAAATTTATAAATTTTAGGTCAAAAAAGCTGGTAAAAAGGATTCTGAAAGTGATGAAGACGATTCCGATTGAAGCCTTTATTGTATTTGTATGTATATATTATCTTTTGATATTTGTGTTTTTTTGTAGCAATAGACAATAAAAATATGTAACTTTTCTAACTTGTTTTTATGAGCTTAAATTATAACCAAAGTTGCTAAAAATCGATAGCCATTATTTTGTTCAAAGATAGGAAAGAATGGCACGCATGAGTTTTCATTTCTGCTTTTAGATTGCAATAAGAAGTGGTTGTTAGAAATTGTTTATGATATCATAGTGAGCTTTAAAAAATGGTGAAGAAAGAGGTGAAAGTTTCATGCAAGATGATCATTTAAAATTATTCCATTGTTTTTAATAATTTTATTAATAAAACATTTTACAAAAATATGAGCAAAAATATTACATGAATAAAGCAAATCATAGTTTAAAGTTGAGGTTTTGGACGAACGATATCTTTCACATGTCTCCAAGCATCTGTTGTTTCTTTTAAAATTTTTGATTGTTCAATAAGAAAGTTCATTGTTTCATCATGAGCTCTAAAATTAATGCATATTAAAACACCTTTGACGTCGTTACGTAAATACTTACTTTTTAATTTCATCATTCAATTCATCAATACTTTTTCGAACATCATCCAGAACTTTAACATCAGGAATCTTGGTAAAAGCTTCACTTTCGAATACAACTTTAGATAATCTTTCCATTTCAACGAGTTCTTCCATGTGCTTATCCATTAAAGGTTGATGATATTGAATAATAAAAAGCTTTTCATCCAATGAAAGTGTTTCTTCCTGAAAGTTTATCATGTGTTAAATATATGAACGAGAAAGCTATAACTTACTAGTGGAGGTTCTTTATGAAGTTCACGTAATTTATCAGCAGGAGCTCGAAGGACCATATCCATTTTGAGATTTTTTAAATTTTCGCGTAATTCAGCAACTTCAGAATAAAGCGGTTTTCGTGTTGGTGAAATATTACCTATTGTTTCTTCAATAGCAAATAGTCTTTGCTCAAGTACTTCCATTTTGAGATTGAAAACTTAAAATAATTGATGAAAGCTGTAAAAAAGAAATTTAAAAGTTTGAAAGAAAAATATTTTTTAGAAAGTTACTAATTTTTTAGCTATGGCTTTTGTAACAGTTTGCCACAATGAAGTATGGCTTCAATATTTTATGGAGATCGAGCATTCATTCAAAAGATTATTAGCTCTTCTTTCTAATCAAAAATTTCTGACGCAAAAAATAATAATAAACTGAAAATTAGAGATAATCTTAATAACACAGTTATTTTATTTATACACCAACAAATCAACTTCGCAAAATACATAGAGTCCTGTACTTAATGAGTGATTTCTTCATCGTATTTTGGTCATCATAAAAACGAAGAAACAAATACATTGAAACTTGGGGCAATATTGTTTAACTTTACTTAATACTTTTTAAAGTTTTCATATGACTTCAATTCGATTGAATTAAAAAGTCATGACATGCTTACTACAAATGATACTCGTCATTATATGTATGTACAAAACTTAATCAGCAGTTAAAAATTTATACTGAACTTGCGCATGCTCGAGTGAATTGCGGATAATTTGTTTTGATACACATGAATTATTATACTTTATTAAAATTAATTAAAATTTGTTGGATATTTATCAAGAAGGTACTGTAGAAACCCAACTTTTGTCAATTATATAATTTTGTTTATGACTAAAGCTTTGATTACCGCTTTCAACATTTTTCTTCTTCCAAAAAAGTAAGGTTTTACCATACTTTTGTAGTTGCAATTTATATGGTTTAATTATGATCATAATTGTTAGAGCATTGATACATGAATGAAAAGCAAAGATTTGCATTGCAATTTGAGAAATTTCTAAAACTTTTAAGATATGAATTAAGCCTTTTATAAGCTTCGAATACCCCGAATGTTTCTGAGCTTTAACATTACAGCAATCATTAATCCAACCGTTGGAGCAACGATGAAAATAAATGGAACGCTCATTTGCAAATACAATGTCAACAAATATTGTCTTCGAATTCTCAAAGTATTCATCGACATTGTATGCTTCAATTGAGACCAACGCATTTGAATTTTGAATCCAAAAAATAAAAATAAAGCATAAACAAGGATTATTTGAATCATTGCATCAACCAAATATGCAATTGTGAAACCGTTTAGAGGAATTCCATCACATGGAGCATTATTAACTAGATTGAGTAGTTGTGGAAATTTGATTTTTATTTCTTCATTAAATGATCCTTGATCATAACGGGCTAGATAATAAAGGATTAAAGCGGGTAATGGAAATAACAGAGTAACGAAGAAGATAGTGATAGCACCCTTTATTGAATGAAAAAAGGAGGCATTGCCACCAAGAGAAAAATATTGGTAAATAAGTCCAATAAAAATAGAAATACCGGCGAAGCTTAGAGTTACGTGCATGAGAGTCTGAAAATGGTGTGGCTTAAAATGTTTTAGAATACCCTATTCGTTGATCGTTAATATTATTGAAAGTTTTTGCGGAAAAACAAAAAAAATTCTGAAAAACTAAACTTACATAATGAAATGAAGCACCCCAAAACCATCCAAAATTTCTCATTATTCCTGTTCCACAAAATGCTGGAATAGGAAATAACGGATATGGGCTGTAAATTAAAGTAATATGTATATCCATAACAAGCGCTGTAATAATGGTAAATAATATATAATAAACATAATTACCCATGGCCTTTGTGGAATGTTTTAGAACTAAAAATATCGCTAATCCATTTGTAACCAAAGTTAATAATGTATTTATATGAAGTCGGTTACTGTAAGATTTGAGATCATCCAATGAAAAACCATAAAATTGGTTGGACACCCTTTCTTCTGCCATCGAAAAATGGAAGTTTAAGAAAATGTTTATAAAAAATAATTTTATTGTTGATTTTCTTATTAAAATTTGTAATGCATTTGAGCAGAAATAAAATTGTTTTTTTTTTAATGAAATTTGGCTTTGTTTAATCAAGCTTAAAAAAGAAAATTATTTATGCTTAAGATTTGAGTTCAAATGTGCATTGTTGAATCATGTTTTACATTTTTTTAATGTTCAAATTAGTAATATGTAAACATGAAAGACACAAACAATACAAAACAATATGACTTCATCTGTAGTTTGTGGATCCCACGCTGTCACGCTTTTTTTCTATTTATAATTTTTTTATTTTTTGGATTTGAAAAACAGAGACAAACATTCGGATGCTTCCGCTTCCTGTTTGTTAGCTTACAACAAAATTTGTAAGAGTTCATTGCTGATTTTATAAAGTCTTTTTAATGTCCTCATTACTCTATCTTAGTAAATAAAGTGCTACACAGTTTTTCAACTTTATTTTCAATCACATATTGCTTACATAATTTTAACTTTACCAATGAAATCAATAAACACTGATAACTTTAGTTTCTCGCCGTTCACTTTCATTGCAACGTTTGCATTCATTTTGATGTTCAGGTAATTCGCTAAGGAAATTACCAATAAAATACTTGTACAACAATGCGCCCAATACTGCGCCAATGCAAGGACCTAAAACTCATACATATTTTAAAGACAAAAATATAGTAAATCGATTTACCAATAATAGGAACCCAAAACCATTTATAATTTCGATAACTGAATGTCGCCCAACCATATCCAGCAATGAGAGTGAAAACTCGGGGTCTAAAAACAAGAGCAAATGTTTAGAATTATTTTTAAACAAAGTTATTAAAGTAATAATTACCCAAAATCTCTTGCAGGATTAATGGCACATTGACAATTTTCAGCAAATCCAACCGCAAGAATTACAAGTCCCAGTCCAAGGAGAAAAGGTTGAAACCATGAAGGAACTCCATGCCTTCGCTTTGTTATTGATCGAACTATTATTACTAACATTGCAGTGGTTGAAATCTGTAAACTCCAAAATCTTTCAATGTATCCGCATTTTATGCGTTTTTTTATTGTTTCTAATTTTATGAAACAAATGTAAAATGAAAAATCGTACGATCTGTATTTTTTCTTCGTCTGAAATTTGTTTGAGTTCATCGGTCAAAAAAGTGTGATAAAAAAATTAAAAAGTTTATAGTCTTTTTTTAGATCTTTTTATTTATAAGAATACTTGAAATGAACGATGCAGTAATAACTTTTTTATAATGGCTTTAATCTATGATTCCAAAAATGCGGAACTTAAAGTTAAAAGAACAAAATGTTAAGCAAAATGAACTTTGCTTACTCTAATTTTTTTCTCATTAAAGTTTAGGCTACAAGTACAAAATTTTTGTTTGTAACTAAAAACTATTTAACAAACTCACTTGATCAACTAATCCACCTCGAAGAGTTAAATATTCTTTAGGATAGGTAGCAAAAATATGAGCTGTTCTTTTGGCTCCATGAACGCTTCTAATACCGCCATCATAATTATCAATTAAATCTAAACCCAAATTATTTTTTATTCATTTTTTGCTTCATAAAATGAACTACCATAATATACTAAATAAGTCATTCCAGCTCCAACAAACGAACCAGCTGTTTGAACGATGGAATATAAAATGCAACGATTTAGACTAATTTCTTTAAAAACATAAAACATTATGCTAACTGCTGGATTAACATGACTCCCACTTATTCGATGTCCAAGTTGTACAGTAAATATTAAACATAAACCCCAAGCAATAGGCACACCAGCTCCAAATCCACCAACAATTATATCCATAGTATTATAAGCTGTACCACAAAACTAAAAAGTTGTCCTTTTAATTTTATTCAAGTTTCATTCCCAATCAATCTAAAACTTACCACAAAAAATGCGCTGCAAAAGAATTCCGATAATAAACAAGCTCGAAGGGAATGCTTTTGATAATTTTCATCTTTCCATGGTTCAGATTTAACTAAATTATTTATTGATTTCATTATATTTTACAACAACGTGTGTTTTTTTTAGCCCATCCAAAAAACGTTAAGCTAACAATAATGTTGTAGTTGAGGAAAATTTCTTTTTTAGGTCCAAATTGCTTTTTTTATCAGTGAAGAGGAAGGATGGAAGCAGAAGAAACCGGAGGCATTGTTTTCATTTCTCTTTTTATTTCTCAAAAAAAGTCCATGTGTTTTGCTCTTCTTGCGTTTTTTAAGAGCCACAAAAAAATCATGAGGACATTTATTTTCTTTTTTATTAGATTACAATGGTTTTGTATTGCTGATAAAATTAATAGGTATATTGATAATATTGATAATGGACACGTTGGACCATACACGTTTTTTGTCTTCTAAAGCGACTCAAGCAAGAATCAGGGAAATCTGATACGGTTAAGTATGGTTTAAAAAAAATTTAAATTTTTTCCACAAACTTATTCAAAACAAGCTTCCAGATTATGCTTATAATCATCGAAGAGAAAAAAATCAAACTGTAACAGACTAAACAACAACATAAGCATTTTGGGAAGTAGTAAGTGAATAAAAAAGCGCGTGCATTTTTAAAATTTAACAACGGTCTTCGTTTTTATATAAATTAAAAAGAAATATATAATTCGATTATAATAAGGAAGAACTTTTCATTCAATATAAAAAAAATTTTTGGCTACATTAACTTTTTGTTTTTGTTTGATTATTTTCAAATTCAGAGGATCAATCAAAAAAGTAATAATTTCTTCGATTTTTAAAGAGTTTATTTTGTCAAAAAACTGATCTTTTTTTTTTAGTTTATTGCTTCATCAATGTTTTATTGTTTGAATTCATTCGTTTGCAACATTTTTTTAAATGTGTGGTTTCTGGGTGAAAACATTCTTAATTCCATTATTTAGAAACTATAAAAATGTTACTTTCATCGTTCATGTTTGTTAATTTGAAAATATTTATCAATCATCAATCATGTCTTAAAAAATGGGCGAACTAAATTCATTTAAATACTCAAATTAAAGAATGAAAGAAATAACATACATTTAATTGTTTAAAACAAAATTTCTTAGTTTCTTAAAAAAGCTTTAAACATTGTAAATAAAATTCAGCCATGTTTATGCTTTTATTTATTGCGTTCGCATCAATTTTAATTTTTTATAATTGTTATTGGAAGCGAAAGAATTTGCCACCAGGTAAGATTAGCACCGAATCATATTTTTTCTTCGCAATATGAAAAAGTCAGAGTGTTTGATCGCTACATTCCTACTTGCTCATCATAGTTAAAAGCTCGGCAATTTTTATAGGACCTATGCCAATTCCAATTATTGGCAATACTTTTTCATTCACTCAAGCTCCTCCACCTGATCCATATGTGCATTGGACCAAACAATATGGGGATATTTATACCATATGGTTGGGAGAAATGCCAGTAGTTTGTGTAAATGATTTTAAAACCATTGTGGATACATTTATTAAAGATGGTGATGCATATGCAGGAAGAGTACAAATGAAAGAATGGCTTGAAGTGGTTAAAAATGGTCAACATGGTGTTATATTTGAGGAAGGTGAACCATGGCGGGAACATCGAAGATTTGCTCTTCGAGTATTTAGAGATTTTGGATTTGGTAAAAATTTAATGCAAGAGAAAATTTTGGATGAAATTGTTTATTTAATGGATGCAATAAACGTTGAAAAGAAAAATGGTTTGATCGATCAAAGCATTCAAGATCACGTGGATTTAGGCATTGGATCTGTAATAAATTCATTACTTTTTGGATTTCGATGCAGCAGCGTTGTAAGCTATTATTAATTTAATTTCCCAAAACTCTATATCGCAACTTTTTCCAGAATAAAAAAGAGATATTTGATTATCAAAAAAATATTGTTGGTGCTACCGTTAAAGATCTTGGACATCCCATTGCTTTGATTATGCAGAAAAAGGCTCACATCTTTCGCTTTTTCCCACTTTTTCGTCAACATTATTATCGAGTTAAAAAGAATCGAGATATCATGCTTGATTATTTTACACAAAATGTTGAAAAGCGAAAAGAAACAATGGATTTGGAAGCCGATGCAGATCCAGTAGATTATGTTGAAGCATTTTTAAGAAAGCAACATGAATTAAATCAAAAAGGAGAAAAGCATCACCATTTTACGTGAGTCCAATATTTAATATAAAAAAAATATATGTAAATTATTTTGTTTTATAGAAATAAACAACTTTATGGAATTCTTTGGGATTTATGGGTTGCTGGACAAGAAACTACAAGCAATACGTGAGTTATATCAACTCAGTAAAATTTAGCATAAAAAATATAATATTCTCATTTTAGAACTGCTTGGGGATGTTTATATCTAATTAAAAATCCAGAATGTCAACAAAAACTCCATAAAGAACTTACAAAAATCATTGGCTCTGATCGATTAGTAACAATCTCAGATAAACCCGATCTTCATTACACGAATGCTGTGATAGCTGAAACTCAACGACTTTGTAATTTGGTTACCACAAATGTCCTTCATCGAACTTTAAAAGATGTCAATATTCATGGATATAATTTACCCAAACATACTACAATCATCAGTCATATTTCCTCAGTTCTTTATGATGAAAGATATTTTCCTGAACCATACAAATTTAAACCTGAAAGATTTTTGGATGCTAATGGTTCATTTTTCTCTCCAATTGAATTAATGCCTTTTGGAGTTGGAAAGCGTGCATGCTTGGGTGAAAGTTTAGCAAGAATGGAATTATTTTTATTTACTTCAAATATTTTTAATCAATTTATTCTTAAAGAAAATCCAAATAAACCAATTGATGACAAACGATATCTTGGTGGTACGGTTTCACCAAAACAATATACATGTATCATTGAAAAGAGAAATCACTGATCAAATTAATTCACCATAATGCTTGTAAATTTCTAATAAAACTGTAATTTTTTAAAACAAAACTTTATTAACTACAGCAACATTTTCTGCAAAAAATGTCATAAAAAGAATGGAAACTACTAATTCCTTGCTTTGAGAGGTTATATCGCAATGAATTACAGCAACATTGCTATTTTCATTCCAAACCATATTCATTAAAATTAAAAGAAAACATTAACTTGGAATAAAAATTATTAAAGATAAGGTAATCGTAAAATCATAAAAAGTACAGTAAATATTTTTATTTTCTCCCGACACGATTGTCGATGAGCGGGAGGTCCTCCAAAACATTTTTGTGTTTTTTATGGTTTTCAAAAACAAAAATATTAGCTTCATTCGCTTTTTGCTTTTTGAATCAAAATATGTCTCAAATAGATGATTTAGAAGCTATTACTACTGTTGTGGAGTTTGTTAATGCTAGATCTCATTATGGTTCGCTTTCAATTGAAGATCCGGTATTAATATTTGTTTAGTAATTAAAATATTAAATAATAACTATTTTTAGCTTCCTTCTATTGGTACACTTTACTCACTTGGAATGGTAATAACAACTTTTACTCTTGATTTAAATGCATAATTTCGCTTCTTCTTTTTTTTAGCCTAAACCAGACTTGTACGATGAAAGTCAAATCAAGCTGCCAGGAATAAAAAGCTCAAATAAACTGTAAGTTTTTTAAAATTTTATAAACATATTTAACTGTGATTGTTTTATAGTCGTCAATCAAAAAATGGAAAGCATAAACCATGCAGATGTACTCAATCTCAATGTTTGAAGCTTTATTGTGATTGTTATGCAAAAGGAGAATTATGTGTCGGCTGTAAATGCAAGGGTTGTCACAACACTGTTGAATTCAACGAAGAACGAAATGAAGCTATTAAACAATTATTAGAAAAGAATCCTAATGCTTTCAAACCAAAAGTTGAAACTGAAAAAAAGAATAAAGAAATTGAACGCTTGCATAAAAAAGGATGTCGATGTAAAAAATCAAGTTGTTTGTTGAATTATTGTGAATGCTACCAAGTGAGTTTCATATACGTGTACACAACCTTTTTATAATTGAATTACTTTATAGGCAAAAGTTGCTTGCAGTGATCGGTGCAAATGTGAGTCATGCTGTAATACAGAAAATGGTCGTAGTGATAAAATCCCTATTTTTCTATCAACTTCATTTAAAACTCTTGCCTCTGATGAAGAAGAAGAAATCGAAGATGATGAATTACCTCCTGAATCATATCCATGGTACTATCTCACTGATGATGTTGTACGAACTGCAACAATATGCTTAATGGGACAAGCTTTAGAATCGGTGAATTTTATTTAGTTTCTTAATAGTATTACATATGTATTTTTAGGAACAAAGGGATGAATCTACGGTAGAAACAATGAACATTTTATGCAAAGAATTTGGTGATTGTGTTGCTCAAGTTTTTAAAGCGTCTGAAAATGCTCAACCGGATGAATCAATTGTAAAGGAAGAAATGGTTACAACAAACTCTGAAGATTGATTTGACTGTTGCTTTTTTTATTATTTCTCATTTTGTTTTTGTTATCACTTTTTGTTAATTTGAAAATTTTTTCATAATAAATAATTTACGTTTGTTGTTGTAGTTTTTTATTCAAAAGCATGACTCACATGTTATTAACGTCTTTAATGTGGAAAAAGTGTTTCATGATAAAGCTGGAGGATTAACGTTTTATAAAAGCAGAGTTTCTAATCTTTACATGATTGAAGTATGTATGGCGAGAATATAAATTTTGATTCACATTTTTAGATTTGTCTATTTACTTTCCTAAAGAATTTATCGTAATCACTCTCTTGTGCAGCGCATAAGTTAATTATGTGCAATTATCTTTTATATGCTAGGCTTATCTTTACAATATGTGTACGTGTTGGATGTTCTAATAAGTGATTATCTTTTTCAAAGTTTTATTTATTACCGAAAATGGATAAAAATGTCAATAAAAAACAAACCGAGTATAAAATAAATTTTAAAAAACCGATCAAAAATTCATGAGACCAAATAAAGAAGAGCAAAAAGAGGGGTATTACAAAGTAGAGAAAAAAAAATGAGAAGAATTTACAAAAAAGTGAAGGAAAGCTTTTTATAAAAAAATAAATTTTTTGGTTGCTTACAAAACTGCGATGATAATTTTTTTCTTCACAGCAAAAATAATAATAATAAAAAAATCAGGGCCGCAAATGAATACATGAATTCCTTCTTTCTTTGATTTTAATAAACAAGTCAAAAAAAAATATTACGACAAAAATTAATTTTGTACAAAATCAAGGGGAAATTATTTACATCAAATTTTGACTTGTTTTTTTTGCTTAAAAGTTAAAAAACGCTTTTTAAATGTTTATAATTTTATACGATAATAGTAAAAACTGTACAAAAATATAATACGACTTTCATAAAAAAAAGAAAGAAAGCCTCCAAAAAAAAGTAAAAAAATCCTAAATATAAATTCAAAAATCAAATGGATTCACTAAGGTAAATAGTGTAAAAAAAAATAGTAGTTGTTTCTTCTTTTTTTTTCTTCATTATTGAGGCGATTACTGGTTGGTGTTAAAATAAAAAAAGAAAGAAAAGAAATCAAAATGTGGAAATTATTATAAAATTAAAAAGGAGATAGATAGACGACGACACATAAATCGCTGGATAATAGAATGTTTTTTACCGGATTGATGTTACAAATATTTTTAAAAAAGTTTGGACCCAAAAAAATAAACATAAAAGTTAAGAATGAAATGATAGAATTTTAGATTCACAAGAAAAAATATTATTATCAAATATAAGCTTTTACAATACACAAAAAAATAAAATAAGGAAAAGATTACATTTTTTTTGCAAAAACAAATACAAAGAAACAATCTTTTTTGTTTGTTGTTGTCTAAGATCACTAACAATTAAAAGAGTTAATTAAAACATTTTTCATTTTTCAAAAATAATAAAATAACTAAGGAAGAAGAAAGAAAGAAACCCTGTTGAGAAAGTGCCATCGCAGTGTTGTTGTTGTAAAAAAAAGTTATGAAGCTTTTCTTTTTTAAATTGATTGATTCCACGAATGAGAAAAGAAAATTTACAAATCAAAATGAATTTGTTGATCATGAGTTTGAGATAATTCATGACGTAAAATGGTTTCAACATCAGAACCAAATTCCATTGTATCAGGTAAAGATAAGCCTTCTAGATCCATGGGTAATTGGCCATTATTAGTTCGATGGGTGGTTTCAAATAATGATGGATTATGTTGATGATGACCTACACCGCCAAGGGCCATAGCATTTGGTGCATAATCCAATGTTGTTGGTTGCCATGATTGATTTTGTGGTGGAGGCATCATGCTTCCATTATTATATACATAATAACCATTTTGTTGTTGACTAAAAAATACAGAGGATGAGATGAGAAAGACTTTAAAATGGTTATGTAAGACTTACGTTGTCATTCTCATTGGTGGTTGCATATGTGGCAATCGATGTTGTTGTTGAGGGTTAAAATTTCTCATCATTTGGGGTTGCATTTGCATTGGTGGCCTAATTTGGTTTAATTCTTGATAAGGTGGTGGTGGATCATCAAATTCTAATTTAGGTCCAGGGAAATCTTAAAAAAGTAAGGTTAAAATTATTTATATTAAAAAATAGAAGCAAAGTTAATTTTACCTCCAAGCAAAGTATTGGTATCAGTTAAAGCTGTTCCACGGAAATCTGTTTTAAAATCGGATGTATTATCCAATCGAATATCTCCAGTTCTTCCCATAATTTCGTTAACTTCTGGATTACTTGATCGTTGTTGATCGGCAGCCCATGGAGGAAAATCAAATTCTTCAAATCTATCAACCATAGCTGTGGGAGAAATTCTTATATTATTTCCAATGGTGGAAACATTTGAATGAGTTCGTCCACGGAAGGTATCAAAATTGGAATTGAGTGGATCATCTTGATCATTAAAAATATCATGAGATAGGATGGAAGCAGTGGAACCAATAGCTGATGAATTACCAGATCTCAAAGCTCCTAATTCAACGCGTTTTCGTGCTCCACGGCGTGAACGTTCAATTTTAGCTTTAGTAGTGGATTCCATAGTTTGTGCACGTCTGCGAGGATTTCTTCCGGGTTTAGCTTCTGGATTAATAACCCACCAAGATGATTTTCCAGCGCCTTCATTTTGAATTCTCATAAATCTTGAATGAAGGGAGAGATTATGTCTGATTGAGTTCTAAAAATAAGAAAGATATTAATTAAAGTCTAAAGAATATATAATAATTTTTATCCCCCATAGCTAAAGAAGCTATATAAACGGAAATCAATGTATGTATGTAAGTAAGTACCTTCCAACCCGCAGCATCTTCTGAACCACATCGTTCACCAAAAAATTTTACATTATCTATAAACCATTGATAAACTTCATTCAATTTCAATCTACCAGTGGGTGAAGATTCAAGGGCTTTCATAATTAAATCTGAATAACTTTCTTCTCCCCATGGATTGGGCTTTTTCTGAGCAATATGATTGGGATCCTTCTTTCTAATTCTTTTTCGCTTTGGTTTACCATTTCCATCACCATTTGATTGAGGTGCAGGAGAAGCTGATGGTGAATTAGCTCTTGATGAACCAGGTTGTTGATGATCATATGTTGAAGAATCAATTTGAGCAGTAGCATTTGTGGTATCATCACTATTCAAAGAACGAGGTGGTGAAAGATTCGTCAAATTATTATTTGAATCATTAATATTGAAACTACTGCCGTTAGTCGATGAAAAAGAATGTTGAGGATGATAATTAAGGAGATTATAACCCATAAAATTTTTATTCATTGCATATTGAGGTGGTTGATATTGTTGATGAAAGTAATATGGTTGAGATGTTTGTGGAAGGGACATCAATGGAGATCCACAAAATAAACTTATCGATGGTAAAGGTCCTTGATTGATGGAAGATGTCGATGGATAACCAGAAGACAAGGGCGAATGATAAGGTGAAGAATGGGTTGAAATTGGAGGAAATTGTGGCATCGGCCATGTATGACATCGTTCACGAGTTTGGGGAGCAAAGAAATTATTATCATCTATTGTTGTTGATGGCTCCATTTTGTTTGAACCCATTGATAAATAAATATATTTTGAGAAAATAATAAAATCAAATCAGACGAAAATAATAACAAAATCAGCAAAAGATGAAGAAGTAATAAATAAATAATCTCAAGCTTTTGCTTTTTTTCCTTGCAAGGCTTGCATACAAAAATTGCATAGAAAGAAAAAAAAATCAATGGGAAAAAAACGATTGGCACTCAAAAAGTGGTAGAGTAGCTGCTGAAGGGATAAGAGAAGAAGAAAAAAAACCAGCAGCGTGCGGATGAACAAAAAAGGGTCAAAAAATGCAAAAGAAAAGAAAAAGAAAGAATACTCTTCGGGTCAGTTAATAATAGTTCGTCGTCATCATCGTGGGGATAGGACCCAAATGCGGCAAAAAATGAACGGCGGCGACGATAGTGATGGCGAGACATCTCATCTCCTTCTAAAATTTGACGACTGACAGACCTACGATGGTCGAAGATGACAAAAATGAAATATTAAAATGGCTAGAGATTGGAGAAAGCAAAGAGTGTGAATATACAATATCTTTGAAAAATAAAAAGAGCATTGCGATATGTGTGTGTATGTGCGACCTTGCTTCCGGCTGGCTTCCTCCATCAATTTTTTTTCGCGCTTTCTCTTTGGAATAAGTAAGCTAAAAGAAAAACTGAGGACACGATATATGAGTAGAGTCTTGTATTACCATCAATGCGAGATTAGCAGCAGCATCGCAGTGGCAAAAAAAAAACAGCGGCTGGTCGGAAAGGTTGTTAAAAATTGGACGACGATGACGAAGACATCAATCAATTAACACATATATATAAATTGAATGTTCACTTTTTTTTTGCTGACATTTTTATGGTTTCTTTTCTTGAATGTCTAACAAATAATTTTTAATGTTACTTCAAGCCTTAATTTCCACTATAATGTTAGAACCAGCGCTGGCGGTTTTCGGTTTTTCGGTTCGGTTTTCGGTGCATTTTCGGTTCGGTTTTCGGTGAACCGAACCGAACCGAAAATCGAAAACCGAAGTATCCCGGTTTTCGGTTCAAACCGATAAACCGAAAACCGAGAAACTTCGGTTTCGGTTCGGTGCACCGAATGGAACCGAAAAAACCGAATTCGTTTTTCATAGAAAAATGTATCTAGTTGTTATCCAAAGTGTTAGCAAACATGCTAATAATGCATAAAAAGGCATTATTTAAGCAATACCTAATATTTTATCCCAAAAAATAACGATTTTGAATTTCAAACCGAACCGAAAACCGAAAAATTTTATAAACCGAAAAACCAAAAATCGAGCATTTCGGTTTTCGATTTAAACCGAAAACCGAAGGATTTCGGTAAACCGCCAGCGCTGGTTAGAACTAAATGCAGGGGCATTAGAAAAAATAGCAGTTAGTTAATTTTCTCAACTACAGTATTTTTTCCTTTCATTTTTTTATAAGTTTTTCAAACTATAATTGTTTTAGCTTTTTTATATTTTTCTTTAAGCTGCTTCGGCTGTAAAAAAAACGCGTCATGATCTCTGTAGCCTTTAATCTAAATAAACTCAATTAAGCTTTAAAGGAGCAATCTCTCATTCCTCCTTTTTTTAAAGTTACAATTAAGAGCTCAATGATCAACTTTTTTTTCTTGCATCCATTTAGTTGTTTCAACGAAGAAAAAAAACGACAACGACGGAGGCGAAATAAAATAAAATAAGAAAAAAAATTATTACACACACTGATTTCCGTTTAGTTGTTTCTTCCCTAATTTTTTTAAAGCATAAAAAAGTAAATCTATAAAACTTACTTTCCAACCTGCAGATGAATTTGAATCACCTTTATCACGAAAATATGGAACGTTTTGAACCATCCATTCATAAACTTGTGATAAAGTTAAACGCTTTTCAGGTGAATTTAAAATGGCTTGAGTAATTAAATCTGCATATGACATATTTCCCCATGCATTTCTACGGGTTGTAGCTTTTTTCGCAGACGAATTAGGTGATTCTGAACCATTATCATTTAAATCATCTGGGGATCCCAAAGATACTTGATTAAAACTAAAAATATGCAATTCATTAATAAGCAGTTTTTAAATCAAATGGAAGGTGGTTGTCACTTACTCAGCATATGATCCATTATTTGCTGCAAGATTAGATTGTGACATTCCCGAATGTGAAAGGTTTTCACCCGAATCATACATACTGAAAGTGAAAAAAAAAAGATGAACGTTAATGTTTAAAGTAGAATCAAAAAAAAATTTAAGCTGATAAGAGTTTTTTTCTTGACAGCTCAATCCTAAAGCAAAAAAAAGAATTGAAGAACCAAATGGTACAACAATTTTTGCTTTTTTAAAAATGTTAAATAAAGCTAATACCGGAACATTCGAATTTTATGTGTTTTGAGCTGTGTTAAAAATTTCTTATATAGTAAAATTATCTTACTTTTCTTCTTCTATTCTATCATGAATGAGTGGGGAAGTTTGTGCATTGATATCCAATGTTGGGCGTCGAAGTGGCCAAGTATTGCATCGATCTCGAGGCATTGGATCTAAATCATCTTCAAGTTTTATTTCCATTTGTGGTGAACCAAATCCATTCATTTGTTGTTGATGAGGATTTGTTGACATAAGTAATGAGCCATTATGGGAAGAAATTCCAGAATCATCACAACCAATATTTTCAAGTTTAATTCTTGATGATGACGTTGAAGATGGATTACTGGAATCATTAGCGAATGAAGTATTTGCAATAATTGCTTGGGCATTAAATGCTTGTGGATGGGCTCCTGCCATCATTGGAGTTAAATTAGTAAATTCTGTTCCTGAATTAGGTGTATATCCATTTGTGGTTGCATAACCATTTGGAAGTTGATGAGTTGTGGTTGTATTTGAAACTGATGGGCCATTAATATACATTGGTGGTGCATTTTTACTCATGGGTAAATAAGTTGCACCAAAATCTGGAACTTCTGTTGAACTGGTTGACATCATTGATATTGAGCCTTGAGGTAATAATTTTGTTGTAGTTAAGTTTGGTGGAATTGTTGCTGAGGATTTAGGTGGTGGAGTCCAATATTGTGGTGGATGTTGTTGCTGTTGTTGTTGTTGTTGTGAAACAGGTGGAGATGAAAAATTTGGTGGAAATACGTTGTTCGTCGTGATTACAAAATTTGAATGAAAATTTCAACGAAATAAATAATTCGTCGAAATTTTATTTCAGGAAAAAAATAAAATAAATTAAATTAATTAAAACAGGTAAATGAATGAGTAGTAGCTGAGCAGCGATGATAGAATAAAATGAAAACCTTTGACTTCTTTTTATTTTCTTCGAAAGTTGTCAAGGTTACGTAAAAATTAAAAGCAGCAGGAGTATGAGAGAGGGAGAGATGAAATTGTAGTTAATAAAACGACGCAAAAAATTGAACTTTAATCACATAGAATAAAAAAAATTCTTTTTTCCGTTGGTTAAAGTTTTTATACAATTTTGTCGTCGTCGCTTTTTCTTTTTTTAATTTCAATAATATTCGGCTTTCAGTTGCTTTATTTATTCTGAAACGGGAAAAAGAACTTTAACAAAAAAATTCCTTAAAAACTTTTTTTTGAAATAATCACGAATCGATTTTAATCAACGTAATAAAAGCAAAAAACGCGAGAGAAAAAAATGTCATAAGACAAGTTTAGCAGCAAAAAAAACTACTCTTTACACGGGCAAAAAAAAAAGAAAGATTACACGCGGTTTGAAGAATATTTTTTATTTTGAAGATGGACGTCGTTCTTCATCATCTTCCTTCTTAGAAAAAAATTAGTATTGGTTGTTCTCATCTTCTCTTTTTATTTTTTAAACCAATGTTTGCTTTTTTAAGCATTTTTTTATTATTAGGACATACAAAAAAGTAAAGTAAATGGGTTTTAACAACAAAAAAAACGATTGAAAAAAGTAAGTATGTAGTTGCGATATAGAAAAATGGGGGCTGAATGACCTCGTAACAAAAAAAAGAACTTCGTTTTTTGGTT
This sequence comes from Panagrolaimus kolymaensis, assembly GCA_028622995.1. Lineage (NCBI taxonomy): Eukaryota > Metazoa > Nematoda > Chromadorea > Rhabditida > Panagrolaimidae > Panagrolaimus > Panagrolaimus kolymaensis. Next base: position 386,684 of record JAJQJQ010000065.1, read on the forward strand.
GCGAGTTTCTCAAAACTATTTATTTTTATACTGTGAAAAGCAGCGACTGCACTTTATGTGGAAGCAATTGAAGCGCGTATGAATTATTAGTATATTTAAGACAACAGAGTTTGAACTCAAATGTTGCAAAAAAATATTTACTTCCACGCACGCAAAAAAAAAAATCTTTACGTAAATCAACCAAAAAAATTATTGCAAAGAAATGTCTTTAAAAAATTCACGCGGATTTTATTAATGTCAGCTTAAACGTCGTCGATGCTACTTTTTCATGGCATGCATTCATGGCTATAATCCTCATTTGAGACTACGCGTCATTGTTCCATTTATCCTCCCTTCTTCTACCATAAGCTTTTATTAAAGAAATTGAAACACACGTAAGTATTAATTTCAAAAAAATGTGTTATAATATTATAAGACTCTATCTTCAAAATTAATTTACAACAAGAAATTATTTGGAAGATTATTGAAAAAGGATTAAAAATATTTGGAGAAGAAGAATGAAGGAAAAGATTTAGGGTCAAAACTTTTTCGTTGTCGTCTTTGTTGCCCTCAAGCAAAGGAAGAAAAAAAAGGAGAGAAAAACCACATGTTCAAGAATAAATTGAAAAAAGTTCTCAAACATTTTTTTGCTGAAAAAAAGCTATTCGATTGCATTAAAATAAAAAGAACCAAAGGTCGGTGCTCAAAGATTCTTTACACTGCTTCTGCCATCACAAAAAATGTTTGATGACTGTTTTAATGAAAGAAAAATCGAGATAGAGAAAAAGAAGCATTCTTTTTTGTTGGTTGTGTAATTAAAGTTTAAAACGAGAAAAAAAAGTCTGAAAAGTGCTAAATTCTTTAATTTGGGTAATAAAAAACAGAATTCAAGCGTCTCAAGGCAATAAGAATGAATATCGTTGTTAGCCACTTTTTTAATTATTCAAGATGAAATAAGGAAGCAAAAAAGGGTTAAAAAGAGACAGCTAAAAAGGATATTACATTTATTTTGCTCCTTGTGGTTCCTCAAACTAAAAAAAACGTATTGGAAAAAAAGCAGCCGACGTGGTCTGCGACTTTTTTTTTTACTCAAGTCATTTTTTGTGTGTTTCCCAATTTTGGATTGTAATGTTTGAAAAAAAAGGACAAAACGAAGAGGAAGAAAAAAATAAAGGCGAAAAAAGAACTTCAACATTTTAACAACGAGAAAAATGGGAAGAAAAGGAAAAAGAAAAAAAAAAGCGAACGAATTCGATAAGAGCGAGGAGCAAAAAAATTCTGATATTGCTTAACGAATATGCTGGCTGGCGGCAGCGGTGTTGGTGGAGCTGATGGCTGTTGCGTATATGCGTGTATGGGTGTGTTTGAAAAAAGAGGCGGTAGCTTCCTCGTCAAGTTGAGCATCAAAAAAAACGCAACGAAAAAAAGAATGAATAGAAAATTCCATCTAATTTTTTTTTGCTGCTGCAAAGGCGCTTTTTTTCATTGAAAAAGAATATCTGTTTGAGAGAGTCAGGCGCTGTTGATTAGTGTGTCTGCAAAAATACAGGCTGTCATGTTGAAAAGCATACACACGCAACATAACTGACAGCCACCAGCGAATAAGATGACAATCGTCTGTCACTAAACACAACTCTCTTTCTTCTTCCCTATGCTTGGTTTAGAAAAAAAAATGGTCGTCAATGTTGAATTTTTTATGTGAGCAGAAAAAAAATCTCATCGCGCTCACGAGTTACTCCTCTTCAACGACAACACCAAACCCCCATCTTCGTCATTATCTATCGTTTTCGCTTCAACACTTTAATAAAAAAAGATGTTTCATTTTTAGAAATTCATTCATTTTTTCATTGAAGCTTCTCAAATTTAAAATTTGTCACATTTTTTAAATTAGAAAATTATTATTCATTCAACTTATTTTTTCTAACGATGAAATTTTTATGAGAAAAAATATGAGCAGGCGAGCTTAAAATAGCTTCTTCCTATGTCAGCTTATCATCACTCATTCCTCAATTGAAAAAAAGGCTTTGGAAATAGTGTTTTTAATGTTCGGGAAGAAATAGGTGGGTCCAAAGTTAAAAATTAAAAAAAATCAACAGCTACGACCGCAATTAATCAGTTGTTCTTCATACGCTTGCTTTTCTTCTCCTACATTTCAACTCCTGCAACAACCACTAAGAAGTAGATGAAAAAAAAGAAGAACTTTCTTAACTTAATTTTAACTGCCAAAAAAATTTATCATTTGTCATTAAAAAAAGTGAGACTTTCTTCAATCAAAAATAAAAAAGTGCATTAAATTTCATCAAAGATCAAAAAATTTAATCAAGACTTTTGTTCTCCAAAAAAGAAAAACAGTAAAAATCATGCTTTAAATCAAAAATGTCAACATAGTGGTAATAATCGAAAATTAAAAATTAAAAGATAGAAAAGCATGGGTAAAAACAATTTTTTTTTATTCAAAAGAAAAAAAGAGAAGAAAGCTGGACGGCCGCGCAAACAACATCCGTTAATATTTTTTTTGTGGAACAAAAATCACGAGCAAATATTTACTTTGGTTTTTTTTATTTATTTCAAATGCAAGCAAAAAAAGAAAAAAGAAAAGAAGAAAGACCTCAAGAATTCTGACAAAAGTAGAGCAAAAAAGATTAAAAAGAATTAAGTGGAGGAGAAAAAGCTTTGGTGGTGGGATTTCATTTTTTTAATGAAAAAATCCTTTCTTGAATTAAGAGTTAACTACTATTTCCGAAAAAGCTTAAAATCCTAGTGAGAATAGTCTTTATTTCTGATATTCTTAAAGGATCAATGGTTATCGAGAATTTGTGTTAAAGAAAAAGTCAAGGTCAGAATTTTGGAAAAAAAAATTTGACCTATGGCTTTTTATCATTTTTTGTGTATATTAAAACACAACTCTTCGAAATAGGAACAAGAACTTATTTATTTTATACTTCTTTTTTTCTATGGTTATTAAATTATTTATGATGACCTCAAAAGTAAAAAGAAACATGCGTTAAATATGTTGTTTTTGCTATGCTTAAATAAGTCTTCAATAAAGGTCCAAATTTCATTATTTTATACCCATAGAAAAAAAAGAGAGATGTAAATTCTAAGAAAAGTAAGCCTAATTAGAAACAACTTCCATATTTTCATTCAAAAACAAGCTTTTTAGCAGCAACAACAACGTCAACATACATGTATGTAGTTAGTTAGTTTGTTGCTTTAAAAAATTGGTAATAAACCGAAATTTCCATTTATTTAAAAAAAAGGTTTTTATTAATGTTGTATACCTGAGAACTCAGATTACTTCTTCGGTTTCTTCTGCTGTTCAAGTATATCCGCTGATACAACAATTAAAAAAATTAGATACACTTTTATGAATGCAAAAAAGGCGGAATGAATTAAAAAAGCATTTCTTTTTGTTGATAAAAGGTCAAAATTTTTCATTCACCTAGACGACGTTGACAAAGTTTTTAGAAAAACTATGAATGGATGAAAAGCGACAAGGTTAACATGGATAAGAAGAAAAAAAAGTGTACCAGGCAGTGCCAAAGTAGCTTTTTGACGATGGCTGAAAAAAGAAAGTTTTAATGATGAAAAAGGAAATTAAGCGTCTACTAAGAATGAACTTTAAATGGGTTCTCTTATTTGGTATATGTAATAATATATACATTTGTCCAAAAAGTTCATAAATGAATAAATTTGTCTTAAGACTTTTATCTTAAATCTCAAAAAAGTAAAGTTTTTTTCTTTTCTAATTTTTAAGCGTTCAATGTTCATAGCTTTTCACTTAACTTCTCTTTTTGGTAAAAACATTAATTTTTTTCTTCTTTCGAATAGTGTTAAAATAAAATGACCATCACATCTCACATACGCCTGCCTGGCACCATTCTCTCCTACTACATACTTTTTTAGCTTTACTATCCAAAGAACATGAGAAGAACGACTTTTGCCGTCCTTTTTTAACGTCAACTTTCAAAAACTAAAAAATGCCTTTAGGGTTTAAAAAAAGGAGCTTGTTCTAGGAATTCATTCTCTTTTTTTTTGTGCTTCGACGAACCTTCATTCATCTCTTCTTTTTCTTCTTTTTTTTTTGCAAAGTAAAGTAAAATACTCGCGAGACAGCAAAAAGTAAAGAATATTTTGTGCCGGGATGCGACACGTAGAAGCATGTGGGAGAAACTACATATATATGCGATGCCAATGGCAATGGTATTTCATTTTTTTTGGCCAAATAAAAGCATTTAAAAAAGAAATGAAATAAAAAGACTTGAATTTATTTTAAATCATGTGTGTTAGTTAGTTAAACCTTGGAAAGAAGGAATCTCAAAAGCCATGCGATGAAAATGTGGTGATGAAAGGCAAAAAAAGAAAGAAAAGGTTAATCTTTTTTTATTTTAAATAAGATTAATTTTTTTCTTACTAAAATAAAAAAACCGAAGATTGGATTTTGCTTTTAAAATTGAAAGGTTTTATCCAACTTTACTTATTTAAAAAAAAAGATAAATACTGACGCACAAATAAATTAAATCTAAAATGAATCCGGAAAAATGGTTGTTGTATAAGTAGAAGGCGATATTACTACGTTGTATATCTATCTATCTATGTGGGTTGTCTAGACCGGTTATAATTTACTTTAATAAAAAAAAAGAGCTGAAATTTTTTTTCGTATGATTAATCAATATTCTCGGACACATGATTTTGTCGTCGTCCATTGGTCTCGTGAGTAATTATATGGGAGTGGTGGTAAACCGCCATATTATAATACGCTTAAAAGGTGATAATATAAAAAAATGTAAGTTATTATCCAGACAAAGATCCTTGAAATTTATTAATAAATAGACTAATGTTTAATTGACTTTCGGGAATTTATTAGTAGAGGAGTTACTTCAGAATCATATGAGAAGGAATGTTCAAATCTATCACTAACTATTTTTGGCATTTTTCGGGTTTAAAAAAGCTCTATTTATAATCTCTTCTCCCTCGTGTGCCTATTATATGCAACACCATCCACCACCACGTCCGCCAATGTCTATCTTTTACATTTATAAAGAAGAGAAATGTTTGTTCGATTTTTGTTTATTGAAATCATTTTTATAACAGAGATCACTCCCAATAGCCATGCGTGGAAAAGAGAAAAAGAAGAACGAGAAGGTTTGTTGCGTCAAAAGATGAACAAATTCTTTTTTACAATACAGTTATAAAAAAATTATTTGTTTGAAAAAAAATTTGATAACGAAAAAATCGTAGCGCTAAAACCGGACTTGAAACGATTGCAAAAAAGGAGAATAGTAATTTTTCAACACCGAAATGTTGAAAGTTGACAAAGTTCAATTAACCAACTTCCGATAAGAAAAAAGAAAAATGAGCCTTACAGTAAAAAATTGCTAATAAAGGCCTAAATAAAACTCGGGTAAAAAGTTATGGCAAATAATAAAGAAAAAAACTAATCTCATTTCGTTTCTTGGAAACCCAAACATCTCCGCCTTTATTTTCATTATCGACTCTAAAGCTTATTTATGAAAAATTAATCACGCAACCATAAAAAAATCCTTTTAAAACGTTTTTTTCTTCACAAAAAAATGGAATGCGAGACTGATTTTCATCGTGTATTGTTGTTGACCAGGTAAAAAAAAAGAAAAGAGAGAAAAAAAGTGTCATTCACCTCTCAATTTTTTTCTCTTTCTTTTAAATTGCGTGTTTTTTGATCTTTTATGAAAATTTAAAACATCAAAAAACATTGTAACAAAAAAAATTGAAGGAAAAAAAGATGTGAAAAAGAGAAAAATGAAAAAAGAGCTATTTGATAGAATCGACAATCAAAAAATTTTTTTTATCACACATTGATAAAAATGATATAAACAAACATAAGAAGGCTTGATGCTCTGTACATATAATAGAGGCTTTGAATATGGATTCAAGGAAAAAATGTATACAGTAATTCAGAAGGAAAAAGAAAACACTAATAAACAAATTTAAAAAAACCGATTTAAAAGAACGATGATGCCTTGATAAGCAAGTTCAAGGAATAAACCCAGTTTATGTGCCGACTACACCAATGGGAAGGGCCATGGAAAGCTGTATTTTTTTAGGGGAAGATAATGTTTCTTTTTTAATTTTTGGCTCATCAAAAAGAAAAAAGAATTTTTATATTTCCTTAAATACTTTGATGAATCTGGAAAAATCGCTGCGATTCTTCCTACTCCGCCCACTTCATTTTCTTCCATCTAAAATTTGGGTCATGCAAAAAAATCAGAAGAATAAGTTTTTTTTGTGTTCAAGGATTCTGCCTTGATCCTCTTTTTTTGCTTTCGCCGCTGCATGCCTATTTCCTGGTTGATCTTCAATCAGCTATTTCTTGAATGGAATATCTCATCTTCTTCGTCTTCTCATGTTTACCGTATTCTTCTCCATCCTTTCACTTTTTAATAATTATTTGCACGTAAGCAAATTTGTCGTTTCACTTTTCAGCCTTATTTGTTAATTACTCCACCTCCCAGAACCACGCCAAAAAAAGTAATAATTAAAACTAGATAATTTCATAAAAAAATTGTCAACAAAAAATACACACACATGCTTCAGTAAGAAGGGATATAAAAAAAGAAAATGACGTCAAATTATTTATGCATGTACAACACCCATTAAAGCAAGTGATGATGACTTAAACCACCACCACCCAAAATTGTATATCCGGGATATATATTTAAGAAAAAGAAAATATATTGAAAACAGCTCATCGAGTAAAAGAAAAAACACACAGTTTGATGTTTCAAATGCTCACTTGCTTATCCGTGCCTTTGCTGCTGAGATGGCGCGCTTTTTTCCAGAAAGAAAAGGGCGGCGTCAAAAAAAAAGAATAAATAACATTTTGACTTTTTTAATTTTATTTTAGCACATGTGTTTGGAATGAGTAATAAGGAAAATAAATTTGGTTTAAAAAAGAGACAAACTACAGATGCAAAAAAAGAATTGATTATTGAAATGAATTATTTTTTATTAACCAAAATGGTTTCTAGATTTATAGAGACCCATCGCTTTTTTTTTATTAGAAACAACAAAACACAAAGGTGCAAGGCTTAAAATAAATTTATAAAACATCAGAAGACAGACGACGACAACTGCCCATTATTTTTCATCATTTGATATGGCTTGAAAACACACAAATTTTTGTCTTCGTTGAAAAGTACAACATGCCTACTGCCAGAAAAAAAAAAGAAGGGACCAAAGCTCGACAATCAGTGATTTTTTTTCTTTGGTGAAAAAAAACCAACAGAAGCAAATTGTTTATTTCCACTTCTTTTTTGTTTTAAGTGCAAAAAAAGAAGAATGAATTTCACGTTTTTTTCATGTGTTTTGGTTAGACCAACAAAAAAATCATGAAACAAAAAATGGCCATTATTAATTCAGACTCCCTTCAAAAAAAAGCTTAAAAATCATTGTGTTTTTTTGTATTTTTTGTGTTGCAAAAAAAGGTTTCTGGTGTTTTAAAAAAGAATGTGAAAAAAAAATATTGATGAGATTTTAGAGAATTTTGTGCTACATAAAAAAATGATCGCAATTTTTGATTCCCCTTTTTTCGGTGTACAGTAATCATTCACGGATAAATAATATATGTATGATTTACAAAGGCATTTTTTGTAAGGCTTCTTTAACTATTTTATAAAACAAAACACAAATGCGTAGTTTAAAAAAAGGCAAAATCTGGCGCTTACATATTTTGTTTATTTTTGTTGCTAAAAAAATTAATAAGTCAAAAAAAATTTAAAAGCGGATAATATTTTCTTTTTTTAATGTTTTTTGAACATTTGCCAAATTTAATTCGTAAAGTAGGTAATTTTCAGATATACGAAAATAGAACTTTTTCTTTCTTAGCTTTAAAGTAAAAAAGTAATTCTCTCTATGATTACATAAAGAAAGCGGGGATGGATTTAAAAAAAAAAGTAAAATGTTTTAATTTTGTAGTTTTCAAAAGTAATTAATACAAAATTATTGAAGACCATGTGCGCTTTTGAATGACTTTTAACTTTTGCTCAAAGGCCTTGTAAAAGTATCAAAAATAGCAACCGATGATTAAATAAATGTTAGCAATCATAAAAAATAATTTACAAAACACAAATTTTTTGCAAATATAAAAAACTTTAGCTACAAATTAAAAGTATGCTTTTTTATAGCATTTTAAAGCTTTAATAATTACATATTCATAGCTGACGATAAACAAGGTTATAAAAGTGCCTATATTTTTTTACATTAATCTTTGAATTTTTTAAAGAATATTTGATTAAAGGTTTATTCTTGCATTCGACCAGACAACAAACTTTTTAGCTAACTTTTTTATGGAGTTTTTTTCGACTAACAGAAGAGTCATGAGTCTTTTAAAGGGCAATTTTTGCAAAAATATATATTGCTGTGCTTCGAAAAAAATGCAAACTATAAATATGCAAAGCAGTCAATCGAATTGAATTGAAGTGTGAGAGAAGAAAGGCGAGGGTTGAAACATTCAAATGGATTTAGGGAAATGACATAAGTGAGAGTTAAAAGTTTGTATATGAAAATTATTAAAAAAAACATTAAAAAGCTGAAAAATAAAATGAAAACGAGAAAAATCAAACAATTGTGCACAAATTTGATCTAAAAACCAAATAAATAAAGGAGGTCGTGGCGAAGACCATTTGTGCTAATATTTATCCCATTTGCAACAATTTGTTTTTCCTCAAAAATAACCTTTTTTATTAATGTTCAAAAGCCACTCCTAATTCCCATCTATTTAGATCCACCTTCTACCACCTTCCTCATATCTTGCAATAAATAAAGCAACCCCTGATCAAATAAACACATCCGTAAAATAAAAATAACACTTTTGTTAGAAGAAGAGGAAAAAATTGTTTACTATATTTTATTTTTTCTCCCTTACTCATCTCGTCATTTAAATATGAAGAAGAAAAAGCACGTGTGCCCGATCATAAAAAAAAGAAATTAGAAACAGAAAAAAAAACACAAACATACACTTACTTATGAGAATGTGGGCTGCATGCGTTTATAACCGTAGTTTAACATTTTTCTCACTCACACATCAATTTAAAACTTTTTTTTACGAAAAACAAAATTAATACAATTCTTTAATTGTATCAACAAAAAAAAGAAATTATTAAAAAGAGTTTTTCTTATTATTATTAAAAAAAACTTAAAATGTTTCCAAGTAAATGTTCAAAGCTCAGTTTTAACGAAGCTTTAAAAAAAGTTTAAAAGAGTTTTTTCATAGATCATTGATAGATTTTATTTTTGCAAAATGCGGGTATTATGACTTTCTATATAATCTTGAAACATACAATTCTTGGAAAATAATAAAAGAAAAATTATTTACCTTCTAAATATGATATTTTTAAGCCATTCTTACAACACAATCAGAAAAATTAGAAAAAAAGCTAACGATAGATAGATGAGAAACATTCTAGAATAGCTTTACTAAACACAGAAACAACGCTAATGGCTCTTATTTCTCTTTTTTTTACTTTCACGTGGTTTTTTCTTTTTTAAGAATGCTGCTCTTTGAACCATTTTCAAAAAAAAGAGAAGAAAAAAATACACATACAAAAAAGGCGCCAGTCATCAAAAGCGAAAGCAGCAAAAAAATATAGTCTTTTTTGAGTCAGAGGCAGCAGCAGGCATACAGCAGTCAGAATAAAAAAATAATACGAAGGCTTTGTATATGCATTTTTACGTAATCTATGAACTCTTAGGAAAGAAAAAAAATGAATTGACAGACGAAAAGGAAAAAGAGAGGGGACAGATAAAAAAGAAGGGAAAAACGAAAAAAAAAACTTTGTAAAATTTTGATGGGCCTAGCAATGGCGGAAAATGTTTTTAACTTGGGTGTCACATAGAGGCGAAGAGGTGGCGGCAAGTCACAAAGTTGGTTCTGCTGGCCTTGAGACATTAGTTTTAAAAAAACTTGCAAAAAATAAGTTGCTTTTTAATCTTTTAAAAAAATAAAGTTTTTTGGATGGGGAGCAGTAAATTATATTATTGTGACGTAGAGTATGTCAGAAAAGTTTTGAACAAACTTGGAACAATAATGATAATAATAATAGGACATTTTGGCAAGATTGATCATCAACGAAGCACACAAAGAAAATAAATTTTAAAGTTTGAGAAAATAAGAGGTTTGATTATTCACATTTTTTTGGCGCTAGAAAAAGAAGATGAAAATAGTCAGTCTTCTGACTCAAATGATTGCTTCGCTTCAATAAAGGTTAAAAGAAGAAGGAGAAAAAATGGGCAGCATCAACAAACAGGAATCACCAAACAATGAAACATTAAAATTAAAAAAACAGGGAAAGAAAAGCAATAACGGAGTAACAAAAAAAAATTCCGCCAAAAATATATATTAGAAATGTTAAAGCAACAAAGGTTTTAAATGACTAGTTAGAAGAGTTTTTTATTATTGAAAAATTGAATTTGGTTTTAGAATATTGGATGGACATGCATTCATTAGTTTAGGGATCAGGAAAAAATTAGTCTACCCGAGCATAAAACGTTAATCTTTTTTGTACTTTTTACTAAACAAAAAAGTGTCTGAATTTGTCTCTATAAAAAGCACCTCCTTTCCCAATGTTTGCCTAAGTTTAAATAAATCAAAGTCGATTTATAGTCCCAAAACAATTATTTTAACAAAGCAAAGCCGAATATGTATGTATCACAAACAAATGTTTGTAAATAGACTTCATTAAAAAAAGCGTGAAAAAAATGAAGAGGAAAAACACTACTGCGAATTAAAGATCACATGAATTACACACGTTTTAACACACACACAACAGTCACTCATTTATTTGTTATTGAATTTAAAAAAATAAAAATAAAATATTAATGAATTTTGTCTTTCAAGTATTCTTTGGGACCATAAATGAAAGTTTTTTAAAAGGACAAAAAAGGCTTGATCACATTTTTAAAAGGCTGTTAAAAGGGACAAAGGAGATCCACAGGTTGATTATGGAAAGGGAGCTTTTCCGATAAGGGCCATAGGCGGTAAAGAAGTGGTAGTTAGCGATAGTTCGAAAGAAAGAAGGAGACGACGACAGGTTGAAAGCAGCGGTCGAGTTTGAAAGAAGAAAAGATAAAAAAAATTTCTTTATCTTTTGACAAATGATGGAAGACTTTCCGACTTTCATTTAAAAGTGGAAAATTAAAAAGACGAAGGATAATTTTAGAAATAATGAAACTGAGGAAAATGCTATCAGGGCTTTCCTTAAATTGAAGATTGAGTTTCGCTTTAGTATCAAAGTCCAAGCCTATAGCTTTCAGGTTTGTGTCTTTGAAAGATGTTTGCTTCTAAAAATAAATGGTTGGTTTTTGACAATGTTGTTTTTTCCTTTTTGCAAAGATCAGAAAAAACGTGTGTGTGTTTTAGAAAAACAAGTGTCAAAGCGACGACGTCTAATGACGCGGAAAAACGCATTGGAGGAGGACAACAAAAAAATGGAAAAAAAACAAACTCTTCTATTTTGCATACTTTTCTGCACTTGCATATTCTCAATGGAGCGGATAAATTTTGTTTTTATTTTGTTTGCAAAAACGGTTAAACATTTTTTTAAAGTATAAAATTTTAATGAATAATCATGATTGAAGACAAAAATCTCAAAGGAACAAAAATTTTTCTAAGAAATGCAAAGGTTAATAAATTCATGCTAAAACACAGGGGAAAACAATTAAGGCAGAAAAGAAAAAAATGTTGCCTAAGGCGACAAAAAACATAGCCATAAAAAATGGAAGAAGAAAAGAAAAAAATAAAACACCAAAAATTAGAGAGGGGCCTTAAAAAGGTAAGAAGCACCACTACCACCAGCACCGTCATAAGCCTTTTTTCTTGAGAGAAAAAATTCTAAAAAAGCAAACGCGAGAAAAAAAAGATGTTTCCCTTTTTTTCAAGGGAAAAGCTTTTCGTGGAAACCAATAAAAAGCAAGCAAGAAAAATGGCTTACAATTATTTAACTTTATTTTGATTTTTGATCGACAACAATAAATTGAATGTGGTAGAGAAGAAGCTTCGAGATGCTATGTTCTAAAGCTTACATGTTGCTGGGAAGAAAAGAAGGGATCGTTATTGGCAGCTTCAACTTTTATTTTTTTTAAAGATCACTGATTTGCGCCTTTTTATGTTTCTTATTTTTTCATGCTATTTCGCCTTCCTCTATGCTCCTTAAAAAAAATGAAGGACGCTCCTTTCTTTGTGCAGAAAAGGAAACTCTGAAGAAAAAAAAGAAAGTCAGCATAGCGCTCTGAAACATTGCTTAAATAAAAAATGAATGAATGGAGACAGCCAGAAAGAAAAAGACAGATGCTTGAAGGAGAGAGTAGCAGGCAATGGAATGGATGATGATGTTGGTCTTTGATGCCTTAAAATAATTTTTTTTAAACAAGCTCTTTTTTCTCTTTTTTCTTTTTTTAGTTGCCTATGTGAGAGAAAGAAAAACGTAAAAAAGAGAAAATTTGTTTTTTGTTCTCCGGCCCACAAAATTGTTGCTCGCTTGCTTCTTTCTCTCTTTTCACTCTCTCTCCACCATTTTTCCACGAAGAAAAGAATCACGTTGTGTTGTTGTTGTCTTCTTCGAGAATTAAATAGAATGCAAAAAAGAAAAAAGATAAAATAAATGTAGTCAAGGGGCAAACGCAAAAAAAAAAAGATATTGAAAAAATGCTGCAAAAAAATTAGCTGTGTTTTTTAGTTGCAAGATAGAAATCCAAAAATAGACACAAAAAAAGACTTTTTTAGACAATGATATGGGCAAAGCCATTGCTTGTTATAAAGAAGCTCTTCGGGGAATCGCTGCAAAAAAAGAAAAAAAGAAAAAAAATTTAATCACCAAATACAGATATTTTTTTATAGTAAAAAAGCTTCAGGTGAAGTGCAAAAACCTTGACAAGAAAATATTTAGCACACGTGAAAGCTATTTTCGTAACATTAATACACGTTTGTGATGTTAGATTCTTATATTAAAATCTTCGTGAATATAAGTAATGGCAAGAAAAACTGTTTAATGGGAATGAGATCATTTACCATATGGTCAAGTCTCATCACAATAATTGATATCATGACGTTAATAAACAAAACAACAACTTTTCTGCAAAGCTTATATGGTATCAAAAAAGGTGATAAAAATTAAATACAAAAATAAGCTAATCAAATGAAAAAACAAGTCTTAAAAAACTTTGAGCATATGTTTGATAACACTTTCATCACTCAACTATGAATAGTTTGTTTACGCCGAAATCTTTGTCACCACCTTTTCAAAAAAAAAACTATTCAAATCCAGTCATTTTTTATAGGGGCTTTGTTTATTATGTATCTTGGAAAAGAGAACCGCCATCTCCGATTGGGAAAGAAAATCATCCCGTTCCAATCCAGACAAAAAGAAAAAACATCAATCAAAAAAAAGTAAACAACTGCATTCAGAAAAGAGAAGAAAAAAATGAGAGAGATAGAAAGAAAAGAAAGAGGGACAGCAACGACGATGGAAACCGCCCAAAAGCATGGGATTGTATTCAATCGGAATCGCTTCAAAAATTGCGCAGTTCGAAGAAAAATTGAAAATCGTAAAAAAGGGTTTTCCCAAAATCAAAGAAAGAAGAAAAATTGACGTCATTTAAAAGAGACTGGAATTGTGTTTTCCATGTTTTTGTTAACTTAAGGCTACGATTAGTCGCAGTAGCTCTTAAGAAACAAACCGGTCATCTTTAATATGAGGATGCTCTTTTGAGCGTTAAAAAAACATAACTACAAGTTTATTGAAAAAACAACAAAAAGAGGCAAAGTCCAAAAAGATTTGATACTTTTCAAACTTTTGACCAAATTTTCAAAAATTTACATATCTTTCATTTTTTCATTCATCGACACCTTCATTTTAGTACTTAAGGATCAGCCATTCTTCAAAAAAGCATTCATTCTTCGTTGATTGATCGTCTCATTTAGAACGCAACTTCTCTCTCATCTCTCAATCTCAAACATCATGGCTGATCGTTCTGCATATATGGCTCCTGGTGGCAGTGGCGGCGGTGGTTCATATGGTGGCTCTTCCGGTGGTGGCGGAGGTGGATATCAACGTGAAGAATATGCCTTTGGTTCATCATCTGGTGGCTCAACTGGTGGAAACTCAAATGCTCCTGATTCGAACAACAATGGTGCTGGATCCACTCCTGGTGTTACCAAGCCACGCGCTGACGTTTCCTGCTATCTTGGTCCTAAATAAGAATATTCAATCTCAATCGTCGATGACCTCTATCTCTCTCTCTTCGTCTAATCTAATATAAATTTGATTTATTATATTTTTGTAATATATATCAATAAAATTTTCTTCTGAATTTTTGTGTGTGTTCTTTTTTGGGGATATGGATTAGAGCTTTAGAAGCTTTTTATGGCTTGGGAGAAACATGGCAGAATGGATGGAAATTGGATAACAGCAATATTTGATAATACTGACAATCCAAAAAAATATTTACAAAAACTTTAAAGTACAAACGTTTATTTTTTTCAATTATTATAAAGGCTTATAAAAAATTGGAGGCAGCAAACAAACAAACAAAAAACCATTGGAAACCAAAAACGCGAGGCATTCAAAATGACAATCAAACGCGAGAAAGGAAAAAAATATGGAAAAAAGCCACAAAGTAAACGCAAAAAAAGGCAAAATAAAAGAGGGATTCCAAGAATAAAGAACAAAAAAAAGGTTCCAAAATAAAAACACACGTCAATTTCTTTTCTTGTCACAAGATATTCTTCCATTTATTTTTTTTCTCAATAAACATCTGTAATGAGATTGAATAATGTTTGTGGACTACTAGATGATGCTAGCAAAAAAGAAGAGAAAAGTGAATCTCTTTTTTTTGGCTCATCATTTTTATGATTTATTCTTTCTTTTTTTCTTCAAAAAAAAAATCTATCATTTTTATGCACATTTTTTCTCCACAATTGTCAAAGTATGTATGCACATGTGATAGGTTTTTAATGACGAGACGCTGAATTATGCAAAAAATAAAAAACTCGTCGCTCTCCTCTCTCTTTGCTGAATCCGATTAAAATGAATTCGGCCAAAAAGAGAAGACTTTTTTTTTGTGTGGAATACATTGAATAAAATATTAAAAGTATCAACAAATTCTTAGAATTTTTGAAGGGTGTAATTAAAAGTACAAAATTTAGAAAGGTATAGGTTTAAGTCAGATAAGTAACTTTCAAACATTAATCATGAAAAAAATTAAAGATTCTTAGAGGGCCAGGTTATCAAAATTGGGTATATTGGTAATCCATGAGAAATAAAAAAGGGGTATGAAAATATGACATTTTAACAAATCAAATTTTATAATCCATGATTTCAAAAATTCACCCACTTGAACCTTGAACTTTAAATATTTATTTCGAATACAAATAAAATTTTAAAAATAGTGTAGCTAAATTTAGACCATATTAGAACTATGACACGTAGCCTAGTTTTTTAAAAGTTCATCTATGTTAAAAAAAAGTTTTATAATCGCTTGTTTTTTTTCTTCACTGATTTTGAAAAATCAAAAATCTCTTCATTTGATGTTGATTTTGGTTTAAACTTTTGTTAGTCTTTTTTTGGTTTTTTTTGTTTCATAAACATCAAACACTATTTTAAACTTTCTCACGGGTGAAAAAACATTATTTTTTTTGCCATTTTTTTATTTATTAAAAAGAATTCTTGTTTTAAAGATATTATTAACACTTCTGATTGAATTGATGCCTGACTTATGTATAAAATTTGACTGATGCAAAAAATACATACATTATTATTTTTCGAATTTTAATAGCAGCCTTTAAATTTTTAAATGATCAAAGATCAAGGTTAGAAAGCCTGGGAATATATGTAAGAGTGAAAGGCCATCCTTTATTGGTTGTCTATCGAAAGCAGCAGCCGGTCATTTGACTTTTCTCAACAACAACAAAAAATTAATCATCCTGAATTTAAAATTTTGGCGGGCAAATAAAAAAAAACAGAAAAAGCAAACAATACAAAATTTGGATCGAAGATTTGTGATTTTCAGAGAAGTTTTATGAAATTTTATTTTTTCAAGGATATCCTTTTTTCTTTCTTTTTTCTTGTGAAGTTTTAGTGGATCAGAAATCGCTAACCTTGAGCTATTCTAACAGATGATTTTTCTTGTCGGAAAGAAAAAGAGAAAAAATAAATTTAAAAGGAAAGTTTTAAAAATAGGTCAAACAAACATGTTTTCCTTTTTTATAATTTTTAGGAGTGAAAAAAGTCATAAAAAGAAAAAGAAGTTTCTGGGGATATAATGAATCAAGAAGCCTCATCTCCCCAACCTCAGATACTGAGCTTTAAATTCCCAAGATATTAGATTTTACATGCAAGTTAATTTTTTCCAAATTTCAAAATTAAAAAAAAGAGGGGAAAATGATTTATTTTAGTCATTGGAAAAAACATTTATGATAAAAATTCGTAAGCCTATAAAAATGGATTAATTTATTGCATTTTCTTCAATGGTTTGCATAATATTTGGTTGTGGATCATAAATGGATGAAGAACATAACTGAAAATTTAATGCTCTTTTAAAATTTGTTGAACTAAAAAGTTTCTTACCTCATCATAAGTTCCATTATATTTATACTTTTCTGATTTAGCAGCAAGTTGTTCCAATGAGCAACCATCAGTGGTATTTTCGCAACCAGGGATTAATTTACTGATATCCACGGGAATTGGATTATCGCGATGGAAATGCAAAACCTTAACTTATATTATTTCTAAAATAATCGATTTATAAATAGAAGCTTACTTTAATCACAGTTGAATTATCATCTCCAACCCAAAGTTCCAAGGTTACTGCATCCGATGTTTCGGGTTCAACATCAATTTCAAATCCAACTGAATCGAAACCCAAGACACTTGAAAGTTGCATTAAACTTGTATCGTGCTAAAGCTCAAATATTTATAAAGCTTACTAATCAAGAAACTTACAGCAGAATAAACAAAATAAACAAGTTCTTTAATCCATGGATTAATGGAATCATTTAAATGGTTATCCAATTTTGTTTGAAATCTTTCAATAATTTCCCAAACTAATTTACCGCTAAAAGTTCGTCGGGATTCTTGGCGAATATTAATTTCATTTACAGTGGAATTTCCACGAATCCCAAGATATTGGCCATAAAAATCAGAAATATATTGTCGACATTCTGGAATAATTTCAGTGGCCCAAGGAGCAATGGGAAGGCCAACAGATTCCTAAACCAAGAAGCATCGATTTTTGAGAAAAATTTTATTGAGTAACTTACTTCGCAAATAATGCAGTCGCAAACTTTATATGCGTTATGTAAATTTGAAAATTCTGAGCTATTTGTAACAACTTTGAGACCGGAATGGTTTCCCAATAATTCGAATAATGGTTGATAATTCTCGATGAAAGCAACAAATTCAGGTGTTTGTGGAATCAGAGCATTTATTTGAAGAGCTCGATTACATTTGAAAAGATTGAATAATTCTTCGTTGTGCCAAAGAACGGCAAAAACTGGCACTGGTGTGTAAAAAGATGGCCAAACTGAATCATCAGGATAATCTTTACCTTTAACATTATCAGTATGATAAAAACCAAGAAAGTTTGACATTGCAGAAGCCACAGTTCGATTGAATCCTGTACTGCGAATGTAAATTTCTTTTGATCGAAATCTTGGTGAAACTAAAGCATGTTGTTTAACGAAGCGTCTACGAAGGCGAAGGCCAAGGTTGAATTGTTCCAACATGCCTTTCTAAAATAAATGCTTATGTTTAGAATGCTGAATCCGGGTCAAAAGCATATCTTTAATATTTGTTTAAATAAACTTACTTGTACAAGTTCACCTTCATCTTGAACAAAATCATCGATGGTATTCAATGAATTCGGATACATGGCATTTGGAGCTCGAGCACCATGTCTCCAAATAGCATGAGCAAATATTAGTCGCTTTCCTTCAGGAGCGTAACTTGGCACTTGAGTCTCATTCTTATCCATTGGTAATGAAGTTGTCAATGAAAAAATGAAGAAACAAATCCATAAAGCTATTAATATTTTAGCCATTTTTGAATCCTTTGAATAAAGTGGTTCCGTGGTCTCAAGTTTGCGAATGTCGTTCGCGTATTTGTACTCATTAGCTATCATTGATAGATGAAACGCCGCCTTCAAATTTATCTGTCAGCTTTAAAAAAAGAAGCTTGGGTGGTCGCAATTAATCTTGAAAGTTTTTATAAACTTATTGAATTTTTCTTTTGAAAAATAAATCAAATGGAAGCTTATTTTTTACGCTGTGCGATTTTGAAGGAAAGAAGCTTATCAAAAAAATTTATCTTGATTTTGATTAACATGGATTTATAATGTCTCGGATGCGGTTCGTTGGTATGTGTAAACAGGCAAATTAAAATCGCTTTCAGCAATAATAAAGTGCCTCAATTTTTTAGAAGCTTGATTGAATGATTGTAAGACCACCAGGAAATATCAATAAATCTTAGGTTTACCTTAAATCAAATAATTCTTTTTTTTTTTGTCTTTTAACAGCACACACACCCAGCCAAAGATTTATCGATGAAGCAACAAAAAAAACCTGAGATATTTGTGGCTAATTAAAAAAAGTTGTTGAAAGCTAAATTTTAAAAGTGCAGCCACTTTTTATACTATCTCTTTAGACTCATTAACAAAAACGAAGCAAAGATTTATGATTTAACTCTAACAAAAAAATCTTGAGTTTTTATATTTCTGTGATTTTTGCTTTCCTCTCTTTTTGAAACTCATCAATTATGCATAGTTGTAGTAGGAAGGCAGATGCAAAATTTTATTTTAAGTTTCATTGCATATTTACAACATTTAAAATACTTAATTTTATAAATTTTGTAATCAGTTTTCTATTTCGGGATCAAAAAATACAAAACTTTTACGATTTTTTTCCAACGAACATAGCCGTAATTGGTGGAAGTGTTCGTTCATGATTGCATCCATTTCCTAAAATAATTTTAGACAACACATCTCAAAAACAAGTTTTGGGATACTTACAGTAAAGAGCGGCAAAAAAGTTAATATTTGTCCCATTCTTATTGCAAACTCAAAAGATTTATAATTTTCTTTATAATATTTATGTAAACCAATAAAAACTTCATTAAATAAAATAGAAATAGATTGTCGAGTTTCTCGAGGTTTCGATGAATATTGTATTATTGATTGTCCAATGGTTAAAATAAAAAAGCAAGACATTTCAACATTGGTTAATTTTAATTCATTAAAATGTTTCATTATTTCTGTCACTTTTTTCCATATTGGCGCTGATATTCTACAAAAAAAACACTTTCAAGTTTTTCATGGATCTAAAGTAAAACCTCTCTTTACCTTTCAATACAAAAACGTTGTGGAGCTAAATTTTTATCACTTGCATACCAATCCAACAACCCTTGTTCTGTATTAACTGTGTAAGTATAATCACAATGATAAAATCGATTCTCTGATATTCCATCAAGTTTATAAGTATTATGAAGGAATTGAAGCACACACCATGTGCTAAACACCCGTCTCGAACTCTAAAAGTACATTCATTGAAAAATAAAAAATAATACACAAATAATTAATTTTACATACATGAGTGGTATAATCGAAATGTTCAATGAGGCTTGAAAAAAGTAAAAATTGTTCAAATACAGTTCGCTCTTTTGCAGCATTTTCAATTAATTGCATCATATTTGAAGCCTGATCAAGTTGAAATACCTGAAACTACCGAATTTTATTGAAGGAGGAAATTGACAGGATTCAAAGGTCCTGGCAAAAATCTGTTAAAATGATAAAACACACCATATTTACAACAAATTTCCTTGTATGTGAAACAGAATTATAACTTTTCAAGAAATTATGTATTGAAATATGTGAAGTTTCTGTGTTATTACTGAGAATAATATTGGCAGGTTTCGCTACAACTTGGCTAGCTTCCATTCCAATTTCTAAGCATTTTTTATATCGACAATATTTACACATATTTTCTCCTAAAACTTTTTGTTATTACCACCTTTTTTAAATTTTGACCGATGCTTTTTTTCAGCCAAAGTGCATTCAATCAAATTCTAATAATTATTCTTTAAAGAAGCAAAGTTTGGGTAAGTAATTTTTTTAAATTAAAGGTTATAAACCACAAGCACCCAGAATGCACTGAGAAATGCCAACAAAAAAGATATATTTTTTTTCTCCATTTTATTATATGTGAAAAAATATGCAACGGCGTTATTTACTTTTACTTAATTAACACCTGGAAATAATCAAACAACAACAAAATTTATCATTTTAAGGAGAACATTTTAATATAAAATAATTAAAATTAAAATTTATGATTTCCGAGTAAATTAAAAAGTTCATAAAATCATTCGCGTAGGGTATATTTTAATTTGTTGATTTTAATAAGAACTAGGCAGCACGCGGGCCTTCGGCCCGCCAGCAATTGTTACTGTTTCGAAAATATAATGTTTTTGATTACAGTTTATAATGCGCAGTTCTTAGTAAAATAAGGTACATACATGCTACTATATTAGCGAAATTTCTGTGCATTTTACTCTTCAAAAGTCCTTAAAATTTATCCTAAAATATCCCTAATATTTTCAATAGCATTTTCATCAAATTTCGATTATTTCATGACATTTTCTCATTTCTGATCCTCGGGATCCTTTCAAAAGATCACCCGCATGCTTATAAGCACCTAAAAGACAATGTCACTCATCACTGCTATGTAACTTTTATTGCACAGAAACTCATGCCATTTTATGCAAATTTGTTATTTCCTTTATTTTGTTTTTTTGGTCATTGAAACCTTCCAATGATATCGGGTCCTTGAATCCTCGAAATGTTCAATCCTTCCCCAGATATTAGCTCTATGGATCCTTTCTCTAATATTAGGTCTCTACTATTTGGATCTTGTGCCCTATCTCGATCCCATGCTTTCTCTGGATCCTATCATTTTTTTTCCAGCTAACAGATCCTTCACTTGATTTTGGTCCTTGGATCCTTCCCCAGCTATTATCTCTACGGATCCTTGTCTTGATATTAGGTCCCTAATGCTTCCTCAAAAGAAAACCGCCATTCATCACCATTTCATTTCCATGAAATGAGAATGAAAAATTCTTTTTCTATATTTTGTAATAGTCAATCCTTCAAGCGACCATGTGCAAGCGCGTTTAATACCATTTAGATTTTGTTCCATATATCCATCTAATGTTTTATCTGGATCCATCATTGTTTCTTTAAGCTAACACATCAATAACTTTTCTCTTTAAAATTGCTTTTCAACAAAATGGCAATATTGTTGTTAACGCAAATGAAAACAAAAAAATAATTCATGCAAATTTTCTCCTTTCCTTGTCCTTGCTTTCTGTGAATGAAATAGTAAAATGACACGTACAGACAACCTGTTTTAGAAGAAGGGATTAGACTACATTGGGAAGTAAAAAAATGTTTTACGTCAAGGGTAAAAAAAACTATCGTACGAGGAAGTTTTCCATTTTTTCTATGAGAAATTGAAAGATTTGGAATAAGGTAAAAGATAATCTAAAGTAATTGTTTTATTTTGTAGGATTTTAACAATAAAGCAAATGTCTTTAAATGTATGCACGTGAAAGCTATATTGGTTATTCAGACACAGACAATTAGACTAAACTTCAAATTTTCTTTTGTAAACTAATCTTCAAGCATTTAAGATAGTCAAAATAAATATTAAAAATAAAGGTAATTATATCTTTTAAGAACCAACGAGAAAAAAAAGTTGTAAACTTTAGCAAAAAACACTTTGAACTAAATGGACTTAAAAATTTTTTTAAACTTTACTTACCAGCTGTAAGCTCACATTTTTTACTGCATTCAACCAAATAATATTTTTTTCCAACAATTGTTCGCCTAAAATTATCATCATTTTTTATCAAAGCAATATTTTTGCTAAAAACTTTTGTGTCAATTTTATATACAAAAAAAAGCATCAAAAGTTAAAAGGCAAAACTAAAAAAAGAGAGATTTACCGAAAAAAGGCAGCGCAAGCTTTACAAGATAAAGCACCAAAATGTCGACTTGTAGCACGCCCTCCACATATCGTGCAATCATAAAATTTTGTTTTAATTCTAACCAAACTATTTGGAGATGGAGTTTTTGGTGATAGCATATTTAAATATAATTTTATATAACAAAATACCAAACCAAAATAATTCCACAAAAGCAAACCACGAGGGAAAAAAGTCAAAGAAGAGAAATTTATGCTCGCTATTTTTTTCTCCAACGTCGCCGCCGCTGTCTGTTGTCTGCTCTCACACTTATTTCTTATTTTTAAAATTAAAGGCGGTAGTCAGGTATTAGCTGCGGCTTTTTAAATGAAGGCAACGAAATAGGTAAAAACATATAAAAAATAAAGCAGTTAACCTCCTCAGAAACCGGCGAAAAAAAAAGAAATAACACACCTGCCATTTTGTATTTAAGCTTACTTTATTTATTATAATATTAAAAAATTATATTTACTACTTTCTTTTTTTGCTGGCCTTTTTTTAATAGCAATTTCCTTCATTGGTCCACTATAAACCTTATTTCTTAAATAATAAAGAGTATTAAAAATAGGCTTTGATGAAATACACGGATGTCGTAAACAGTTGGTGATACACAGATGATTTCAAAAATTCACCCACTTGAACCTTGAACTTTAAATATTTATTTCGAATACAAATAAAATTTTAAAAATAGTGTAGCTAAATTTAGACCATATTAGAACTATGACACGTAGCCTAGTTTTTTAAAAGTTCATCTATGTTAAAAAAAAGTTTTATAATCGCTTGTTTTTTTTCTTCACTGATTTTGAAAAATCAAAAATCTCTTCATTTGATGTTGATTTTGGTTTAAACTTTTGTTAGTCTTTTTTTGGTTTTTTTTGTTTCATAAACATCAAACACTATTTTAAACTTTCTCACGGGTGAAAAAACATTATTTTTTTTGCCATTTTTTTATTTATTAAAAAGAATTCTTGTTTTAAAGATATTATTAACACTTCTGATTGAATTGATGCCTGACTTATGTATAAAATTTGACTGATGCAAAAAATACATACATTATTATTTTTCGAATTTTAATAGCAGCCTTTAAATTTTTAAATGATCAAAGATCAAGGTTAGAAAGCCTGGGAATATATGTAAGAGTGAAAGGCCATCCTTTATTGGTTGTCTATCGAAAGCAGCAGCCGGTCATTTGACTTTTCTCAACAACAACAAAAAATTAATCATCCTGAATTTAAAATTTTGGCGGGCAAATAAAAAAAAACAGAAAAAGCAAACAATACAAAATTTGGATCGAAGATTTGTGATTTTCAGAGAAGTTTTATGAAATTTTATTTTTTCAAGGATATCCTTTTTTCTTTCTTTTTTCTTGTGAAGTTTTAGTGGATCAGAAATCGCTAACCTTGAGCTATTCTAACAGATGATTTTTCTTGTCGGAAAGAAAAAGAGAAAAAATAAATTTAAAAGGAAAGTTTTAAAAATAGGTCAAACAAACATGTTTTCCTTTTTTATAATTTTTAGGAGTGAAAAAAGTCATAAAAAGAAAAAGAAGTTTCTGGGGATATAATGAATCAAGAAGCCTCATCTCCCCAACCTCAGATACTGAGCTTTAAATTCCCAAGATATTAGATTTTACATGCAAGTTAATTTTTTCCAAATTTCAAAATTAAAAAAAAGAGGGGAAAATGATTTATTTTAGTCATTGGAAAAAACATTTATGATAAAAATTCGTAAGCCTATAAAAATGGATTAATTTATTGCATTTTCTTCAATGGTTTGCATAATATTTGGTTGTGGATCATAAATGGATGAAGAACATAACTGAAAATTTAATGCTCTTTTAAAATTTGTTGAACTAAAAAGTTTCTTACCTCATCATAAGTTCCATTATATTTATACTTTTCTGATTTAGCAGCAAGTTGTTCCAATGAGCAACCATCAGTGGTATTTTCGCAACCAGGGATTAATTTACTGATATCCACGGGAATTGGATTATCGCGATGGAAATGCAAAACCTTAACTTATATTATTTCTAAAATAATCGATTTATAAATAGAAGCTTACTTTAATCACAGTTGAATTATCATCTCCAACCCAAAGTTCCAAGGTTACTGCATCCGATGTTTCGGGTTCAACATCAATTTCAAATCCAACTGAATCGAAACCCAAGACACTTGAAAGTTGCATTAAACTTGTATCGTGCTAAAGCTCAAATATTTATAAAGCTTACTAATCAAGAAACTTACAGCAGAATAAACAAAATAAACAAGTTCTTTAATCCATGGATTAATGGAATCATTTAAATGGTTATCCAATTTTGTTTGAAATCTTTCAATAATTTCCCAAACTAATTTACCGCTAAAAGTTCGTCGGGATTCTTGGCGAATATTAATTTCATTTACAGTGGAATTTCCACGAATCCCAAGATATTGGCCATAAAAATCAGAAATATATTGTCGACATTCTGGAATAATTTCAGTGGCCCAAGGAGCAATGGGAAGGCCAACAGATTCCTAAACCAAGAAGCATCGATTTTTGAGAAAAATTTTATTGAGTAACTTACTTCGCAAATAATGCAGTCGCAAACTTTATATGCGTTATGTAAATTTGAAAATTCTGAGCTATTTGTAACAACTTTGAGACCGGAATGGTTTCCCAATAATTCGAATAATGGTTGATAATTCTCGATGAAAGCAACAAATTCAGGTGTTTGTGGAATCAGAGCATTTATTTGAAGAGCTCGATTACATTTGAAAAGATTGAATAATTCTTCGTTGTGCCAAAGAACGGCAAAAACTGGCACTGGTGTGTAAAAAGATGGCCAAACTGAATCATCAGGATAATCTTTACCTTTAACATTATCAGTATGATAAAAACCAAGAAAGTTTGACATTGCAGAAGCCACAGTTCGATTGAATCCTGTACTGCGAATGTAAATTTCTTTTGATCGAAATCTTGGTGAAACTAAAGCATGTTGTTTAACGAAGCGTCTACGAAGGCGAAGGCCAAGGTTGAATTGTTCCAACATGCCTTTCTAAAATAAATGCTTATGTTTAGAATGCTGAATCCGGGTCAAAAGCATATCTTTAATATTTGTTTAAATAAACTTACTTGTACAAGTTCACCTTCATCTTGAACAAAATCATCGATGGTATTCAATGAATTCGGATACATGGCATTTGGAGCTCGAGCACCATGTCTCCAAATAGCATGAGCAAATATTAGTCGCTTTCCTTCAGGAGCGTAACTTGGCACTTGAGTCTCATTCTTATCCATTGGTAATGAAGTTGTCAATGAAAAAATGAAGAAACAAATCCATAAAGCTATTAATATTTTAGCCATTTTTGAATCCTTTGAATAAAGTGGTTCCGTGGTCTCAAGTTTGCGAATGTCGTTCGCGTATTTGTACTCATTAGCTATCATTGATAGATGAAACGCCGCCTTCAAATTTATCTGTCAGCTTTAAAAAAAGAAGCTTGGGTGGTCGCAATTAATCTTGAAAGTTTTTATAAACTTATTGAATTTTTCTTTTGAAAAATAAATCAAATGGAAGCTTATTTTTTACGCTGTGCGATTTTGAAGGAAAGAAGCTTATCAAAAAAATTTATCTTGATTTTGATTAACATGGATTTATAATGTCTCGGATGCGGTTCGTTGGTATGTGTAAACAGGCAAATTAAAATCGCTTTCAGCAATAATAAAGTGCCTCAATTTTTTAGAAGCTTGATTGAATGATTGTAAGACCACCAGGAAATATCAATAAATCTTAGGTTTACCTTAAATCAAATAATTCTTTTTTTTTTTGTCTTTTAACAGCACACACACCCAGCCAAAGATTTATCGATGAAGCAACAAAAAAAACCTGAGATATTTGTGGCTAATTAAAAAAAGTTGTTGAAAGCTAAATTTTAAAAGTGCAGCCACTTTTTATACTATCTCTTTAGACTCATTAACAAAAACGAAGCAAAGATTTATGATTTAACTCTAACAAAAAAATCTTGAGTTTTTATATTTCTGTGATTTTTGCTTTCCTCTCTTTTTGAAACTCATCAATTATGCATAGTTGTAGTAGGAAGGCAGATGCAAAATTTTATTTTAAGTTTCATTGCATATTTACAACATTTAAAATACTTAATTTTATAAATTTTGTAATCAGTTTTCTATTTCGGGATCAAAAAATACAAAACTTTTACGATTTTTTTCCAACGAACATAGCCGTAATTGGTGGAAGTGTTCGTTCATGATTGCATCCATTTCCTAAAATAATTTTAGACAACACATCTCAAAAACAAGTTTTGGGATACTTACAGTAAAGAGCGGCAAAAAAGTTAATATTTGTCCCATTCTTATTGCAAACTCAAAAGATTTATAATTTTCTTTATAATATTTATGTAAACCAATAAAAACTTCATTAAATAAAATAGAAATAGATTGTCGAGTTTCTCGAGGTTTCGATGAATATTGTATTATTGATTGTCCAATGGTTAAAATAAAAAAGCAAGACATTTCAACATTGGTTAATTTTAATTCATTAAAATGTTTCATTATTTCTGTCACTTTTTTCCATATTGGCGCTGATATTCTACAAAAAAAACACTTTCAAGTTTTTCATGGATCTAAAGTAAAACCTCTCTTTACCTTTCAATACAAAAACGTTGTGGAGCTAAATTTTTATCACTTGCATACCAATCCAACAACCCTTGTTCTGTATTAACTGTGTAAGTATAATCACAATGATAAAATCGATTCTCTGATATTCCATCAAGTTTATAAGTATTATGAAGGAATTGAAGCACACACCATGTGCTAAACACCCGTCTCGAACTCTAAAAGTACATTCATTGAAAAATAAAAAATAATACACAAATAATTAATTTTACATACATGAGTGGTATAATCGAAATGTTCAATGAGGCTTGAAAAAAGTAAAAATTGTTCAAATACAGTTCGCTCTTTTGCAGCATTTTCAATTAATTGCATCATATTTGAAGCCTGATCAAGTTGAAATACCTGAAACTACCGAATTTTATTGAAGGAGGAAATTGACAGGATTCAAAGGTCCTGGCAAAAATCTGTTAAAATGATAAAACACACCATATTTACAACAAATTTCCTTGTATGTGAAACAGAATTATAACTTTTCAAGAAATTATGTATTGAAATATGTGAAGTTTCTGTGTTATTACTGAGAATAATATTGGCAGGTTTCGCTACAACTTGGCTAGCTTCCATTCCAATTTCTAAGCATTTTTTATATCGACAATATTTACACATATTTTCTCCTAAAACTTTTTGTTATTACCACCTTTTTTAAATTTTGACCGATGCTTTTTTTCAGCCAAAGTGCATTCAATCAAATTCTAATAATTATTCTTTAAAGAAGCAAAGTTTGGGTAAGTAATTTTTTTAAATTAAAGGTTATAAACCACAAGCACCCAGAATGCACTGAGAAATGCCAACAAAAAAGATATATTTTTTTTCTCCATTTTATTATATGTGAAAAAATATGCAACGGCGTTATTTACTTTTACTTAATTAACACCTGGAAATAATCAAACAACAACAAAATTTATCATTTTAAGGAGAACATTTTAATATAAAATAATTAAAATTAAAATTTATGATTTCCGAGTAAATTAAAAAGTTCATAAAATCATTCGCGTAGGGTATATTTTAATTTGTTGATTTTAATAAGAACTAGGCAGCACGCGGGCCTTCGGCCCGCCAGCAATTGTTACTGTTTCGAAAATATAATGTTTTTGATTACAGTTTATAATGCGCAGTTCTTAGTAAAATAAGGTACATACATGCTACTATATTAGCGAAATTTCTGTGCATTTTACTCTTCAAAAGTCCTTAAAATTTATCCTAAAATATCCCTAATATTTTCAATAGCATTTTCATCAAATTTCGATTATTTCATGACATTTTCTCATTTCTGATCCTCGGGATCCTTTCAAAAGATCACCCGCATGCTTATAAGCACCTAAAAGACAATGTCACTCATCACTGCTATGTAACTTTTATTGCACAGAAACTCATGCCATTTTATGCAAATTTGTTATTTCCTTTATTTTGTTTTTTTGGTCATTGAAACCTTCCAATGATATCGGGTCCTTGAATCCTCGAAATGTTCAATCCTTCCCCAGATATTAGCTCTATGGATCCTTTCTCTAATATTAGGTCTCTACTATTTGGATCTTGTGCCCTATCTCGATCCCATGCTTTCTCTGGATCCTATCATTTTTTTTCCAGCTAACAGATCCTTCACTTGATTTTGGTCCTTGGATCCTTCCCCAGCTATTATCTCTACGGATCCTTGTCTTGATATTAGGTCCCTAATGCTTCCTCAAAAGAAAACCGCCATTCATCACCATTTCATTTCCATGAAATGAGAATGAAAAATTCTTTTTCTATATTTTGTAATAGTCAATCCTTCAAGCGACCATGTGCAAGCGCGTTTAATACCATTTAGATTTTGTTCCATATATCCATCTAATGTTTTATCTGGATCCATCATTGTTTCTTTAAGCTAACACATCAATAACTTTTCTCTTTAAAATTGCTTTTCAACAAAATGGCAATATTGTTGTTAACGCAAATGAAAACAAAAAAATAATTCATGCAAATTTTCTCCTTTCCTTGTCCTTGCTTTCTGTGAATGAAATAGTAAAATGACACGTACAGACAACCTGTTTTAGAAGAAGGGATTAGACTACATTGGGAAGTAAAAAAATGTTTTACGTCAAGGGTAAAAAAAACTATCGTACGAGGAAGTTTTCCATTTTTTCTATGAGAAATTGAAAGATTTGGAATAAGGTAAAAGATAATCTAAAGTAATTGTTTTATTTTGTAGGATTTTAACAATAAAGCAAATGTCTTTAAATGTATGCACGTGAAAGCTATATTGGTTATTCAGACACAGACAATTAGACTAAACTTCAAATTTTCTTTTGTAAACTAATCTTCAAGCATTTAAGATAGTCAAAATAAATATTAAAAATAAAGGTAATTATATCTTTTAAGAACCAACGAGAAAAAAAAGTTGTAAACTTTAGCAAAAAACACTTTGAACTAAATGGACTTAAAAATTTTTTTAAACTTTACTTACCAGCTGTAAGCTCACATTTTTTACTGCATTCAACCAAATAATATTTTTTTCCAACAATTGTTCGCCTAAAATTATCATCATTTTTTATCAAAGCAATATTTTTGCTAAAAACTTTTGTGTCAATTTTATATACAAAAAAAAGCATCAAAAGTTAAAAGGCAAAACTAAAAAAAGAGAGATTTACCGAAAAAAGGCAGCGCAAGCTTTACAAGATAAAGCACCAAAATGTCGACTTGTAGCACGCCCTCCACATATCGTGCAATCATAAAATTTTGTTTTAATTCTAACCAAACTATTTGGAGATGGAGTTTTTGGTGATAGCATATTTAAATATAATTTTATATAACAAAATACCAAACCAAAATAATTCCACAAAAGCAAACCACGAGGGAAAAAAGTCAAAGAAGAGAAATTTATGCTCGCTATTTTTTTCTCCAACGTCGCCGCCGCTGTCTGTTGTCTGCTCTCACACTTATTTCTTATTTTTAAAATTAAAGGCGGTAGTCAGGTATTAGCTGCGGCTTTTTAAATGAAGGCAACGAAATAGGTAAAAACATATAAAAAATAAAGCAGTTAACCTCCTCAGAAACCGGCGAAAAAAAAAGAAATAACACACCTGCCATTTTGTATTTAAGCTTACTTTATTTATTATAATATTAAAAAATTATATTTACTACTTTCTTTTTTTGCTGGCCTTTTTTTAATAGCAATTTCCTTCATTGGTCCACTATAAACCTTATTTCTTAAATAATAAAGAGTATTAAAAATAGGCTTTGATGAAATACACGGATGTCGTAAACAGTTGGTGATACACAGATACAGTAATTTACTTAAAATAAATGATAGAACCAAAAATATTTTTTAGAAGAATTGTATTTTAAAAAAATAATTAAAAAACATCATGTCTTTCGCAATGTGAAGAAAACTGTTTAAACCTCTCTCAAAAAATAGGCTACATGAAAACAAAAGATTCTTTTTTGATTTCAATAAATATTCTTTGTTACATATAAAAGCAAAAATTCAGACGTTTATAACTTCTTTGTAATCTACTACCTGCTTACTTTTTAGATAATAGCAAGATGATATACTGTAAAAACCTTTCATTCAAAAGTTGTGAAAAAAAGTGATAATTTACAACATATTTGATTGATTTATTTACCCAATCTTGAAGAATGTCTTCCAGCATTTTTTTGTTTTCCACTTTTCCATTATCCTTCAAGGGAAATTTGGATTTGGGTTAAATCATAAACAATCACTTGAAATATATGTGCTTCATTAAGTTATGGCAAAGTAAATGTTTGGTTGTTTTTAGTATTAATTTTTCAATGGAGCTGCAACGTCTTCGTTTAAAAGCAATAGAAAATCCTATTTTTAATTCATATCGTATTCAAAATTTTTCATTTCCATTTTGGATTATCGAATATTTTGGCAGAAATCCTTCATCGTCCATCGTCATTCAAAAATTGCAAAAAACTTGCAAATATTTTTATGCGAAACAAAATATCTTGATCGTTAGTGATTGCGAATACGAAGAAGATAATCCAGAAAAATTAATTATTAACTTGAAAGATAAAAAATTTATTCTCGACGACCCAGATATAAAAATATGGGTTAAAAAGAAAGCGATGGAAATGGATTATCGAAAATATTTCCCTTCATATTTCCAAAGAATTTGTGGTTTAGAATTATCTGAATTAATTATTCGAAATGTTTATTTAACTTTGAGGGAATTTAATTTTCTAACAAATAATTTATTTTATTTATTTTATTATTTATTTATTATCTTTTATCTGTCTCGAAGGACGAAAGATTCTAACAAACGACACCACGAATCAGACAAAGCAATGACATTGAGACGTTGGAAATTTTTTTCTTGAGTATGTTTCATAATGTCATCAATCCAGCGAGTTGGAGGACGTCCAAGAGGTCTCTTGCCAGCAGGTTTCCATTCAGTCAGTAAACGATTCCATCGATTGTCAGGAAGCAGCAGGAGTTTACGAAGATAATTCCATTTTCTTTTTCTTGCTTGATGAACGAAATCTTTGAGACCAGTTCTTTCACGAAGCCATTCACGAGGATGTTGATCGATTAATTTCACGTTTAGCATTCTTCTTTCCATTCTTCGTTGAGCTACAGCAAGACGATCTTCTTCAGATTTGGTCAAAGCCCAGGTTTCACATCCATACAATATGGCAGGAAGCACACATTGATGAAGATATTTTCTTTTCAAGTTCACTGGGACTCTTCTTGACATCAGCAAATTCTTCGCGAAAACTTAAAGATTTATCAATTAGTTTCGTCCAAATTGTCGATGGAAAAAACAAACGACTTTCAATGATTGATATATTTAAAATCCTTCCGAACATTGATTCATTTTCTTACGCCGCTGACGTTCATCATGAAATGATTACATCGGAAACTTTTTATCAAATGTCTAAAATGAAGAAGCCTAAAAACAAATTGAAATACTTTAAAATTGTTTCACAAATAATATATTTCAACTCTGAATCATTTTTTGAATTTATCAAAGCTTTTGCTTGCTTCAATGGAATTTATTTTATTTCTTCATCGGATTCAAAAGTGACTGAAATGGATGTTAAATTAACCGAATTACGACAAGCTTGGAATGATTCACCTCGAGTAATTTATATTAGAACTTTTTTGAATAAATTTTAAAATTCTTTTTTTATTTTTGTAAATTTTGCCTTTTTTCCACAAACTTTCGATATCGTGTTTTCATTTTCTATTTTTTAACGTATGTTTTTTGGTTTTTTAAATAAATAAGTTTTGTAAAAAAACATAATTCAAAGAGTTAAAATTATTTTTTAACTTATTTTTTAACAAATCTGGACGAAGTTGTAGTGATTTTAAAAGTAACAAAAAGTGAAATATAAATATTCATGGTTTATTTGTTCCATTGATACCATAAGAAATTTATTATAGTATTTTATGATTTTTTGTTTATCCAAAACTTTTACAAAAATTTAGATTTAGACAATCATAAACAATCATTTGAAGTTGTCGAGTTGTTTGTTTCATATTCGAACTCAGGGGAAAGATATCTCAAACATCCGGTCGAGTTTGTGTTTATGTTTTTACGTATTATATATTTTATATTTGGTTATAAAAATTTCATAATTTTTTATAGTTTATTATTTCTTGTGGTACCAATGTCGCAATAAAATAGAAAAATATTCTGTGACAAGTATCTAACATCAACGTTGTAAATTTGAATCGTACCTGCGTTGAAAAGTTGTTTATTAAATTTCAAAGTACGCCATAAAAACATGTTAAATCCCTAATGGATTTTTTACGATTACATTTTCAGCAACCATGAGACCTCATAAAAAACTATGGAAACTCAAGTATATTTAATTTAAGTTTTTTATTAAGTTAAAGATTATTTAAGAAAAAGTTGTCGGTTATATAAAAGCTTTAGAAAAAAAAGTTATCAGTTTTTATTTCTAAAGATTTATTCCTTTAAAATTCTCTAATAATGGCACTTTCTTCTGATTTATATAATTCTGTAACAAATCAACATGGATATATTGCATTGATTTATGCTGTATGTGGATTCTTTCTCATCGCTGCACCTGTCTATATTTACATGCTTCTCAAAGTTTTGCCAAAGCAAATGACAACTTACCGATATCTTTTAACTTCTTGTGGAATCTCGACAGTGATTCTTGGAATTATGCGAGCTTTATGGGTTCCTATTCCAACAGTGCCATTAATGGGTGTTTATTCCGCTGGCATCATCGCAAATTTTGGACCAATGGCAAATTTGATATGTTTGAATATTTACTTTTTATCGTTAGTTAATATGCAACTATGCATTTGCTTTTGTTTGATCTTTCAATTTTCTGCTCTTCAACCATTTTCATGGATCTCCTATCTTGGATATTGCCCTAAACGTGTAATTCTTTGTTATGCTTCATACTTTGTTGGGATGTCAGCAATCATAACTTTCTTGCTTCATTATTCTGTGGTTGATCGAAATGAATTTATGAATTATGCCATCCAAACAAATAATTCATATGCCATTGAACTTATCACAAAGCAACCATCATGGATTGGTTTTTCATCTGCAATCAAACCAAGCGTCATCGCGTTCGGCATTTTGGTCACTGTACCCGATCTTTGTGTTGCCAGCTTCTCAATAATCTTAACTGCACGAATTTATTTTATTATGGAAACTGGAAAAAGTACTGTTAGCACAACCACATACAACCTCGAAAAAAATCTTTACCGAACTTTTCTTTTTCGAACCATATCCTTGGTTGGACTTTTCACTATTCCATATATGGGAATGGGTTTATCAATTCTTTTCGAAATTCAAAATCCAAAAATCGGCATAGTTCTTCACTTTTTAATTATTCTTCAAGGCTTCGTTTGTATGAGTGGCACTGTATTGCTTGTAAAACCTTTTCGAAATTTTATATTTGGATGTTTCAAAAATCAAAAAGTTGGAGATTCTTCTGGGCCAAATTCTTCAAATTCAGCTCAAACTCCAACCACTCTTACATCAAACTCTAAAACTCTTCCACCACTTCGAACAAAATATTAAAAATCTCATCCATTAAAAAAAACTCCTTTTGTGTCAAAGCCCTCCTTTGTGCTACAACTATAAAATTGAAAGCTTTAGCTTTTTTTTAAATAAAATTGTGTATTATAATATTTTATAAATATTGATATTAGTAATAAATAAGTTCATTTTTGAAGATTTTATTGTCATTCTTTATAATAATTTTATGAGAGTAAACGTTAAATGTCTAAAGGAATCTTATTACACCATCATTCGGCAGTGTTGTTTTTTAACTTCCTACAGCTTCGAATGAAAGATAGATTATACGAAGAAAATTTATTAAAATTATTACTAACAAAAACAAGAAAAAAAGGAAAAAAATAAAAATTCAAAAGAAACTCAATAAAAGTTATAATAAATTTAAAGTCATGGAATGAATAAAGCTTTTTTTAAATAATTTCTTTGCAAACTCATCATTGAGATCACCAATATCACAAATGGTAATAGGATCTTTAATACATTTCTACAGACACTCGAAGTAAGTTTGATTAAGTTCAGAAGCATTTGAAATAAGTGAGGCATTTACAAGTTGACAAACATTTGTAGGAGAAATTGCCGAAATCAAAACTTTTTTTCGAGAGGTGACTATGTCAAAGTGTTTGTTGAGTAAAATACTTAAAGAAGATGATGAAATTAATTTCTCTAAAAGGTTTTGCAAATATATAAATATAAAGCTTGCAAAGGTTTAATGAGGTATTAAATCTAATTTAACAAAAAAAAAAATGTGCCACAAATGTAACCGGTGAAAAAGATTTATGACTATATTATTGCCAATTTATAAAGTCACATTAAAAGACCGCCAGAAAACCCTTAGAGAACTTTGTGTTTTATTTAATTTCAAGTTTTTATTAAATTATGATGAAAAATTGAAAACATAAGTTAGCACAAATTTTTTCATATTTAAAAGCTTTAAGAAAAAGTAATCATTCATTCATCAAAGAATAATTCTGAAAAGTTGTGTGACATTTCATTTATTAAAAGATGACTTTCTCGGCGGATTTATACGATTCCTTGCAAGGTCAAACTGTTTATGTTGGACTGATTTATTTTGCTTGTGGCCTCTTTCTTACATTTTCGCCTTTGTTTTTTTATATGCTAAATAATGTTTTACCCAAACAAGTAACAACTTATAAATGCCTTTTAACATCTTGTGGAATCTCAACTCTTTCAATGGCTATTTTGCGAGCTCTGTGGGTTCCAATTCCAACCATTCCAATTATGGGAGTTTATTCTGCTGGAATTATTGGAAAACTTGGTCCAACAGCAAATTTAATTTGTGCAAATATTTATTTCGTTTGTTTGATTAACTCGCAATTGTGTATTTGTTATTGCTTGATTTTTCAATTCTCTGCTCTTCGACCATTTTCAAGTGTGG
The DNA here is from genome assembly GCA_028622995.1 of Panagrolaimus kolymaensis. Taxonomy (NCBI): domain Eukaryota; kingdom Metazoa; phylum Nematoda; class Chromadorea; order Rhabditida; family Panagrolaimidae; genus Panagrolaimus; species Panagrolaimus kolymaensis. Next base: position 421,771 of record JAJQJQ010000065.1, read on the forward strand.
CACATTTAGGAAATTGCCCCACACGAGTAACGCTTTGTTATGTTTCGTATTTTATTTTTATGGCAATTACTATCAGTTTATTGCTTCATTTTTCTGTTGTCGATCGAAGTGAATATATGGAATATGCTCTAAAAACTAATAACATGTACGCCGTGGAGCTAATTAATAAACAACCATCATGGATTGGTTTTTCATCCGCATTAAAACCAAGTGTTATTGCTTTTGGGATTCTTGTAACTATTCCAGATATATGTGTTGCTAGTTTCTCAATAATTCTCACTGTTAGAATTTATTTTATCATTGAAGCAAACAAAGGTTCTGTTAGTTCAGTAACTCACAACTTGGAAAAGAATCTTTATCGAACTTTTGTATTTCGAACCATCTGCATCGTTGGAATGTTTACTCTTCCATATATTGGAACAGCATTGGCGATACTCTTTGAAATTCAAATACCTGAATTGGGAATTATTTTTCATATTATTATGATTCTTCAAAGTATCGTTTGTTTTTCTGGGACTATTATAATGGTCAAACATTTTCGTGTTTTCATTTTCCGTTGTTTCTATCAAAAAGTTTCTGATTCTTCAACTGCAAGTACATCAAATTGCAGTAATAAAACTCGTAAAACCACTCTTACAGTAACTCAAGATAGTCTTTTTCCTATTCGAACAAAGATTTAATTTAATATAAAATTTAACTTTTTTATTTGATAAAAATATTTTTTGATTATTCTAAGAATAAATTTGTACCATTTTTATGTTTAAAATGATAAATAGAATAAAATCAATTAAAGTTAAAAAGGACTAAAACACAAACAAGACGAAAAATTTATTTATCTTCACCCTTTTTAATTTGTTCCATTGCATCTGGAAATGGAAACCATGGATGTGTTGATGCACTAAACAGAACTCTGTTAATCAAAAAATTTCAAACTTATTTTCTCATACCTTTGAAAAAGGAATAAACGTTGACGTTCTTTGATACCATTCATTTTTTCCATATCTTCGGGTGAAATTTCGAAATCAAAGATATTTATATTATCTTTGATATGTGCGGGTGTCACAGATTTTGGAATGACGGCTAACCCACGTTGAATTAAATGTCGCAAAAGAATCTAAAACATTTTTACATGAGCCGTTAAAAAAATTATTTGCAAACTTGAGGTGTAGTTTTATTGTATTTTTTAGCTAATTCTTGTGGAACCGGATGTCCAAGTACATCACCTTTTGGTGTGGAGTTTCCTGAATCACCTTTTTGACGGCCTGGTGAACCTAAAATAAAAATGATGACTGAATTTTGTGCTTAGACCGGAAACGACAGAAAACTACTAACCAATGGGAGCATAAGCAGTAAAAATAATATTAAGTTTTTTAAAAAATTCAACTCGTTCAAATTCAGGTAATAAAATATGACATTCACCCTAAAACTTTGCGATGGTTTATTCCTGGCTGTTTGCAAAATAAAAATGTGTTTGCCTGATAATTATGTGGCTTAATTTCAGCTTCATCATAAATTTTTTGGATATCTTCAATCGTGAAATTTGATAAACCAATAGACTGAAATCTCGTACTTTATAGTATGTACATATTTTCTCAATAAACCCTCACTTTTAAAACTCTTTTTTTGTGGTACTTTTCTAATACACGCCAAGTATCCATAAATGGAATTAACGCTGGAACCAATTTACCGTCGTCATCTTTTTCAGCATCATCTTTGCCTGGCTTTTTCTAAAATACCCTTGCTTCTAAAATGTAAATGAATACTTCAGGAATATAAACCTTAGCTGGCATTCCCCAATGAATTAGATACAAATCAAGATAATCGGTTTGAAGATTTTTTAATTGTTTTTCAATCATTTCTTCTGCATCTTCGGGTTTATGACAAAAATATGGCAACTAAAACTTGAAGCTTTTTCATGATCAAAAAACAGGTTAAATTTAGTATTGTAATTTTAGTAAAAATTACTTTAGTTTCAATAAATAAATCTTCACGTTTAATTTTTCCTTCTTTATAAATTTCTTGAAGGGTTTCACCAATAATTTTTTCATTTCCATATAAAAATGCTGTATCGATTAACCGATAACCTTCTTTAAGGGCCAAACGTAAAGCTGGTTTAAGTTCTTTTGGGTCTTTTGCCTATAAAATTTTCCATTTATCGTGAATGAATAAAATGAGTAATATCTTACATCAAAGCTTCCTAAACTAATTCGGGGATATTTAAGGCCATTGTGCATCGTTAAATAAGGAACTTGCGACATTTTTATAATTGAGTAAAGTTATAAACTGAAAGGATGGAAAAAATACTAAAATATAAAAAATCACGCAGGTAAAAATTTTTCACAAAAAAGAGAGTAGACTTTTTTATTTTTTTGGTGTGTTGTTGTTATTCAACATTTCTTAGTCCCTCTCATCTTGAAATACTTGATTGGTGTAACAATTTTTTAGTGATGCATTAACTTTTCATTTGAAAGCAAACAACCAAAAAACAAATGTGCAAAAAATCATAGAGAACAAAGATTAGAAAACGAAAATTTATATTACAAAAAAATAAAAGCATGTTTCAAGTTATTGTTGGCCAAATATTTTTCACATTAAGATATAGTTTGTAATTATAATATAAATATTTTCTTTAATCTTCATAAATAGCTTTGAGAATTATTCATCTTTTCCTCCAAATTCATCGATGACATCTTGGAATGGAAATTCGGGTGATTTCAATGAACTAAAACAATCTTTTTGTTTATAACTTAATTTAGGTTTAAACAATTACTTGGTAAATAAGAATAATCGTTTATGTTCAACAACTTTATCTAATTTCTTCATATCCTCGGGAGTTAGCTCAAAATCGAAAATGTCAATGTTTTCGGCGAGATGTGTGGAATTGGAGCTTTTTGGAATGGCTGTGTAACCTCGTTGAAGGTGATTTCTTAAGAGAATCTAAAGAAAAACGGTAAAGGGATTACAAAAAGCTCTTTGAAGAAATGGTATTGCCGCAAGTGAAAAAATAAAAAGCATTCACTCATCCATTAATTAATTAATTACCTGTGACGCGGTTCTATTATATTTTTCCGCAAGCTCTTTAACGGCTGTTTTACTGAGTGCATCACCTTCTTCGCGAACATTACCGTTTCCACTTCGACCACGAGAGCCTTAAAATTTTATATTTTTAGTTAATACGCAAAAAGTCGTCCACTCTGTTGCTTACCAATAGGAGCATAAGCAGTAAAAGTAATATTTAATTTGCGAACAAATTCAATCAACTTTGTTTGAGGAAATAAAATATGACTTTCACCCTAAAAATTGGACAAGCTTTAGTTTCGTCTAAAAATAGCTGACTTGCTTGGTAATCATGGGGCTTTATTTCAGCTTCATTATAAATTTTTGTTATTTGAGATTCATTAAAATTTGATAAACCAATCGCCTAAAATAGCAATTCTCAATAATATATTTGATTTGATACATTATGTTTACCTTAAAAGTTCCATTTTTATAGTACTTTTCAAAAACTCTCCAAGTATCCATGTGTGGGACATTGCAAGGGACAAGCTTGCCATCAGAATAATCCCTAGTGCCTGCATCTTTACCGGGAACTCTCTAAAATCCAAAAAATTTAGGCATGTTTGACACAAGAGAGATTAGATTACTTTTGAGCACATTGACCAATGAATTAGATATAAATCAATGTAATCAGTTTGTAAATCCTTTAATTGTCGAGCAATATACTCTTCTGCATCTTCAGGTTTATGGGCAAAATTTGGCAACTAAATTTTTTAAAAGGAATTTTTTGTGGGAGCTCTTTCGAGTTGTTACAAATCTCTAACCTTGGAAGTAATGAAGATATCTTTTCTTGTTAAATTTCCATTTTTATAATAATTTTGCAAAACATCGCCAATCATTTTTTCATTTTGATATAAAAATGCTGTATCAATGAGGCGATAACCCAAATCCAAAGCAGTTTTAATTGCTTCTGGATCATTGTTCTGTAATATTTTTTATGATCTCTATTCAAAAGAGTTAAAGAATGTGTAAACAAACCAGCCATGTTCCAAGGCCCAATTGTGGATATTTAACACCATTTGACATTGTAACTGAAGGAATTTCCCCATGAATGATAGGTAAAATTATAACCTAGAAAAGGAAAAAAATTTTTTAAAATTATCTTTCATATTAAATGAAGCGATTACCAATAATAAAGATAGTAGAAGATACATGTTGGTTGTTAACTTTAAAACTGAAAAGTTCCTTTTTGAATCAAAAATTATCAATGTTATATAAAGGAAAAATAAATCAAAATTTATGGTTTTTGATTACTTTGAATGATGTCTTTTATATATTATTTCTTCTTTCAAAACATTTTAATTGTAAACAATTTTTTTTGGTTTAGATTTCATTGAATCGGGAGAAGAAAGTGTAACATCAACGTCAACTAAGAAATTAACTTCTTTTTTGCAAATAGACAGAAACTTACTAAAAGTCTTTTATTTTGATTTTTTTCTCACAAAACAAAAATTGAGAACACAAAAATTTTTTATAGTTTGATCATCTAATCTCGCAACATCTGATTCCATTTGAAATCGTTCAGCATAATGTTTAAGGGTTGCTTTTAATTCGATTGTCATTTCACTAATGGGAATATTGAAATTTTTTTCGTTACCAAAAATTGGTAAAAAATTATATTGTTTGAAAAATTTTGATGCCGCTGCCTTGCGTTCAACAAACCTTTCAACAGAGTTGTGAGTGACCTCGACGACGAAACGTGAAAACGTGTTTCATTTTGGGTAAATATCAAGAAAGGTAAGGAAAAATATTAGCTTCAGTGGAACTGCATTTATTAACAAAAACATGTGAAGAAAGAGTGTCTCAAAAATAATTACGTTCAAACATGGGACGTTGCGAAAAAAACCCATCAAAAGACATTTAAAAATTTTAAAATAGAAATTCACTTTTTTATTCTTTGATTCATCATGCTAGAAGATTGTACAAGAAAGAAAGTTTGTGCAGCTGCAAACTAAAATCCCTCTTTTTTGGTCAGTTTCTCGTCCATCTGCTTGATTCAAATCTTTCTTCTTTTTTTTCTATCCATTTTCCCAAAGCATCATTTTTATTGATTTCTCTTGTACATTTTTTTGGAAGGCTATTAATCGTAATAATTTTAAAGTGTTTTTGTGTTTTTAAAGTTTGAAAATGGTATTTATTTACCAAATTTACTGTAGCTTTATAAAAACGATATGAAATTAAAGTTTATAATTTTATTTGTTATTTTGAGAATTTTATTTTACAGCATTATTGGTTTGTTTTAAAGTATCCTTTAGTTTAGGATTAATTATTTGGGTTTAGTTTCAACAGAATTTTTAAAAATGAAAAAACCATATTTGCCATTAATTGAATTTCCATTGGGACGATGGTCGAATTTTAGCAATAATAAAGCAATAGAGTTAGATAAAAGTTATTTAGAATATATTCGAAAATATTTTCCTAGCTTTAATAGTCGCATAAATAAAAGTAATGTGAAACATCATGAAATAGATGACCCGGTGACTGATCAACATAAAATAAATGTGAGTTATTCTTGCATTTGAATGAACTCCTTTGACATTATTTTTTTAGTCAACAACTGCTTCAAAAAACAGCAGCGTTGTTGACCCAAAATTGATCAATAACAAAACAAATTTATCGATTAATGGAATAACAATTGCTGCCAAACAACAAACACAACAAACAAATCCAGTAACAACATTTCGTCCGCCAACAAATGTTACCACCTCACCACCTACCAATAATGCAGTTGGTTGCCCTGTGGATCAACCATTTGGAACTTGGAGCGGATGGGTGATAAGCGAAAAATGCACGGCAGATTGTGGATCTTGTGGTCGTCAAACTAAAACTCGACAATGTCTTTCATACAATGGTAAAACTGGTAGGGGATGTCCTTGCATGTAAGTTTTTAGAAGCAACCGATTCTTTTTGAAAAGAAAGTTGAAAAACAAGTTTCTTTTAATTATTTTGAAATAAAATCATCAACTTCAACATATAAGAAATAGCTCATTTTTTAGGGGTGAATATAAGCAACTTGAATCGTGTAATATTGGAGTATGTCAATTTCCAAAGCCATCATGTTGTCCACCTTACAATCTTATGTTTATTCAAGGCTTTTTTGCATGTGGACCACACAATGAAACAATCATACAAAATTTTTTACAACAAGTTTCAAACGGTTAAAAATAAAAGGTTTTATTTACAGAAGTTCGAACGAGCAATCATATATACAGAATAAAATAAAATATTAATTACATATTTATAATCGAAGAAAACGAGCATAATTTGCTCGAACATTATCTTTTAAAGGAGTTTCACGTTCGAGAGCTACGACATCAGTTGGTGGTGATTTTTCACCAACTAAAAATGTGGGTGATCGTTTGATGCGTTCAACAATAACCGTGGGTTCGGCTTCATATGGATCAGCGCCCGTTTGTCGAACAGCTTCATCAGCCATTTGTGAAGCTAATGGACTTGCAGGTTGAGGGAATTCTGCTTCAGGATTATGTAAGGCTCCAACAATAGCAAGAATAGACAAAAATAAAATAATAAACACTTTCATTTTTTATTTTTCAAAGAAGAAATAATTGGATTGTTTTAAGAGAGGAAAAACGCAAAAGCTTAATGCCAAAGAAAAAATCATTCAACTTAAATATCCCTGCTGGCTGTTTTTATATAATCTAAAGCTTTTAAGTGTAAACATATTTTTGATTACAGAAAAAAAAACAAGATAACACCTGATTTCTTTCATAGTTTAAAAAAAAGCATAAACAAATCAAAAAAAGTTTTTTAGATAGAAAGAGAAATAGAGTGAAGTATTAAAAGCTAGCATTTTTTGACAATCTTATAACTTCCTCAGCTGCTTTCTGCGATTATTCAAACGAAAGTTTCATTTTATTCTTCAATACACACTGCTTATCATTGATATTGTATCTCCCCCAATATTCACAAGAATTAAATATTATCAATACTTTATTATTTCATAAACACAAAATTGAAACTATTTTTTAGCAAATATTTTCTCCTTTGATGATTTTCTTAATCCATTCGCATTCAGCATTGAATGTAATAATAGGAGCTCCATCATTAGCAATTTTTCCAGTTACACCAAGAATAGACGAACGACCATCGATTGGAGGCATTAAGAAAATGGAATCTTTTAAAGGAGCACCAGTAGTATTTTTTGCCGAGCTTCCTTGAACGGTGACAACAGTTTCCATCATTTCTCCATTGGCTAAAAAAATAAATAAACAGAAAACTTTTTTAGAAAAAGCTTACTTGTGACTCGATGGAAGTAAGCGGCAGTAGTTTCTCCATCAGAACCGGAAACAATTACCGCAGGCTTAATTCCAGCTTGATTCTTTGGTGCAAAAGGAACTGGTAACTAAAAAAGAATACTGTAGTTAAATAAGATAGTAAAAGGCATTTCAATTCAATAAAAAATATATCAAAACTTACAGTGATGATAGCCATGTTTTTGTCCAAAGTTTCCAAGTTGAAGCCATCATGAACAGAGATTTTCTTTGAAAAGGTGTATTCAGAGATTGGATAGAGTGATTCATCTTCAGGATATGTTTTTTCTTTACGATAATCAATGAAGACGCCGGCAGCAGGTTTACCATCGATATGTAAGCAGCTAGCAGGAGCAATGATATGTGAAAGAGTGATGAGACTTCCAACACACTAAAAGCAAAATTCGTAAAAACGCGAAGTATATATAAAAAAGAAACTTACTTCTCCAATATTGGTTGTTTTTCCATCTTCAGAAAGCACCGGAATCAAATACATAGGACTATCACCAACCCATTCAGTTGATAAAACGCAGCATGGAAGAAGAAAGAGAAGAGAAAGAAGGAGATGACGAGCATCCATTGCAAACAGAGTTTTAGTTATGTTTGAGCAAAAAGTTTTGTTTTCTTGTAAAACCATTGCTTATATATCAAATTTGAGGTAAAAATTTGTATAAATAAAAATGAAAGTTTTTATGGTAATTTTTGCAAGCATCATAAAAGAAAAATGCGATAAGCTTGCTTGCATGTTTTTTGTTGTTGGAAGCTTAAAATCCGATGGCTTATTCCTTCAAAATCTATTATAACTATAGGACAATATTGAATTACTCGATTTATGAATAATTTAGTTTTTATAGGTTATTTTCTTAAAAGTGTCATCTTGATGTATGTCGTGCTTATTCTATTGTACCACATTGTTTTTATGTAAATGAAAAAAAGTTAAACCAGTCGAAACAAATTTAAACTTTCCATTTTTTGATTTTTTGTTCATCTAAAAAATGGTTTGAAACATTGAAAAACAAAGCAAAAAATTATATTGATTCTTTTTTTGCACCTGGCTTTCATATCGTTTGAAATTAAACGATTGCTGCTTTTTTTCTAAAAATGCACCATCAAATACTAGAATTTGAGATTATCGAGCCTGAACATCAAAGCTTTGAAAAGTAATTTTGGTAATATTTTTAAGAAAATTATGTAATTATTAATATTTTTAGGATTATCTTGAAGGAATTTATTTCTCCATTCAAAAGTTGCGACAATTTAGTAAAATCAATTGCATCTTTTTTTCCAATTTTTCGATGGCTTCCAAAATATTCAATTCATGAATATTTATTGGGTGATGCTATTGCTGGAATAACTGTTGGAGTTTTACATGTTCCCATAGGTTTTTTTGTAACAAAAATGCCATTTCAAATTTTATTTTTTTAAAGGTATCGCTTATGCTCTTTTATCTGGAGTTAAACCCATCCATGGTTTATATATGTCATTTTTTTCAGCATTATTTTATACTTTTTTTGGAACATCAAGACATGTGTCACTTGGTCTGTCTACACTTTTACATTTCCATTATTAGTATTTTAAAATTCTATCTTTAGGAGCATTTGCAGTTGTAGCTTTAATGACTGGAGTTGCAAATGAAAAGATTATGACCAAATATTATGGCGACAATGCCACCACTATCTTCGAACTTGAAGATTATTCAAGTTATTCTATAAATCCAATAATAATAACTTCAACTTTAACTTTTACTGTTGGAATTTTTGAAATTTTCATTGCTGCATTGAGACTTGATTTTCTTTGCGTTTATTTTAGTGATCCTTTAGTTGGCGGATTTACCACAGCCGCGGCAGCACATATTCTAGTTTCACAATTAGATGACATTTTTGGGTTCCAATTACCAAGAGCTTCAGGTCCTGGATATTTATTGCTTATTCTTTATCAGTTGGTAGCTAAATTGCCTGAAGCAAATTTGTGGACATTGGTAGCTTCATCTATTGCTGCAATAGTTTTAGTTATTGGAAAAGATTGGATCACACCTTTGGTTAACAAATTATCTCCAATAAAAATTATAATACCCTATGAATTAATTGTGGTAAAGGTTTTTAAAGTTTAAAAAGAATTTAATGCTAGGATATTTGGACATTGGTGTTAGGATTCTTAGAGGGCTGCATGAAAGTCTCTCATATTTAGTTTATTTTATTTTTAGATGATTATTGGTACCATAATTTCCCATGCTTATAATTGGAATGAATTATATAATATTCCTGTGGTTGGAAAGGTGCCTCGAGGTCTTCCAACTCCTCAATTTCTAAATATTGAACTAATCCCAGATTGTCTTCCAACAGCTTTTGCAATCACGATTGTAACCATTGCAGTTCACATTTCAATGGCAAAAATGATTGCTAAACGTTTATCTTATGAAATTGAACCATCTCAAGAAATTTATGCCGTTGGATTTACTTCGATCCTTTCATCATTTTTTCCAGTATTTCCATGTTCAACTGCATTAAGTCAAACCATGGTTGCTGTTGAAGGTGGAGCAAAAACATTGTTTAGTAATGTGTTCACCTGCATATTTTTGGCAGCAGTAATTTTATGGTGTGGTCCTTTTTTTGAATCCCTTCCTTTATGTATTTTATCTACAGTGATTATAGTTGCTTTGAGGCCAATGTTTATGAAATTTAAAGATTTACCAAAGCTTTGGAAATTATCAAAATTGGATTGTGTAATTTTTTATTTTAAGCTGAAGAAATACTAGTTTAACGTTTCAGATGATATGGATCGTCAGTTTCGTCGCTACAGTTGGGATCGATGTCATTGAAGGTTTGGCAATTTCGATAACATTCACACTTTTTACAGTAATTTTGCGAACTCAATGGTAAAAACAGTTTTTTATCTTAAAATTATTTCAAAGTTGAAACGAAAATTTTAGGCCAAATTGGAATGCATCCATGACAAAACCCGTGCCAGAAACAAATCAAAAATATTTTCGTCGAACTTGCATTTTTAAATTTGAATCATTTTTACTTTTTACAAATTCTGAAAGATTTAAAAAAGCTGTCTTTGAAGTTTTGAGAAGTTGGACTGGTTATTCATTGAGACTTCATGAAAGTGATAAAGTGAGTTTATTTTGAAAGTGGAACTAATTTATAAGTGAAAAAATTTAAGACTGGCTTTTACTTTGTTTTTGATTGTTCTGCATTGAGTCAAATCGATATCATGGGTTTGAATGCTTTGAAAGATGTGAGAAATTTTTTTTTGAAATCGGAAACAAGTTAATTTTTAGGTAATCTTTGATATTAAATCCAAAACTAAGGCGATTATTTATTTTGTAAATGCTAGAAGTTTGTTTATAATTAAAAGTTCCACGTGTGTAATTGTTTTATAGAAGAAATCATGGATTTATTAGTGTATTCTAAAGTTGCTGAGTCGTACGATGATTTCTTTCATTCTGTGAATGAATTTTTAGAAACCATGAAATATTAATCGATGGCATGTTCAAAAAAGCTATGAAGTTACAAATTTTAGTTATGAAAAATAGTAAACGTTTGCTGTGAAGATATTATTAAACAATAATCTTTATTATAAGTTTCCGTAATTTTTATTATTGTATAATACAATTTGTGAGGCACATAACATGAAAAAAAGAATAGCCACAATTATTAAATAAAAGAATACACGTATTTTAAAGCAACAGAAAAATATAAAGAAAAAATGGGATCCTTATCTCACCAGAATATTTTTTTTAATCAATAAAAAAAACTTTTGTGTTTAAAAATTTTTAATAAATTTTAACAATAAAATTTCTTAAAAATTGGAGAATACCCATGTTTTAAGATTTTCAAAAAATTAATTTTCGAGGTTTAATCCGAATCAGACATGGTTCGACATTCAGCAGTGATTTTTCCTTCAAACATAGGAACAATATGATCATCATGTTCAATGGCAGTCCATTGATATGGATCTTCACCATCTTCACAAGAGGATTTAAAGAAGAATCGTTTCGTACTTCGGGAGGAAACTCCAAATAAATGGCGGAATTCTCGAAGGGTTAAAGGTTTTGGTTCACATTTGGATACGAATGCCATTTGTCCAGGTTCTCGCAAGCTCACTGTCATTTCACTCGAAGATCCAGTCGGTCTACTCGGTCGACTAAAAATGAATTAAATATTATAAAATAAAAGATGAGTACCACATCTTCGTGAAATATTATTAAAATATTTTTTAACCTCGAAACATTTTTGTTTCAACAGAGTTTTGAAGAAAAAAAACTTACGGTAATGTCGCAGATTGTTGATGTGAAGGAATTTGATGGGGTGTGGTGGAAGTTTTTCTCATTAATGTTTGAGAATTTCCAATTATATTATGATTTATATCTCAAATTTGATTATTTAGTCATCGATCTATTTTTACCTAAGTTTTAGAAACTTACGATGATTTGAAGCTGTTGGAGCACTAATGGTTGAAGCTTGAGCGTTATTTTCTCTTGCCTTTTCATATAATTTTTTCATTCTTGCTGGATCATTAAAAGAATTGGGATTTCCTAAAGCACTATCAGCTGAGAAAAAGCCCGAACTATCGCTAAATGATAAATAATGAGGCATGTATGTGGAACCCATATAAGAATATTGAGGTTGTTGTCGATGATCATATCGAGGATATGGATGATGGGGCTGTGGTTGCTGTTGATTATTGCCGGATTTACTAGAATTTGCTGGTGGTGGAGGAGCAAACCCTCCATTTCCATATGGAGAAAATCGACGATCTCTTGGAGCTTTTGGTGGTGGAAATGGCGCAGGTGAAATTGATTCTAAAAATAATGACAGTAAATTTTTTGTTGATCTCTGGCTTTTTATACCACTAATTCCGAAAACTACTTACTTGATCGCTGATGTAATCTTCGTTCAAATTCATTTACATCATCATCTTCATCATCGGGCTCAAAACCACTCGTAGCTGCAACGGTGGCAGCTGTGGTGGAAGAAGTCAATGGTGGTGCACCAAATGAATGAAACATGCTTGGTTGAGGCTGTTGAAGAAGTGGTGGTGGTTGGGATGACCACATAGTGAAAGCTGGCGCTGTCATTTGTTTTTGATTTACATATGGTGGTTGGTTGAGAGTTTGGGATTGAGTGTAACTATTTTCAACTTGTTGACGATAATCAGGAATTTCCCGCGCATATATTATTTTACCAAATTGTCTTTCGAGGATGGCAATTTCATCTGCGATTGCTGAGAGTTTTTGTGTTAGAAGATTAGCGAATTCGTCGCGTTGTTCGGGGCGATCATGTCTCATGCCTGAATGTTGATTGCTTTGCTAAAATGGAGAAATTAAGTTTAGTAAAAAAAAGATTCTATAGGTTTTAGTTATTATTTTTGCTGCAAGGTTTAATTTTTTTTATCTTACCTTTTCTTTATTTTTTAAACGATCTCGTGTTTCTTTTCGATATCGATTTTGTTTTCCACCGAATCCACCATCATCGGTGCTTGAATGTTCAGAAAATTTTAATTTAAAATTTGCAACATTTGGTTCACTTCGGGTCATTGTTTTTGAAATTCCATTATTTGAATTTGGTTTAATTTTTATTAATGAACCCGATTCATCCAAACACGTTCTGGATTGATGATGTGGGTATCCAGAAGTGGAAGGTTGAAGGTCATCATCGATTACACTTGATCCAACAACGGAAGATGAAGCAATAGTTACTGGGTGTTTGAGAGTCATTTCCTCAAATGTTTCTTCATTCACATAACAATGTTCTACCAATTCCGCGTCCAGAGGAGGATCTTGTCCAAATCCATTTGAATATCGATTAACAAACTAAAAAAATTTATAATGGTCATTTTTCTACTTTTGAGAAAGGGCTTTCAAGGTTATGAACGATGAAGCTATTTTTAATGTAAAGATTAAAATTCTAAAGCAAAAAATTTACCTCATTAAATTCAGATGATAAAACAAAAAGTGAATGTTGTTTCCTCAAAAAGCTTTCAACATAAAATATTGCTGGATCAAAAAGATTTTGTGGTGGAACTAAATTTTGATTTACACATTTATGAACTTTATTTGAAATTTCTATTCTCGTTCCTTCATAAATAAAATTGCATGAACCCGATTTAAGCGAAATAAATCTTCGATGAAGTTGTGAGGCAATCATAATAGCTTTTGGCTCATTTCGTTCAACGGCTTGTCGAAAACCTTGAATAGCAAAATATAAATCCAATCCATCGGTGGAACGATTCGAATCAGAAACAATCCAACTTCGAAAACAATCGAGTGCTTCACGATCGGATAAAATGGTTTCAAGGGAATACCCATTATTTGTGGTTAATTCAGAATCAACATGACCAGAATTTTTAATTAAAGCCATTTTAGCTGTTTCAAATTTAAATAATGAGTTTACTGCTACTTCATTCATTTAATTAAGATAAAATTGGTTTTCTCCTAGAAATTTTTTTTGTTAAGAATTTGCAACAAAACACAAAGAAATTCTTCAAAAAAAACACAGATAATTTCACGCTAAAAAAGTACACATTTTTTAAACAAAGCGTAAGTAATTAAATTATTTCACGCCGCGGAATTTAGGAAAAATTTTTAACCAACAAACACTAGCATCTTAGGACTTTATTACTTCCAAAATACATCACTTACTATTTTAGCAGCTAAAAAGGTAGACGTTGTTCTCAAAATTAATTTTAACTTTTTACTTTTCAGTCTTAAAAAAATATTTTAAACGGTTTTAAAGATGTTCTTAAAATACTAGGCTTTCATCTTTATTTTTATAAGTAGTCATGGAGACTTTTTTTGAGAAAAAACAAAACAAAAAATGAAACAAAATTTATTCAATGCGCGAAAACCCAAAAAAGGAAGACAGACACTATTTAGAAACGACAAGGAAAAAACTGCTGCTATTACTTTTTTAGCACTTTTTTAATCTCGCCTTCTTCTAGTAATAATTTTTTTGATTGTGACGAATTCCTTTTTTTGAAGTTGGTTGAGAAAGAGGTACAAAAGCATGGCGGCTTTTAATTAGGCTTCCAAGGTGCCACTTCAAGCCACTTCGTATGGAAAAAACAGAACCAAAGGAATTTTTTTAAAACATCAAAGTTGAGGAAAAATTATTCAATGTTTATGTGATGGGATGAATGCAATATTATTAAGTTTAGCCTAAAGCAAAAAAGCAAAGCTTTGATGTTTCACCGACATACATCATCATTCTCTGGTTTTTTTTTATTGAAGATAATAACTGTAAAAGTGTCAATCAAAGGCATTTTTCAAATAAGAATAAAAATCAAAAAAGAAAAGTTTGAAAAGAAATACTAATCATATTTTTTGAGAGAATAGGAAAAATGGCAATGAGATGATTCACAAAAGCTTTTTTTGCTAATAATAGACTCTCAATAAAAAATATAATAGTGTTAAGGCCATTGATGATGAAAAAATAAATAAAAGCAAAAACATCAAAATCAAAACAGCAAAAAAAGCGTTGAATCTTTGCACTAAACTCGGCCGCTGCTATGCTTTGGATGGCGGTTTTGCGGCGGCAGCGGCTTTGATCAAAAAAGAAAAAAACCAAAAGGCAAAAAAATAATATGGCGGCGGCGGCGACAATCAAAAAAAGATGCCGACTTTGAAAACAATGAAAAAAAAATTCTTTAAAAAAATGTGTTTGCGTGAAATTATTTATTTTTTGAAATTTAATGGTTTTTAGTGGTTTTGTGGAGATCTTGAGGCCTTCGTAAGTAAAATGAAGAAAATGTGGTAATACAAAAAAGTATGAAAGAAAAATTTCAGAAAAAAGATAGCTTTGGTTAAAGACTGCAACTAATGATAAATTAAAATGCAAAAAATATTAGTAGCGCATGATTAATCAAATTATTATATATTTTCATAGGCTGCTAATATGCAGCACATGCATACTTGGTTTTACCTTTTCTCACGTTATAATTTTAAAAGAAGTATGGCATCATTTTGACTCTTTACTCTCCTATTACATACAAAATTTGAAAAGATTATATAGACTTATACAAAAAAAAAAGAAGTGAAGCAAAAAATTAAGGTAACATCATTCATGTATTAATCTTTTTGGGAAAAAAAAGTAAAAAAAAGAAGGATAAATTTTTGTTGCTATGATTACAGACTATGGAACGAAGTAGAAGAAAAAGAGAGATTTGGATAATGGATTAAAAAAACATCTCTCTAATTATTTGGAACAGAAAAGTGGGCTTAAATTCAAACATTCAAATGCGAAGTTATTTTAGCAACAAAAAATATATAAAAAAAGAGAACGCAATTTTATCAAAATGATACAAACCTAAGCAACGAATGGAGAAAAAAATGCACAAGACTAACTAACTAACTAACTCATCGACAGCTATTAAAAACAAAAAACATATCACATTATTTTTAGATAACTTTATTTTTTCCTTTGTAGCTGAAAAATAAAAAATAATAAAAGCAAGCACCCTCGTCACCTTTTTTTCTTTCTCTTTCCTCTTTTAATCGTCGGCATTTGAGCTTTGAAGGAAAATGAAAAAGAAGAAGTCGAGAAATCCTATTATTTACTCCTTCCAAAAACTTTTGTCCTTTCACCTTTTCTCTATCTCTTTTTCATTTTTACCGCTACCTTTTCTTTTTCTTTCTTTCGTTTTTATTTTATTTGAATTTTGCCGATGACATGAAAACCAATCAAAGTCGCCTCCCGAAACCCCCACTTGCCCTCATCCTTCTTCTTTCTTTTTTTCTTTTTTCTTTTTCGGTTCCATTTTTGGAAAGTACATACGCAAAGCGCGACAACAATCGGTGTTGAGCCTTGCGCGCAAGCGTAAGAAGAGAAAAAAAAGAAGACAAATTTGAAGCGCCGCTTTTTTTTGCTTTTTGCGCAGCGGCAAAACTTCAAAGTGAAAACCCCCAAAAAATAACACTAAAGGAGGTCCTCGCTATATATTTTTTTTCTTTAATTTCCCGCTAAAGTAACGCGCTTTTGTTTTTGTGAAAAAATAAAAAAAAATGTAAAAAGGAAGTGTCTTTTGATGTTGATGCGACACAAAGAAACTACAAAATGATGATGATGCGGTCATTCATTATCTTCACCTCAGGGCAGCGTTACTATCAAGGGAGTTAAAAAGGTTAAAAATTAACAAAATTCCCAAATGCCATTCTTAAAAATAACAATCAAAGCTTGTTAAATAACAATCTAAGTTAGTTTAATGCCATCAGGGCATTTTAGCTTTTTAACCTTCTTTTTTTCTTCTTTTTATGACTTTGAAAATTGATGACATAATTTTTATTTTTTTTTTGAAGCAAAAAGTATTCATTTTCTTTTTTTCTTTTCCTCTTGGGTGTGTGACTAAGTCATCCTCTTTTAAGTTAAAGCAACAACACAAGGAAAGGAAAACCCTTACCTATAGTTGAAGGCAAAAAATAAAATAAAATAAAAAGATGAACAACAACAAGGAAAAAATTATTCAATCAATAAAAATGAAATGAGTGCTTATAAAAATTTAGAGGGTCTTTTTAATATAACTCTGACTAAAATAGAAGAAATAAAAGAGGAAGCGAACGCGTTAATAATGAGAGAAAGAGGAAATTGAAAAGTGAGAAAAAGAAGAGATAGAAAAGATAGGAGGAGGAAATGCAAAGATGCAAAAAAGATTTGTTGGTGAATAAAAAAGTGATTATAAAATAATTAAAGAAAAAAATAAAAGCTATGTAAAAAAATGGGAAATTGGAAGTCAAAATATCAGCCGTAAATTAGTTTATTAATACCAATGGATAAAATAAAATATCAATCAATTCAAAAATATAATCTTCGGGATTTTTCATATTTAACAAACTTGAAAATAAGAAAAATCATATTCAAAAAATAAAATTATCACCAAAGTCTTAAAAGTTTTTTTTCTCTATTACGATTATAAAACACATTTAAAAGTCCCCATATTTTTAAGGAACAATAACAACAATTCTTTCTCAAATTTTTATTCTTTCAATTAAAAGCAATATCATTAAAACTGGCTCTTAACAAAGCTAAATTTCAATTGGAAAACTACTTTCTTCATTTCAATGGGAGCAATAAAAAGTTTTTTGACCATTTTCATTTGCTTCGTTGAAAAAAAAGCAAGCTATCGAGCTACTAAAAGTATTGCTTTCGAACGAGAATAAAAAAAGTTAATTGTCACATTTTTTTAATTCTCGAATTAAAAAAAGAGGAGACATGTTATTTTCCTCTTTTTTTTGACAGCTAGCTTTTCCTCAAAAATGGAGTCACAGTCTAAAGTCCGTCGGTTTCTAAAACCGGACTTGGAAAAGCTTAATCTATCTATTTTTCACACTTTAGACGGATGAAAGCAAGGAAAAGAGATATGAAACAATAAAACTGAGAATTATTTGAGCTATTTTGCTCGCAATGAACTTCAAAAAAAAAAGAACAAAAAAATGATCTAAAAAATTTAGAGCTTTTATTATTTTTTGAATGTAAAAACATGAATCAGAAAAATTGTTTGGGGAAACAAAGACATAAAATGTTCTTGGAAATTCCTTTACATTGATAAAGAATATTATTGTAAGCTACTCAATATTTTTTTGTAATCCACCACAAAAAAATTCTACCAAATCCTCACTAACTAACTCAATTGTAATTCCATCTGTAGGCGAGTCTCAAATTAATGTGTATTTTACCCAAAATCCTCCAATCACCATATGTGATGCGATATCTTTTCCAAAGCATACCATCTCAAAAGCAATATGACTTGGTTGGAATTTCAAAAACATAACAATCAAATAAAATAAACTTTTATCTAAATTTTTTTTCTCCTAACAAAAAATAGATATATTGCAGCATACACTTAAAAGCATTTTTTCGATGTTTTTTTCTTCAAAAAATATATACTAAAAGAAAAAAATAAAATAGACAATATTTTAAATAAAAAAATCTACCGACAAAGGAATTTGCCGCCAAAAAGAAAAAATTCATTGCTTAGGGTTTTTTTGAATGAAAAAAAGGGAAAGAAGAAAGGCTTAACATTAGTGTCCAATAACAACAACATCCAACCAACAAACCAATAACTTTTAAAGTTTATCTTTTTTCCAATTTAAAAAAACTTCTTTTGAATTTTGGTAAAGTCTTGTTTGCTGTTCTTTTGATTTTGCGACAAAAAGATAAAGTTTAAAAAACTTTAAAAGACTATTCCGAATTTAAATGGCTTTAATGTGGTAGTTTGCTTTAAATGTGCAGAAAATAAATACAAAAAAAAAATAAACTCGGAAAAAAAGATAGGGAAATGGATAAAATTAAATTTTATTTGTTAGCGGTGGAAAGATTTTGATCAAATATAAAAAATCCAAAGAAAATTTAAAAAATATCGAAATAAAAAAGCTAAATAATGAAAAATTTAAAGAATAAAAAATAATAAAACAGCTAAAGTATCGTTTTTAAAATAAATCTGTATTCCGAAACAAAAATTCGGTATATTTAGCTAAAATCTTAAACTTATTTACATATACTTCATGCATGTGCAAAGAATGATTATTATTCAATATCCTATTTTTTTACAACCAAGCCATTTTATTTTTCCAAATATATATTTTTTTACTACTTCACTAAAAAATCGACCAAACCTTTCTTTTTTCATTTTCTTTTTCAGAAAGCATAGCAATTTGTCATTCGATGGCGCGGCGGCGCCACCAAGGGCAGCAGATGAAAATTCTCCAACATACGCACGAGCACGCTCGTCCTCGTTGCCCAACCCTATCTATTTCTTTCTTATTTTTATTTTCATTTTTGACTTTTTGCTTTTTTACTTTTTGCCACCCAATAGGCGGCAGCAGCTGCCGATCCATCGAAAATTTTAAAAAAGCTTTCTTCTTTCGTAAAAGCAATAAAAGTGCCCCTCATGAAAAATAAATAAATGAGAGATAGAATAGATTACTCCTTTTTTATTTGCTATTGTTTCTCGAATTGGAAAAAAAGGTTTTATTTTTCTCCAGTTGAGTTTTTTACCTTAAAACTTTTTCAAACGATCTTAAAAAGCAGATGGAAAAAATTCTAAGCATTACAGTAGCTTCCCGTAAATCTAGGCAAATTTTGAAACCTATAAAAGCAGTCAATAGAATCATTACACGAAAAAAATAAAATTAAGGAAGTAACAAATTTTTTTTGTTGCAAAAAAAATAAATTTGGCAACTAAATAAAGTGAAAATGTCCGGAAATAATAAACCGGAAATAAAGGCGAAATTGAGAGTTTTTTAAAAGACAAAGTTCAATTTTTTTTCTCCACCCAAATTTTTTGCTAAAGAAAAAAAATAAGCTGTTGAGTTTAGTGAAAAAATATAATATTGAATTTTGTGTTTTTGTTTAAAAAAGAGTATCAACAACACCTTAGAAAACTTTTGACAATGTCCAATATCAATCACGGAAAACTTTTATGATTTTTATTCGCAGATACAAAATGGTTGAACGCTACAGTAACATTTAGATTATAAAGTAACCTTTTTTTAAAGCAAGCAGACACTAACATAAATATATTTTTTATATAAATTTAACAATTTTTTTTCTTCAAACAATTTTGTAAATCGTTTTCTTACTTTTTTCATTCACAAAAATTGTGTTTCTTTAAAAATAGGGGAAGATGAAACGCCAGGGGGTAGTATTGAACAACAACAGAAATAAAAACTTTTTTAAACACTTTTTCACACATTTAAAAAAGGCGGCTTAAAGCAAAGCAAAAATAAAAGTGTCAGAAGAAGGGCGAGAAAAAAAAAATTATTTGAAGAAAAAAAAGTTTTTCTTTTTTTCCTGCGTTTTTTCTTCTTCTTCTTCTGCAATCAGTTAAAGCAATCAGTCAATTTTCATTGAATGTTTTTATGCTATGTATTTTTGCCGCCACAGCAATAGCAATAGCAACCAACAAACCCTGCTAGCAATCATCAATGTTTGAATGTGTTGTCTCTTCTCGCTCGTTTGCTACTTCTCATCTTCTCTTTTTTTCTTTCTGATATCACAACACAGTGTTAAAAAAATTGTTGTCGGAAAACTTCAAAAGCACGAAAAAAAACGAAAAAGAAATCAGCGAGAAAAAAATGGTGTTCTTTTTCATTGCTTTTTTTTAATGCGTGATCACTTTTTTTTCTTCGCGGGCAAAATAAAAAAATCTAATGGCAATGATTTTTGCCTGTTATTTAAGCAAAAAATAATGGACAGTAAGCGCCCAGGATTCAAAAGTGAAAAAATTAACTTACATGCTTTTAACGAAATTAAAGTTATAAATGTCCCAGAAAAATTTAAAAAAAAAATCGTGCTGTAAAAATAACAGAATAACTCTTTTTTTTAAAGCGACTCCTAACAACACAATAACAACTCGCGACATGCTTTTTTTCCTCCTTCATTTAACCAAAATTTATCAATAATCAAGCATTTTCAGTTTTATTTTCTTTGCATAAAAAAATTGTTAGTTGTAAATTAAAAACCAAATCAAATTTTTTGTATCATTTGTCCCATTAATGATAGATAAACTTTAAAGCATTTAAAAGAACAATCAAAATTAAAGAAAATGGATGGACCTTAACCTTGGAAAAAAATCATTCAGTAATAAAAAAACGGATAATAAGAAAAAAAGATATTAATTGTTTGACCAATCGAGGGCGAGGAGCGAGAGTACAGAGTTTCATTCATTCTAACATTAGAATCTTTTTATGGCCATTTTATTTTCCTCTCATTTTGGGAAATGAATGAACGCAAAAACGAGGTAATTAACTTTTTATGGTATTTGTTTAAAAATCGCTGTTAATTAAAATGACGAAAGGCAAAATTGCATTTAGTAAAAATTGTTTTTTTTTTGGCGCTTAATTGGCAGATAGTCGCGTCGTCCTTTAACAAAAGTATGTTAAAGAAACTCAGAGAATGTGGATAGTATGTAAAATTTTAGAAAAAAAAACGTAAATATTTGTCACAAAAATCATTTGACCCAAGATTTATTTTTTTTGATTTACACGAAATTTCTTTTTTTTAACGTAAAAGCAAGATACCGAAACGCCTATAAACTACAGCTTGCAAACCCAAAACTTGTTCAATGTTTTTGACAGTTTTTCTTCTTCGACAAAAAAATATAAAAAATCCATCAAAAAAAAATATATGGAAGTATTGTTTCGCGCAAAAAATATTCTCCCAAAAAAACAATGAGGCAAATAAAGAAGAAGCAATGGCGCGAAAGTAAGAAAGAAAGGCCACTGTTTTTACAATCTCATCATTTTTATTTATTTTTTTTATGGAGAAAACAAAAAATGATGGGAAAAAATATATTTTTTCTTGACTTTTTCTTTTTTGATGACAGCTGGAAGAGAATAGAAAATATATTATTTTAATAAATTAAGAGTGAAGCGAGTGTTTATGGACATCATCTTCATCTATAAACTCAAACACTAAGTTCAAGACAGACGACAACAATAGCATTTTCATTAGCCCCTTTTTTCATGCATGAATTGAAGAAGAAAAAAATTGAGCTTAAACTTGGTGTAGCAGACGAGGTCATTCAGTTTGTCTAAGATTTTTTTGAATGATGATTGTTTACAGTTTTTAAGGATCTTAAATTTTGGTCTAAAAGCTTGCTTGAAATGAAAATAAAGGCTAGTTTTTTTTTCAGAGATTAGACTTTGAAAAAGTATAATAATAAACTATCTTTAATTTTTTTTGTGAAAACTAAAAAAGGTAGCAAAAAAAAAATAAAGGATTTTATAAATAACACACACTTGACTAAAAAATGAAAAGTAAGTTTGAAAACTAAATCTCAAGAGGGTTTTGAATATGCTTCTTTTTCTTCTCGCTTTCACTCTTCAAAGTGCACATTGGAAAGATGATTTTCAAGTAGCAAGCTACAAAAAAATGCAGCAGCTAAAATACTAACTTTGTTTTTTTTGTTTTGTTGAAACTAGAAGTCAAAAGATTAAGAAAGTAAAATAAAATTCAGTTTTTTGCTGCCATTTTTTCATTTTTGGAACAAAACTAAAAACAATTAATAAAATTGTTAAGGAAATGCTAAACTCTATTTATTACCCAGATTTGATACCTAACTATCACCCAAATTAATTTATGAATGAAGACTCAAAAACTAAAAGATATATTTCTACGGGCATGAATAAATTTTTTTTTCAACTTTAAAAAAGCGTCATTGAATTCTCATCAACTTTTTTTTTTCTCTTTTTTCGTTTCTTTTTTTTTTTTTGCAATCATTATTTAGTTGTCGCTTTCATTTCGTCTTCTTCTTTTTCCATTTCTCTTTCTTCCATTTTTAGCTTTGATCTTGACGACTGCCGCCGCTTTTTTTCGACACTGAATGATGATATTGCGCTTTTTTACACGCACCAAGCACGTTTTTTGTCCATCCAACAAAAAAAGAGACAACAACTAACTAACAACAACACACGCACAATTTATTCAAAACAAAGCTTTTTTGGGGTTTTTCCTTTTCTATGTGATTGAAAAAAGGCTTCTTCGTTTTGTTATTTAGATATTTAAAATAAGTTATTTAAAATCGCATAAAAATTAATTTTCTTGTTGAGTTTAATTTTTAAAATGTTTTCACCTTTGCTTTTTTGCATTTTAACCTTTGTCTTTTGTGAAATCACTTGGGAAAAAAAAGATTATTCTTTGTCCTTTGAAAGCGACAACGACAACAAAAAAAAGTTTGGAAGAAGAAAATTAATGATTAAACATATAAAAAAAGTATTATGTATAATGTCGGTAAATTTAAAAGAGTTTTTTATTTTAATACAAAAAAGAGCCATAAAAAAGCGGCAAACTTCAAAGCAATTGGCTGCCAACTTCTGGGATGAAAAACTGATACAGAAGAAAGAAAGAACAAGAAAAAAAGAAATCAAATCAGCTCAAGAAAAGTGAATAATGAGAATAAATGATAAAAAAAAATTCTTTCATTTTTGAGTTGTTTTTGGTTTTAAAAAAAAGCAATTTGGAAGAATGTTTTACAGAAGAAGAAAAAATACAGGGCAAATTTTGGTTAATATAATAATTAAATAAATGCATTCCACAATATGTATTTCGTTTAATAAAATCGATTCACTAACTTGTATGAAAAATTTTTTTATCCTCAACCAATAATTAGTAAAGTAAACGTAATTTAAGAGTAGGTAAAGTTGAAGGTATCTCGAAGAAAACATATGTGTAAATGATTTGAAATTTATAGAGATATAAATGCATTTTGTGTTGTGTCTGTCCCTTAATTTGCTCATAGTTTGTTAAAAATAAATTGTAATATTTTTTTCAAAAAAAAGTTTAGAGCAGATCATATTATTCTTGATGTATGACGATTTTAAAAATAATAAGCACACTTTGATTCTTAATTTTTTTTGTTTAAACGCATAAAAATAAAAAAGGTTCATATATTTATAAAATAAAGTTGGTCCACTATACAAAATTCAGGTGACATGTGTGTCTTTACATTAAAGTAAAAAGATAATTACTATTTTGGAAAATTTGCTTCCAACTTCTTTGTTTGATCTCTCTATTTCTAAGTAAATCCATATTAAATAATAATAACAAGTAATTTTTAATTCCATATGCAAATACATATGTGTCCATACATATATAAGTGTCCTTCAAAATAAAATTACCACTTTTAACTTATTTTTAATTTTTATTTCGTTAAAAATAAATTCATTTTTTTATTCAATTTTTATTAAATAAAGAAAACTAAAAATTAAAACTTAATAAAATAAAAAAATTGAAAGTACCTTCAATAATTTGGTTAAAGTTAATATGTTTCTGAAACTTTCAAGATTTTTAATAATCACTTTTTAAAAATTGTGAATGTTGACGATGAGTGGAAACAACGTTTCCTTTGATTTGGATGTATTTTATAATATTACTTTATATTTTGATGAGAAGAATGTTGTGGCATATAAAATTTATCAAATATTTGCTTTTATTTCACTCATTTTTTCATTCGCAGCATTAATTTATTTGATTTTTAAAGAATATCCCGTATTTGGGCATAATACAGCCAAGTAAGCAGAAGATTTAAAAAAAAATTCTTTTAAAATTGTGAAATCAAATTGCATCCAAAAAGCGGGATTCATAGATTAGTAAAGTATTTTATGAAAATTTTCCAATAAAAGGATTTTAAGAAATCAAAAAATATTTTATAAACATCTTTTTTTCAGAATTATAGCAATTGGCTATAAAATGACGAAAATAATTCAAACTTCGATGGCGTTGGCCCTTACCACACTTCTCGTAAATTTTCATTATAGTATTTTCTTTCCATGCATTTTATATTTGCATAGTTTTATTTATGTTGCATCCCTTCAATTTTGCCTTTTTTCATTATTAATGGTTATTGATATCGCGGTTAGAAGTCATATAAAATGATGTAATTATGGATCAAATTTTGTATCCATTATTTTTATTCTTGCTTTAATTATTTTTACTATCGGTTTATCTTTTTTAATTTGGTATATCGTTAGTTTATGCTCATATAATTATTTTATTATTGTTTTTATTTGTGTTAATGGGTTATTACCAGTGTTGTTCCTTGTCATTTTTCCCGCCCGTTGCTCGCTCGCC
This sequence comes from Panagrolaimus kolymaensis, assembly GCA_028622995.1. NCBI lineage: Eukaryota > Metazoa > Nematoda > Chromadorea > Rhabditida > Panagrolaimidae > Panagrolaimus > Panagrolaimus kolymaensis. The sequence goes on from JAJQJQ010000065.1 coordinate 446,666, forward strand.
GCCCGCGGGCGGGCGCTTGCGGGCGGCTCGCGGGCGGGCGTTTGGCGGGCGAGGAACATCACTGGTTATTACATCTTAATAATGTTGTGGTAAGTTTTCGATGCTTCTAAAATCCTAATATCGGCCACTAATCAACCAAAAAATGAAAGCTTTTAGAATTTTAAACCTATACAAAAATTAAAAGTCCAAATCATTTCCATATTTTAGCTTGCAATATATCTCACAAAAATTGTTAAAGAAATGCGACGAAAATCTGTTTTATCGAGTTCATTAACAGAGAGACATGAGGTAAAACAAAAATTTGAACAAATGAACTTTGCTCTAATCTTACTTTATTTTGGTTTCAGTGCTCTAAAAATTTAGAATTATTACAACATTTGCTACCCAAAATTATAATTGGTTTAGCGTGTGGTACTTTATCCCTTCTTGGTTCATTAACAGCAAATTATATTATTCCATCAGGTCCATATGTTGGTTATGTCGCTTGTTATATTGTAAGCCCCCATTTTTTTTTGTCACAAAGTTCAAGATGAAAAGAAAAGTTAATTTTAGTGGTATGAAATTGGTTCGGGCGCGGCGCCACTATGTCGACTAGACACAATGTCGACCAAGCCATAATGTCGACCGGACACAATGTCGACCGGACACAATGTCGACCGGACACTATGTCGACTAGCCACTATGTCGACTGGACGCAATGTCGACTAACCATAATGTCGACTGGACACTATGTCGACTAGCCATAATGTCGACTAACGAAAATTTTCCCATGCCTAAAAAAAGCCATGGTAAAAATTTTGCCGCCTAAATATTTGGAATTTTTATCATCAACTGATAATCTTTTTTTCTTTATCGTTTTATCTTTCTATTTTGTACATCTTTTGAAAATGGAAGTTATTTGTTCTCGAAAAGGAGGTTCATTAATTATTGATAATGGTTTTATCTTCAAAAAGCATCGTGAAAAAGAAACCGCCACATATGGAAGACGATTGTATTGGCGTTGCTGTGAATTGAACTGTAAGGCAACTTTAACAACTGATCCAGAATTTAACTATCAAGGACGTGGAAATGAGCATACACACGAGGGTGATCCATTAAAAGTAAATTTGTTTATTATTTTATTGTTAACGGAGTTCTTTGTTTTTAGGCCGAACGAGCTCGTGCCATTCATACTATGAAGAGAAGAGCTGTGGATACCGTTGAAACAACTTCTCAAATTGTTACAAGAGCTCGTACAACTGTTCAAGAATCTGTTCTTATCTCATTACCAAACACTGATGCTCTTTCAAAAGCTGTCCAACGAATTCGTCGAAAAGAACGCGGAATTGAACACGATCATGATGATAATTTTGAAATACCGCAACATCTCAAATTTCTCGAAAGAATCAACGAACGTTTTGAAAGAGAACAAGTATCATTTTTACTGTTCGACTCTTATGATGAACCTGCAATTGTACCTGATGCTGCTTCAGATGATGAATTTATTGACGCTTTAGAAGATCTTGAAGATTGTAGGGAAGAAGGTGGCTTTAATGAAATTATAAATGGTCATGCTGGTGCTGTATACAATGAATCGATGGCAGATTTAACAGATGATGAAGAAGCAGCAGAAATCGAACAAGAAGAAGATGATCCACAGCCAAAACCTCCAAGAATAATTATCTTTGGAACAAATGAAGGTTTAATTCAACTTAGAAGTTCTCATCATTGGTTTGGTGACGGAACATTTGATGTTTGTCCAGCTTCTTTCAACCAATTATTTACCTTGCATGCTAGATATCTAGATACAAAGTAAGTTTATATTAATTTTCTCGAATTTTATGTCTCGTTTTTAGGGTCACTTTTCCTTGTATGTACATTTTGTTGAAGCGAAAAGATGCAGCTACCTTTCAAAGAATGTTTGCAGCTGTTAAATCCTTGGTCGGAGAAGAACATGTTCCAGCTTCCTATTTATGCGACTTTGAAAAAGCTCAAATGATTGGTTTCGAACAAAACTATCCTTCTACAAATATTACTGGGTGCTTGTTTCATTTGGCTCAAAGTGTTCAAAGGAATTGTCAAAAACGCGGTTTAAAGCAAACTCTTGAAACTGATAATGTTCTGAATCTTCAAGTCAAATGTATTCGAGCCATGGCATTCGTACCTGCTGATGATATTGTTGTTGTTTGGAATGAATTGGCGCCAACTTTAGATCGAAGACTTCGTGAAGTAACAGCTTACTTTGAAAGAACCTATGTTGGAACAGGTGCAAGATTGCCATTGTTTGATCCCCGAAGATGGTCTGTTTATGAAAGGTAGGCTTCCATGTATGAAAATAATCTAAACTTAAACTTGCTTTTTTAGGACTTTAAACAACGATGCTCGATCCAACAATTCCGTCGAAGCCTATCATGGAGCATTGAAAAGATTTTTCAACTGTAGTAATCCATCACCGCTCGTCTGTGTCGACAATTTGAAGCATTATCATCAGAAAGTTTTAGCTGATCTTTGCCAAATGCGTATTAATCAACTTCCAAGATCCAAGCAACGACCTCAATGGCTAGAAAATGATTTACGAAAAAGAAGAATTGCACTTACTTATCACAACGTTTTAAACAAAATTCAATATGTTAAAGATGTCGCGGCAACGTTTATCTGAATTTTTCTTTCTTTTTTTCTAATTTGTTATTATCTTTTGTTTTACATTGTTCTTTTCTTTGTTTTCAATCATTCATATGATTATATTTTTGCACTTTTACTTTTGTTGTTATAAGTTGATTTGTTATTTTTAATAAAAACTTATTGTTACCTTTTGTTAGATATATTTCATTTAAAATTATGTGTTTCAGCGCGCCATTTTATCAAACAATTGAGATTTTGGTAGTTGAGATTATGAAGCCGCACTAAAACAGACTACCAAGATGATTAGATGATTATCACCTTTTTTATGAAAAACGTATGGATTTTACCATGGTCGACATTGTGTCCAGTCGACATAGTGGCTGGTCGACATTGCGTCCAGTCGACATTATGGTTAGTCGACATTGCGTCCAGTCGACATAGTGGCTGGTCGACATTGGTTCGATTTCAACGTCTGGTTTTGAATTATGGCTTGGAATAAAACATCGATTTTGCAATAAACAAAATACCAAACGAACAATATCCAAGCGCATTGCTACAGTTCAAACAGTTGATGATCATATTGAAAGTTTAAAACAAATTTGGGAAAAGTAAACGTAAAACAAAAATGACAATTGCAATTGCAGCCATCATAAATTTTAAACAAATTTAATAATATATTTAACTATTTTAGTGTATTTAATTTTAGATAAATTTTGTTTTACTCAATCTGCAAGCAATGTATCTTAAAAAAAATTTAAATAACAGACGCCGTGGAAGACTTTAAAAAGCAAGCTTATATGCTTCTTACTTTAATTTCTTGATAAAATTTGGACATTTTATTTGACAAAGTTATATTATATGTTTCTGGAAAACTACATTTCAAAATGTTTTCAACGTTGTGCAAAAGTTCAAGCTTTTTTTCTTCTTTGCTCATCTTTGCTCAACCGTTGTTAATACTTTTGGAAAAGAACGTTTCTCTTTCTCTCTTCCATTTGTTGTTCAAAGATCTCTCCTCCTTTTCTCTTCTCTCTGTTTTCACTAAAAATGGACCAAAAATCGGTTGTTGTTTTTGCGTAAACAAAAAGAAAGACTCACAACGTTGCTATTTTTTTTTTTGTTGTTGCTTTTCTTTCACTTTGCATTCATTATTCATTCAATCTCATTTTTTCTTCGTTTTCCATAGTTTGGTCGAATTATGCTCTCTTCAATTTTACCTGATATTCTTAATCCTTCTATTAAAGAACCCGATGTGACTGGTCCAGGATATGCAAGTCCAGCGGAAGCTTGTAAAGGTCCACGTGAAAAGTTTATGTTTATTACATGTCCATCATCAGAACCCGATAAAGCTCCCGATGCTTTAGTTACAATTGATGTGGATCCTAAATCAGAAACATATGGTCAAGCAATATGTAAATTAATGATGCCAAATTTGGGTGATGAAATTCATCATATGGGATGGAATATTTGTTCATCATGTCATAATTGTAAAGATAAAAAACGATCCCATTTAATTATTACATGTTTACTATCTTCGCGAATTTATATTGTTAATGCTGAAGATCCAGCAAATCTTATTTTAACTAAAACAATCGAAGGTGAAACTTTAAAAAAGTTTGATGTTCATTTTCCTCATAGCATTCATTGTCTTGCTGATGGAAATATTATGATTAGCACTCTTGGTGATGCAAGCGATAATAATAAATGTAAGCTTTTAAATTTGTTTCGTACTTAAAATTAAACAAAAAGTAAAACTATTATTCTTGAAGCTTCGTTTCAGTTTACAAATGTTACAAGTGTTTAGAGATTTTTTATTTTTAGGTGATTTCTTATTAATCGATAGCAAAACTTTTGAACCCATTGGAACTTGGGTTAAAGGTGATATTAACAAAGGCAATAAACTCTTTTGTTATGATTTCTGGTATCAACCTTATCATAAAGTTCTATTTTCAACTGAATGGGGCGCTCCCAAATGTGTTACAAAACAATTTAAAATGACTGATGTTGCTTTAGGTTGGTTTGTTTCAAATTTTATTTATGTATTTATTTGGTTCTTTTTTTTTAGGATATTATGGACATAAAGTTAACATTTTTGATTTCCCCGAAGGAACTCTTCGTCAAACGATCACTCTTGAAGGCGATGAAGGATGGTGTCCATTTGAAATTCGATTCAAACATGATCCCAAAGATCGAAATTGCTTTTTAATTACCGCCCTTGGTTCAGCATTGTATCATCTTTGGAAGGATAGCGATCAAGATACAGAATGGAAGTACCGTGTGGCAGTTTCAATTCCTTCTAAAACAGTTAAAAATTGGAATTTACCCATTATGCCTTCTTTACCCACAGATTTAGTTATTTCTATGGATGATAATTATCTTTTTATGTCTAATTGGGCTCATGGTGATATACGAATGTATGATATTCGTGATCCATTCAGTGTTAAACTAGTTGGAAGAGTTTTTATTGGTGGTAGCATTCATAAAGAAAGTGGAGTCATTGTTGAAGAAGATTCTGAATTAGTTGTATGCTTTTTGCATTTTTCTTAGGCTTTGTTAAAATGACTTTATTTTAGGGTCAACCTGAAGCAACATATGTAAAAGGAATTAAAATTGAAGGTGGCCCACATCGTCTTCAAGTCAGTCTTGATGGCAAACGATTATATGTTACCACTCAACTTTTCTCTCCATGGGAACGTCAATTTTATCCACAAAATTTTATAAGCGGTGGAAAACTCATTCAAGTTGATGTCGATATTGAAACTAAAGCTGCTTCAAATCGACTCAAAATCAATCAAGATTTTCTTGTTGATTTTGGAACTCTTTTTGATAATGGAGTCCCATATTTTGCTCATGAACTTCGTTATCCAGGTGGCGATTGTGTTTCAGATATCTTTTTATGCACTGATAAAGATGCTGATAGCCGTGGATGTTGTAATACAAATGAATGTGATTAGAGCCAAACTAAACTGTAGCTTTGTATAATAATATTTTGTCTAATTGTAAGGTTTCATTTTTTATAAAATTTAATAAATAAAAAATACACATTTTGTATAAATAATAAACACGCAAAATTATAATTTTTTAGGAAGTGAAAGTGGTGGTGGTTTTGAGCTGCTTGAGCTTGAACTTGTGCTTGTAGGAGTTATTCCAAAATTTAAGAGATTAAAATTAATAACTTTTCTTTTTCGACGACGATTTGAGCGACTTAAATGATCGGTTTTAAGCTTTTGTTGAACATATTTAGGGTAATTTGCTTTAATATTATCAACTGCAGTTTTTAATTCTGCGGAAGTTGTGGCAAGTCGAAGTTGAAATTTAGCATCAAGAATTTGAGCATCAAGGCCATCCAAGCGATGATTATGCTTTCCAGGTAATTTTATTAGTTCATCACCTTGCACAGAAGTGCTAAGTCGAGCTTTACAATTTGGAAAACAACATTTCCAATAAACTACACTCTTCTTTGTTCCATTATTTCGATATGTTGCATTGTCACAAATTAAATGCCTTCCCCGAATTGCGCCATTATCTCTTTTAATATCATACATTTGATTGGGTTTTAATTCCCATGTCATTCTAAAATATAATAATGAGTCTCTTGCATTTTGAAATTAAAATCTTTCTAAGTTATTAATTTTTCAAAAAGCTCAAAAATGAGGTACATTAAAATAAAGTTTCATCATACGACTACCATATTTTTGGATCAAGAAACTCTTGAATTATAATTTTTGATTTAACGGCTAAACTTTTTTTATAATGAATAAAGTCACAATTTTTGTTCCCAAAATGAAAGGGACATTATCAGCGTAGCCCAAAAATTGATTTACAACGCTATCAGACCACACCGATAGCTGAGATTTAAAGGGTGGTTTTTTCACCAAAAAACTCGTTTGAAAATATCATTATGTAAGGTTCTTAATTAACAAACTGCCATACCCGTTATTTGACTAGCATTTTCAAGTCTTATCTTTTGATATTATTGTAATCAATAACAATAATAGCCTTCTCCATTTTTAATCCCTTCAAATCAAAAAATAAACTTACGTTTCATTTCTGTAAACTCGAGGAGCACCAAAAACCGTGGAAGAATCGGGGAATGGGTTTTCAAAGTTGATGGTTGGAATTGTTGAACTATTCGCCTCAACTTTGACTTTTACACCCATAGTTGAATTGCTCTGATTTTTGCCACCATTATTACTGCCATTTCCGAGTAAAGCTGAAACTTCACTTAAAAGTTTTTGATCATTTGGGATATCCGCATCTTCTTCGGACCTAAAAGTAACACTCAATAACCGATCAAAAAAGAATAAACAAAAAAGCTTACATTTCAGATTTGCATTGAATTAATGGCTTAAATTCTATTGAATCGATTTCATCCGAAATAGGTTCAGTTTTTACAATATTCAATAAAAGTTTATCCAATGCTGAACTCATTTTTTTCACGAACACCACAGATTTTTTGAACAATTAAAAAATAAATAAAAGAAAATTACGTTGTTTAAAAACTTTGTTGTTTTTTCTGACAACAAATTTTCTTTGACACGACACAAAATTGAAAAAATAGAGAAAAAATGAGGACAAAATGTGGGATGGAAGTGAAGAAGAAAAAAAATATGCGCGCAGTCTTGTTAGTTGTTTGTCCGTTTTTCTTTGTCCATTGCTTCGTCACCTTCACTTCTTTCTTTTTTTTCTTTTCTCTTTCAACATTTTGTCCGTTTTTTTTTTCAACCATTCAATAATGGCAAAAACAAAGGGATGGGAAGAATATGACGAAAACAAAATATTATTGATCGTGGTACAATGAGATAAAAAAAATTAGGCTCATTTGGTCATTTTCAAAGGCTATAAAATAAGGAAGTGTTTGCTAATAGGCCAAATTTAATTATAAGCAATAGCAAGTTATGAATATTTTTGAAAAATAAAGTTGCGAATGAATTCTAATAATTTTTTGAGGCCAAGAAAATTTTTTGAATACCATTTTTTTCCAGTAATTTGCGTTACCAGAAGATGAAAAACAGGCACATTCCTTGAGTCTTTTAATATAGTTTCGTTCTTATGTATTTAAAAGTTGTAAGGGAAAAGATATTTGTAATGCAAATGAAAATGCTTTAATCGATAAAATATAAAAACAATAATAAAATTAAATACATAATTTGTTTAACAAAAAGCTTCCATTTTTTATTTATCATCTTCTTCACTGCTTTCATCTTTTTTGTCCTTTTCAACTTTGCATTTCTATAAATATAATTCCTTTTAAATTTGCAAATATTAACGAGGGTTAAAACAAACCTTCAACAATTTTTTGAGTGAAAAATATGCATTATCTTCCAATAAACAATATAATTTATCTACAGGGCAAGCTTGATCGCAACCTGGGACAATTTTTGGGATTAATTCTCCATTTTTGCGATAGTAAATCTGAAACAAAGATTTGTTTGTGAAAGGATTATTTAAAAATATGAAATTACTTCAACTTCAAAACTTCCAGAATCACCTTCATAAATTTCCATGATGATTGCTGCCGCGTAAGGAATTTGTTCGCCATCAGCAATTTTAAGAGAATAAAGAAAGGTTAAAAGAGTTCCATCGTGCTGAAATATTTTTTTAAATAAATAACAAAAATAATAAATAAATATTTACCGAAGAATAAAGCATCATTTTTGATGGTTCATTTTGACTTTTATTTGCAACATTTTTTGCACGCAAAAGCCAATCACCAAGTAAAAATCCTCCTCGAAATTTATGCAATTTTTCATCCGAAAATTCATTCAATCTTGCAAGTCGATCAATTTCTAAAATTATATCGAGGGTTGTGTTTCCATCATATTGGGGCCAAGTTTGATCAAACCACTCGGGTTGGGTCAAATTATGAGCCATCTAAAAAGGATTTTCAATTAAATTTGATGTGAGCGATGTCAAGATTGATTACTTCTCGTTTAACATTGGATAATCCAGCAACGTCGTCGGTGGTAATTGTTGAACCAAATCCAGTGACATTTGCCAAAAACGCGTAAAGGTCAGAATATTTGGTTGCAATTTCATCCAATAAACCTGAAGCTTTTTCATCAAAATATTTATCATATTCAGGGCAATCGGTGCTCGTGGGTTTCAACAACTAAAATTTAATGGATATTCAAAAAAAATTATTCGTTAATTTTGTAAAACTTACAAAATCAGTATCTTCCGATCCTGTGGTATGAATGGGAATGGGAGCTTTACGGACAGCTCCATTGGAAGTGCATTGATTAAGTTGATACATTCCATCCAAAAGAGCTTGAGCTGAAGAAATAGCTCGATCAGAATCAGATGATTTAATAAAAACTTCGGTGACTTTAAAAGTATCATTAACAAATTTTCCCACATATCGATCTCTCATAAAATTTCCAAGTTCTTCAAGTTGTTCAGCACCAAGCTAACAAAAAAAAAGTAGTGGTAATTTTAAAATTCAAAGATGCTTTGTGAAAAAAATCTTACATCCGTTAATTGTGACCATCCTCTTGGCCAATAATCTTCATTATATTGATCATTTGGATATGGTAATTTTCCAGGCGCTCGATCACCATGTCTCCAAATAGCTTGAACAAATCGAAGTTCACGACCTTTAACTTCGACGACGAAACACCAAATAAGAGTCGATAAAACTAAAATTTGTTGAAACAAAATACGACTCATTTTTTTTTGTTTGTTTGCAAGGATAGGATTTCCGTTGAAACAAATGGTATTATTAGTTCATGAATTAAACATGAATTGTTTCCCTCCTCCTTTTTATACAAACATAAAGTGATTTTTATTTGATTTTTTCACTACCAACCGCTTCGTTAGTTGATGTACGTACAAAACACTCTTTTCTTCTTTTTTGTTTCATTGATTTTATTTTGATTTTTTATTTAATAAAAGGATTAAAAAGAAAATATCATTTCAAGTTCAAAAAAAATGCTGTTGTTAAATCCATATAAAATTGGAAAAATACAGAAAAGTGGGATCAATGGATACATTGAGATTGAAAATGTGATTCATACTAGAAAAGTTATTACAACTGCCTCAAATTTCTTAATAATTTTTAAAAATTTCTTTTCATGAATTAGGAGCTAAAAAATTAGATGCATAAATAACAACAGCTAGATAAGTGAAGAATATTGTAATGCATCCATCACGATTAAGGTATCAAATGTACTTGAAAACTTTTAATTTTCTCATACAGAACTCAGTAAGTATGTTTAAAAATTTTATTATTTTTAAACACAAAAACAGCAACATTCGAACTAAAACTGGCGTCAGCGAACATCCTTTAAATTCTTTCAGTGGAGGTAACTTCCAACTTTTCGTCATTCGGCTCGAATGCCTATGGTTAAAATTTATATTATTATTGCTTTATAAAATTCATTTACTTTATTTTTTGATAATGATTGATATTTGATAATCACGAGGATTAATAAAAAAATTGTCTTAAAAACTAAATGCTGAATGAAAAAAACACCAAAACTTGCAATAACGACAAATCTCACAACGATTAAATTAGATGCACACACAACGATTGAACGAATGAAGCTTTAAAAAAATATTTTTGTTTCATATTTTTAGAAAAATTTCGATTATTTATTCTGACTTATTGAATCTTTTTCATTACTTTTCTTAGTAATTTGTTATCCCATGAAATAGGTTTGAGCTTTAAGCCATCTTATAAGCGTGTTCAATGCATTTTTTGCAAAATAGAATATTATCTTAAGTTTGGTGTTTATCGCCGAAAGTTTCAATCGTGTCACATTGATTACTGCTGACATTGCTTTCACTCACATTTGTCACAAAATAATTGCTAATAATATTTTTAGTATTACAAAATGGTGTATGTAAGCCGAATAACTCGAATCAAGCGATATTTAAAGCATGCTCCTCGACATTTATTCAATAAATATCCCGAACAATTTGTCGGATATTCAACTTTTGGAGTAGTTAGCGTATGTCTTGCTACTTGGAAACTGTGGGGTGTAAATATTGAAGGATGTAAGCTGCTTTTAATAATGTTTAAATCAATGAGATGATGATATTTATTCATCGCCCTTAAATTTTATAGATAAACCATGGTATCGTGGAAGATATGACGTTGTTCGACCTGATGATCCACGTGCTCTTAATTGGCGCACACCCGAACAATATCCAGCTGCATATGAAACAAATCGTCAAAATAATGGTTATAAAACTGTTGCTAGAGATTATGGATATAATCTTAAACTTTAAAATATATGTATGTATATCCATATAGGATCATTTATTGAATATTAGCCTTTTTTTTATACACCATTAAAGTGTATTAATGTTTTTATTTTTCTCTAAATAAACAAAGTACGATAAAACAAACTTACATATTAGATTTATACCAACTTTTTTTGCTTAAAAATTATTATCGTCTTTGGCGTGTTCATCCAGCAACTTGTAGGTGGATAATGATGCTTATTTTTGTAATTTACAAACATAAAATTAACTTTGATTTTATGGTTGATTGGAATGAATGTTTTTTTACGTGCATTCAGGTTAGCCTCGTTTTAATTTCTTAATTCAGTTCACATATTTTATTTTTCTTATATTTTGTAATTTCGTGCTTTTTCGATTGACATTTTCTAATTATTAAACAATGGAATTGTTGGTTAAAAATTTTCAAATCTTTAGCTTGCAAGCTTTTCTATTTTTTTAAATTGCCTAAGTCAAAAATATTGTCACCATATGTTTTTTTATTCACCATTCAATAAGTCAAAAAATGAATTATTGACCATTAATTACAGTTCTTTTTTTGTTTTGTTACACCTGCCTTTCGAAGGAGTCCAAATTGAGTCCCATTTCCGACGTGCCGGCTGTCAATTTTCTTCCTTTCCTTCATTTTCTTTTCACCCTTAATTTTTTTCCATTTTTGGTGGCAGTGGTCATTTTTGTGTAAAGATTAAAAAAAGAGAAAATTTATCGCTCTCTTTTATTTTTGGTTGGTTTGGTCATTCAGGGAGATTTAAAACCAAAAAAGTCTCAATTTCGCGCATATTTATTATGCCCAAATACAAGCAAACCACTACTACCACCCAAAAAAGAAAACCAAAGCAACAGTTCGCGTTCATTCATCCATCGACGAAAAAAGAGGGAAATGGATGTCAGTTGTGGAGGTTGGACGTCGGACGACGACGACTGTCGATGTCACTCATTCATTTCAAAAATCCACCCTTCTTTCATCAAATCTCTCTTCTCTCGTTTGACTTTCCTTTTTTCTTATACCTTTTTTTAAAAAAAGAGGATTTAAAAAAGGGTCGAATTACACCTTTTAAATTTTTGTATTTTTTTCTTTCTTCATTTACTCTCACTTATTCAGTTTACTTAGCTTAAAAAATAAAAGATGGATATTTTTTTTGATTTTATTTTTGTCATTAAAAAAGACTTTGATTTAGAAAAATTTGAGATTTACAACAAATTGTGTAAACAATGTGCTTCTAAAAGAAATTTTGGGATTAGTAATTTTATAAGCGATTTAGAAACCACTAGCTATATATTATTATCCTTGCTAACAACTTACATGTGTATCTAACTTTTGTAAACATAAAAACCATCAAAAAACAAGTTAGTCCGGTTTTTTTTATCGCCAACCATTCAATTTGTTTGCGTCATCAAAAAAGAGATGATAACTTGCTGCTGCTGATATTATTATTGTCATTTCCTCAAAAAATCATAAACTTTTATGGATTTTTTTGAATCAAAAAAACTTTTTATTGCTTTTTTAATAATGTTTAAAAAAGATTATAAAATAGTTCCAGAATTTTTTTATACTTTAAAAATACATACATATGTGTTGTTGACTCATTTCTCATTTTTTTAAATTTTATTTCATCGTGACCATTAATGTGTAAATATTCATTTTAATTCCATGCGATTTTTGATTTAAAAAAAAAGAAAGAGAAAGTTTTTCTTTTAAATTTTTTTTGATTCCTTGCATAGAGATGGGATTGTTGTTACAACAACTACATTTTGATTCTGGAAAATTATATAGCGATATTAGTAATTTCATATTTAAGACCAATAATACCAATGCCTTTTTTAAAATTAATTACTTTTTTTACCTTCTGAATTTTATATTTGTTAATTTTAATCTTTTTTTCATCATCTTAACATTTTCCACACTTTTTCATGTACGCATGTAAAAACGAATACCATCCATTCTTAATTTAAAAAAAACTTTACTAATAAATAATAACAAAAAAAAACAAAGAAAAAAACCAAGTTATTGTCATTATTGTCGACGGCGGCTATTCTTTTTAAATTTTATTTATATTTATAATATATTTTATGAATGGTGGCCTTATACTTGACGGGACACTCACTAACTCTTCAATAAATAACCAAAAGAAAGTAAAAATAAGCAAACAAAAAAACGTCAATTTTTTCCCTTGCAAAAAAGGACACCAACGTTTCGCTTTGTGGTGACAAACTACACAAACACGCAGCAACGTAAAATATTTTTAAGGAAAAAGTGAAGAAAAAAAAGAACGTAAAAATTCCCTTTTTTAGTTGAAAAAATGCTTGATTCAGCTGTTTTTTTCTTTCCTTGTACCTACTTTTCTAAGATTTTTTGGATTTAAAATGAGTAAGCTCTGATACGATAAATAAATTGGGATAAAACGGGATTAACAAAAGCTGATTCATCGAACTCTTAGTCACCGAAATCCATCCATCCACGTTTCACTTTTTTTTTTTCGTTATTTTTTTAAATGGATTTTTTCAAGGCCAATATTTATTTTTCTTTGCTTTTATTTTATTTAATTTTTTTTTCTAAACCTTATTTAAAAAAATGAAAAGCTTTTTGTTAATTTTTTGACTTTACTTTTTTTCTTCTAAAGCTATAATCAATCGCTACTCCCATTCGTCTTCTTTCTTTATCAATAAAACAACAAAAGGAATTAAATGAGCGTGAAACATTTTTTAAACAATTGAAATTTTGGGTTATTTTCTCCAACAATTTTTATATTAAATTATTTAAACCCTTTTACAAAACTAAAATATTTTTATTTCAATAATCAAAACTTTGTGTTTGATTTTTTTTGTCTCATTCTGTGGATGCTAAAGTCAACGTCATGCTTCCATTAAAGAAAAAACGTGATCTATAGTTTCATTTTTAACTATAAAGAAATTGAAATGATTTCATTAAAACTTCAATTATTTTTTTTTATCAATGTTCGATTATTTGTTTTCCTTCATTCTTTCATTTTAACTCCTAATTTGTGTGCTTTTTAACTTTCATTATTAGCGGTAGTCATCAAAGAATATTTTAGTGGTTGAAAAAGGTTGCTTCTGAAATGCTTCTTCTTCAAAAAAAGAAGTTAAAAGCTCTGATTTTCGTATGAATTGTTTAATACAAGTTGGGTCAAAACTTATAATTATCAACACAATGATTTTGTGATATCTTTTTAGTACAATATTTTATAAAATTTCTTCATTTTTGCATCTTTGTTTTATCCATTTATTTTTATAATCCCTTTCGCTAATTAAATTTTGCAAAACATTTGTTTCTTTTGTTTATTTTCAATTATAAACTTTTTTTCTCGAACCATTCAAAGAAAAAACGAAGGAGGAATATCTTGTTCCAAATTGGTAATATTTTTTTTGTTGTTGTCAAGAAGAAAATAATCAAAGGAGGAGTGTCAAATCTTGCTTGCGCTTTTTTATTTCTTGTTTTTTTTTCAAGAGTGTTTTTAAAACATTTATTTTACAATTAAAAAAATGGTGTTTTAAAAGAGTGTATATGTGTGAAGGAAGCAAAGATTTTGGAGGAAAAAAAGAAGAAAGAAAGCGATGACAAAAGCTAACAAATAAAAATTGACAAAAGTTTTTGCGAGTTTATTGATTGCTTTATTTATTTATTTTCTTTTTTGTAAAGTTTTTATTTTGCAAAATTATTGGAAATTTTAGAAATTTAAAAAATGGCTCCAAAGCCTTTGTCACCGCGAAAAGCTGTAGTTGGAATAGATTTTGGAAAGCTTGTTTATATTCCACATGAAATTGATGGCTATCAATTGGGTAAACTCGCGGATATTCGTTCGGATGGCCTTGCAGTTGAATTGCTTGGAACTCAAGATATTGTTAAAGTTGATCATGACGATGTCTTCCCTGCAGATGATAATCAGCGATCTGATGTCGATGATAATTGTAAGTATTAATTTAAAAATTCATTTACTTCCAAGGACCTCAAAAAGCTTATTCTAAATGACCCCACTTTCATATTATTTCATCACTAACAATTTTAAAATACTGTACTCTTTTTTAGGCGCATTAATGTATCTCAATGAAGCAACTTTACTTCATAATTGTAAAATTCGTTACAAAAGAAAACAAATTTATGTAAGCTTTTCATATTTAACTTTCCCCTTAAATATATGATTTTAGACATATGTTGCAAACATTCTTATTTCTATAAATCCATATGAACAAATTCTTGATTTGTATAGTAGTAAAACAATTAAATCGTATATGGGTAAATCACTGGGAACTATGCCACCTCATGTTTTTGCCATTGGTAAGCTTCAAGAAAATAAAAATCTTTTCTTATGCTTTTTTATTTTTTATAGCTGATATGGCTTATCGAGATATGAAAAGGTTAAAGCGATCGCAATCGGTAATTGTTTCGGGTGAATCAGGTGCAGGAAAAACAGAATCACAAAAATCCATTTTACGGTATTTGTGTGATTGCTGGGGCGCTGCTGATGGAAGAATTGAACAAAGACTTTTAGAAAGTTTGTTTTTTCTAAATATGAATATTCCTTAATTTCTTAATTTTTTCTTTTCTTTTTTTCAGCAAATCCAATTCTTGAAGCTTTTGGTAATGCTAAAACCCTTCGAAATAATAATTCTTCAAGATTTGGAAAATTTGTTGAAATTCATTTTAACACCAAATTTCACGTTGCTGGTGGATTTGTTTCCCATTATTTACTTGAAAAATCTCGATTATGCCATCAATCAGAGGGTGAAAGAAATTATCATATTTTTTATCAGCTTTTAGCTGGAGCTGATGAAGTTACGATGAAGGAATGGAATTTAGGATCACCAGATAAATTTCGAGTAAACTATTATTTTTTTTTAGTTTGAAACATAATTTATTTGTATAAATTTTAGTATCTCGCTGGAGGATGCACACAATTTTTTGCTTCAGCTGCTTCTAAATCAAAAATTCCTAGTACTCGATATTCAAAAGATGCGGTGAAAGTTTTGACGGATGATCTTGTGGATGATTACGCCGATTTCCATCGCCTTAGAAAAGCCCTGTTAGACGCAGGACTTTCGGAATCAAAAAGGGATAATATTTTTAAAGTTATTGCTGGAATTTTACATTTGGGAAATATTGAATTTGAAGATAATGTTGAAGATTCTAAAGGTGGATGCATGATTTCTCCAAGATCTTCGACTTCGATAAAACATGCTGCAAAATTGCTTGGAGTTGATACTCATGAATTATTAAATGGGTTAATAACTCGCGTGATGCAACCAGCAAAGGGTGGAGCTCTAGGAACTATTATTCGTGTTCCTCTTAAACCTCGAGAAGCTTCAAATGCTCAAGATGCTTTGACTAAAGCTATTTATAATCGAATTTTTGATGTCGTGGTTTTATCCATCAATAAATCCATTCCATTCACAGATTCTATAAATTATATCGGTGTTTTGGATATAGCTGGTTTTGGTAATTTAAAAAAGACTTTAAAAAGTTTTTAACATCAAATTTCAGAATTTTTTGCCATAAATTCTTTTGAACAATTTTGTATTAATTATTGCAATGAAAAACTTCAACAATTTTTTAATGATCGCATTTTAAAACAAGAGCAAGATTTATATGCGAAGGAAGGATTAAATGTTCCACGAATTGAATTCGCGGATAATCAAGATTGCATTGAATTATTTGAAGAAAAACCCACGGGTCTTTTGGATTTATTAGATGAAGAGGCTCGATTGCCTCAACCTTCGCCTCAACATTTTACAGAGGCAGTTCATCGAGCACAAAAAAATCATTTTAGATTATGCGTAAGTTTTTTTTATTTCTGTGCAATACGTTTTCTTTTGGAGACAGCATTTTTCAAACAAAACCATTTGTAAGTATTCATATTTTTAGACTCCACGAAAATCAAAACTTCGTGAACATCGAGATATGCGAGAAGATGAAGGATTCCTAATTCGCCATTATGCTGGAACAGTTTGTTATCAAACTTCTCAATTTTTGGATAAAAATAATGACGCTTTACACATGTCATTAGAAATGTTGATGGAAATGAGTTCAAATTCTTTAATAGCTGAAATATTTAAACCATCACCAGAGGCAATAAAAGCCGCAGCAAAATCTCGTCCAACTGGAAATAAGCTTGCTTTTGCTTCTGTGAGCAGCAAATTTCGAACTCAACTTGCACAACTATTGGATAAGCTAAGAATAACAGGAACTCATTTTGTTCGATGCATAAAACCAAACTCAACAATGGAACCATCAAAATTTGATGGAGCTCAAATTTTATCCCAACTAAAATGTGCTGGAATGGCGAGTGTCTTGAAACTAATGCAAAAAGGTTTTCCATCGAGAACATCCTTCGCAGATTTATATGATCTGTATAAAGACTTATTACCACCAAAACTAAAGCGATTAGATCCAAGATTATTTTGCAAAGTTAGTTTGTTAGCTGATGAAATGACTTTGTGTTTTACGCGACATTTTTTAGTGTCTTTTCCATGCTTTGGGATTGAATGATTTTGATTTTAAATTTGGAATGACTCGAGTATTTTTCCGTCCAGGTAAATTTGCTGAATTCGATCAACTCATGCGTCAAGATAAAGAGCATATGAGTGTTTTGATTGCTAAAGTTAGTACATGGCTTCACCGAATGCGATGGAAGAAGGTTCAATATGGTGCTTGGTCGGTTATTAAATGTAAGCTGCTTACATTAGCATAATCTATAATGTTAATTATTGATTTTAGTGGATAGAAAAATAAAATATCGAGCAGCAGCTTTAATTAAAATCCAATCCTCAGTTCGTGGATTTTTAACAAGAAAAAGACAGCAACCAAGATTATCTGCTTTTAAACGGGCAAAAGCTTTACAAAATCGATTCAGCGAATTGGGTCCACTTGGTTCAAAACTTTCAGATAAAAGTAAACAATTATGGTTGGCTAAAATTCAAAGCTTTTCACAAGCTATCAAGCAACTAATCGCAAACATACAAGTAAAGATTTCAACGACCTTTAGTTTTTGTTTATTTTAAAATTTCTATAGGATTCAAAAGCTTTCAATCCATCTCAAGCATCACATATTTGTGCCCGTCTTGATATGGAATTGGATTCAATGATGAAAGAAATTAGAGTTCAAGCAGCGACGGATGAAAAAGAAAAAATGAAAAAAATGGAAGCAAAAATGAGAGCGGAAAAAGAAAGACAAATTACAGAATTGCGTGAAAAAGAGGCACAAGAAAAACGATTAAAAGAATTGAGAGATTTGGAAGCGAAGCGACAATTTGAAGAAGAAAGACAAAAGCAAAAAGCAAAGGAATCTGAAATAGTAAATGCCGTAGAAATAGAAGCTCAAGGTCGAAGATTAAAGCAACTTGAGCAAGAAAGGTTGGATGCTGAATTGGCGAGAAGAATTGCAGCCGAAGAGGGTCAAAGTTTTGATAATGGCAGTCGATTGAATGGAGCAATGAATAATAATAATAAAAATATTGCTATTGTTAATGGAACTAAAGTGGATTTAAGTACATGGACATATGCACAATTGAGGGATACTATCAATACATCAAATAGTAAGATTTTAATTATAACCATGAACGGTTATTTAAATCTTAAATTTCAGATATTGAATTGCTTTTTGCTTGTCGACAAGAATTGAGTTCACGATTAAGAAATTATCATCAATGGAAAAGTCATAATGAACCCACAAGTAATACCAATCCATTCGCTAGGGCTCCCGATTCAATCATGGATAATGCCATGTTACTTCATCCAGAAATGTCATCAACAAAAGCTCCACCACCAATTCAAAGATTCTTTCGAGTTCCTTTCACTCCGCCTTCGAGTGATCAATCATCATCATCTTCAGCAGCCGCGGGATTATGGTATGCACATTTTGATGGACAATTTGTTGCAAGACAAATGGAATTAAAACCTAATAAGCCTCCAATTTTATTATTGGCCGGAAGAGATGATCCAAAAATGTGTGAATTGACTTTGGAACAAACTCAATTAACGAGAAAAAAGGGTGCAGAAATATTAGCTAGTGAATTCGAAGCTTTATGGCAAAAATATGGTGGACAACCATTTTATTCTAATTTACAAAATACCAGAATGTAATAAATTTTCGGTATTACAAATGCAAGTTGTAAAATACTAAAATAAATATTTATAAAGCCTTATTATGTTTGGAAATTTTCATTTAGAAATGTGGAAACAGTGTGGGGGAAACAATAGTAAATATGTATTTATTATAGAAGCAAACAACTGATAAAGAATAACCAATAAATATCCAGGACCTGAAGCTCTTGATAATTGGAACCCAAAAATATCATCTAATTGTGAAACTAAAATATGCGCTGCCGCGGCTGTGGTAAATCCACCAACTAAAGGATCATTTAAAAAAATAGTTACTAAACCTTCCACGAATTTCCACGAAAAGACAACGACAATATTTTTTTTTAACAAACTACAATGCCTTACATCCAACTGGAATCAATTTCACCGTTTGTAACCGTTTGTAACCGGTTTGCACCGGAGGATGCAATGCCAAAAACTCTCTTTCATTTGAAAATTTTTACAACCAAAAATTTGAAAAAAATATTTCAAAAGCTTACGAAAACTTTCAAAAAAATTTATGGAAACTTTGCTTGAAAAAATTTTCAAATGAAAGAGACTTTTTGGCATTGCATCCTTCGGTGCAAACCGGTTACAAACGGTTACAAACGGTGAAATTGATTCCAGTTGGATGTAAGGCATTGTAAAAAGGAGATAAAAAAGATATTTTTTGATAAATTATTTTATTTTTATTTATAGAACGCTAAGATCGATTCCAAGTTTTTGATTCTTGTTATTACTTTCACCATCTTGTTTTTTAAAAATTATTATTTTGATAATGATTGTTTTGTAGAGGGAGGACGAGATCAGGGCAATGGAATAGTGTTTTCTAATTTAATTTTGTTTTCCTTTTTTTTGAATTGTAGTGAATTTTGTATCCTTTTTGAATATTTTATCATTATATAATTTTAACCTAAAATTGTAGCGGTGCAATTTCTTTTTCAATTATTTTTAAACTTAAACACATAAACTTTTGATATCCTTCTTTCTTATCATCATTTTCTGACATTTGACACGCAGTAAAAGCATGAAAAAAAAATTAAAGCAAAAATCATTGAGTTTATTTTTCTTTTCAAAAAATAGCAAAAAATTTACTCGACGCCATCGTTGATTTTTTTAGCATTGATCAATTTTGCTTTGAAAAATGAAATAACAAATATCTTTTTGAGGAACTTCATTTTGAATTAACGACAACTGTTTTTGGAGGCTTTTGCATCATTAGAGAGTCAAGTCAATCTTACTTTTTTCTTGCTTGAGTGGTCGAACTTCTTCCTTTCCCTGACTGATTATCTGCTTTTTTTAGCTGGATGAGAAGAAAAAAATAAGAGAAAGAAAAATGATATTAGATCAAAGAAAGAAGAACAATTTGGAAGTTGAAAAAAATTGCAAAAATTTTCTAAATTTAAACTTGAGTCTTTTTTTTTCTTCTATTTTTTAAGTCTTTGATTTAATTTATTGTCGTGTTTTTGGAATTTTTTGTTATAAATTTGATTTCAAATTGATTTGATGGATCGTTAAATGGCGGACTAACTATAGATGTTTTTAAAAAATAAACTGCTGCTTATTCTTTTCTCAAAAAACGTTTAATCATTTTGTTAAAACTTTTCCCTAAACTTTTAAAGCCGGCCTTGATTTAGCTACGCAAATTTATATTCTCGTGCTGAATCTCTTTTTGTGTTTTGGAATATTCTTTGACAAAAAAAATAATAACCAAAAGAAAAGCTGATTTCGCGCATTTAATCTTTTCTTTTTAATCAATTTTTTGTCTTTACTTTACTCTAACTATTTTGTATCCATCAACTTCCAGTACATGTGTTTACAAAAATATAAACGTAAAAGCATACTTTTTACTCTTAATTGTTGCATTTTTTTTAACTCACATTAGAAATACCTCACGATAAACTCTTTTTTCTTTCCATTCTAAACCTGCTTTTGAATAAAGTTGTCTTAAATTAATTAGCCTTTAACTGCCATCATTTTCAACACGTCGCTCCAAAGATGCACTCGCTGTGTATGAATTTTTACTAAATTTATTATTATTCCATTTTTTCTTCGTCTTTGAAAAAAAATAACCTTCCAAAGTCATTCATCTTTTTTTAGTTTTTTTACTCATCGTGTGTCGTCTGCAAAAAATAAACGAATATAAGAAAGTTTTCTTTGCGAAAGGAAAGAAATTTGTAATTTCATTTATTATCAGTCTATAATCACTTTTGTCAAAGTTGTGTCCCTCAAACTTCGCAGTCATCTTTTTTGTTTTGTTTTTTTCAAACACTTCTTTTATGGATTGAAAAAAGAAAAGAGAAAAAAATATCATCTGAAAATATGTACACATATTTATACCTCCTGGAGCGTGTTTATTTTGACCGCTACAACTTCTCTGTCTTTATCTTTGACTTACTTTTTTTTAAAATATTTTTTAATTTTCCCTAAAATTCTCAAAAGGCTAAGAAGCATTCATTCTACCTCTTTTTTTCCGTGGCAATCATTTGGGAATTAAATTAAATTGCTTGATAACATTTAATTTTAATTAATTTGATGTCGTTTTTTTAAATATACGTCAGTCAGATTATTTTTTTGAAACAAAAAAATGGAACTGCCTAAATCTGATACTATCATCCGATCATGTCGCTGCCAAAAGCATATGCTTGACTTAAAAAATTAATTCATTCGACTAAAGCCTCAAGGGTTTAATATATTTTAATTTTTTAACTTAAAAATGCAACAAAAAAACGCATATTTATTTGCAAAAAAAGCAAGCAACGTCAAAATGAAAAAAAGAAGCTTTAAATCATTTTGCCGCCTTCATCTTTTTGATAAATGCTTTTTTTGTTTCTTGCTTTCATGTGCCAAAACTGGAAAAATATGGTTTATTTATTTTTTATATAAAAGTGTATTTTTATTTTATTTATTTATGGGCACTTTTTTTTGGAAAAACACATATTTTTAGTTTTTGTTTGCCTAACTTTTTATTTTTAAACTTGGAGAGTTTTTAATTCATAAAAAATTTTAAGCTAATGTGTGCCAATATTTGTTTTGCCATTTTCTTGCAATTCTTTCTACAATGTGTCGAAGTTCTTTTTGCAACATAAAAGCCTTGGAAACACAATACTATGCAAAAAATAAAATGTCCTACCTCTTCTTCCTACATTTTTTTTTGTTACGCTTGACCGCTATTTTTTTTAGATATTTGAAACTCAGAAACGGAAGTGTGTAAACTAACAAAAAAATATATTTATAAATCATAACACAATTTTAACCAAGAGCTGTGGACATTTTCGTTACTTTTTATAGTCAATCGGCTGCTACTTTTAATTAAAAACAAATTTATTTGACGCCATAAATTTTTCTTTTAACAAAACAATAAACTTTTTTTGAAATTAAACAATCTTCTTTTTCTTTATTTTTTGTTAGCAGCTTAAAACTTCTTTTTTTCGTGGTTCATTGTTGACTTTTTTTATGTATGTTATTTGCATCGCTTTGTTTTGTTGCCCTCTCTTTCTCCCGTGTTTCTGTGTTTATACGTATGTATGATGAAAAAAGAAATGAGGACCAACCAATTTGACATCTTCTGCTTCAGTGAATTCAACGAAGTCTAACAGCTTCCATATTGTTTTCCAAACTATTTTTTGGGAGTCTTGTTTGGTATATTGAAAATACTTTTTCCTCACATTTAAAGTTTAAACCTGTATTAATTTTTTTTATGACTTGCGGCGATTCACAAGGTAATAATCTTGAATTTTTGCATCGAGTCTCTTTTTTTTTTTTTGTTATATTGATAAAAGAAAAGTTTCAAAGAGGTCATTTGGATTTCATTATTTTGCGTAAGATTTTATATGAAAAGCTCGAGAAAATTTATTTTGCCATTTTTCAATTCAACTTTTTGTGTTTATGTTGCTGCATGCATCTTCTCTCTTTTCTGCCATTACTGAATCAAACCTTTAACGATTTCCGTTTTTCTTACTTCTGACGCTTCGTTTTTTTAAATGGTTGTTTTTATTTTAAATTGGAGATTCGGCTCTAATATTTTTCACTCCGTTTTTGCTATCCTTTGTAATTTGAAAAAAGCAAACTTCAAAAAGGTAATAACTAATTTTTTGATGATGTATTCGATATTTTTTATTATCATTGGCTTTGCTATTTTCCAAAAACACAAAAACCTTGAATCAATTTTTTAACTCTCTTTTTTTACCAGCTTCGAAAAGATTCTTTGTAGGTTTTTTATTTTTCTTTGAAGCAAACAAATTTGTTGAAAGCATTTTTTTAATTGATTCAAAGGGTTCCGTTGCAGTTGTTTGACCAATTTTCCTTCTATTTTTTTCTATCCTTTAAAAATTCTTGAAGAAAAAAATGCTCGAAAAATGCATTTTTAGAAGACATTTTTTGGAGAAATTTAGTTAGCGCGCTTCCTAATACCCTCTATTTCCTTCTCCTTTTCTTTTTCTTTCAGAATAAGCTTTTCCTTCTTTTTATGTATGGGAGAAGAACATCAGTTTTTTTCTTTTCAAAAGTAAAGTTTAAAAAAAGATAAACCCGACAATGAAGTAAGTAACCGCCGAAGATGGCGATGAAAAAATAAAATGGGAATGGCCTATTAAGAATTGCTTTAAGAAAAAACTTGAAAGAATAAATATGGCTACTTTTTTTTACTTACGAAATTCAAAGAAAAGATACACGGATGAAAAAAAGTTTTAATCTACTTTTATTTGTTGCTCGAAATTGAAATTTATTTAGGAATGCAAATTCCAACGATTCCTTTGGGTTTACAACATCTTTTTTTTGGAAGCAAAACAAAAGTATTTTTTTTTCTTGGCTTTGTTTTGAGTCGAAATTTGTTTCAATTTTTCCTTGAATTCCAATAAAAGTTTGTTTTCTTTCTGAAAAAAAAAAGTTATTTCCTTATTAGTTTTTGCAAGTGATTTCAGTAGTCGCTGATATCATAGGAGTGTCATATTGTATTTATGCAAACCCGATATCCCATCATTTTCCATTTTGTGAATTTTATCTTTCCATCCTTTTTTTATATATATTTGACTTTCTTTTAATATAATTATCAACTATCAAAATATAAATGATATCTGAAACACAATCTTTTTTATTTATTTTTTTTGTCCCTTTTGTTTGTGGTATAATTTTTATTATGTCATCTATTTACACATAATAAACTTTTTAAATTTACTAAAACTTGATTTTCAAAATTAAGAAAATAACGCTCAACTTTCTTTTTGGATATTCAAAATAAGCAGGTGTAAAATAAATATTATAAAATATTAAAAACTGTGTTTAATTTATTAATTTTATGTAACAACTTTGAGCTTATAAAAACTGGCTTTATTTTTTAAGTTATAGGTTTAAATGTAGGATGGTGAGTAAATTTAAGAGAATTGCTTTTTTAAACGTAGCTAAATATAAATGGGTGTTAACTGCCAGACGATTTTTTATGTATGTTTTTTCTCTCATAAACAAGTTTCGTTCTAGCCTTAATATTATTTTTCTCTCTTCAAGATGCTATCAGCTTCATTTTTTTCTTGACCTCACGCTTGAATGCATTCTTAATTATTGGAAACACCTGTTTTGGCAAATATTCAATATGGACTCGCGTGTTTCAATTGTTGCAATGTTTTCAAAATGTTTTTTAACTTCTGAAAAATTTAAAACTCATGGCAATTTAATTTTTGCAAAACGTTTTTTAAATTCAAGGCTTCCTTGATAATTTTAATCGTTTTTTTTCTCTTGCATTTCCATCGTTTTACTTTTTCATTATGTGTATTTCTCCGCATTAAACATTCATCGTGGTTAAATTTTTTAACCAATATTTTATTCAACTTTTTATTTATTTTTCATTCAACTCTAAGAGTGCTTTCGTGAACCTCATTAAAAAAAGAAAACACTCTTTTTTCTTATTCTTTTAAAAGAGTGTTTTGACCGAAAGATTTCAATAATGTTTTTTAGCTTTATTATTTTCCCGCCATATATATTTAAAAATATTACCCATTTATTAAATTATCTTTCAACCTTCCTTTTTCTTCGAATGTTGTCGATGAATTTAGTTTATCAATGGCTCATATTGCCGCAATCATCAAATTATCTTCTTTTATTTTAACTTTAATTATTATTTTAAATAGTTATATAATATTTTCTTCATCTTCATTTATATCAGCGACACAACGACGAGATTATTCCCAATATTTTCCTCTTCATGGTTCTGTTTTTCTTCCGCATGATAGACATTTTGATTTTTTAAAGACTAAAAAATCTTTTGGTTCATACAAAAATGATATTCCAACAAAATTTTTGGCAACATTGGAATCGGTGATGCCCATTTTGGATATCGCTATAAATGATGCACATCGTAAATATTTATTACCATGGATTCCAAACACAAAAAATTGGTTAGATATTCGAGAAGTTGCCGTATATGAATGCGATGACCAAAAGCGAGCTGCATGGGCAGCATTGGAAGCTTTGCAATGGACTAATGGAAGTGGAGTAAGTAAATGTTTAAAAAAAATTGCATATTGATTTTTATTTTCATAAAGTTTTTGAATCATCATTACCAAATTTTTAGCTTCATGTCACATTTGGTCCAGCTTGTGATTATGTATTAGCTTCCATTTCTCGTATTTTAAGTTTCTATCGAGTTCCAATGTTTACGAATGCTGGATTTAGCGAATATTTTGAAAATAAGGAAGATGCATTATTGACAAGAGTTGGACCTCTTCAAGTAAATTTTACCGTTTTATAGTTCCTCGAATCTTAGCTCGAATATTTTAGAATCATATAACTATGATGGTTTCACAATTAGCAAATAGATTTAATTGGAAAAAGCCTCAATTAATGTATGAAAAATCTTTTTGGGAATCGGAATTACATGAAGCTGGATTTTGTAAACTTTTAATGAATGTATGCTCCTTTTTTATTGCCAGAATCATATGTAATAAATGAATGCGTTTAGGGTATGTATGTATGGAGTATTGAAAAGAAATGGGATTTACAAGTTTCACCTCGAATACTTCCATCATATTGGGATTATAAAAATCCAAGAAAATTTTTTCGCGAATTTTTAATTGATAATGTTGGAGTTAATTATGGAGGTAGGTTTAGAGCTTTTTCTTGGTTTTTATTTATTTAACACTTTTAATAAAATTATTGGCATCTAATTTAAATTTGGGGATAGTAACTTTGAGGAGTAAAAAACAAATATTTGCTTAAACTTTTAAACCTTATTTTTTAAAAATAATCGTGCACTTTTAATTCATTTTAAATTTAATTGTTAAAACATGAACCAACTATAAAAAATGCTAAATTTATAACTAATAGCTTTGAAAATTTATATATTTATGAATGACTTCACAAACTATGGGAACAATAATTTTCAACGTTCATGGTTATCATCAATGCTGCATCTTATCGATTTCAATTCTTCTATCAAATATTTATTCAACATTTCAAAATACATAATTTTTTGAACTCTGACGTAATCTTTCGACCAAAGAAAAAGTTTAAAAAAAGAATACAATTAAAAAATTTTGTCTGCTCTTTTTTTTTTAAAGAATGAATGGAAAACATTGAATTTCTTATATAAATCAAAAATAAAAAAAAGCACGAAGGATGATTCTTCTTGTCAAGGAAAAAAAGTCCAAAAAGTAAACAATGAAAAATTTATATATATAAAAACTATTTTTATTTTTATAAGTTGACGACGACAACGACAACGACGAAGATGAAACAATCATACAAACATACATAAAGCTTCTTCTTCCTTCGTTTTTTTTCTACTCTCCTGCTCGATTTCAATCTCACCTTTTTATTTCTTTGCACTTAAATCAATATTTGATACAAAAAAAAATATATTGAAAAAAGTTTTAAAACATGTTTTCTAAAATTAAAGTCGAAAACAATTTTTTTTTGTTTTGTTTTCTGAATTTTTTTTTTTTTTGCAAACGTTAAGAATTTTGAACGAACTTTTTTTTACTGTATCTGCAACAAAAAAAATCTGTCACTTTTTTTATTTGGAAATATAGCGAATTGATAAGAGTGGAGTTATTAGAATGCTTATTTTTGAGGCTTTTATGATGTTAATATTTGAATCTCATAATATTTATTCACACCTTTTTTAGTTTTTGATACAATTAAGAAAGCTTTTGAAATGTTTGACTTGGGTTTTATAACAATGGCGACAAATTGTCTATATAAAAAAAACATTTACCTGTTTAGTTGTTTTTATAAATGGTTAATCTTTTTGAAGCTTGCAGCCTGATTTGTTCCCTTCGGTCGTTTTTTTTTATTCCGCACAGTTGAAAAAAACCAATTAGCTTTTTTTGATTTTCTATTTTATCTTTCTCTGACAGTTGATATCACAATTCGATGATCACACATTTTTTTTATTTGGTTGATTCGAAAGTCTTTAAGCCGCAAAACATTTGTTACTTTTTTTTTCTTGCAATAATTCAACTATTTCTTTTTGCAAAACTTTTTCAATTATACATGTTTCTTCCCTCAGACATGATTTTATTCTTTCTTCACATTCCTAGACTAGACTCTCGCCAGCGTAAAAGCTTCTCAATTTATTAATTTGTATTTATTATCCAATCAATTTAAGAAAGCTTCCAATGTCCCTTTTAAAAAAGAAGGGATGACGAAGATTTTCATGTACATAATTTTTTTATTTCCTCTTTTTTTAAATAAAAAAAATTATATATTCATTTTTTATTTTTCTGTGTTTAACACAAAATTCTTATTCCTTTTTAAAACGGCGCCTAATTAGCTTTCTTTTTCTTATTTCTTTTTTTTTGCTGTTATTTGAGTCTTTTTTTCTTGGCTCATTTCTTTATTGAAGAAGAAAAAAACATAGCACTCTTGCTTCTTTCATTTCTTTTTTTTATTTTTTCCCCTTCAGGGACGCCACTTTCTTCGCCGCCATTGCAACCAGCGGTGGCAGCGGTGTTGGTGATGGTGAAAAAACAAGGGCAAAGTAAAATAAAAAAAAATGAAAGTAAAGTGTCTTTTGGTTGAATAGTTTGTTGTTGACTTCTTGCTTTTCTTTTTTTTTTCGTTGCTTAATCAAGCATACATACCTGTGTTCTTTGTTTCTCTTTTCACTCTTGCTCAACTTTATTTTTCTAGCTACTACTTTTCATTGACCTTCATTTTATTTTATTTTTTGACGCATCTTTTTCTTTTTAACTTACTTTTTGCTTTTATTTTAAAAAAACTTTTGCTTACTTTTTTCTTTTCGAGTTCAGGAAGTTAAAAATTTTTTTCTTGTGGTTTCAAAGATCATAGTTAACCATAGGTGGCATTTTTTAGCTTGAGTGAAAATTATACACATTAATTTGTTTATAAATAAAATTTAAAAAATTATATGAATCAAATATCAGCGAAATGTAACACTTTTTTGTTTTGTTTCTTAAGGTGATGATGATTTCCTACTTCTGACTCAACACCCTTTTTTGACATTTTATTTTTTCAATCAATAAAATTGCGGCTTTTTTGCAAAAAGTTTTCCAAATAAATCCAAAATATTGTTTTTTATTAAATTTTACAAGGTTTTTTTCTATTTTTATTTTTTTTGTTTTTCTGAAACAGATTACGGAATTATGGCTTCAGTTTTTCTTATTTAAAGATTCAAACTACTATTTTCTAACTTTTATTAAAATTTTATTAAGATTAAAAAGAAGCTTTTAATATTTTTGTTCTTTTTTATTTATCAAATAAATATTTTTTGGGGAAATTTTAAGAAATAAGCGGTTGATAACAATCACAAAGAAAATTTGAAAATACAAACCTTAAACAATTTTATGAATTTCGACTTTTATTCCGTCAACTTTGGAATGTTTTAAATAGATTCCTAAATCGCATTGTATTACGTTTTTTTTCTTGCAACCAAAACCAATCTATTTTTTGCAAGCAGCGTTGATCTTGCTGGCCTTTTTTCTTTGTCGCCTCGTGGTCTGCGGCTGCCTGCCTTTAGTCATTCAGTCACTGTTTTTTCCCTTTCCTTTATATATTTATTTTCTGCCAGCGTCGGTCTGCATCCTTTTTATTTTCTGCAAACATGACAAATTTTTTTCGCGCCTTTTCCTCTATTTTCTATTATCGTTCATTTTTTCAGCATTATTTTTGTTTGTTGCTTTTGCTTTAAAAATAGTTTAATATTTATTTATTTTTCACACTTTTTCTGAACGAAAGCAAAGCAGCTAATTTTGAGGCTCGCTGAATTAATTCATGCTTCTATTTTCTTTCCTTTTTTTAAAACGCTTTTAAAATAATTTTAATAATAATCCGAAAAAAAAAACATTATTAATCAATTCATTCATTTTCGGCGGATGTCGTGAGAATATTTAAACTTCTTTTTTTTGTTCGTCAAGCTTTGAGCCTTTTAAAAAATCTTTTCTCCTTTTTTTTTTATTCTTTAAAGCATTTTTTTAATATTCGAAAGTCGTCGTCTTTGCATCTTTGTGTTTTAATCTTGACTCGCTTTTTTGATTCAAGCTTTTAGAAAGTAAAGACAACATTGTCTTTAATTTCAAAAGAAATCATGAAGGGAAAGTTTTATATATGCTTGAATAATTCTTCCTTCCCATATATATTTTTTTACGCCTTATTTTTTTCTCAAAACGCTTTAGTTTTCCAAAATTAATTAAACGTAGTTTGAAAAAAGCAACTTTCGCGATGGACCTTAGCTTTTTCAGCCAAATTTGCTATCAATAAATTTTGCATTCTTGCTAAATATTAAAATTCTTAAAAAAGTTCAAACTATTTTTCATTCACCACGATTGAAATCCCATGTTGCATTTTCTTGCAAAATTTAAAGTGATTTTTGGCACGTTCCACATATTTTCTAGAACTAAAACTTTTATGTTTATCATAAAGAAAGATTTCGTTGCAGTTTTTTAACTATTTTAAAACAAATTTTCTCGAAAGAAATAAATTCAACAAGTTTTTAAAACAATTCCCAACAGTCTTTACTCTATTCACTTTTTTACTACAAAATTCTTTTATTTTTCTTCGTTTGTTTTTTCTTAAAGTATTTATTTTTACCGACTTTAAAATAGAAAATAAAAAACTAAAATTCCCAGTGGACCCTTTTTTGGTTAACCTTTTTTTCCTGTGGCTTCGCTGAAAAGAAAAGAAAAAAGCAATAGTTTTTTGTTTAAAAGAAAATCTTCTTAAATGTCCATTTTTTTTGTTTGGTTTTATTTATTTTATTTATTGAGAGGGTGGAATAAAATAATGGCTGCCCTTTAACCTCCTCATCCCTTAAATATATCCCTTTTCGATTTGAAACATCATTTTCTGAAAAGTCTGTAAATGAAAAATTTTAATTGCCTTTTGTCAAATTTTTTGAGTTTTCTTTAATAACATTTTTCTTTATTTTGCATGGTTTTTCAACTTTTTACTTTTTGGCTGGCTTTTTTTTGGAAGCTGCATCTTTTTTTTGTTTTGTTGTTTTTTGGTTTTTGGTTGAAAGGAGAATGAATGACTTGAGTGGATAAAATAAATTCGACGTAAAAATGATGGCCGCAAAAAAAAAATTGGAAGGAAAGCAACAAAAAAATTTTTGTCGCAGCGGCTATTTTGCATTTTATTTTACTATTTTCTAAATCGGCAAAAAATTGTTATTGTTGCATTTATTTATTTTTTGAATTTCTGGCATTAACAACTTTTTATTAGTGGCCGTTATGAATGTTAAAAAAGGGACAGTTTAAATTGTACTTTTTGAAGTTAATATTTAGATGATTTTTTTACTATATAAAAAAATCTAAATGTGAAATACCTAGAGTATCAAGACGAAAGAGGGTTTTATGCTTTGAACTTCTCCTTCAACCTTTTTTTTGTTCATTGAGCATTTTATTTCTAATTTTCTTGTAGCCAAAAGAAGATTGTGTCACATTTTATTCTGTTCTTAAATTTCATATTTTTTGTTTATTATTATTTTTATGAGTCAAAAGGTTAAAAGCTAAGAAACTTATTTTTGGTTTTAATCTTACAAGGATGATGTCTTTTTGCCTTTATTTTTCTTTCAAAATTTTATGTCAGTCAGATGATTATTAACATCGTTAAAGAAAAAGGAAAAAGCTTTAATAAAACCAAACTCATAGTCACTCTTTTTACTGTATATGTATGGGAATGTTTACACAATTTTTATTTCCTTTTTTTTCTTTTTAAATGAACACTGCTTTTTTCATTTTCTTATTATTCATATATCTTAGATCTTGTTCTTAAAATAAAAAATTAATACTGTAATTTATGGATTATAAAACAAAAGCTACGATCGCTAAAAATAAAAACAGTGGTTTAGAAGAACTTTTCAAAATCTTCATTTTTGGCATAAAAATTCTAAATTTGTGGAAGATAAGTTTTTAAATAAATTCGATACGAGACTTCGGGGTAATAAACTTTTTTTTTCTTTAAGAAATGGGAGTTCCTATTGTGCAGTTAATAAAATGTTCAGTATATTATTATTGGTTCAATTTTATGAAATATAAAATCTGGAATATTCCTTTTTACCATTTACTATGTTTTAAAGAGGTTAAACTTAAGAGCATCGTCTGGTTTACTTCCTCGCATAAAATTATTGTTCCTTTGAGACTCAATCATTTTTATTTTCGTCGGTTTATAAAGTTTTTTGTAGTTTTAAAAATTTTGACTTTTGCGCTTTAAAAAAATATTAAAAAAATTACTTTGATATCATTTTCATTTCCTTTCTCAACCGGAAATTATAAACCTTTAAAAATCCTTGGAATGCATTTTTTTTTTGCACAAATTCAATAATGTTTATTTTACAAAAATCAAACTATCACGCTCTTATTATTTTTTTGGATTTATTAAAAATATAATAACTACATCGAAGCTTTTTTGGAATTTAAAGTAAAAAGTTAATTACTTGTTTGCTTTTTTAATGGCGCTTCAAAAAGCCTCAAAACATAGTGAATACTTTTCCAAAACACCTTGATTTGTTAGTCAGAAAAGCAATAGCAGCAGCTGCTATGATTTTTATTACAAAAATTAATAAAAAAAATTAAAAAGTGTGTTGGTGGTTTTTTGTTTTAAGGCAAAATTTAAAGAATTATTTGTAAAAAAACTTCTGAACTTTAAACGTAAACAAATAGGGTCAATCTAAAGTGGCAGTTATTTTTATCACTGATTTGTTACAACATTTTTCTCTTTGTTTATCGTTCAAAATTTTCATAGAATATTCAGCGATTACTTTTTTTGCAAAAATTTTTGTACTCTAAAAATAAAATATGCAAACTTCATCATACTTTTTTTTATTGTAAGTGAAAAACACGTACATATTTTTATTTAGATGTAAGTAAAATCTAAAAGCATAGCCTTTTTTCTCATTTTTATATTGCACTTTTACGTTTTTTTCTTCTTCATGTTTTATGAAAAGAAAAGCAATGCTGCAAAAAATCTTTTTCGTGTTATTATTATTTTTTTTGCTTCATTAAAAAAAGAGTTAGAGGTTGCAAAACTTTTTCTTTCCTTGAAGCTTATTAAAATTTTTAATTGTTCGAAATATTTTCCTTGGCATTTTTTTACTGATGGTAGGAGCCACAATTGGTGAATGAAATCTGTCTCGCAATTAGTGTTTCACCGATATTTGCAAATTTATTTGCAAAAAAATAGCTGTTTTCCAAAAAAAAAATCAGGCCATTTTTTTGTTGTTCGACAGTTAGCCTTTTTTCCGCGTATTAGTATTATTTGTGTTGTATTATTTTGAGTCACCCATGCTTTAGCATCAGCATTTTCTTAGATGAATATTTTTTTTCTCAACTAAAACATTTATTTCTTGCTCTTGAATCCGACTCATAACCATTTAGGAATTTTCCTCTACCGTAATGAATGACTTTTTGAGACATCACTTTTATCATAAAAAAAATAATTTGCGTCAAATTTCTGCAAAAATTTTTGCAAATAAGTAACCAAGAACTTTTTTTTATTTAAAGTCAAAAAAAATTTGAATGAAACTAATTAAGCTTTATTTTTTTCATAGAGACTTTTTGCTGCCTAGCTTTTATGAAAATAAAAATTATTGACTCTTGGGATTGAAAAAAAAGTGAAAATATGTATTTGAGGATTCTAAAAATGGGATAAAAGTCTGTAGTTGCTGTTTTTAGAATTATTAGAAAATTTATTTAAAAAAAAGTACAAAAAGATGCAAATATAAAAGTTTGCGTGATGCCATGTTTGTGTGTTCAAGAACCAAATGAGCGAATGAATGTCGTCGTCGAGCGGCCAGTTTAAGCGTGCTTTTGCAAAGTTGAAACAATGGTTTAATTTTAAGAATGTCGATATTTTTTTATTCCAGGAACTTTTTTACTTAGTTGCAAAATTTTTTTAAACAAATTCCTAAAATCACTATTGCCATTTCAATAACATTTTTCCCATGAGTTAGTTCTCTTGCACCTCAAATAAAAAAACAATCAAAAACTAGCTCAAATCTTTTCTTTTTATACTAATAAAATTTTGAGGGAAAAATATTTTAATGCGTCAAATTTTTTTTATTATCTTGTTTTGATAAATTTTTAACATCTTTTTATTATTAAAATATACTGTGGCATCTATCTTTTTTTATTTCTTAATCTCGCTTTTTTCAAAAAGATTATTTACGTAATCTTTTTTATTTTCTTATTTTATTTCTTTTCATTGCTTGTTTGTTTGCTTCATAAAGTGTCTTTTTTACATTTACAAATCTTTTTTTATTTTTGCAAAAAAATGTTACTTTTTACATTTCTTATTTATTTTTTTCATTTACTCATAAGACTTTATTTATTAAATCCTGTGTCAAAAAAAAAATATATTAATACTTACATACAAATGCAAGGTTGCCTTTTTTCGCTTTATTTCTTTTCATGGATTTTGCAAAATCTTTTTTAATTTAAGCGTCTTTTTGCTTTTATTATTATACTAAGAATTTAAAAATATTATAAAATACTTAGTAATAGTTTTTTGTTTTGTCTTTTAAGAAATTCGGGTGTAATACAAAAAATAAAAGGAACGATTAGAGATTATTCAGATCAAACAGGGTTTTGCAAAGTTTTAGTATTGTTCCAACAACAAAAAAAGGTTTCTGTATAGTTATAAAAAAAATTAAAAGTTTGACAAGCTTTTTATCGCGTCTGTAAAAAATGAGAATAAGATCTAAAAAATGCTAAGTAAAAGTGTCAACATAACTCCAACCCCACTTTTTTGGAGTTTATGCCGCCAAGCGAAGTTTTCTTTCCTGCTTTGCCTACAATTAATTAGTTTTCTTGATATTAATTAAAAAAATTGAACCTTCACTGCTATGATGTGATTTATTTATACAAACATTTGTAAACATTTTTCCAAAAAAATGCTAGCTACAAATTATTTTCATTAATGTCGTAAATGTTTTTTTAAAAGCTTCCTCCAAATTTTAAAAGCTTACAAAACATTTTTTTGAAAAGGTTAAAAGCAAAAAATTATATATCAAAAGATTTAACAATTTTCTTTTTAATTTTTTCACGTTTAAAATCTTTGCTGTATGAGATTAAGCTTGCCTGCAATTTTATTTTGATACTACGAGGATTAAAACCAAATAAATAAGATAAAAACATAAAAGAGAAAATATAAGGCTCCAAGATTTTTTTTATTCGTTGCGTGGAATAAAAAAAAACTAAAGATTTTTTAATAATAATATTTAGCTGCCGAAGAAGCAGAAGCAACTAGGAAAGAAGAAGACTTTCTTTTTTAGGATTCACCACCTCTGCCAGTGGATTTGTTTTTTCCGTTTTCCACTTTCTTTATAATAAAAATAGATAGAAAATAAAATCTTGTTTCTTTGGCTTTAGCTCTTTTTTTGGAATTATTCATTTCCTTTCTTTTTTCTTTTTTTTTGCTCCGCTTTTTTGATAGAGATTTTAATATATTTTTTCAAGCAGTGTTAGTCGCTGTTGGCTCTCGTTTAAATTACTTCTCTACACTTATTTTTTTGCTTAGGTTTAGTTTATTTGGGTAAAGAAAATTAAGTGAGCAAAAAAAAGTGCAGCTTGTTTGATGTCGTGATGTGAGAGCCTTGGAAAAAGGTTAGTTATTCTTAGATTATTTGAGTACGAAAAATAGGTGGCTTTTATAGAATTTTTTATGCTTTATTTTACATAAGATTTTATCAACCTTCAGCTGATTTCGCTTTAGAAAAAATATAAACATCTGCAATAAGGTGTGTGTAGCTTCGAAATGGCATTTAAATGGATAATTACTTTTAATTGATGTTTAAT
This sequence comes from Panagrolaimus kolymaensis, assembly GCA_028622995.1. Taxonomy (NCBI): domain Eukaryota; kingdom Metazoa; phylum Nematoda; class Chromadorea; order Rhabditida; family Panagrolaimidae; genus Panagrolaimus; species Panagrolaimus kolymaensis. Next base: position 481,844 of record JAJQJQ010000065.1, read on the forward strand.
TTTTTATATGATTCGTAGCCAATTAGCAAACCATAATTGCAACGCAATAATACGTTAAGGTTAAAATAGTAATTCTACCATATATTTTTAAATTCGTATTGAGAAGCATAATATCCCCTTTCACCCCATGCATTTTCATTTGAGGTTTATTAAGGCTTCATTGCTCATTTTTTCTCAAAGTAATTAATTGATGTCATAACACATGTAAAAAACTTTTTAATTTTAATCATAGTTTGTTATATTAAGAAACGTGAATGCCAGACTTTCAGCTGGTGCTTTCTCGTGGTGGCCGCTACAACTTCCTTTTTTTGCAACTTCTAACTACTTTGAATAACTCGAAAATGTTAAAGTATGCTAATTTTTATTTTTTTCTCTTTCCTTTCGACGTCGTCACCATCATGCTACTTCCGTTAACGTCAGTAAAGGCTGTCTAAAGTAATAAATTTTTTTTTTACTTTTGAGATAATAAAAAAAACCGTACTCATCCGGCATATTACAGCTACCACCTTCTAATCATTAGCTTTAGTCACCAAAATCTCGGCTTTTTCCTACAAAAAAATATTTAATTTATTGCGCCTCTATAATGTTCCTCTTATTTTTTTTAGAATTTTAAGCTTTAATTAAACCCTTCGAAATGTAGGAAATTGTTACTTTATTTCACACCATTTTTAACGACCTACGTTTTTCCGCTCATATGTATGCAACATTAATTTATTTTTTAAAGTATCAACAATCAATGAAAATTGTAACTTGGAATAATAATAATTGCGTTTTTTATTTTGTTTTTAAAAAAGCAAAGAAATAAATATTAATTAAAAATAACTTCGTTATTGACTCTCTCACGTTCTTTTATAGTTTTTGACGTTTATTACACTTGAGAATTTTCCTCTTACTTTTGTTTAGGCTTTTTTTACATAAAAAAACTAACTTAGAGGTCCACGCATTTGGTTCGGTAGGTCGTGAAGCAAAAAATATCAGATATTTGAATACCCAATTAAAAATATCGCTAGATTACATTCATTTTTTTACAACAATTTTTTTTATCACCGCTGCATTTTTTGATAATTTATTTTAGATTGCGTTGTCTCTCTCTTTAAAACGAAAAACTGACCACAATCACAGCCACAAACACGCGAGCATCAAAGCTTAATTCTAAAATTGATTTACTGCCGCTTTTTTTGCTTCTTTTTTTTCTTCTTCTGCTTTAATGCCATTCTTATTTTGGTTGCAACAACAACAACTTCTTCTAAAGGCTTTTTTTGCCTTCGTTTTTTTGGCTTCTAATAAGAACTAATTCCTTCCATTTTTTTTGTCTGTCTCTTCCGTTGCTACTTGAGATTTTTTTGCAACAAAAATTTTAAAGATTTAAAAAAAATTTGAAATCTATGCAAAACATTTGTTTTTATGTTTGATAACAAACTTTTTTTGAGTCTCTATCGTCTTCGACCATCCTACTTTTTTTCCATTCCTTAAATATATATTTTCCTTCTTATGATTTTCCTCCTCCTCTTCTTTTTCCTTTTTTGAATAACTTGAAAAAACATTGATAATATCTTCTTTTTTTTTGCCACCTTATATATATATTTTTTGTCCCTCTTGTTTTGTTTTCTTTTGATACTTCTTGATGATGACTGATGAAGTGTAGAAAAAAAAGAGAAAAGAAAAGGTGGCGACGTTTAGTCTAGCGCAGACTTATTTATGTTAGTTTTTTTATGCTTACGTTTAAAAATATGAAAAAAGTTTTTTTTTTCGTTAAAGCTTTGTTTCACTTTTTTATAGGTTAAGCGATTAAATGTTTTTGTAGTCTCAAAAGGGAAATAAGCGAGTATCATTCTGCGATGGTATTTTAATAAAATACTTTTTTCATTTTTTTGGCACTTTACAATTTTTTAATGCGGTGAATATTTGCAAATTATTATCCAGACATTTCATCATTTTCTTTGCAACCATCATTACCGTTAACTTGACCTCCCACTGAGAAAGTTTTCCTCCTCCAAATCCTTATTTCATCCCATTATAATTATTAGCCAAATTTGTGTTATGTAAAACAACTTACGTACATCCTTTTTTTTAACATTTTATTCATCTTCTGCAAAAGAAATGAAATCTTTTCATTCATTCATTCATTTATTTTTTCTTTGACGTTAGCAAATGAATCCTTACAAAATAAAAATTTATTACGAAAGCACCAACATCAGCAATAAAAAAACCAACTTTTAAACTAGCTAAAAAATAAAGTATTATAGTCTCCTCATTTATTTTCTTGCCTTTAAAGCCATTTTTTGTTACAGCTTCTTTAATTTTAATTTTGTTTTAAATCTTTTCTTTTATTGATTAACCTTCCTTCATTTGCTTATTTTTTTTGGTTGCTGCTGTTGCTTTCCCTTTTTCGCTTCATTCATTTTTGACCCTTGAGAAGCCAAAAATATTATATTGCTGCTTTTTTTTTATCATTGATGAAAGAAAGAAAAGAGGGGCTTCAATCTTATTTTTTTTTCATTATTTCAGCAGCTTTTTTTTCTAACTGTGTCTTTTTATATTTTTTGTTTGCAACATTTATGTTAAACACGAGACGACCTTATCATTCATAAAATCTATTCTCCCTATTTTTGTAGTTTATTTTTTGCTGAAAAATATGCTTTTTCGTTTTAAAGGACTTTTATCTTTACAAAACTTTGTAAAGGAAATTTTTAAGAAATAGGTAAAACTTTTTTTTATAAAAGTGCAAAGTTTTAGTGTTCAGAGATTTTACACGTAACAGATTAAGCCAAAAATCGATAAGGCTGAATCAATGTTGTTTTCATTATTTTTTTGTGGATCGCATGTTCTTTTAGCTAACATTTTTTAATGAATCACATGAATAGGGTTTTTCGAGAGTTTTAAAGTCGATCTTTTTTTAGTCTTCACCGTTCTTACCCTTTTGACTTTTCTTCAATGATCATAAAAAAGGGACAGAATTTTTTTTAATGTATCTAAAAAAATCATTGCTTCCGCCGCTGCCTCTGATAAGCCTTTCCATTTTTTTAAAACTCTATTTCATGTTTGCATGTACTCGTGCACTATTTTTCACTTTGATTTAAAGCTTATTTTCTTCGTGCTAAACAAAAATATGTATGTACATTTTAATTGGGATCAGTTTACTTTTTGGCGCCTTTTTTTACTTGCATTTTTTAAAGTTTTTTTGTTGCAGAATTTGTTTGTTTCCATTTTTTAAAAAGGATTCCAAAAAACATTCGGGTTTTTTCTTCTTATTCTTTTTTGCTCCAATAATAATTCCGACATCATCATTTCTGCATTTTCAATTTCAACAAATATATATTTATTCCATTCAAAATCAAACAACGAACATTCAAACAAATAAAGAAATTATTATTCTGCAGTAACTAACTAAAAAAGTGAAGAAAAAAAATCAAGAAGCAATAATTATTATTTTCTTGTTTGTTTCAAACATCGAAAGTCAAAAAATCCTTTCAGCTCCACGCTGATTTTGGTTTAATAGCAACGAAAGCACCTCAAAAAAATAAACCGAAACCGTGGCGCAGTTTCATCTAATTTAAATTATTTTATTATCATTGATACTCAATGATTTTAAGACTTTTATTAATTTTTATTATTATTTTTGAAACAAATGAAACCGTTTTAAAAGCATGGAGACATGTGGGTCGAAGAGAAGTATGGCCCTTAGCTATGTCGTCGAGTGATACAGAAGAAGGTGGAATAGTTCAAGATGATCCTGGTGGAGGAGGCGATGTCTTGGATGGTGGAAGCATTTTACCCAATACCTTCGATGGCAATCCTGAAGCTGCAGTGGATGATGATGAATTGAGCGCATATAATCTTGAACGGCGTTCAAGGCAGCTTGGAAAAAAATATACCAAATATGAAGTATCTAAAAATAAACCCATTTATATTTTATTTCCTTTGCCCAAAGAGAGGGGTTTGCTGGAACATAATCCATTTGGAATTACTTTGCTCAAAGTTCAACCAGTGGTGGATGAAGCCATTTCGGAAGTTTATCGTCGACAATTAGTTCCTGAAGGAACAATTAAAACTCATTTTGAAGATACAAAATTAAGTGATGCTCATGGTCCAAATGTTGCTATTCATGCTTTAGTTAAAAATCAACTTGATTGCATTATTGGTAAGCATAATTTATTTTATTTGCAAAATAAAACATAATTTATTCAAATTTCGTAATTACATAAAAAAAAATTTGTCAACATTTTCGGTTTTCTTATTGTTTTTCTATGATTTTATATTTTTATCATTTTAGGTTATGCATTTGTTTACGCTTTGGCTCCAGTAGCTCGAATGTCACCACATTGGGAAGATAATGATTCCCATGGAATTCCCGTGATAACATCCATTGGTTTAACAGCAAATTTAGATAATCGAAAGGAATATCAACTTATGACTCGAATATCTTCACCATATAAAGTTGTTAAAGATGCTGTGATAGCAGTGTTTATGAAATTTAAATGGGCTCGAACGGTATATTTATTTCATGATCGTCGTTCAGGAATGACGAGTCCAGATATCCCATATGGAGAATGCTATCTCATGATGGCTTCATTGGAACCATATTTATCAAGATTTCATCGAATGGAACATAATTATTTTATGTTTAATGAATTAATATATGATCGAAAAGCGATGGAAGAACATTTAAAAAAAGCTAGCATGTTTAGTAATGGTTGGTTCAAACATTTTTTTGCACTTTATTACTTGCACAAATTATTTTTAAAAAATAAGGTTTAAAGGTTTTACCAACAAAAAAATTGGGCGGGAAAAAATTAAATCTGGGTAATTTTAAATTGGAAAAATTGGTCATTATAAAAAAAACACCTTACACACTCAATAAATAAATTGGTGCTAAGTAAACTTGTTAATGGAAAATATGGAAAATTTAAATTGGCTGTCAAAAACGTATTTGATGAATCATGAAACTGCTACCTCAAGTTGCAAGAAGATCTGTTACAAGGTTTCAATTGGAAATAAATAATTAAAGTTTGTGTGAAACCAAAATTTTTGTTCAAAAACCAAAGGATTTATATAAAAAAAACCTTACAAGCAATTAATTAAATCGTAATAATTAGTCAAGCTTAAAAGTAATAAAAAATAATAATACTCTGGTAAAAATAAATTACGTAATATAGCCATTGGCCTTCATCTTTCTATTCCTGTTTTTAATTATTTCCAAAAGCATAAAGCTTCAACATAAATGTGTTTATTAAAAAGTGGCATTCGACTTACTCGAAAAATAAAAAAATACTCTTTTTTCTTTCTCTTTTTCTTTTTCATTTCTGCGTTATTTTTAAACTTAAAACAAAAAATATATATACCAATTTTTTAATAAATGACTCTTTCTCTCCTTCTAACTGACTGACTTATTTATTGGAAAGCTGTTATTTTCTTTCTTTTTCTTTTACTTCATGCTTCCTTTTTTTTATAATTTTGCTTTAAAAAAGTTGTGATGTGCAAAGAAATAAAAAATATTCTAATAATTTTTTTGTCGTTAGTTTTTTTTTTCACGCACTTCCGCTTTTTTTTGCTGCTTCATTATTAAAAAGTAAAATCTTTTTTTTTCTCCTTTTTCTAACAAACAAATGTTTTTTTCTTGGGCCATTGTTTAAACAAACTTTTTTTCTTCTTAATTTACACCAACGACGACAATTTCCTTGTTAAATAATTTATTGCCTCCTATCTTGTTAATGTCTATAGCAAACGATGATAAAAAGGGTTTATTCCGTTTTGAGAGCTTAGGTAATTTGAGATTCTTTTGTTTTAATAGGGAAAAAAATAAACATGTTAAAATTTGTATTTAAGCAAAGAAAGCTCAAATTTCTTTATTATTTTTTTAAACAACCTTCTTCTTCCAAGGATTTTCTTTGCTGCTGAGGTTCAAATTCACAAGCGTCTTAGACACACGTATTTTAACCACTAAAAAATAAAGAATATTAATAAATAATTAATTAAAAAGAAAAAAGTGGGATTTCCCTTTTTCGTGTGTGAAAAGAAAGTTTGTGTTTGTATAAAAGCTTTTTTGAAGTTTCAAAAATTGTAGGCTTATTAAAAATTTTCTTACAAATGCACCGACGAAGAAAAAATGACGGAAATTATAGTTTTTAAAAAATTGTTACATTTTTTTGAGTTTCTTTTTTATTGCTTGTCTTTGATAAAGTTTTGTGGTTTTGCATCATAGAAGCAAGCGGCACATGGCATTTCTTCAAAAAAGGAAGGAAAATGTAATTACTTTTTTTACATAAGTTTTTTATGATAATTTTCTACGTCATTTTGCTTTTGAGGTGGCAGTGAGGAGGTTATTAAGGCTACTAGCAATAATTTTTATTAAATGAAATAGGTTGGTTGAAGTGTAGTAAAGAAGTCAGGTGATAGACATTTTGAAGTTTGACATGAAAAGATGTGGAAAGGTTGTTTTTTTTGGCTCAAAAAGGGTACAAGGTATAGTTTTTATTTTTGCGCTGCCAAAAAAGATTTTATTTTAGCCTTTTTAACTTTATATGGAAAAAATTGCCTTGCATAATTAAATTTTTTTTAATAAAAACAACTTTTATTTATTATTTCGATTTCTTAAACTAAAACTTATTTTCATATACTTTTTTGACGTCTTCGATGAATGACAGCAGCACTCATTTTGGACCTCGTTTATTTTTTTCACCTTATCTGATCATGTTGTCTGTGTTATCACGTTTTTCTTAAACTGCAATTTTTGCAACTTTCCTTTACTTCCATTTTAGAGTTAAAAAGCTTATGACAGGTGAAAAAAAATGAAGGACTCATGCTAATAAATTTTCTTTCTCTTTTCTCTCAAACATAATTGTAAAAAAATCAATTCGGTTGGAAAAATGTTATTAGTCGACTGACTTCCTTTTTTATTGCCTAAAAAATTAAATTAGCACAAAAAAGAAAATTTTTAAGCTTACTTTTTTTTATTGCAAAGATTATTATATATTTTCTATTTTGTTATTATGAAAGCAATTTTTTATAAGACCATATTTTTGATTTAGTATCTATAAACAAAAACATTGAAGCTCCTATTATTAGGAAAATAGCTGCTGATTCTAAAACATTTTTGTTTATTTGTTTTTTCTGCAAATTTTTTTTGTGGAAATCGAGAGAAATTCCATTGCTTGCATCATTTTGTTTGACACTTTCATTTAGAAAGAAAATTTTATGAATTCTTGATGCTTTTCAAGTTCCTGTATTCAGCCTTTTTTAAAACCTTTAATGCCAACAAAAAAAAAATAAAGTGCATTATTGCCACTTCTCTCTAACTCACCCACATCATTCTCATTTCATTTTTTATTTTTGTTAAATAAAGAAATCTTAATTGCCTTAAGACTTGCTTACTTATTTGAGCTTCGAAATATTTCTTATTACCCGTAATCCAAATATGCGGGCTGCATCATCCATCTCATTCTCATGGGATTGGTTGGGTTAAATCAACAAAGAAATTTTAATTTCATCTTTTTACTCTTTATTTTTATTTTTACGTTTTTTTAAAAAGAAATTAAGAGTTTACTTAAGAGCCATCTTTGCACAAAATTAAAACGTTTCTTAAATTTTACGCAAAATTTCTTTTCCATTTTTGGACCTCATGCTGTTTTTATTTTTCTCGTCGACTATGTACTTCTTTGGTTGATAGGAACCAATTTTCTCTTACTTCAGTTTCTCGATTTTTCGATTGTATTTTTTTTAATTTACTTCGAAATAATGTTTTAAAATTATAAAAAAGATTTTCTTCCTCTTCATTTTTTCTCCTTCTCAAAATTTTCAGATTTAAATTTTTTTCTTCAGCTCTTTTTTTCTATCTGCTTCAAAACTTTTAAGCTTCATGCAATTCCGTTTCAAGTTATTTTTTCTCCCAAAAAGGAATGGCTTTGAATAATTTATAGTTTTTCTGCTTTCGTCAATTTTTTTTGCCTTTTTTGCAGTATTTATAAGTTTTTTTTCGGTTTCATTGTTTCTGAATTTTTATATTGTTTGGAAGAATAATAAAATGCCACATCGATGTCATCTTTCAAAATATGATATGATATTTTTTATTTTGAAGCGTTTAAGCATAAATCGAGTTGACAACAAGCTTTCTTCTTTCTTTTTTATCTTAGTTTTTATTTTGTTAAAAATATTTCTAAACAATAGAATTCTTTGTGGGCATCGAAAAAGAAATATGTGTCGTTTATTTTTTTCTTGATGAACAGCCTATAGCGAAAAAGCGGGGAAATATAAGAAATGGCAGCAATTTTTTATATTATTTTTTTTATCAAAGAAAAATGTCAATGTTTTGATTTTCTTTTCTTCTTCTGCGTTCTTTGCTATTTTTAGGGACAAAAATTTCCCCTTTATCGATGTGTTTTTCTTGTTTTGCAAAAAAAAATATATAACAGATTCTTTTCTTTGCAATTTGTTTGATTTTCCTTTCATAATGTACCTTTTTGACCTTTATTATTCCTTTTTATTGTATCTTTTGTCTTTTGCACATTATTCTTTTTTTTTGCAGAATAATTGTGCATCGATCAAAACATTTTTTTTTGTTTTTGCACGTCGGCCATAACTTTTTTGATTCTTAGGAACGATAAATCAGAGATAAAAATAAAAAGATGCAAAATATTTTTATCTTTCATGACTGACATCCAAAGTGATATTAGGAAATTTAAAAATTAAGCCATAGCAAAAATATTTTTATTCGATTTTTTAAAAGCTTATTTAATTTTGGTGCCAAAAAGAAATAGGAAGAAAAAAACTTGAAAATTCAAATTTCCGGTTTCAAACTTGTTCATTTTTCGAAATTTATGTTATTGCTCTGCTTTACAAGTTTCTTCCTTTTTTTCTATTCCCAAACAAAACTTTTACTTCCCACCATAAAGCACATAAACTTAAATTTGGTTTTGAAGTTGTAAATTATTTTCCAATTTTTATCATCTCTGCTGTAAGCACAAACTTTAATACTCATTTCAAATGATTCAAATTTGTTGTCATAAATCATCAATAAAAAAAGTAAAGTAAACCAAAAAACTTTTTAAAAAATAATGCTTTCGATAAACCGCAGCAGCAGCCCTTTAAATCATGCAATGAGAATATACATTGTAGCCATAAAAGGATTTAAAAACATTTATAATTTTTTTGAATTTTAAAAAAACATTTTTTTCTCTGCTGAAGTATTAAAAGAAAGGCGTAGGCATTTTTGTTGTTTTTTTGGCAAAAGAAAATAATATTAATGATTTAAATCTTTAAATTGTGACACTTTTTTTCTTTTTCAAATATTTATAATCCTTTTTTTAGAATTTATTTTGTCTTTTTTTCGTTGTTTGTTTTTTTCTCCAAAAATATATTTCTTTTCTTTTTACAAAAAGTAAGTATTATATTGAGTAATGATGTGATTTAATACTAAGTATCTTTTTTTCTCTTTACCCATGGCAGCGGAGATAGTTGCATTAAGATAGTCAATTTAAAAACGGTAGAAATAATGTTTTTACTTGTACAACGAAAAATAGGAAAATAATATTTTCTTTTTGACACACTAATTAATTCTCCACGACTTTCGATCTCTTGTGAGTAAAAAATTTGCTTCGAATTTTTCTTTGCTCAACTTTTTTTAAACATAAAAAAATTTGTCAATATTTCAATTTTTGCCCTTGCAAAAAATCACCAATTGCAATTGTGTTAGTGTCTCTTTCAATATGACAGTTGTTGGTTGGTCAAAAACGTTTTTGGGGTTTTGTTTCTTTCTTCGCTTCTTCTTCTTTTCTTTTCTTGAGTTCATTAAATAACTTCTTCTTTTTGTTAAAAGCAGGCAAGCGTCATTCATTCAAGCTTCTTTTTTCTTTTATTTTTTTATTGCTCCTTCTTAAGCGTTTTTACTATCATTAAAATGAAAGACAGAAACTAAATAAAGAAAAAAAAAATTCTTTGTCGAAATAATCATTTATTGAAATAATTAACAGCTAATAAAAAACCACTTTCTTTTTTTTCTTCTCCCCAAAAATAATTTCCTTGCAGTTCACTTTTGCTATTTTTTCTTTGTTAAAAAAAAGTTTGTTAAAAACACATTTTTTATTTTTCTTTTTGTGTTTTTTGGTGCAGAAAATTTTGTTTCCTCTCATTTTTTCTTCTTCTTCGTTTTATGAATTGATTGACTCAAAAAAGGAAACGTTCTGTTCTTTCTTCTTTTTTTGTTGGAAAAATGACAACAATGGTATTTTGTTGATGAAAATCAATCGAAATTGTTGGTTCTTTTTGAAATTTGTTTTTGAAATTGAAGTTTGAAAAGGTTACCCTATTAAATTTTTTTGCTTCATACACTGAAAAGTTATTTTCGATACAGTCCTAATTTTTCCTCGAAGAATCTACCAGCTTTTATCTAAACTTTTTTTTGTTGCACATTAGCATTACAAAAATTTGTAAATAAGTTAAAACACATTTGTCTCATATTTTTAAATTCACCAATCCGCTTACATAATTTTTCTGCAAATTAATCTTTTGTAATTCATCCTATTTGCTTCACTTTATTTCTTTACAAACTCTTAAACAACAACTCGTAAATTTATTTTAATCGTTAAACTCCGTAAAACAAAAAACTTTTTTTTCTTTTAAAAAAATCGCATTATAGTTTTGACGTCGTTCGTATCAGCATTTCATTTCACTTGCTTCTGCTAAGCTTTTGCTCAAATATAAACACACTTTTTTCTTCAAAAAATCATGTTTTTTTCCGTTTAAATTTTTTTTGTTTTCAACAGCGACTTGCTTCATTCATTCCTAATTATAAACGAGCGCGTAGAAAATTTGTTTTGTACTTTTAAATTTCTTTTTAAATTTTTGTATGCTTGCCTTCCTTTTCTTGGTGTTAACAACAACAAAAAAACGAGTTGTATTTTCAAGCGTAAAAAATAGTGAAAAACAAAAAAATGGAAACTTTGACATGTGTTTTGTCATTTCTCATTTTTTTTATCGATAAAATCAGTTAAAAAAACGTCAAAAGTTTTGACTTGTTTTTGAGACATATTTCTTTTTTGTTTTTGGTTTTTGAGCGCAAAAATAGTTTTAACTTCCAAGAAAAATATGAAAACTTTCTGAAAGTGGTTTCTTTAGATTTTTATAATAGACTAAAATTATTTAGCGGGTATATTACAAATAAAGGATATTAGAAGTTTTAAATAGTCTTATTATGTTGATAGAAAGATGACGTCCCAATTTCTCTGTAGCTTGCACGCATCATTTGTATTCAACTTGCAAAAAAACGGAAACCAACAAAGAAAACCCGCTCTTTTTCGCTAATAAAATTACAATTTAAAAAAAATTTCTCCTTCAGAGATAGTAACAACTAAAAAATGAGACAAAGCTTAATCGATATATGTGTGTATAAAAAACTCTAGGATAAAAAAAAGAAATTTATGCTTTATAAAAAGAAGAAGACAAAAAGAAAAAGATGAAGAAAGGAACGTGATTAATGGATTGCAAAATGGCAATATACGTAATCATTTTTTTTCTTCTTCGTTTTGTTTTTCACTGATTGCTTTTTTTGATCGCTTGTTTTTGTTTGCAACAGCACAAAAGGACACCTATCTATCTATCACCTATCGTCGTCATAAATAAGGAACGCTAGGATGGATGCATTTAACAACAACAAAAATGCCTAAAGGCTTAAGAAAAAAAACCAGACGATGAAAAGAAAAGAAAAAAGAAAATAAATTTCAAAGTTCAAAAGCAATATTTAAAAAAAAGAAAGAAAAAACATATTTCTTCTTTCTTTTTTTATTTAATGCTTAAAAAAGCATGTAATTGAAATTTCTTTTTTCTCTTCAACTGGATAGAGAAAAAGTTTTTACGCTTTTACTTCTTATTCTTGGGCTTTTGAAAAGCTTCCCTCAACATTTGGCAGCAGCAACAACAAAAATTGCAAAGTCAAAAAGCAACCTTTCGTTTTTTTCATTTTCAAAAGGCGGGTTAGAAAAGAAAAACTTTTTTTCCTTTTTCTTTTTTTTGGAGCCAAGTAAAATATATGTATATATAAAAATCATACGGAAGCCACTTAAGCACCACCCACTTTTTTCTCGGTGTTTTTTTTTGTCTTTCTTTTTTTTAAAGGTTTTTATACTTTTTGCTTTTTTTGGAGGAAAGAAAGTCTTTTTACGTTTTCTAATTCATTTTTTTCTTTCTATTTTTAACTTTGTCATTCTCATTATCATTAGTAGACGATAGTTGTAATTGTAAAGGGTATAGGTTCATACATTTTTTTTCTTTTAACACTAAAAGAAATGCCTTCATGCGAAAAAAAAAACAAATTTAAGTTTTATTTTTTTTGTTTGTTCGTTGTTTAGGATATTATTGCCACGTTGCTTGCTTGCTTATTTATACATAGCTTTTTTTTACTTTGACACTTTGAAAAAAAGCATGTTTTTTTTTTTGCTTTTGTGAATGCGAAATACGAAAAACATTATTGAAAAACGTTCAAAAAATGCAAAAATCTCCCTCTTTTTTTCTCGCATTTTTGTTTATGCTCCCGTAAAAAAGTGAAAGAGCAACAAAAAAAAGATTTTATTCTGTTTAAAAACATACATAAACGGAAATATTTGCAATAATGAGATAGAAGAGGAGACCAATAACATAAAAACAGCAGCAACCATCATAAATACCTCTTCCCCGCATATATGTATTTCCAACACCACCGCTACCAATATGCATGTTGTTGCTCTTCTCCCAATTTGGTATTATTTTCCCTTTCCTCTTCTATTTTTTCATGTTTTAAACTGCATGTGTTTCCATTCACAATTCCTTCCTCTTCATGTTGCTACCGCTGGCTGCTGCTGCTATGCATGCAAAAAATTAAAACTTTAAAACAAAAAGAGATTTACATCTTTTTTTGCTTCTGTTACATATTTTTTGAAGCCAAAAAATGAAAAAGTGTGAAAAAAATAAGTTTTTTTTTGCCATTGCAAAAGTAACAAAGAAAAAACATTGGCTTTCCTCTGTTCTCTTTTCATTGCTTCTTTTTTTGCTATTCGGTGTTTCATTCTTCTTTTTTTTCATTCCACCAAAAAACTTTTTCTTTTTTTATTTTCATGTGATCAATTATGTTTCCTTCCTTTTTCGTTTGGCTTTAGTTCTTTTTTATTTTGGCCTCTCTCTCTTTTTATTTTATTTTTATTGAATGTTCTTATCACCTTTTTCGTCTTCCACTCTCATTCATTCTCTCTTTCTAAATTTTTTTTTCAATGATTGATCTGATAACTATGAAAAAGGGTAAAATAAATTGACTTGTTTTGTACCATTTTATTTCTGATTTTTCAAGGTTAAATTTAACTACTGACTTCTGAAATAAACGGTTATTAAATATTTAAATTTATCGTGTTTTTGTTTTTATTGACGCGAAAATATCTTTTATTGTTCTAAGATCCATTTTTTATAGTTTTTCTTTCATTTTTTCTTCTTCTCTCTTTATTATTTTTCCAAATTCAAAGCTGTTGTTTTTACAAAACAATCAAAGTTAATAAAATCTTTATGTTAAAAGTGATATATCTGTTGTTACAAATGGTCACGTAGAAATTTAATGAAAGATAAAAGAACCATATCTAAATGGCTTCAACAGCGCATTATTTAAAATTATATTTAAAATTATTCAAACATGCGCTAATATTTATTTTTATTATATTTATTTCAAATGTTTATTCTCAATCATCAGTATCAACAATTTCACAACCAATCAAACCAACAACTTTAGCACCAAGAGTTACAACCTTTTCATTAATTGATGGAGTGGTAAAAAGTTTTCAAGCATCAAGATTAAAACAACGACAACATACAATTCCATATCATGCTTTGCTAATTTTACCTGCAAAAGAATCAAATAATGATAAATTTGGTTTAACAATTGAAAAGGCTCGTGCTGTTATTGATATCGCAGTGGAAGATGTGATTAAAGCGGGAATAATGCCTAAAAATTGGATAAACTTAACAGTTCATGATTCTCGATATTGGGAGGATACATCTCTAGCAGAACGATGGTCCACGAATGGCGTGGTAAAAGCTTGGTGTGAAAGGCGGCTCGACGCTATCTTTGGTTTCGCTGATTCTTATTCCCTTGCAACTGTGGCTAAAATTTCTGCAGGTTTTGGAAATGGTATTCCCATTTTCACTACCGCAGGTCTCACATCTCAAATAGGATCGAAAAAAGATTTTCCATATTTAACTCGCATGCAAGGATCATATCGACAAATGGCGGATAGCATTTATCAACTTATCGCCTATCATCCTGATACTTCGTCATCATCAACATTTAATGTTTCATCAAATTTAAATTATAAAAATTTGGTTTTTATGTATCATGATAAAAGGCGAGCTTTGAATAAACCTCAACCATCAAAAAATGGTGAAGTTCAAGAGCAAGAAACTTCATCGCATTGTTATTTTTCTCTTTATGCAATAAAACATTATTTTGCTGAAAATTCTGAATATTTTAAAGAAACATGGCAAATTCAAACTCCAGCTGTTGCATTTGATGAAGAATTACATCGAACTAAAGAGGATGTATATTCATGGCTTCGAGTTGTTTCACAATATGCTAATGGTAAGATAAATCCCACATTCTATAAAAATTCTATAAATTTCTTTCTCAGAGAGAAAATATTTAATCACCAAAAACATAAAAATTTGTTCCCAAAATATCCTAACTCTCTCACTTATTATGGTTCTTTTTAAGAGGTAGATAAGTAATACAGAAATCACTTATACCTCTACAAAAATTATAGTTACTACCTCTTTTTACACATGCGTCTCTATGCTTCTTGAAACTTTTGTCTTAAGATTCATATAAATTTTTTTCACCTGTCTTGTCACACATTTTAATTTTTTTTGCAACATTTTCAAGTCATTTTTTTTTTCATTTAACTTTTCTTTCTCAAAATTTTTGCTTTTTAAGAAAAAAGGTTTAATCAACTATGCAAAATATGACTATTCTTTAAAAAAAAGTTCTCAAGAGAATAATTTTTTAATAATATTTAAAAGAACCAAACAAACTAAAAAAATATGGGAGCGTCGTCGTCATTGGGAATTTCTTCTTCTTAATGCTTAATTGCACTTTTAAAAAGAGAGTTTTTTCTCAAAAAAATATTTTTGCAGAATAATATTTCTTTTCATCGTTAACTTTTATTGATTTTGAAGTTGTTTTTGGCCGGAGAAATTTATTCTCTTAAATGGTTATTAAAAAAATAGAAAATGATAGATGCAATTAATGCGGAATGGGTTTTGTGGTTTCATTGGGGATAAATAAAAAGAAAAGTGAACTTGCAATTTTTACAACAAAAAAAATGGCAGAAATGGGAGAAAATCGAATGAAATTTTACTGTAGAAATTAAGTTTAGTTTAGTTCGATAGAAGCAATAAATTTTCATGATTTTTTTATGTGCTAATTAATCATTCTTCTTATTCGCTTAACTTTACACCAAAGAAAGGAAAAAGAGTATTTCCTAAACTTTTAAGACTTACCTAAAGTTAAAAAATACAGGGGTAAAAAGGAAGTATGTATGATGTAATTAAGGAAAACTTTGTGGTTAAGTTTTCTTCTTCTTTCTGTTTTGATGTCTGCATTTCATTTTTCTTTATCGTTTAATTTGTTTATAAAAAATGAGAAAACCCTTTCATCAAACTAATTTTTTTTATTTCTTCGACCTTGTCTCTTTTTTTGGGGTTTATATTGCATTTTGGACAAAAAGAATCTATTTTAAAGACATAGAACATATTCTTCTGATTTGAATGATTTAGAACTTTGATTTTGAAAGTATGGATTATGAGTATCATCGAAAACCACAATTTTATATGGTCTTTTTTAAAAATGTTTTTATGCACAAAAAAAACAGAAAGAGTTAAACCAAAGTTTATTTAAATGCATTTTTTTCTTTGTGGCAAAAAAAGTAATCAATAAAATAAATGCGATCAAAGGCGGAAGCAAAAAAGTATTAAAAAAATAATGCGAGCAAAGCAAATGTTTAACTCTTTTGCAAAACAATGATTCTTTCTTTCTTTCTGCCTCTATTGTTTTCCACTCTTGCAACCGGCCGGCCTGCTTGGCTGAAATGCATTTGATCAAAAATAATTATCTATGTTTTATGCTTCTTTTTTTCTGAATAGAAAAAATGAAAGGGTTTTTATTGCAAAAAAGGGACATCGATCATGTCTGATTTCTTGAATAATAAAAAAAGAGTTATGCAAGAAACAAAAAAAGATAGAATGAATGATAAGAAATTGAAGTTTGTAATTTTTTTTGCATGCAAAAAGTTTGGGTTGATCTAAACTTGTTTTAATTAATTTCAGTCAACGGAAGTTATTGAATAATTATGATGAGTTTTTGCAAGAATAAATAAATAAAGATGATGGAATAGATAACACTTTTGCAAGAAGGATGGATTAAAATAATTAGATAGGAAAAATGGTAGAAAGTAAGGAATCGATTCAACAAGCATTTTTTGAGTCTTCCGGGAATTTCATAGAAAAGTCTATCAAGTGCTTTATATTTATTAAAATATCAATTTCATAGACTTTCGACAATTTTTATTCCTTTCGCTCCTATTATCTCATTTCTATCGAATAAATTCTCACTCGAAATTCATAGACTCTCTTCCAATGAAGTCATTATTAATGGTATTAATTTTTCATAATAAAATCCATTCATTCATTCATGCAAGTCTTTCTTTATCATCTTTTATACTAAACTTAAAATAAATACAGAAACTCTTAAACCCCCAAACAAAAAAGGAGTGTTTTTTATTTTAAAAAAATATGAAAGAATTGCCCTCGTGGGAACTTCAAATGCTTCTTTCTCTTTTTTTGAGGTTCTGTTTCCGTTTTCTTCCTTCCAAAAATAAAAAGTCGAATACTGAATAACTTTTTCCCCGTTGGCTTGAAGTCTTCAAAGAAAGTAAATCAATTATTTTTTTTATTTTTTAAATTTTTGAACTTATAAACTTTTGGGGTTAAAAAGAAACAAAAAAATGGGATGCATACTTTACATATTGGAATACATATTGAAAGCAATCAATGAAAGGGGAAAAGAAAAATATGTAACTTTGTTACCAATCTAATACCAATGGCTATAATTTTTTTTATCAGAGTATTATGAAAACATAAAGAAACTTAATTTTTTGTTTGCACGGTATATATTTAAAATACTGTATTTATTCCCATATCGAATGAACCTAAAAAAATTTTTCTTGCACGCAAAAAAAAACTTGCACCACATTTTCCTCTCTTCCTCTTTACTTCTTTTTTTTTATTACTTTTATAATCTCATATTTTCCCAACAACAAAACCTAAAAAAAATTATTGCTTTTTTTGATGAGTAAAAAAAACAAATGCAAAAAATAATAAAAACTCTTCTCGTTATTGGTTATGGCTTTTTTCTGCTGCAAACAAAATATTTTAGAGACTCTATAAAGTGCAGCACAAAAAAATAATGCGCATTTTTTTGTGCATTCGGGTGCTTTGTTTTTATTTTGCAATATTTTTGACAAATCCTTTTTTCATCCCTCTTTTTTTGATGATAGACAATTTTATGGGGACAAAAATAATAAGCAAGAAAAAACACAGAAAGCTTGATAAAAAAAAACAGCTTCAAAAAAATGTTGTTTAGCAAACGTCGGAAAACAAGAAGCAATGGCATGATTTATAGCGTCAAAGGAGTTACAGAAGAGTCTTATAAAAATGTCGGCATTTTTTGTTTCATTTTTTAAAAATTTGAGCTTTAAGCAGTATATATATTTTTTCTTGTGATAGCAGCAGCTTTATTGTATCTTTGCTCCCTTTATTTTCTAAAGCTTTTGGGAGTAACAAAAAAAAATATGGGAGCAGCTGAAGAAAGAAAAAACGAAGAAGAAGAAGCGCAGGAGGCAATGTTAAAAAAGGATGGGATCATTAACTGACTCGACCGAAAAGAAGAAAAAAAAATCCTGTTAAAAAAACTCGACCCCATGAGAAAATAAAAAAGATGAAAACGACGACTTGATGTTTTTTTTTGTTCAGTTGTATTTTATTTTCGAAAAAGAGAGTTTTGCAAGTTTATGCTTCTTTTTTCCGTGAATGTTGTCTCGTCATACTTCTCTTGTTGACTTTTTAAAACAAGTAGCATATTCGAAAACAATGAGAAAGTTGAAGATAGAAGTGTATCAGCGTTGTTCGCTAACAACTTTTTAACTTTAAAAAATTATTTTTCAAACTTTTTTTAAACCACTCATATTTTGTTCTGAAGTTTCCTTTATATTTTAGTTTCTGAATCAAAAACCTTTTCTTTTGCCATGAAAAAAAACGCAATGACGCCTGCCTTATTTTTTTTCTATTTTTTTTTTCGGAAGCTTCTATCAAAATTCGATGATGATGATGAAAAAAGAAGTAGCGGCAGCGAGTTGCCGTCGTCGTCGTCGTTTTCGTTGTTGTTAGACCCGTTTCCGCATCTATTTTTTTTACTCAAAAAAGCAGCAAGCAAAAGCATCGGGTGCTCTTGTTCTTTTATTTTTTTTCTTCTGTCCCAAGTGCCATCAAAGCATTTTTTTTTCTTCTTCGACTGCTTCTTCAACTTTTAACGTTGCATCGAGGACGACGACGCTTGAAGCTGACGCCGAAAATAACGACAACGACGTTCTTATTTTTTTGATGGCGGTAGAAGTAGAGTCGCCGGCTTTGACTCTTTTTGAAAAAGAAGTTTCTGAAGAAAAGTTTCTTCTTTTTTCCCTCTTCATCATCATCGGATGCTAGCTAGCTACTCTTCTTTTAAAGAAGCATCAATTTAACCAAATTTTTGACGCCTATTCTTGTCGACTATCTTTCTTTTTTTTTTGCGCCGAAAAAAAAGAGAAAAAGATTTTAAACTTTTTTTGTTGTTGCTGCATTTATTTTTTCTTTGAAAAATACTTTTATTGTATTTACTCCCTATTTTATTTTTAAGCAATTATTATTACTCAAAACGCTTCATATTGTTGTTGTTGCCAAGGCCACAACACGTTTATATTTTATACCATTAAAAAAGCTTCCTTCATCGGTCAAGTGGAAACAAGCTGCAAGTTAAAAGTTATTCGTGAGCTACATACATATTATTTATCAATAACATCACCTGCTTATATAATACTTTACTTCATTTTTTGCAACTTGAAAAAATCATTTTTTCTGTGTGTTTTCTAATGCATCATATGTATGGTTAATTTTTTTATCACTATCATCTATGAAATCAATAATCTAAAATAATTTTTGATTCAATTATGGGTGGTCGTCGCTGTTTTATCTTTGTCCAAACATAACTTTTTTTTATTACTCAAAAAACTCACATTCGAAGAATCGAATCATTGCATTCTTCGTTCATTTTTTGTTTGAGAAATGTGCATCAATTTTAACGACGCCAACAATACCTTCAACGACGACAATAATTCAACCAATTATACATTATTTTGGTGCTATCATAGAATTTTATTATTATATTTTTAATATTATATTCAACTCTCATATTTTCTCTTTTCTAAAAATCAAATGTTCCAACGTCGAAGGTGGTGGTGGAAATCACAAAATTTAATGCTGCTATTTGCATTATTAATTTTAACAACTGAAATTGAAGCTAAAAGTTTTTTGCAATCATCTCGAAAATCTGGATATTCGCCTAAATTTCCATTAAATATTGTGGTTGGACTTCCAACGAATGAAGGTTCACCTTTGAGGAATCCATTTCGATTAACAATCTCTAAATCTCAACCTGTTTTTGATGTGGCAATTGAAGATATTTATCATCGAGCAAAATTATTGCCACATGGAGCGCTAAAAATTTCATATGAAGATACTCAACTTAGTGATGCAATAGGCCCACAAAAAATTGTGGATAAATATTGTAATAAATCTGTGGATGCTGTGATGGGAATGGCATATGTATTTGCTTTAGCACCCGTTGCAAGAATGTCTCAATTTTGGGGTGATGGAGTTCCAGTGTTTACAACTTCTGCAATGGTGGATGAACTTGGTGATAAAACAAATTTCCCACTTTTGACTCGATTAATGGGAACATATCGAACTTTGGCAAAAATGGTTCTTAAAATTGTTCAAGAATTTGGATGGAAAAGATTTCATTTTTTCTTTAATGATCAAGCCGTTCATGGAAATTCTCAGGGCCGATCTGAATGTTATTTCTCTCTCAATGCAATCAAAAATGTTTTCAATCATGAAAAAAATATTGTTTGGACCGTTGAAATGTTTTCCGAACAAACTGCAGCTCGAGATAAATTTACTGTGCTTCTTAAAAAAGCTTCTCTATTAACTAATAGTAAGCCTTTGGAATCCTGAGTCTGTCTGCTTTGAAAAATTTGGGAATCAAATCTTTCTAATAACCATTGTCTTGTAAAAGCTTTCATTCTCTTTTAAAAATTTGCTACTGCAGAAAAAAATCTTTCAATTGAAGTTTATCATCAACTCTCTTTTATTTAGCTTTAAAAAAATAAAGAAAAGAAGAAAGTTAATTTCCGACATACTCACCCAAATACAAGAGAGAGAAAAATGTTGGAACTTTCTTCTTATTTTATTTTACTCTTGTGACTCTATAAAATTCGATTACTACTCTTTTTGACACGTAATTGAGAGGAAAGAAAAGGGATGGAAAAAAAGGAGGAAAGATGGGAAAAAGAAGATGGGTTAAACAAATAAGGTTCTAACTTTTCCTTTTAAATTTTAAATGGATTTCAATTCAAGCTAGAATAACACTCCGGAAAAATACTATGGAGGGTCTTAAAAAGGAAAAGTAACTTAAATATAAAATTAGGGAACATAAAAGGGCTAACAAGTTAATAACATCGAATCTCAAAATTCTTGTACGAAGTTAATATTTGGGAAAAAATATGCCAATAATTATTAATTCATAAACTCTTCCACTTTGCTTTTTCATCATAAAAATTTCAATGATCCTTATAATTGTTTTTTCAGTGATTATCCTTTGTGCTAGTCCAGATACCGTACGTGAAATAATGTTATCTGCACACGATTTGGGTATGGCAACATCGGGTGAATATGTTTTTATTAATATTGACGTTTCAACAGGGTATGTTTACTTACATTCATCCATCTCTCTCTTTTCTGTTTTTTTTTTGTTGACATTTTTTAAAACCCAATAAAAATTTAATTAAAAGAAATGGCGTTGTCATAAAGAAAAAGAAATTTTTTAGATCTCATGCAGAAAAACCATGGATTCGTGCAAATGATACAAATTCACCTGAAAATGAAAAAGCTAAAGAAGCATATAAAGCTTTAAAAACCATATCTTTGAGAAGATCAGATTTGGATGAATATAAAAATTTTGAATCGCGGGTTAAAGAACGAGCTGAAAATAAATATAGTTATTCAGCTAAAACGGGAAAAGAATACGAGGTTAGTCAATAAACTTTTTATTTACTTATTATTTTTTTGGTGATTATTATAAAAAAAGATTTCTTTTATTTTATTGCAAAAATGAAAATGGAAATAAGTTAGAGCAAAGTTTTTTTTGCAAAAAAATGTGTTTTCTTTCAATAGCAAAGAATCTGCATAATAAAAACATGTATTAACAGCGTCCAAATAGACCAATGTTAAAAAAAGTTTTCGCATATAAAAAACCCGGAAGTGTTAAACTTTTATTGTTTGGAATTGCATAAAGGAAAGCAATGTTAAACACAAATCCTTGAAAATTGAAATCTTGATAACTATGGTGTCATTTCCTAAGACATAAAAAAAATAATTTAAAAGAAGTAACTAATTATGGAATAAATAAAAAAAATTTTAGATGAATAATTTTATTAGTGCTTTTTATGATGCGGTATTATTATATGCAATAGCTTTAAACGAAACACTCGCCGAAGGCTTGGATCCTCGAAATGGACGAAATATAACATCAAAGATGTGGAATCGCACATTCGTTGGAATCACAGGCAATGTATCGATTGATCAAAATGGTGATCGATATTCAGATTATTCTTTACTTGATCTTGATAATGATGAAGATAAATTTATGGAAGTTGCATATTATTCTGGCGCTCAAAATGCTTTAAGACAAGTATCACAATTTCATTGGGTTGGAGGTTCACCACCACGAGATTCACCCATTTGTGGATGGGATCATTCCAAATGTCCTGAAGGTTATCCATTTTATTATTACGTCCTATTCGTAGCTCTCCTCGTTATTTTATTGTTATTGGCGGGAGTATTTGTATTTTATCGAAGATATAAACTTGAATCAGAGCTGGCAGCAATGTCATGGAAAATTCGTTGGGAAGAACTTGAGGGCGATGATGTGGCAAGAAAAGAAAAAAAGAAAAAGCGTTCAAGAAAAACAGATTTTTATAATCATCCCGATCAATCCGTTCCATTTTTGAGATCCAATTCAAGAACTTCCAATAATAGTGATAAGGTAAGTCATTTATTTAATATACATACATTTTTGTGTATTTGCCAAAATCACATTAAATTTTGAAGTGTTACTTCTAATCTTGAAACGAGTAACTTAATTTTTTGTGCCTATGTTTTTTTTTGGCACATTTAATTATACCCAACTTACTGTTTCATGTTTTTGATAATTAATATCTTCTTCACTCTCACCACCATACTTATTTATTCTCTCTACATACTTTTTTTACGTAACACAACAAAAAGAAACAATAACAAATTTTCTATTTGTTTAATTAATTATTTCTTCTAAAACATTTTTTTAATTAACACCCTATCATCTCTTCTTGAACTTCTCAATTCTATTAAAACCAACCAAAAATTTTATAATTAATTTTTTTCTTGATATTTGCATTTTTTAACTTTTTTATAGTTCGGTGACGATGAAATTGACATTATTGCAACCCGATTGAGATTGGTGAGTAGTACTTTCAAAAGTGCTTTTTTCTCCAACCATAAAGTTGAATTGAAGTGTTTATTTCTTGTGTCAAAGTGTTGTCGTAATTTGGTTTTATAACTTTCAAGCATGAAATAGTTTTAAAACTTGAATGTTTTTTAAACTTTTATCGTTTTTTGTGTGATTTCGTAGTTTTGACTTCTTTCAATCCCATTCACTCATTGCATTTAACACAAGCGAATGCAAGAGAGAAAAACCTTTGCATCTTGCACTCACATTTTTTTCCCCATATTGTTGCTATTCATCTATCTATCGTATTATTGTACTAATAACATTCTCTATTGTAACGTATTCTTTCACTCGTAGTTTTAGTGTTGCATTTATGAAAAAAAAATTTAAGATTATTATACCACGTACTTTGCTGGCAGTTTTGAAAGCTTCGAAAGATTGATTCATCATCTTTTTAACTATCGTATTTTTTGTTGTTTCTTTTCAATATTTTTTCACTTTTTTAAAGCCTATTTTTCTTGTTTTTTTCCATTGAGTGACACTATTTAATTATTTTTTTACATATTTTTTAATCCTAATATTATTTTTTCTCATTTCTATCCAAATTTCAGAGAAGCAGCTCTTCAGGAACTACAAGAAAAATTTCTGCGATGATTGATCGCAAATTTAGTATATTTACAAGAAAAAAATCATCACCAACGGCTGAAAAAGTTATTGAAAATAATCACGTACGTGTGCAAATTTTTTTTACCTTTTACCCTTGCCGACAAATATATTGATTTGAGAGAAGTTTATGGTTGCCATTATTCCTGAAACAATGGCTTTGAAGAATTAACTTTAATGAAAAACAGTTGGAAATTCCCTTTAAAAAAATGCTTGAAACCTTTGCTTTTTCTTCTCTTTTTGAATTTTTGAAGTGAATGTGTGAGATTTGCTTCTCTCAACCAATTTCCCCAATATTTTTTTGATTCCCAAAATTATCATTAATTTTATTTATTTTGTTGTTTTTTAGAACAATTATGATGATCGAAACAATATGAGTTCACCATCAAATAGTAATTCAAATTCACAAAAGAAAAAAAGTAGCGCAGAAGATGAATTTGTTGAAAATAATGCTAAAAAATCTTTATCACTTAAAAATCGAAAGCTTAGTTTTTACAGTATTAAAAGTGGTGGAAGTGTTGAAACTATACAAATGCAAAATAATGCTCAAATATTTACTACAACATCAACTTATAGGGTATGTTAGAATAAATTTCATATGACTCCTATTAATGTCCTCCATCGAACTTAAATATTATATTTTTTTAGGGCCAAATGGTAGCTATAAAAAAGTTAAATATAGATCCAAGAAAATATCCCAAACTTGAATTATCTCGAAAATTATTAATGGAATTTAAAATTATGAAAGATTTACAACATGATCACATCACTCGTTTTGCTGGGGCATGCGTGGATGCCCCAAATTATTGCATCGTAACTGAATATTGTCCAAAAGGTTCATTGGAAGATATATTGGAGAATGAAAAAATAAAATTAGATAAAATGATGAAATATTCTTTACTTCATGATTTGGTTAAAGGAATGTATTTTTTACATAATAGCGAAATTCGATCTCATGGAAGACTTAAAACATCCAATTGCGTTGTGGATAGTCGATTCGTCCTTAAAGTCACTGATTTTGGTTTGGCTGAACTTCACGCCATGGAAGAATCAACCGAGGATGAACTTGAACAACATGCTTTTTATCGAAGTAAGTTGCATAAAGAAAATTATAAAAATTAACCAACAAATTCTATCTTTTTTTAGAACAGCAATGGACTGCTCCCGAATTACTTCGATTGGGTACAGCCGCTCCACCACAAGGCACCCAAAAAGGCGATGTTTATAGTTTTGCATTAATTTTGCATGAAATGCTTTATCGTAAAGGTGCATTTTATCGTGGAGAAGAAGAATCACCAAATCCAAAAGAAATTTTGGATAATCTTGTCAAAATTCCATTAAGTGAAGATCATATTTATCGACCCATGATTCCTGAAGCTTCACCCGTGGAAGATCACCCAGAAACGGTTAAAAAGCTTATTGATTTAATGGTTCATTGTTGGGCAGAAGATCCACTTGATCGTCCAGAATTTAGTACCATAAGAAAAATAGTTCATTCCCTTAATAAGTAAGCTTGGTTTTGATCTTTTTTTGTGAAACAAAAATCTAAATATTAAATTTAAAATGATCTTATTTGGAATGTTTTTTTTCAGAGATAATGAAACATCCAATCTCGTAGATAATTTATTAAAGCGTATGGAGCAATATGCTACTAACTTGGAAGGTCTCGTTGAAGAGAGAACACAAGAATATTTGGCAGAAAAGAAAAAAGTTGAAGATTTACTTCATCAACTTCTACCTCCATCCGTTGCTGATCAAGTAAGCAAAAAAAAAAGATATTCTTAGACAAAGTGGACATTAATAATGTTTTTAGCTTATTACGGGCTATCCAGTTCAAGCCGAATCATATGAGTGTGTAACAATATATTTTTCTGATATTGTTGGTTTTACTGCCTTATCATCAAAATCAACACCCATGCAAGTTGTAGCTCTTCTCAATGATTTGTATCTTGCATTTGATGGAGTTGTGGATAATTTCAAAGTTTATAAAGTTGAAACTATCGGTGAGTATCTTTCATAATAGCTATCTTAAAAAAATATGATACCTAAATAATGAAAGTCAATGTAATTTATAGGTGATGCATATATGGTTGTAAGTGGTCTTCCTGAACGTCGTGATGATCATGCTTCACAAATAGCTCAAATGTCTTTAGCCCTTTTACAAAAAGTTAAAAGTTTTGTTATTCGTCATGTTCCAGATGAACAACTTAAACTCAGGATTGGCATGCATTCGGGTAAGTCTCACCTACATTTTAATTATTTATAAACTGATTATTTGCTTCTTTTTTTAGGTCCTTGTGTTAGTGGAGTAGTTGGATCAAAGATGCCGAGGTTCTAAAATAGTAGTTTTATATTTTATTAATAATTTTTTTTTAGATATTGCCTTTTTGGAGATACAGTGAACACCAGTAGTCGAATGGAATCGAATGGTTTACGTAAGTATTTCTCAAACATTTGGCAATAAAAATAAATTCCAATATTTTTCAGCTTTACGCATTCATGTTTCATCCGACACTAAAGAAATTCTTGCAAAGGATCCCGATTTCCATTTAGAATTGCGTGGTGAAATAGAAATGAAAGGCAAAGGCCTTCAAACGACATACTGGCTTAAATCATATAAAGATCAATGCATACCCTATTTTGGCCCCGAATACTGAGATTAATATTTTTTAAAAAAGCTCAAATGCAAAAAATTTCTTTTTTATTATAAAAAACCTTTTCAAAAAAAATTATTCAATTCCGGTCGCTTTCCCCAATAAAAAGCGGGTAATTATCTTTTAGTATGTTTATAAACAAAGTTTTTTTTCGTAGTTTTTCATAAAAAATTTAATTTACACTTAACATTTTTTGTTTAAATTTTTTATAGAAAAAACTTAAAACGCACCCAAATTTTTTTTAATTTCCTCAGTTCATTTTTGTTGTTTTCTTTTTTTTGTGAAAAATTATTATTATTAAAATTGTTTTAGAAAAAAAAATTATGAATTCATAAATAATTGTTACTAATTTAAAAAAATAAAAATAAAAAAATTGCATATAGTTTTTAACTTTAAATAATGTCGATTTACAAAAAAAAATACAAAAAACTTATTCAAATTCAACAAACAGAATGGGAAAATTGAAATTTCTTTTTAAGGCCAATTGATCAATTTTGCTGAAAGCTAACAAATAAACTTTAAGCGTTTAATTACTCATCAAACGCCGCTATAAATAGT
Source organism: Panagrolaimus kolymaensis (assembly GCA_028622995.1). Taxonomy (NCBI): domain Eukaryota; kingdom Metazoa; phylum Nematoda; class Chromadorea; order Rhabditida; family Panagrolaimidae; genus Panagrolaimus; species Panagrolaimus kolymaensis. The sequence goes on from JAJQJQ010000065.1 coordinate 508,574, forward strand.
AAGAAGAAGAAAAGAGCGGAAAAGCATGCATTTTGTTTGTATAACCGACATTAATAAATCACATTTTTCATTATTCATTTCATCGAAACTTTTTTTAGCGAATTCAAAAACGGAAACGAATGTTCTTTTTTTGATCGCAAATTATTCAGACATTATTATTCTTCATTAATAAATTTAAATCAGGTTTTGACTTGACCGATTATCATAATTCGTTAATATCATGTCTTGAAACAAATTTGGTGTGGAAGTAGCTTTTATTTTTTACAAAAAGAACGAACGAAGGAGAGTAATATCATAAAGCTTTTTCAAGTTTATGAAGTCATAAAAGAATATCAAATCCAAAGAGAAATGGATTTTTGTCATTAACTTTAAAAAAAAGTTTCGTCAAAAAAATAATAAAAACCCAAGAAAATAGGTTTAAAGGCATTTCATATTGCAGATTTCCGAGAGAAAAGAAAGAAAAAGATTTTAAAGCATTTTATGCATTAATTGAATGACTTTTCTCGGAGCTGTGTCATGTTTTAATGAAAGAGAAGTTCGATCGATGACATCAAAATAATTTTTTCTTTTGATAAGGTCAAGCATCGATGACATATTTCCATCACAATTATGGTAATGTGTGCGACCGGATATCAAACTAAAAAAATATTCGTAATGAGATTCAAAGATTTTAAAAAATGAGAAAGTAAGCTTACATGATGCCATCTGAAGCTAAAGCTGAATGAAGCATATCGTGAATTTGTTCAAAATGTTTTTGTTTGGAATAAACAAGTTCTGGAGCAAGAATGATATCAAACTTTTCAGAACCTATTTTTGTTTCAAGGTCGTCTATGTCGCTGATGATGTATTTCACTCTTTCACTTATATTATTATTAAGTATCATTGTTGGTTCTATATGAGATTTAAGGGATTCTTCACTCTAAAAAACAATTATTTAATTTTCTTGAAAAAATATTTAAAAAATTCAAAGACTTACTGAATGTGATACAGTAACATTTTTAGCATGGTGTTCTAATGCATAAATTGAAGGTAAACCAGTGGCAAATCCAATTTCAAGAACTTTTTTATTTTCAAATAATTTTGTTTCTTTTTGTGTTTCAACAATATTATCAAGAACTTGGCAAAAATAATTCACGCCATTCCATTTTTCAATTTCTTTATTGGAATTTCCAAATAATAATCGCTTTTCACGAGCAAGCATCACAATTTCTTGATACTCATTAGCTTTGGTTGAATCAAGAGTTAATGGAGCTATGAAAGATATGTTTCGAGATTCCATGCAAAGTTCATTTGCAATTGGATTAGTGGTATAGCTAGCTGGAGTTTGAATCAAAACCATTGTCAAAAGGAATAATGTTTTTCTGATAAAGATTTTATTCTAAAATTAAAACAAAACTATAAATAGTAATTAAAGTATATTAAATAACGATGAGACAAAAGAGGAAGTAAAATAAACGTATGTAGACTATATGTTTTAAATAAAAAAAAGGAGTAAAATAGGCATTCCTTAAGAACGTCGTCTTATGATAGACACCCTCGTGCTCAAAACTAACATTTAATTGTGCTCAAATTTTTTTTATATACAATCAAGAAAAAATTGTGATCACATTTCTTTCGTTCCCTCCTTCCCTATTTTTTGTTGATTCTTGGTTTCCGATAACAAACAGAGAACCACCATCGACAATGACAAAAACGTGATTTCTAAAACGTTAATGGATAAATCAAAGACATGAGCGAACCCTTCTTTTTTTTTCGTCTATCAGTTTGGTTAACCTGCTTTAATAAATAAACGAAAGACGATGACGAAAAATGATATGGGTAAAAGATAAATCATTTTCTTTTCTTATATTTTTTTACTTCATAAGTGCATTGAGTGTAGGTGCACTAAAAATAAATGAAAGAAAATATCAAAAGCGTCAATCATATTTTTATTTTATCGAAAACGTTGTCTGATCGCAAAGTTTATCGAATATGAATGTTTGTATGTGTAACTTTTTTGTCTATCAATTGACCAAATAAAGGAGAATGATTCAAAGTGGTTTTGCCTAAAAAAATAGTAATAAAGCAGATCAAAGTGTAAACAGAAAATGAAAAATTGTTTACAACGTCACATAAAATCTCGTAGCAAAATAACGCTACTGAGAACTGTATTTACAATACAGTACGTATTTTGTGGATTGCAGAATAATAAAAATGTCATGTTACAGATGTTATAAGCATATTAATTTTTATGTATCAAACTTAGTTTGGTCATCATTGTTTCTTCTTTATTTCAAACTTAGAGTTTGAATATTACAAAATTAGACACTTACCAACCAAACAACATCTTTCAGTCCTTACTTTAATTGTGAAGACTTCATATTTTTGTATTCTATCATTATCATTCATGGTTTTCCACCACCAATATCCAAATATGGCTTCTATGGTGAAATTATTAACCCAAAAGAAGCTAATAATACATTTTTAAGAGTTACATATTTTCTTTTAAATTATTTTTATTCATTTCCTTGAACTTTTAAATAATCTTAGTAATTGTAAATTAATTTAAAAAGAAGCTAATGTTTATTATATTCAAAAATAAATGCATTTTAAAGAAGATATACAAGGATAAAAAAGAAATGTTTGAATGTGTTTAATTTTTATCAGAATTATCCTTTTCATCTTCAACAATGGAAGGTAATGGAACAATAACGGATTTGCGGCGTTGTTTCCTAGTTCGTCGACCTTTTTGAGCTCGAAGCTTGAGTTTTTCTTGCAAGGCAAGTTCTTGCCTTTCACGTTCAAGAGTATTTCGCTTTTGAAGCTGTGAACGAGTATCCTCATATTCGGATATTTTCTTTTTAACATCACCTAAAAAATATTTTTTGTTGTTTGATACTAACTGAATTAGAAATGGACAAACCAAATAATGCATCCTTTGATGGAATTGGAGCAAGTTGGCTGAGTGGTAATGGCGAGGGATCACGACCTTCAGGTTGGGATAAATTAAGAATTTCCTATAAAAATTTTCAGTTTGAATTTTTTTGATTTCGAAAGATACCACTTACAGTAAGATCTTTTCCAGGTAAATCTTTTTGATCTTTAACTTGATCAGGTTCAAGAGCCAATAATTCTTCTTCAGATTCATCCGGGACATCAGTATCATAAGTGATATCCAAATCACGATTAAAATCTTGTTTAACCTTTTTCCTCATCAATTCCAGCCTTTCTTCTCGCAATTGTTTTTGCTTTTTGGTTACTGTGGTATTGGCTTTATCCAAATCTTTTAAAATTGTATCATTAATAACTTTATCAAACCATTGAATCAAAGCTGTAATCTTTTTATGAGTGTTTTGATATACGGTCAAAGCCTTTTTGAGATTAGAATTTGATTGAATATCATTAAAAGCATTTTGAATCGCTTGTTCCATCGTTGCCATTTCTTCTTCCGTCGCATATGGAAATTTAACACGGCCTAAATAAACTCGACATGATTGAACATTTTGTCCAGCAGCAATAAAATTATTCCTTGCTTCAGCCGCCGCAAAATATCTCATTCTTGTATTACTTGCTTCAATTTGCTCTAATTCCTTCCAACGAGTTATACCAAATGCCATTTGAGTATTAGCATGAACTAAAAGAACTCGACCATTGGTCCATTTAAATTTTGCAAGGGATACTCTCTGCTGCCATTCCAAAGCATCATCAAGCTGGGCTTCAAAAGTATTTTCTGCATTTGATGCATAATCAGGGCCAAAAATTCCCACTAAAAAGATAATTAGCTTTTGAATTGTCGATTAAAGAATAAAATTATTTCTCACTCAAAAGATGATCCTGTTTTTCATAAAGTTCATTTAAATTATCACATTGTTGTTTATAAATATCTGCAATTTTTGCTGCTCTATCATATTGTAATTTTGCTCCTTTTAATTCCTATAATTTTTCCAAAATTTGTTATAAAAAGATTAGTAGCAAGATTTACTTTTTCTGCCACTTCTTGTTTATTCAAAGCTGACAAATATTCTTGTTGTTCTTTGTTGAATCGATGTTCCCAAGTGCCTTGTTGCTTTAAAAATGATTTAACCGAAGGTTGTTCAATATTATCAATATCGGCTTTTTCTTTTTCACTAAAAAAGGCAATAACGTGCGAAAGAAAAATATAAAAAAAAGCAGGCTTCTAACGAAATTTTTTTTAATGCACAAAAAACCTTTGAGCCTTACGTTTGTTTTTTTAGCTCTTTGTAAGTAGCCTCCAATTGATCCACCGTTTTCTTGATATCATCAGCAAATATCGTTTTTGATTCATATTTTTTAAGAACATTTTTCTTTTCAAGCCGATAAATTGATTTTTCAAGGTTTATATAATCCTACAAAAATAAGTTTGTAAGATAGAAGATTTTTTTATTAATGACATACTTGAACGACGCCTTCTGTGAGTTCGATTCGATCAACATCTTTTTTAACTTTTGGTTTCATTACTGGAACAACTTCAGCAGAACCTGGAGGTCCATTTGAAACATTTTTATTTTTATCTGAGCCCTAGAAATTTTAAATATACTTCACAGTATTATTGGTTGATTGATGGTGATTAATTTTACCAAAACAAACGAAAAAACTTTCATGTTACTTACCTTTGAAAAGGCGCTATTACATACACCCATTTTACTCAATCATTTAAGAAAAAATCGTAATATCAACTTCTTCAATTTCCAAAAAATGACCACAAAATTTTTCTTTTTTTAACTATGTCCTTCTTTTTAGCTTCTGTTTTCTCTCTCTTTAGCATGGGTGTGTTGTTTCATTCTTTTGTTTTTATGTTGTTTCTCCATGGAAAATGCTTACTTTCCATATATGTATCCATGGAGAAAGAGTGAATCCTTTCTCCAAATAAGAGAAACACATCAATCACCTTGGAAATTTCTTTACGTGCTTCAGGCACACAAAAAGCAAGCAAAAAGTCAGAAAAAAATGTTAAGAAACAATATTTATTTTTAGTTGAAAAAAAAATTGTAAAATATACAGTGAAAAGGAAAACCTTGTGACAAAAAAAAGTAAACATCCAAAAAAATTGACCAACGAAAAATAAAAACAAAGAAGAGTAAAGCTATTTCCGGAAAATGCAAATGAGTTCAGAGAATTTCAATTGAAGGGAAAAACAAAAAATAAAAAGACTAAAAACTATGGTAGTAGTTTTTTTAAAAGAGATGTTAAAGTCGGATCTTTAACTTTTCGAATCGACTGTTTATTTTTGAATTTAATTTAAAGATAATATTAAAAAAGAAAAACATTTAGAAAAAATAAAAGGAGCCATGAATGATTAAAAAAATCGAATACTAAAAGATTTTTTAAAATCTTCAAACATATTTCAACTTACTTTTTACTTTTTACATTCCCAAGAAAAGTTATTTAAAAAAAAAAGAATTAATGCAAAAATACTTCCATTTCAACGTTCCCATTGCTTCCATTGACATTGGTTCCATTTGAATTATTTGCATTAGAATGTAAAAGATTTTTTAAATCAAAATCTTCATTAGCTGCTTCTTCATCATCCGATGATTTTTGACCATTTTCAATTTCAGGAAATGAGCATGGAAATTGTGAGGGATTTTGATGATTTCCAGATAAAATATCCGAAGCATTTGGCATTGAAATAAATGGATTTCCTGCCGCTGAGGAATTGTTAGTAGGATAATAAGCTTGAGCAAAATATCCAAAATAAAGTGGATTTGAAGCGGCTGATGAAGCTGAAGCTGCTGCAGCTATGTTATATTTGGAATCATTGTATGGGAATGCAGAGGCATAAGGGTTCGCAAACATATCATCAGAATTTGTTTGCATAAATGATGGCCAACTTGAAAAATGATGTGTGGATGAAGTTTTGATGGGTGTCAAATCAGCGAGGCGTTGTTGCTCCAATTTTTCTTGACGACGAAATTTTGCTCGACGATTCTAAAAGTTAATTTTTGTTTGATTCTCTATAATTTTGATTGCCTAAAACTTACTTGAAACCAAACTTGAACTCTCACTTCGGGTAATTTAATTTTATGTGAAAGCATTTCGCGAGAATAAACATCTGGGTAATGACCTTTTTCAAAAGATTGTTCAAGTTCATGAAGTTGAAAAGTTGTGAAAGTGGTTCGATTTCGTCGTTGCTTTTTACTTGAAATGGAACAAAGGCTTCGATCTCGCCGCTTTCGTCTCGGTGCCTCTTTTTCACTTTCGCCATTATCGAAGCAACAATCAGTTGGAATATCTAAAAGCGGTTTAATTATTTTTAGTAGTTTGCAAAAAATATGGTATCCAAAGAGTTAAAACTAAGATTAAAGTAATGGTAACGCTCTAATAATGATACCTCAAAGATCTAAACCCTCGCATTATAAAAGGATGCTCTAAGTTTTCAGAACTTAACCTTGCTCTTTAAAAATTAAAATAATTAAGTAATTTTTTATACTAAAATCATTCCAAAACTTTTGGGTACTTTTCAAGCCATTAAACTTTCAACAATCTTCACCACCTCTTTCCCTCTCGCCTACTTTTATTTCTAAAACTAAAATAAAAAAGAGATTCAAAAATGAGATGATTGTTTGCCAAATTGCGTTAATTAATTGGTTGATTACATTTTCAAAAACTATAAAGTCAACCAAGAAAGAAGGAGAAAAAAAAGAGGAAGGTGGAGAATCGGTTGCTTCTTTGAGAAGAAAGACACTTACCATCAAATATTTTGTCGTTTTTAGGTGGCGGCATCAAATTTTGTTGATGCATTTCCGGAATAAAACAATGATTGGAATTTATTTGATGAATATTATTGTTGTGATTTAATGGATTTAAATTTAAACTTAATTTTCCATCAAAATTTGAAATTTGTGAAATTAGCCCAGAACAATCTTGATTATGAGATTCCATGTTGTTTTTTAGGCTGGAAAATAATCTATCTTTTTGTGAGATAAAAAATAATATTCGACAAATTAAGAGGAGGAAGATTTTGAGTTTATAAAAACATTATTTCTTTTCCATGTATTTAAAGGTCGAATAAAAAGCAAACGATAGATGGAAAATGTGGAATACGGTAGTGGAAGAAGAGAGGAGGAGCTAACACAATTTTTTTTTGAGTCAATGAAGAAAATTGAAGCTTAATGAGATTAACGGTCCATTTGCGCGCATTTTTTTCTTGTCATCACCAAAAAAGGAGACAACCGAGGAAGAGGGAAAACGAGGCATTCTAAAAAAAGAAGGCAACCTGTCCTGTTTGATGTTTTCACATTCAAGGATTTTTCTCTTTCTTTTTGACTCCACCAATTAGGAACTTTGATGGAGTGACAATGAGTTTCCTTTATTTTTTATTTTCCATTAAAAGTTTTGACGTGTTAAAAATATGGAAAAGTTTTTTCTTTGAGTAAAATAGTAAAAATGAATCAAATGCAACAAAAAAATTTGACATTGACAAAATGTTACGGTAATCCGTGAATTTTTCTTTCTTGCTGTTAGTAGTATTCACACCCGGGTGTGAATACTACTGCTGTTATATCTAATTCTGGGGAAAAACGATACAATAACGTTTTGCAGAAAGTAAAACAGCTACAAAAATATTGTATCTTTCTTTTTTTGGCTTCAGTTTACTTTTTTTGGTCACAAGGGAGTTCCAGCCTTTAGAAACGACTAATTTTTTTGAAAAGCAAAAAACCATTGTTAGATGGAAATAATAAAATTAAATAGAAAAATTCATAAGTGACAACTTTAAATGTAACTTTTGATTTGCATAAAAATCCAAATACTCTCTTCCATTTATTGTCTTTATGCTTTCAGCCATTTGCATGCTCCGATTTAGTTATTAGGATTTGTCATGTTTTTGTCACTCTCGAATGACTTGTTGTTGTAAGTCTATAATTGAGTCAAGTCAAAACGAAGAGAAGTTCGCGCATGTTTTTGTTTTTGGGAGAAACAAAACCATTTTTATTATTTTTGCCCTCCTAGAGTGTGAGACTTAATCTTCTTCTATCACAACAGCTGTCACAGAAAAAAACTAACTTTTGTTATCCGAATATTTGGCACTTTTTATTCTTTTCATCGACCAGATAAAATAGAAAAAAAGGATAATAAAAAAATATGTGAGAAAAAAACATAAACATTCGAATGCTTTTATCGGCAGCTTGTTAAATTCATCGACCTGGAAAAGCTACCTTCAAAGGCAGCAGGTAAAAAGGTGTCGATACAAAAAAAACATATTTGTTGCTTTTTAGCGCATCTTCTTTAATTAATGTCGGGATCTTCTTTTTGTTTTACGAAAAGCTTCTAAAATGGATTGAGCGAACGAAAGGTTTTTTTAATCCAATCAAGCAAAAAATTTAAAAAGGACCATCTTTCATAATTAAAAAAATTGCAACCTTATTGAAAACATTCGTTATCATAACTTTGGATTTATTTTAGACTTTTTATCTTTGCCTATATTGGCTGGTGCAATTACTATTTATACCCATTATCTTAAAAAGCTAGACAGAGAGAACATTGTTTAGCCGCAAAAACAAAATTGTCAATAAATTTACTTTCTTAGTATTCGAAAGTCAATAAAATCTCAAATTTCAGAATTTGGCCTTTTTTGTCACTCTTTCCATCATCGTTGGTTAATCTCGGGAGCATGTCACAGAAACATGGCAATTATCGAAAAGTCAAGATTCGGTCAAACGTAAACGAAAGCGATTAAAAAAATTGTTCATTGCGCAAGTGACCAATAAAAAAGTGTTTGTTTTGATTCATTAATACAAAAAAACATTATTACATTTTTAGAAACAAATTCAAACAAAAGAAAAACACGGTAAAGTTATTTAAATAAAACTTGAAACATTGGCATTGAACGAAAGAAATAAAACATAAAAGTTTGAAAGCAAAAAAGATCCTGATACATATTTCATTGAAAATCAATTAAAAAGCTTTGACTTTTCTATTAACTGGACCACCAGGAAAAACCATAGGATACCAAAAACGATAAGTTATTGCCCAACAAACTATAGCAGCAACAGCACCAAGCATCTTTGTGGATACATCGTGATAAAAAATCGATGTGATAAGCAATTGAAAATCCTAAAAAATATAAAAAATAATTTGACATATTATGTGACAGTTTTGAAAATTAAATCCATATGCGAGCAATACATACCCAGAAAATATGGAAAAAGAATAAAACTAGAAAGAGGCCTTGAACGGAACTTGTATACATTTTATGCTCTTCAAATTCTTGAGTTGAAGAAACTTTGAGATCTTTTTTAGGTGTCTTTGGCCAATTCATAAATGATTTTGCCTAAAAAAATAATGAAATAAGCAGTGAAGTAGCTATATAAAAAGTGGAACATACTTCTTCAGAAATAATCATGGCACAATAAATGAGCAAGAATGAATGTCCACTAATATCAATTCCAGGAGCCCATTTACCACCAGCTAATGAACATTGATCTCGAGCAAAAAGTTTTCCTTCAACATGATGAACACATTTTCCAGTTATTTTCTCAACATGCATGAACCTGAAAAAACAATAAGCACTAATGTTTAACTGTAAAAAGGTTTAAAACTTACGTATGAGTAATAAAATACCAAAATCCAGTAGCAATTGCAAGACGACTTAAATGTCGAAGAGCTTCAGAATGATTTTTATGATGTAAATAAGATGTCAACCAGATAAATGGTCCCACTGTAATAACAGTCCAAAACCATCCGACTTTTGTACCATATCTATTAAAAACGTTGTTCTTCTAAAACAAAAACGTCTCCATGAATATATATAAAAATAGTAAAAACTAACCGATGCAAGATAATATCCTTCTGATGGTGGATAATAAGATGAAAAGAGTGAAACCAGGAATACAACCACTATATAAAAGAGAGCTTTTTTATGTGTTGGAACAAAAAGATATTTTCTTGCAGCTTGAAGCAAAGTTCCCATAAATACATCTGACGCTTGAGTTGGACCAGGCACTTTTCTTTTTGGAGAATCCGACATTTTTTCTAAAAAAATTTAAAATTGAATGGAGGTGAAAGAGACAAAAAGGAAATAATAACACGTTAAATAAGGCTCGGAGACATAGATTAAGAAATGAATTGTTTCCAAACTCATCAAACACATGTAAAATGGAAGTGGATTAGTGCACAAGATTACTATGTAAAAAAACAAAAGGCTGTTCAGGAAAAAACTTTTAGACGGTTGAAGAGATTAAATTTTAATTGATTTGGCTTTTAGACGGCTAATGAGATTAAATTTTTTTTATTGATTTCAATAAATTATTTTATATGTTACACTGAAACAAACAGCCGCAGCACCGTCTTCGATTTTTAACAGTAAAAAAATTTTTGGTCCGACAATTAGTTATATTTAAATTTTTTGCTTAAAATACCTTTTTTCAAACATGCTTTGTTTCAGAAAACAATAGAAAATTGGAAAAAAAAACTAAAAATTTTATTTTGTAATTGACCTTATAATTATTATTTTTTTCAATTTTCACCAAAACATTTTTTTCATCAATAATCTTGCGAATATACGAGTTGCTTTTACATCTTATCTAATCAAGAATAAAACAAAATTTTTAATTTTTAACATTTTTAAAAAAATTTTTCAATATTAAATAGTTGGTAAAGAAGTTGGGTAATAACAATCGAAGACGGTGCTGCGGCTGTTTGTTTCAGTGTAACATATAAAATAATTTATTGAAATCAATAAAAAAAATTTAATCTCATTAGCCGTCTAAAAGCCAAATCAATTAAAATTTAATCTCTTCAACCGTCTAAAAGTTTTTTCCTGAACAGCCTTTTGTTTTTTTACATAGTAATCTTGTGCACTAATCTCTTGAGCCGTCTGCAACAATAATTACTAGAAACTCCGCTGCCTCCGGTCGGCGATCTTACTTGTTTTATTGAAAAATACAAAATTGCCACTCGTATTAATGCCTATGTTTTAATAATTACTTTTCCAAAAAGTTATTGTATTGACTTTTATAAAAATTAAAACTTTTCCCGAACAATCTTATCACTCGTGTCTATTTTAATCACTTAATTTTCAATAATGAGATCCTAAAAATTGAAACATGTGTAAGCCTTTAAAACTTTTTTTTTGCACGAATCAAAATAAACAATGAACTGAACCATTAAAAAAAAATTTATACCAGCTTGTGAAAAATTCGCAAAAAGTTAAGGTTATAGTCATCGAGCAAGCTTACAATAGTTAAATCACTTAATTTGCGCAGCAAGCAAACCCATGTTTTGCTGATTTTTTATGTATATGAAAATTACCCAAATCATTTCATCGCGCTTGGAAAACAAAATATAGTTTCATTCTAATTTATGCAAATTTTTTAGGTGAATTTCCTATTTTAATATAAAAGATTTCAAGATAAGATACAAAAAAACAGAGAGAAAAAGAATAATAATATGTATGGGAAATAGCGAAGCCTAGTAGCCCTGGGACTGCGACCAAAAGTAATCGAAAACGAACGAACAATAAAAATTAATAAGAAGGAAATATTCAAGTTACTTTTCGATTAAACTCACCGAAAATAATAAAAAAAGTTCCCTATGTTTATTCTTTTCATAAACTAAACGTCAGCGTACTTTTAATTAAATTTTGCGTTTAGAATACCTAAAAGTTTTGTATGCTAATCCAATTAAATTTAGAAAAAAAAATATACGATCCAAAAGCTTAGTTAAAAAAAATTTCATTGAAAATCGTTAAAAATAATTTCGCTTTAATTTCATAATAAAGAAACTTAATATTCATAAAAAAAGTAAAATTTGTGAATATTTTATTAAAAATTTGCATATTTTCTAATGAAAACATTATTAAAAATCATAAAAAATTATTTGGATATAATTGTCTCAATTCAATTAAAACAATTTATTAAAAAAAATTGTGGGGATTCGAACCTATGACAGAAATATCCAAACATCACCGCCTTCAACGCCTACGCCACACAGCAAATGTATAACAAGGAACTTTAGCCAATGATATTTTTACTCTAAATCAAAATATTTAAATTTCCATAGCGGCATACATCTATTTTTATGTGATGTTTTTTAAAGTTAGCTTACTCATAGAGGTAATTGAGGGTGGAGAAAACGATTTTTATAGCCAGAATATGCGTTAACTTTGCTGCAACGCTCAGCGGGACATTGTGAACTTTTAAAATGTTGTGATTAAGCACTTTTTTTCTATACTTCCTTCTATTTTTTTTAAAAATTCGTCAATGCGACGAAAAATTGACCCTAAAGAGCCCTCTAATATCAACATAATTACACGAAATAAAAAAAATCATAAATTTCGGTTAGCAGATCGGGCGTTCTCATTGCTAAAACAGCCGCACCCCTCGCTTCGCTCGGGGTGCGGCGGGATTGATTCTTTAGAGTTCAAACATCATCAACAACAAAAAAATAAACAAAAACAAAAACAACCGTTCATTTGCAAGCAAAATGCAAGATTAATGGCAATATGGATGCCTCCTTGTATTTTATTTCGGCATAGCTTGCTAGTTGATGAAATGACGGGCTTCTTTTTAACTAACACATTCATCACTAACAAACACACACAAACACGGGATTTTACTTTTCATAGCTTCGCTTTCCTTTCATTTTATTTCAATGTCTTTATATTTTTTTCTTCTTCTTTTTTTACTTTTTACGTTAAAAATTTGGGTGAGCGAGCTTCGTTTGCACGTTTTTTTTTCTGCTGATGCAAAAAAAATATTGAACCAACAAAGAAAAAGAGATGAGAAAAACATTTGAAGGAAAAAAAAGTTTGTTAAAGATTTTGTGTTTGTTCTTCTTTCGATCAATCTTCTTATTTATTTATTTCTCGTGCGTTTTGCAAGGTTGCTTTCTTTAAAAGTTTCATATAAAAGAAAAATGATCAAAAATCATGAAAGAAATGAAGACGCATCATTTATTTCAATTCATTGACATTTTTTGAAGCAAAGGTTGAAATGAAAGGAAAACTTACTAAAGCGCAAGAGCTGGAGCTGGTCTTATTTAGCCGGATGGCTAATATCCTCTTTTTGCGTCTTCCATTTTTTTAAAGCTTTTAATGTGTATTGCATTTTTTTGGTTTACCTTACTTGTTTGCGTGTTTATACATATTTGCCCTTTTTAAGCTAAGCAGCTGCCAGAGAAGAAAAAAAAATGAGGAAGACTTTCTTCTCTTCTCACTTTTATTTTTATTTTTCCGTTTGATTAAAAGCTCAGACAGCGCGAAAAATAGGGAGAGATGGAGCTCGGGAAAACCCTATTCTCAATCATTTTTGATTCACTTCTTTTTTTTTTTTAAATCGTTAAAGTTTTATTTTTTGATGAGAAAATTACCCGTAAACATTTATTTTGTGCACCATCAAGTTTTTGCCTTTTGCTTTTTTTGTTGACGAAGAACAGGGTAAGAAGAAAAATAATATGTAGAGCTCGTTAAAATGTGATGAAACAAAAATAATATTTTATTACCTTTTCTCTTGCCTATCGAAGTCCTTTCTATGTACCTTTGATTTCTTTCCACTAGGATTTTTATTACTCTATTTTTTTGGGCTAGCTTGCTTGATTTCATTATACCAGGCAACTTTTGATGGTGGTGAAGAACTTTTTGATTCCTTGCTTGATTTTTATGATTGTGAAATTGTGCGCCCAGACAGTGCTTTTCATTATTTTTTACATTTTTTTAAAAGTCCCAGAATGATTAATTTGTTTTTTTCTTTTTTGAGGAACTCGAGTCACTTTTTAAACACGCGTTTTTTAGTTTTTATTTGCACATTTTCCTTCCGTTAAAAAATATAATAAATTATAGAGAAAAAAATGGCAGGAAGAAAGAATCCACATAATGGATTTTTTGGTAATCCACCATCCGTAAATTTTTTTACATCTCACGATGAGCCAGACGAAGAACAAGAGCGAGATAAAAATTCGGATGAAGAATTGGAAGAAAAAATTCGATTGCATACAATTACAGATGCAGAAAATGGAATTTTAAGTGAGTCACTTTGAAATGTTTTTTTTTATTTTTGCAAAAAAAAAACTAAGATGTTAGTTTATCCTTTGACGTAAAAGCTCATGATTATTAGCTAAGCGAAAACAAAAAAACATGTTATTTATTTGGTAGGAAATTTAATTAAAGTAATATTAAATATAAGCAGTTAGGAACGTAGGAAAAGATTAACCCTGATATTAAAAATGTTTTAATGATACAAAATTCTTGTTTTTTTTTGTTGCTTTATGATGGTTTCTAATCCCATTTTCCGTAACAGTGTTAAAACAAGATCTTATCATTTTTCCTTTCAAAAAAAAAGCATTCAAAACTTCTTTTTTTTTTAAATCTTTACAATGTGATCACGGATCCAATCCACAGCTTTCATGAATATTTACAATTTTTTCCTTTTCACAAAATCCGTCAAACTTTTTTCCAACTTTTTATGTTCTTTTGAAATTTTAGAATCCGTTGATTCAGAAGTATTTGATCAAAGCCCATTTCAACCAGCAATGGGAACTCCACGAGCTGGAGGTCACGGTGTTTCATCCCCATTTGAAATAGCTCAATATCCAATTGAAATTCAGGAAGGTAAACGGGCAATTCAACGACAAATTAGTCAAAGGTACAGTTTTTTATTTTTGAATTTTTTTCTTCCAAAAGTTTAACTAAAAAAGAAAAATAAAAAGTTAAAAAGATGTCTAACGTTTTGGGCTTAAAGAAAAAAAAGCTTTATTTTTTTGCTTCGTTGCCGCCAAAGCTTACGTAAATCATAAACAAAAAAGTGAGGGATATTTTTAGAATGAAAAAAGCTTTGTTCGTTGTTTGCTTTTTTCTTTTAATTAAAAAATAGCTGAAATGGTAAATATTTGGGTGCACTGCGTTTCCGCTTAATTAATTAAATGTTTTTTGTTAGAGTATTGTTTGCACTTCTTTGATAATGAGTATTGTTGGACTTGAAATTCTTACCTTTATTAAGAAAAGTGAAGGAAAAAAGGGTAGAAAGAAAGGTAGATAAATTTTGACATCAAAAAAGTTTTGTGATTTGCCTTTCTTCATTTTGTGTGAAAAATGAAAGTTATTATATTCTTATTACATCCCAAAGAAGCATAAGAAAAAATAAAATCTCCAAATGTCAGTTTTTTAAAGGAGAAAAAACGCCTGTGAAAATCTTTTACAAAGCCATTTCACTTTTTCTTTGGGCATGAGAAAATCAACAACAGATGACCTTTATCTTGATACCTATAAAAAAATATATGATGCTAAATGACATTTATTTTTTAACAACAACAAGAAGATCCGCTTTTGGACTTGACGACGCGCCTTTTTTTCGTTTGTTTTTTTAGATCGCGCAAAAATAAAATTATTTTGAAACCAAGGTTTTTTAACCCAGGAGGCTTCGTCCAATTTTGTATCTAATAATCATTAATTAATCACCTTCTATTTTTAAATAATTTTTGTTGCAAAAATATTAATTTATTTGATTTTTTTATTCTTCTTCTACAGGCGTCAAAGGAATCGTCGTCGATGGTCTCTTTTGTAAGTTAATACATAGAATATATATTAACGGTGCATGTAATAAATGTGTCAAATCGTCGATGTATATGTTCTTATTTTTTCTTTCTGTTTTTTTGTGTTGTTTCCTTTCAAAATCAAAAAAAGCAATAATTTATCCAAACATTTTTTTATCTTTGCACTTTTTTTCTTTTAAAAAACACTTAAAAATAGGAACCATAAAATTCAAGGGAAGCCATAAAAAAATGGGGCAGACAAACGGCGTCTTCATGTGAAAAGTCAATTGTAGCAGCAATTGAAAGACAAATAGAGAAGAAGGTGTGAATAAAAAAGAATTTTTGACACCTGTATAAAAAAAGTTTATCAGACACTATTTGCTTGCTTCTTTC
Organism: Panagrolaimus kolymaensis; assembly: GCA_028622995.1. Lineage (NCBI taxonomy): Eukaryota > Metazoa > Nematoda > Chromadorea > Rhabditida > Panagrolaimidae > Panagrolaimus > Panagrolaimus kolymaensis. The sequence continues at coordinate 524,432 of JAJQJQ010000065.1, forward strand.
AGTCTTCTTTCTGTTTGTGTTTTTTTTTTGTTGTTGTTGTGATCGTCTTGTATTATTTTTTTAAAGTGTAACAACTATGGATTCATTATATTTGAGATCATCCAATAATAATTTGAAAAAAGATGTTGAAGATTTTCTTCTTGATCAGAAAGCTATGTTATCTTCTTCAGATATTAGTGATAGTAATTTTGAAATGTAATACTTTTGTAAAAAACATTTGTTGGTGGTGGTAGTCAAAATTTTATTTCAACATAACTTTTTTATTGAAAATTTTTAAAATCATAAAATTTACTTTATAGGGCACGAATGGAGTCAGTTAATGTTGGAACAGCAGCAGGCGGTGATTATATTTCAGCTGGTTGCCTTTCACCCACTTCACCTCCATTGGATGTTAGCGCTTTGATGGTTGATGAATCGGATAATCGCTCGTCATCTCCTCAACACGTTGATTTGCATACTTTTCGTGATGCCATTGATGTTAATTATCAACGTATGGCTATCACGGGTGAAGAATTATCTGGCGTAGGTTTTTATTTTAACCAGAGTTTTAAACACTTTTGATCCGCAATTGCTAATTCGATGAGGCCTAATTTTTTTTGAGCGCACTTATTTAAGGTTCCATTAGAAGATCTTCGAACTGCAGCTGAATTTCTCATAGAAGCATTAAATCTCCGTCGAGATTATATGGAAAGAATTGGAAATCATTTTCCAAGAACCACTCGAGATTTCCTCTCTGGACATTATCCTAAAAATCTCCCAAAATATCGTAAAAAGAATACAGAGTCATGTAAGTTTATTTTCGTTCTTTTTTTATGTCTTCCAAAACTAGTTACCATTCAACACAACAAAAAATATGCAAGTACATATAATAATTTTATTTATATTTTTTTATTGGTGCAAAGTTTATATTTCTTCTTCTGATTCGATAATGATTTTTGGAAATTATTCCAGGGGGAATTATGTGTAGGTTTTTTTAAATATAATAAAACTCAATCGAACTTTCCTTTCATTTTGTATCAGTGTTGACAAAAATTAGAATTTCAAGTGATTTGTTCGATATTTTTCTTTGCACATTCTAAAATATGGTATTAGCTTTTGTTAACTTAAATTTCTGTGATAGTAATCTAAAAGTATTGTCACTATCATTTTTGAGTTTTTATTTAAAAAAATTAGAGCACTAAAATATTATTTTGATACTATAGTTTAGTTTATTAAAGCTATCTTTTATAATAATAAAAAAACTTTGTTGTCTATTTTTTTTCCAGTGTCCGGTAATCCACCAATTTTTTGGCCAACTGAACAGCCATTGAAAGGTATTTTCGAATGAAGTGGTGTTTTTTATTAATATTTCTAACTCTAATTTTTTTTCATTCTTCTCCTTTCCAAAATTTAATAATTTAATTTACTCTTTTTCCATTATTTATTTATTTTAACTTTATTTACACCCTATTTTTTTTATTGATTGATAGAAACTAATCCAAATTATTAGTTATTTTTTTGGTGTTTTTTAATTACAAATTTCATGATAAGCAAAAAATTTGTAGGCGCTCATACATCTTTTAATCCACCGAAACCTCCTAGCGATCATTGGGGATTAGAATCACAATTACCAGTTTATGGAAAAATTTATAATTTGAAAAGAAGAGAAGGCATTGTTGAAGTTCAAGAAGATAATGGAAATGTTCCAATTGATATTAAAAAACATTATGTTTCGAAAAATCAATTTTTAAAAGATTATCAACGATTGGTTATTATGGTTACTGATGGACCATTGTAAGTTTTTTTTATTAATTAATTAAATTGGTACAGAAATGATATAGTGCTTTATCTCTGTCCCTTTACTTCATTCATTTTTAGAAAAAGTTTTTGTTATCGACGACTTACATTTCTTCAAACTAAATTTCAACTTCATGTTTTAATGAATGAATTAAGAGAATTACACGAACAAAAAAGTGTACCACATCGAGATTTTTATAATATTCGTAAAGTTGATACTCACATTCATGCCGCATCATCCATGAATCAAAAACATTTATTAAGATTTATTAAAAAGAAGATGAAAACTGAAAAGGATAAAGTTGTTCTTCAACAAGGTGGAAAAGATATTACCATGAAGCAACTCTTTGAGGATCTTGGCCTTGACGCCTACGATCTATCCGTGGATATGTTGGATGTTCACGCAGATCGAAACACTTTTCATCGATTTGATAAATTTAATACCAAATATAATCCGGTTGGGCAATCATCTTTGAGAGATGTATTTATTAAAACTGATAATTATGTTGATGGAAAATATTTTGCTGAAATTTTAAAAGTTTGTTATTATCATTAAAAACGTTTATGGAAGCTAAAAACAGTTGCTTTTTTAAGGAAGTTTTTTCTGATTTGGAAGATAGTAAATATCAACATTCTGAACCACGTTTATCCATTTATGGTCGAAAACGAGATGAATGGGATAGACTTGCTAAATGGGCAATCACTAATGATATTTGGTCGCCCAGTGTTAAACATATCATTCAAATTCCACGACTTTTGTAAGCTTTTTAAATAATTTTGATTTAGTTATAGTTATTAAAGAATGAAGTTTTTAGTGATATTTATAAATCAAAAAATATGCTTAAAAATTTTGATGAATTTTTGGATAATATTTTTGGTCCACTTTTTGAAGCCACCAATGATCCATCATCTCATCCAGAATTATTCAGATTTTTAAAACATATTTCTGCGATTGATTGTGTGGATGATGAATCCAAACATGAATATGTTCATGTAAGTTTATTCCAAAAAATTATAGAAATTTGTGTAACTCCTTTATAAAATCCCTCAAAATTTTTAGTTTGATTTCTCCACACCCGAACCAGAAAATTATACGGATAAAGAAAATCCACCATATTCATATTATTTATTTTATATTTATGCAAATCTATCTGCTTTGAATGCGTTCCGTCGTCATCGTGGCCTTAACACGTTGGCTCTTCGACCTCATTGTGGTGAAGCTGGACACATAAATCATTTGATTATTGGATATTTAACATCCGAAAGTATTGCTCATGGTCTTTTATTGCGTAAAGTTCCAGTGCTTCAATATCTTTTTTATTTAACCCACGTTGGAATTGCAATGTCACCTTTAAGTAATAACTCTTTATTTATTTCTTATCATCGAAATCCACTGCCTGAATATCTCATGAAAGGATTGAATGTTTCACTATCAACTGATGATCCCTTACAATTTCATTTCACAAAGGTAAAATTGTCAAAAAAAATGGCTTAACAACTTTTATTTTTGAGTATATAATTTTGATCCCAAAAATTGTTTTAGGAAGCTTTAATGGAAGAATATTCCATTGCCGCCCAAGTTTGGAAGCTATCATCTTGTGACATGTGTGAACTTGCTCGAAATAGCGTTCTTCAATCAGGCTTTGAACATGAAGTTAAAATTCATTGGCTTGGACCAAATTATTGCGAAGAAGGCGTTCTTGGAAATGATGTAGCTCGCACCAATGTTCCCGATATTCGAGTTTCATTCCGTCATGAAGCACTTATCGATGAACTTTGCAATCTTTTTAAAACTTATAATTTTCCTTTAACCGCTGAAACTCCCATCGATATGACTGGTAAAAAATAGGGGTTTTTAATATACGTGATCAAGTATTTTTTCTTTGTTTTGTTTGGGTTTTTTTATAGTGCATTTATTAATATTTTTGTGGTGAGATTTCATGAATTTGAGAAACCCTTGAAAAGAGAATGTTAAAAAAATTTCGAAAAATTATTGAAACCTAAAAATATATGAACTTTTCTCTTTCAAACCATAACTTTAAAATTTCACCACTTTTTCATGAAAAAATTGTCAAATGTTAAACGTAAAATTTGCATATAATAAAAGTTTATTCTTTTGAACTTTCAAAATGTTTTGTTAACAAAAAGCATTCAACCATTCGCTTCATTTTTGCTTTCAAGGACTTTGTGTGTCTCTTTCTTTCTCGATCTTTTGTCTCAAAGAATTTGTGTTACAATTTTTTCTCAAAGATTTTTCACATAATTCAGAAGAGAATAAAGAAGCAGAAGAGATGAAGCATGAAAATGATGAATGGTCGTCAACAAGAACAACGATGATATTTATTTCAACGATCTCATGGATGCTTATGCTTGCAATATCAACATTAACAATTTCATTATGTCAAAAAAAGAAGAAGAATCCTCCACCTCCACCGCCTGGACCTGCTACACCTAAACCAAACATAGTAAGTATTGTTTTCTGGGATAAAAAAAATAATCCTGTTTTTTTTAGAAAGCATTACCAATGAAACAGCAACCACCAGGCAAAAAGCAGCCGCTCGAACCTTCAACACCTGGTGGTGGAATTAAAAATGATCAACATCCTCATCCATCACAACATCCTAAAAGTCCAATGAATAAATCAAAAGATGATCAACGAAAATCTGCTCGTCATGTTCCTGATAAAATGGTTGCAGTGTCTTTGGATAAAACTCAAGAAGATTCAAAGAAAACTAGAACCAAATCTGAATCAAAAGAATCTGGTGAAAAGAAAGATATTGGTGATGGCGGTGGTGCTGCTGCTGCTGTTGGTGGTGGTAATGGTGGAACAACACCGGCTCCTAATAAAGAAACTAAAGAAGGTGAAAAGAAGAATGAAGAAAAAAAGGAAGAAGATAAGAAAGTATCTGAACCCCCACCTCTCATTGTTCCTGATGATAAAGTTCAAGTATTAGGAAATTTGGAAGAATGCATTAAAGTGAGTTTACTTTGCTTTAAAAATGGTTTAGGCAACCAAGATTTGGAAGTCTAGAATTATTTGCTGTGGTAGTAATTAATCATGTAAATTTGTTTTTAGGAAAAGAAGCCTAATTTAGTAAAAGACATAGAAGAAATGGGATCGATGCATGAACATGAAAAAAAGGTTAAAGATGTACCATCATTGGATCCACAACGGCATGTTGTTATAAATGAGAAAAAATGTAAATTATATACGACAAATAATGTAAGTTAAATAATTTTGTTAGTTTTTTTTAATATAAAAAATTTACAGGAAGAGACCAAAGAAGATGAAGCAAAAGAAGATGATCTTATATAAGAAAAAAATTTTCAAAGTGTTGATACATTGTTTTTTAAATTGATATAAATTTATTTCTAAAACTCGAAATATAAACATTTGCTTTGAATTCGTATTGTTGTGTTATTTGATGTGAATATGTCATATTATGTGAAACGTAGAAGCGAAAGCTTCTAAACTCAATTTTTGTAGTGAAGAGATTTGGAGAAAAAAGCTTGGTGGAAAATGGTTTATAAAAATAATATATTTATTTATCAATGCATACATCCGTCTTAACTTTACCACGTACATATTACTTTCCATTATTCAATATTCGCCTTTTTAAAGAAACTAATATACAAAAAACAAATACAAATTAACCGAAAAATTGTCTTAAAATATGCCAGGCAGAAACTAATGCATTTTTAAGTTTAACAAGTGGTCCATCCGAATCCACACTTCGACATCTTCGAAAAATATCGCAATATCCTTTATAATTATTGCATGGCGAGCCGGGATGAAGAAACAATCCATGTTTGCCATCTCGTCCAGTTTGATTGAATCTTCCAGCATAAAATTCTGAAAGGTCAAAAGACGATTGACATATTCCATTCTTTTCACATGCTAAATAACATAATTCTTCCGGATTTCCTTCAGTCAAAAAGCAATCTCTAAGTCCAACTTCAACGCAAATCGATCCATTGCAACTTCCTGATTGACATACTTTTGTTGCATCTTGACATGGTAATCCGTTTTGTTTATGCACAGGTTCAGGGCATGCAGGGCCTCGACCATCACAAAATTGTTGTTGAGTGCATTCAGTTTCACTCAAACATGGACGTTGAGCTTGAGCAGAAAAGAAATTACATTGACTTGAATCACAACATGAACCTTCCGATGGTGAACATCGAGCACCTGGAATACGTTTGCATGCAGCAGCAAAGTTATAATGTCCATTAATTTCATGAGGATTACAACATTTATCCCGAAATTGTTCGCAATCTCTGTCAGAAAATCCACAATCACATTCTTCACCGGGTTCTTTAATTTGATTACCACAAAATGCTGAGGTTCGTTCTAAAAATTATTGATGTAAATGGTATCGATGATATAAAAGATAAATACAAACCTTGGAAGCAATTTCTTTTTATACCATAAACACCTGGTACCGAAATCAATGGATTTACAGGTGGCTGTGAAAGGACTTCATAAAGCACTTCAGCGATGCTATTGATTGAACAAGTTGAAAATCTCGCGTTATTATTTTTATCTCCACTCGTGGCCGATGCAAACATAATAAAATTACCATCGGGTAAACCAGGTTGACATTCATTTGGATCATGGGGAGCTCCAAAGTTATGTCCAATTTCATGGGCTAATGTTAGCTGAGATACTCTGGGTGGTACTCGACTGCCATAGTTCAACAAAGTTACAATTCCAGTGTTGAGTGAGCGATAAACTAATCCCTCCGAATCTTCATTATATTTTTGATAAACTTGACAAATTCCACCAGCAGTATTGGAATCGGGTGAGGCAACCCAAGCAAGACCCAGTGTTCCGGCTTCGAAATCTCGATAAGTTAAAGCATATGCAAGACAAAATGCTGAATGATCTCTTTGAGAATTATGATTAAAAAATTTTGAGACATCAACATTTTCCTCACAGAATGGATTATCCGGTGATCTTCGATTACAGCTTTCTCGAGTGTAAAGCTTAAAAATATCGATAGGTCGTATGTTATTTTATTATTATTTATAAAAACTTACACTAGTCCTTTGAATAACAAAATTTAATCCGTTGATTCCACCAAAATTAGTAGCTTCATAAATTTGATTTACAGCTTTTATGTGATTATAAAATAAAGCTATGATTTCTTCATGAGTTCTTACATGATCACGATTTCCCTCATTATAAAAAATGTATTCATAAAGTTTATGATCAGCTTGCATATAAATGGAACAAGTTCGAACTTTATGAATGTTTCTTCCATTGATTGAAGAAGTTCCAAGGCCAATAGCACTTCTTTTTTTGCGCTTTTGTGGTTGAGTTTTGTTAGCAATGAATTGGGCAAAAAACGAATTTTGATGGCTTGGAAGTGAAACATTCTCGGAATAATGATGGTTAACAACGGGTAAACTTTCACCCGAATTTTGAATATCTTCCATTTGACGTTTTAGAATTTTAGTAAGACCACAACCATCGTGAGCTAAAATAAAGGGATATATGCGATAAAGAGGATATTAAAAAGTCTTACAATCATCATCATGTTCATGAATTGTTTCACGTTTGGTTCGACTTTTTTTATATGAATCATGATTAATTTTTTCATCAAAATAAATTATGGAATGATAATTTTTTGGTCTTTCAGAAGAATCAAAATATCTTGAAGCTTTTTCAACCGTTAATGAAGTTCCATCGCTTAAAATTATATGACCATCAAATATTCCATCCATAATCGAACCATAAACATGTGAACCTGGATCATCTTAAAAAAAGAATAAAATTTTAGAAAAAGTTTTTAAAGATAATAGTTTCAAACCTTTGATTAAACCTTCATATAAAAATTCTTCAGGTTTTATTGCATCGTTTTCAATTATGTCTCCATTAACATCAAATTGATGATCATCAGAAAATATGGATTCGCTGCTTACTGGATATAATTGAAGATTGTAAACTCTTAAAATGGATTTAATTTTTTATGAAAATTTTTCGAATTTTGTAAAGTAAATGCTTAGTTAATTTTAAAAGAAACCCTCTTTTTTTAAATTCACAAAATGGGAAACAAGAAGAAAAACCGAATTAAAGTCATGGCCGTTGTTCGTGAATTTGTTTATTAGCCTCTAAGAAATAAAATAATAATATACCGATTTTGAGTTCGAAAACGGATTTCCATGGGTAATAAATCGCCATCAGTACCACGTTTCTTTCGGTTTAAGATTGGCCGATAATTAAGTGTTTCGTATCCATCAATATATTTATTCAGTGAATAACCTTAAAAAATTGCTTTAATTTTTGGATTTTACTATTTTTTCATTCACTCACAAAAATCAGCCAAAAGTACAATAAAAAATATTATTGAGCGATGTTTCAACACCATATTTAATTTTTAATAAAAATGGTAATAAAATATACAGTATGAAATAAGTATCAATCGTAACAATAAAAATTACTACTCAATTGTAGCCATAAATAACTGAAATAATAATCAAAAAGATTGTTTCGACTTTAATACTTTGATGCTTCTTTGGTCGATGTTTAGCAAAATCTAAAAGTTTGTTATTTAAAATTGATATAAACTGAACAGCCATTGAAAGGTATTTTCGAATGAAGTGGTGTTTTTTATTAATATTTCTAACTCTAATTTTTTTTCATTCTTCTCCTTTCCAAAATTTAATAATTTAATTTACTCTTTTTCCATTATTTATTTATTTTAACTTTATTTACACCCTATTTTTTTTATTGATTGATAGAAACTAATCCAAATTATTAGTTATTTTTTTGGTGTTTTTTAATTACAAATTTCATGATAAGCAAAAAATTTGTAGGCGCTCATACATCTTTTAATCCACCGAAACCTCCTAGCGATCATTGGGGATTAGAATCACAATTACCAGTTTATGGAAAAATTTATAATTTGAAAAGAAGAGAAGGCATTGTTGAAGTTCAAGAAGATAATGGAAATGTTCCAATTGATATTAAAAAACATTATGTTTCGAAAAATCAATTTTTAAAAGATTATCAACGATTGGTTATTATGGTTACTGATGGACCATTGTAAGTTTTTTTTATTAATTAATTAAATTGGTACAGAAATGATATAGTGCTTTATCTCTGTCCCTTTACTTCATTCATTTTTAGAAAAAGTTTTTGTTATCGACGACTTACATTTCTTCAAACTAAATTTCAACTTCATGTTTTAATGAATGAATTAAGAGAATTACACGAACAAAAAAGTGTACCACATCGAGATTTTTATAATATTCGTAAAGTTGATACTCACATTCATGCCGCATCATCCATGAATCAAAAACATTTATTAAGATTTATTAAAAAGAAGATGAAAACTGAAAAGGATAAAGTTGTTCTTCAACAAGGTGGAAAAGATATTACCATGAAGCAACTCTTTGAGGATCTTGGCCTTGACGCCTACGATCTATCCGTGGATATGTTGGATGTTCACGCAGATCGAAACACTTTTCATCGATTTGATAAATTTAATACCAAATATAATCCGGTTGGGCAATCATCTTTGAGAGATGTATTTATTAAAACTGATAATTATGTTGATGGAAAATATTTTGCTGAAATTTTAAAAGTTTGTTATTATCATTAAAAACGTTTATGGAAGCTAAAAACAGTTGCTTTTTTAAGGAAGTTTTTTCTGATTTGGAAGATAGTAAATATCAACATTCTGAACCACGTTTATCCATTTATGGTCGAAAACGAGATGAATGGGATAGACTTGCTAAATGGGCAATCACTAATGATATTTGGTCGCCCAGTGTTAAACATATCATTCAAATTCCACGACTTTTGTAAGCTTTTTAAATAATTTTGATTTAGTTATAGTTATTAAAGAATGAAGTTTTTAGTGATATTTATAAATCAAAAAATATGCTTAAAAATTTTGATGAATTTTTGGATAATATTTTTGGTCCACTTTTTGAAGCCACCAATGATCCATCATCTCATCCAGAATTATTCAGATTTTTAAAACATATTTCTGCGATTGATTGTGTGGATGATGAATCCAAACATGAATATGTTCATGTAAGTTTATTCCAAAAAATTATAGAAATTTGTGTAACTCCTTTATAAAATCCCTCAAAATTTTTAGTTTGATTTCTCCACACCCGAACCAGAAAATTATACGGATAAAGAAAATCCACCATATTCATATTATTTATTTTATATTTATGCAAATCTATCTGCTTTGAATGCGTTCCGTCGTCATCGTGGCCTTAACACGTTGGCTCTTCGACCTCATTGTGGTGAAGCTGGACACATAAATCATTTGATTATTGGATATTTAACATCCGAAAGTATTGCTCATGGTCTTTTATTGCGTAAAGTTCCAGTGCTTCAATATCTTTTTTATTTAACCCACGTTGGAATTGCAATGTCACCTTTAAGTAATAACTCTTTATTTATTTCTTATCATCGAAATCCACTGCCTGAATATCTCATGAAAGGATTGAATGTTTCACTATCAACTGATGATCCCTTACAATTTCATTTCACAAAGGTAAAATTGTCAAAAAAAATGGCTTAACAACTTTTATTTTTGAGTATATAATTTTGATCCCAAAAATTGTTTTAGGAAGCTTTAATGGAAGAATATTCCATTGCCGCCCAAGTTTGGAAGCTATCATCTTGTGACATGTGTGAACTTGCTCGAAATAGCGTTCTTCAATCAGGCTTTGAACATGAAGTTAAAATTCATTGGCTTGGACCAAATTATTGCGAAGAAGGCGTTCTTGGAAATGATGTAGCTCGCACCAATGTTCCCGATATTCGAGTTTCATTCCGTCATGAAGCACTTATCGATGAACTTTGCAATCTTTTTAAAACTTATAATTTTCCTTTAACCGCTGAAACTCCCATCGATATGACTGGTAAAAAATAGGGGTTTTTAATATACGTGATCAAGTATTTTTTCTTTGTTTTGTTTGGGTTTTTTTATAGTGCATTTATTAATATTTTTGTGGTGAGATTTCATGAATTTGAGAAACCCTTGAAAAGAGAATGTTAAAAAAATTTCGAAAAATTATTGAAACCTAAAAATATATGAACTTTTCTCTTTCAAACCATAACTTTAAAATTTCACCACTTTTTCATGAAAAAATTGTCAAATGTTAAACGTAAAATTTGCATATAATAAAAGTTTATTCTTTTGAACTTTCAAAATGTTTTGTTAACAAAAAGCATTCAACCATTCGCTTCATTTTTGCTTTCAAGGACTTTGTGTGTCTCTTTCTTTCTCGATCTTTTGTCTCAAAGAATTTGTGTTACAATTTTTTCTCAAAGATTTTTCACATAATTCAGAAGAGAATAAAGAAGCAGAAGAGATGAAGCATGAAAATGATGAATGGTCGTCAACAAGAACAACGATGATATTTATTTCAACGATCTCATGGATGCTTATGCTTGCAATATCAACATTAACAATTTCATTATGTCAAAAAAAGAAGAAGAATCCTCCACCTCCACCGCCTGGACCTGCTACACCTAAACCAAACATAGTAAGTATTGTTTTCTGGGATAAAAAAAATAATCCTGTTTTTTTTAGAAAGCATTACCAATGAAACAGCAACCACCAGGCAAAAAGCAGCCGCTCGAACCTTCAACACCTGGTGGTGGAATTAAAAATGATCAACATCCTCATCCATCACAACATCCTAAAAGTCCAATGAATAAATCAAAAGATGATCAACGAAAATCTGCTCGTCATGTTCCTGATAAAATGGTTGCAGTGTCTTTGGATAAAACTCAAGAAGATTCAAAGAAAACTAGAACCAAATCTGAATCAAAAGAATCTGGTGAAAAGAAAGATATTGGTGATGGCGGTGGTGCTGCTGCTGCTGTTGGTGGTGGTAATGGTGGAACAACACCGGCTCCTAATAAAGAAACTAAAGAAGGTGAAAAGAAGAATGAAGAAAAAAAGGAAGAAGATAAGAAAGTATCTGAACCCCCACCTCTCATTGTTCCTGATGATAAAGTTCAAGTATTAGGAAATTTGGAAGAATGCATTAAAGTGAGTTTACTTTGCTTTAAAAATGGTTTAGGCAACCAAGATTTGGAAGTCTAGAATTATTTGCTGTGGTAGTAATTAATCATGTAAATTTGTTTTTAGGAAAAGAAGCCTAATTTAGTAAAAGACATAGAAGAAATGGGATCGATGCATGAACATGAAAAAAAGGTTAAAGATGTACCATCATTGGATCCACAACGGCATGTTGTTATAAATGAGAAAAAATGTAAATTATATACGACAAATAATGTAAGTTAAATAATTTTGTTAGTTTTTTTTAATATAAAAAATTTACAGGAAGAGACCAAAGAAGATGAAGCAAAAGAAGATGATCTTATATAAGAAAAAAATTTTCAAAGTGTTGATACATTGTTTTTTAAATTGATATAAATTTATTTCTAAAACTCGAAATATAAACATTTGCTTTGAATTCGTATTGTTGTGTTATTTGATGTGAATATGTCATATTATGTGAAACGTAGAAGCGAAAGCTTCTAAACTCAATTTTTGTAGTGAAGAGATTTGGAGAAAAAAGCTTGGTGGAAAATGGTTTATAAAAATAATATATTTATTTATCAATGCATACATCCGTCTTAACTTTACCACGTACATATTACTTTCCATTATTCAATATTCGCCTTTTTAAAGAAACTAATATACAAAAAACAAATACAAATTAACCGAAAAATTGTCTTAAAATATGCCAGGCAGAAACTAATGCATTTTTAAGTTTAACAAGTGGTCCATCCGAATCCACACTTCGACATCTTCGAAAAATATCGCAATATCCTTTATAATTATTGCATGGCGAGCCGGGATGAAGAAACAATCCATGTTTGCCATCTCGTCCAGTTTGATTGAATCTTCCAGCATAAAATTCTGAAAGGTCAAAAGACGATTGACATATTCCATTCTTTTCACATGCTAAATAACATAATTCTTCCGGATTTCCTTCAGTCAAAAAGCAATCTCTAAGTCCAACTTCAACGCAAATCGATCCATTGCAACTTCCTGATTGACATACTTTTGTTGCATCTTGACATGGTAATCCGTTTTGTTTATGCACAGGTTCAGGGCATGCAGGGCCTCGACCATCACAAAATTGTTGTTGAGTGCATTCAGTTTCACTCAAACATGGACGTTGAGCTTGAGCAGAAAAGAAATTACATTGACTTGAATCACAACATGAACCTTCCGATGGTGAACATCGAGCACCTGGAATACGTTTGCATGCAGCAGCAAAGTTATAATGTCCATTAATTTCATGAGGATTACAACATTTATCCCGAAATTGTTCGCAATCTCTGTCAGAAAATCCACAATCACATTCTTCACCGGGTTCTTTAATTTGATTACCACAAAATGCTGAGGTTCGTTCTAAAAATTATTGATGTAAATGGTATCGATGATATAAAAGATAAATACAAACCTTGGAAGCAATTTCTTTTTATACCATAAACACCTGGTACCGAAATCAATGGATTTACAGGTGGCTGTGAAAGGACTTCATAAAGCACTTCAGCGATGCTATTGATTGAACAAGTTGAAAATCTCGCGTTATTATTTTTATCTCCACTCGTGGCCGATGCAAACATAATAAAATTACCATCGGGTAAACCAGGTTGACATTCATTTGGATCATGGGGAGCTCCAAAGTTATGTCCAATTTCATGGGCTAATGTTAGCTGAGATACTCTGGGTGGTACTCGACTGCCATAGTTCAACAAAGTTACAATTCCAGTGTTGAGTGAGCGATAAACTAATCCCTCCGAATCTTCATTATATTTTTGATAAACTTGACAAATTCCACCAGCAGTATTGGAATCGGGTGAGGCAACCCAAGCAAGACCCAGTGTTCCGGCTTCGAAATCTCGATAAGTTAAAGCATATGCAAGACAAAATGCTGAATGATCTCTTTGAGAATTATGATTAAGAAATTTTGAGACATCAACATTTTCCTCACAGAATGGATTATCCGGTGATCTTCGATTACAGCTTTCTCGAGTGTAAAGCTTAAAAATATCGATAGGTCGTATGTTATTTTATTATTATTTATAAAAACTTACACTAGTCCTTTGAATAACAAAATTTAATCCGTTGATTCCACCAAAATTAGTAGCTTCATAAATTTGATTTACAGCTTTTATGTGATTATAAAATAAAGCTATGATTTCTTCATGAGTTCTTACATGATCACGATTTCCCTCATTATAAAAAATGTATTCATAAAGTTTATGATCAGCTTGCATATAAATGGAACAAGTTCGAACTTTATGAATGTTTCTTCCATTGATTGAAGAAGTTCCAAGGCCAATAGCACTTCTTTTTTTGCGCTTTTGTGGTTGAGTTTTGTTAGCAATGAATTGGGCAAAAAACGAATTTTGATGGCTTGGAAGTGAAACATTCTCGGAATAATGATGGTTAACAACGGGTAAACTTTCACCCGAATTTTGAATATCTTCCATTTGACGTTTTAGAATTTTAGTAAGACCACAACCATCGTGAGCTAAAATAAAGGGATATATGCGATAAAGAGGATATTAAAAAGTCTTACAATCATCATCATGTTCATGAATTGTTTCACGTTTGGTTCGACTTTTTTTATATGAATCATGATTAATTTTTTCATCAAAATAAATTATGGAATGATAATTTTTTGGTCTTTCAGAAGAATCAAAATATCTTGAAGCTTTTTCAACCGTTAATGAAGTTCCATCGCTTAAAATTATATGACCATCAAATATTCCATCCATAATCGAACCATAAACATGTGAACCTGGATCATCTTAAAAAAAGAATAAAATTTTAGAAAAAGTTTTTAAAGATAATAGTTTCAAACCTTTGATTAAACCTTCATATAAAAATTCTTCAGGTTTTATTGCATCGTTTTCAATTATGTCTCCATTAACATCAAATTGATGATCATCAGAAAATATGGATTCGCTGCTTACTGGATATAATTGAAGATTGTAAACTCTTAAAATGGATTTAATTTTTTATGAAAATTTTTCGAATTTTGTAAAGTAAATGCTTAGTTAATTTTAAAAGAAACCCTCTTTTTTTAAATTCACAAAATGGGAAACAAGAAGAAAAACCGAATTAAAGTCATGGCCGTTGTTCGTGAATTTGTTTATTAGCCTCTAAGAAATAAAATAATAATATACCGATTTTGAGTTCGAAAACGGATTTCCATGGGTAATAAATCGCCATCAGTACCACGTTTCTTTCGGTTTAAGATTGGCCGATAATTAAGTGTTTCGTATCCATCAATATATTTATTCAGTGAATAACCTTAAAAAATTGCTTTAATTTTTGGATTTTACTATTTTTTCATTCACTCACAAAAATCAGCCAAAAGTACAATAAAAAATATTATTGAGCGATGTTTCAACACCATATTTAATTTTTAATAAAAATGGTAATAAAATATACAGTATGAAATAAGTATCAATCGTAACAATAAAAATTACTACTCAATTGTAGCCATAAATAACTGAAATAATAATCAAAAAGATTGTTTCGACTTTAATACTTTGATGCTTCTTTGGTCGATGTTTAGCAAAATCTAAAAGTTTGTTATTTAAAATTGATATAAGAAAGTAGCTCGACAAATCAATTGCGCAAAAAAATACTGAAAATATTCAAGCTTTGGAAACAAAGAGGAAAAGATTTATAAAAATTACTATAAGAACTAAAGAGTGGTTATTTCTGAGAGCAAAAAAGAAGAAAGATATTTACTTATAAATTTGAACGCCATTGAAGGCGGAACTGGCGCCAATTCATATTTCTAAAATATGCTCTGTGCCATCTAACCTTTACTCCGTGAAAATATCAATGATCCGGGTGCGCATCAAAACATACATAAAAACTAATTTGAAATTCTAAATGTCAAATCGAAAAAAACGTTCAAAGAAATAAGTTATGAAAGGATATCGTAAGAGAAAATGAAACAATTTAACACAGATGTTAAAAAACACGAGACTGTTGAAGAAAAAAAGAAGAAGAATTTTTGTAAGTTTGAAAGCATATATTTTTATATAACGTCATTGGTTAAAGATCGCAAATACAAAAGCTTAATCATTTTTAAAATAAGGAATACTAAAGCAAAATAAAAATGAGGAATCAAAATTGATTCATTTGATATAATAAAAAACATAAAACTTTTTTGGGAAATTATATTTTTTTCTTTGATGTTCATTATTAAAATAAGCAAAGAGTGGGTTTTATTAAATTACATCATCAAATTTACAAAATTTATACCAAAAGTAAGTGATTCCAGGTAGGTAAGTACAAAGCCATAGATTGCCTCCTCTTCCAATATAAAAAAAGGTCATAACTTTCGAAACATTAGAAAAAAGCGGGAAGAAGAAGACAAAAAAGATTTTTATTTTGTGTTTTTTTCCTTCTTGGCTGGAATGCTTCAAGCAGATCAAAATCGACGTTTGATGAATCATGATGATCTGATGTAAAGTGAAGAAAACCGAATGGTTAAACATTAAAAGAAAAAGAATTAAAACAAAAAAGAAGCAACGTTTGAACTGTTTTTTGTTTTGAAGCAGCTATCAACCAACAACCGATCAAAACACAAATGAAACAGAAAATGCCATTTAGCTAGCTACATAGCGAAAGACAAATGCGTGGTTATGGCTTTAGCTACTAGGACTATCAATAAAAAAAGAGATAGTTTGATCGAATATTTCTCCATTAAAAAAATGTTCGGAATGCCTGAAAGTAGCTAGCCATAATATCAAAATATAGCCACGTTGAGATAAAAAAGAATACAAGAAATGTTGTGATAAATTTATGTACTTTTTGCGATTTAAAAATTGAAAGGTTTTTAATATTTGGATGAAATTTAAAACTTACAAACTCTGCTAATTTTATAAGAAATGAGGAACATTTGAGATCATATTTTAATTTGTATAGTTTTTTAAACTCTTATTTTTCTTATGAGAATCAAATGTTTTGACTCTCAATCGCTACATGGATGTTTACGATATTTTTTTCTGCAAATTTTTTTTCGCTTTTTTAATGGTATTGCTAATCGTTTGAAGCTACCTTGTCATTTGTTTTAATCCCATTTGTGCGTTATTTTTCTTGATTCATACATACAAATTTATAAAAACACCAAAGCTACTTTAATTTTTTTGTCATCGATGGCCAACAACGGTGACATTCTTTGTGGATCGCTTTCTTCCGACTTTTATTTTAATCAACTTTTCAATTAAGGGTTGTCCAGTTGCCATTCATTTAACTTATTAATCCATATTTAGCCTCAATTTTTTGGCTTAAATTAAACCCCAAAGATCCGTGGTTTTTGAAAACATAAAAGCAGCAGCCAAAAAAAGAGGGATTAAAAAGGATAAAAGCATTTTTGTTTATTTTTTTTGCCGTGTTAATTCATACATACATATTTCATTCTGGTGTGGTGACAACTCTCTCGTGAATGACAATGTATACTTGTAAATTCAAGCTTTTGAATGATTCATTGAAAATTGAATTTGGGTTAGTGAGTGAGTGGCCAATGGCTACTCTTTTTATCTTTCTAGAGGAAGCGAGAGAGAACTCATTCTTTCGACATAAAAAAATATATAAGAAATCCAAGTTTGTCTTTCCTCTTCTTTTCTTTTTTCAGGCGATAAAAAAACCGATGAGAAAAAAAAGAGACCACTCATTTCATTTTTTGACAACCTCGAAATGGCCCTTTCTTGCTTTGGATGAACGAACGCTGTTTGTTTGGGTTGCTGCTGCCTATAAAAGGCTACGACGACGGCGACTCAGAAAAAAAAAGCAAAGCCAACAAACGAACCAAATGCGCACCAACAAACACCATCCTTCAAAAGCGCAAATTTTTTTTGCTGCTGCTGCTTTTTCTCTGTCCGACGATTATCGATGTAGATGAAGAAGTAAAGAAAAAAAAAAACAGAGGATGGATGATGAGATCGATTCAAACTCAGGTGGACGACGACGACTGACTGGCCTCGATTTTCCATTTTCCTTTTTTTGAATGTGAAATTGGCGCGACACCCGCTTCCGATTCAATTTCCTCTTTTTAGTCAGCAAGATCCATCCTTTTGATGATTTTTTTTCTTTCGGACAATGAAAAAAATATCAAAGCTGCTTTCTCTTTTGTCGTCATCTGGCTTTTATATATCCAACAAAAAATTTAAATTTGTTGTTAAAGAACTCTAAAAGCAAACATATTCATGGTAGGACTTTGTGTAACAACAATAGCGTTAAAAATGCAACTTTGATGAAACAACAAAGCTTTTCTTCTTCACACTTTTTATTCCTGTTTTGTCTTCTTCATTTTTTTTTCTCTCAATATTTCAAACGCTCAATAAAAAAAACTTTCTACCACCATTCTTAAATTAAATCAATGTTAGTGACCCGTAAAAGTGTAAAGCTCCTCAATTATTTTGATACAAACAAAAAATGATTTAACAAATACAATTTTTGTATTTTTTTATTCGTTTCCTCATTTTATTAATCAAGCGTCCTCGAAAAAATTCCATCAATATTTTTATGTACTTTTACTTCGATTTTATGATTTTTTGATATAAACCAAATGAGTAGTTGTTTCCTGTTTGCCTTAGGCATACTTTTTTTTTAAAATACTTTTTTGTGTTCCATTTTATTATACTTTTTTTGCAACAAGGTCGTCGTAGTCGATTGATTCTTTCTTAATAAACAGTTCAAACATTCTGCTTGCTTCTTTTTTTCTTGTTTATTTTTTCAAATGTATCACATTTTTTTTCTTCTTTTCCTTCGTTTTACATACATACAATCGCTTCTTTTATATTTTTTCAATTCCACCCGCAATCATCATCATTAAAATGATTCATCATCAAGCGTTGATTTGATTTTGTTGCTTGAAGCAATATGTGTAATAAAAAAAATAATGGAAGAAAAAAAGAAGAAGAAAGAACAAGAAAATGTTTTTTTGTTTCTTCGAAAATCAGCCTTGTTGATTTATTTATCGTTTTATTTACATTTTTTGTTTGTTAGCATTAATGATGATGATGCTGACCTTTTTCGTAAAGACGGAAAAAATAAAAATAGGTTTTGGGTGCTCCGAAAAACATCAATAATTGTGGTAAAAGTTTGAGGTTTTGAGACATTTCCACCGAAAACTTTTGCTTTTTAAAAATTAACAATTTTGTTTTTTTAATTATGCTTTTAACAAATATCTACTAAAATTCTAAAAAAAATTATAGTTTTTTTCGTAAGTATAAACGCCACAGTTTTAATTCAAAATTATTAAAAAAGTAAAATCTCAAATTTTGAAGGCTAAATCTTTTTTTCTTTCTAAGTATTTTCTCACACATATTGGATGTTTTTTTTGTTGAATCGATAATCTTTAACTTTAAAACAGTTCAGTTTCTTTTTTGCTGCCATTTTGGATATGAACATGGTGACATTGCTTATCAGGCGCCCTCAAATATGAGACAATTTTAAAAACAACCAAATCTTCTATGATTCAAAATTTCTCAACAACGGACAAACATTTTTCTTTCCTTCATTGACCTTAAAAATAATAAAACCACCACCAACCAACCACCCATAGAGTTTTTTTCTTCAAAAAAGTTTTTTACGTGCTTTTTTGTTTCCATTTTGTAATTAATCTTTTTTTTTCCTGATGCTTCTACCACCACTTTTTTTTCTCGACCATCTTCCTTTTTTTGTCATTTTAAAAGTGTGATGACTTTCTTCTCATACTGGTAGTGCCGCCTTGAAACAACAACTGTGCCTCTTCTCCATTTTCTCTCATCTCTTCGTTCGCGTTTTTGTCGTCATTTTGAATGGTCTTCTTTCTTCACGAATAAAAAAAAACCAAAGGAGGATGGAAAAAAGCGAAGGATGCATAAAAAACCCTTCGAGTTTATTTTTTTGCAATTCGATTTTAACGATGACCAACGGGTGTCGCAGCCTCAGTGAATGACGGCCAATGTCCGTTGATTTATGAAAAAAATATATGTCATTTGTCTTTTGTTATGTTTTTGATTTGCTTAAAATTATAACACATTTTTTAACACAATTTTTTTATTTTTCAGATCTTGCCATCTTTTGCTGCTGCTTTTTTATATAAGAAAAAACAACGAAAAAATGCGATAAACTTTATTTTTACAAAAACAAGAAAATCGAAGAAAACAGCGAAAAAAAGGCCAAGCTTTGCTTTGTTTTTTCTTTCAAATCCGGGTCTATTTTTTGCCTTTGATTCTTATTTTTTTCCTGCCTCAGACTTTTGTATATTCTATTTTATTTTATTTGCCGTCTTTCAACAACACATCGAATTTATATATTCTTTAATTTTATCTTTTATTATATTTAATATGGTGCTAAAGCATCGATCAATAATATTCTTTGGGTTGTTAATATTTTTGGTCGATTTTGGTGAGTCATTCCCGTTGTAAAAAGATAATCTTGTAACTAATGAATTTAAGGTTATTCGCTAAATAAATACATCGATGGATACGAAACCCTTAATTATCGACCAATCTTAGACCGAAGGAAAAGAAGCGTCGATGATGAATCATCATCGCTTGTGGAACTTCGCTTTCGATCTCAAAATCGGTTTGTTGCTTCACTTAAGTTATAATTATTAAAAATTTAATCCATTTTAAGAGTTTACAATCTTCAATTATATCCAGTAAGCAGCGAATCCATATTTTCTGATGATCATCAATTTGATGTTAATGGAGACATTATTGAAAACGATGCATTAAAACCTGAAGAATTTTTATATGAAGGCTCTATCAAAGGTTTGAAACTATTATCTTTAAAAACTTTTTCTAAAATTTTATTCCTTTTTTAAGATGATCCAGGTTCACATGTTTATGGTTCGATTATGGATGGAATATTTGATGGCCATATAATTTTAAGCGATGGAACTTCATTAACGGTTGAAAAAGCTTCAAGATATTTTGATTCCTCTGAAAGACCAAAAAATTATCATTCCATAATATATTTTGATGAAAAAATTAATCATGATTCATATAAAAAAAGTCGAACCAAACGTGAAACAATTCATGAACATGATGATGATTGTAAGACTTTTTAATATCGTCTTTATCAGATACATTCATTTATTTTAGCTCATGATGGTTGTGGTCTTACTAAAACTCTTAAACATCAAATGAATGATATTCAAACTGCAGGTGAAGGCCCTTATGCAGAAAATCCTTATTACTTTGAAGATGAACCTGTTTCGCATTTATCTCCTCGACATCAAGATTCTTATTTTGCCCAATTCATTACTAACAAAACTGAACCACAAAAGCGTAAAAAACGAAGTACTTTTGGCCTTGGAACTTCCTCAATCAATGGAAGAAACATTCATAAAGTTCGAACTTGTTCCATTTATATGCAAGCTGATCATAAACTTTATGAACATGTATTTCAAAAGGAAGGCAATCGAGATCCTGTAAGAACGCGAGAAGAAATAGTTGCGTTGTTTTATAATCATATTAAAGCTGTAAATCAAATTTATGAAGTAACAAATTTTGGTGGAATCACAGGATTAAATTTTGTTATTCAACGAACTACTGTAAGTTTTTGCATGATACATAGTAACTATTTTAAGTCCAGCTGATTTTTGTGATAGATAGAAAAAATTAATAAAAAACTTTTGGGTTTAATATAATTTCTAAAAAACATTTTTTTGTAACCAAGAAAGTTCCCTACAGAGTGAGTAAAAAGTTCCTTGATTCGCATATCTTTTGTTCAATCGAAAAAAAGACCGCCAATATTAAAGGGCCCTGTTTATTTCATCTTTTTTTCAAACACGCGGCTGGATATTCGACCCCGCAAAGTGTGGGCGCTTGTGGGGACGAATATCCAGCCGCGTGTTTGAAAAAAAGATGAAATGAATATGGTCCTTTAAAGATGGCCTTTCAACAAAAAAAAAAAGAAATGAAAAAGCAACCATTCCACATTTTTTCTACTACTCTAACAACAATCAAATCAAAAAAAAAAATTTGGAGAAAAAATATGAGAAATTCAAGGACATAGCAAAAAAAAAAACGATGATGATCTTTTTTGAAAATAAAAAATTAATTGTTTGAAATACCTTTTTGACATCTTTAGGGGAACATTAAAAGAAAGCTAATACATGTCTTTTGAAGAATTTTTTTTAGCAAAAAATATATAATTATTGTAAAATCATAAACAAATGAATCTCTGAAATTCCATTTATTTGTTTTTTAGATTTTCACCCGTGAAAGCTGCACTAAAGGTCCATCAGATAATCCATTTTGTGAAGAAAATGTGGATGTTTCAAATTTCCTCAATCTTAATTCTCAAAGAAATCATTCAGCTTTCTGCCTTGCATATGCTTTGACATTCCGTGATTTTGTTGGTGGCACTTTAGGACTGGCATGGGTTGCTTCGCCCAACTTTAATACCGCTGGAGGTATTTGTCAAGTTTATCAAAAATACAATGAAGGTTCACGTGGAATGGTTTATCGTTCGCTTAATACAGGAATAGTAACATTAGTAAATTATGGTAATCGAGTGCCAGCTCGAGTATCCCAACTAACACTTGCTCATGAAATTGGACATAATTTTGGTTCACCCCATGATTATCCAGCTGAATGTCAACCTGGTTTACCCGATGGTAATTTTATTATGTTTGCATCGGCAACAAGCGGAGATAAAGTTAATAATGCAAGATTTTCATCATGTTCTATCAATAATATTTCAATGGTACTTTATGAAGTGTTGGCTCAGCCACCAGTGAATCCTCTGACATCTGCTTTGGGTGCATATGGAAGGAAAAGAAATTGCTTCCAAGGTTTGTATTAATTCTTACGATATGAAACTAATATATATTTATTTCAGAGCGAACCTCAGCATTTTGTGGTAATCAAATTAAAGAACCCGGTGAAGAATGTGATTGTGGATTTTCGGATAAGGATTGTGAACTATTTCGTGATCAATGTTGTAACCCACATGAAATAAAAGGCCGTTATAATTCAGCAGCAGCTTGTAAAAGAGTAGCTGGAGCTCGATGTTCACCATCAGAAGGCTTATGTTGCGATTCCACCAAATGCAATTTCTTCTCTGCTCAAGCTCAACGTCCATGCTTAAGTGAAACCGAATGCACCTTTCAACAATTTTGTGATGGTCGAGGACCTGAATGTCCTGAACCCAAACATAAAGTTAATGGAATTCCATGTCAAGATGGAACAAAAGTTTGCCAATCTGGTGCATGTAATGGATCAATTTGTGCTGAAGTTGGTCTCAAAGATTGCTTCTTAACCGAAGGAAAACCAGCACAACTTTGTCATTTAGCTTGTGAAAAAGATGGTAAATGTTTATCATCGTTTGAATTATCTGAATTCCGATCAGGACGTTTTAATCAAGTTGGACGTGAAGGCAAAGCTGGTCTTCTCCTTCATCCTGGTTCCCCATGCAATAATTATAAAGGATATTGTGATATTCTAAGAAAATGTCGAAGCGTTGATTCTAATGGGCCTCTTGCAAGGCTAAAAAATCTTTTATTTAATAAACAAACAATTCAAACGGTTTCTCAATGGGCTCATGAACATTGGTGGGCTTGTGTTTTAATGGGAATTGGTGGACTTTTATTTATGGCAATCTTTGTAAAATGTTGCGCTGTACATACACCATCAACAAATCCAAATAAAGCTCCGGCAGCACATTTTACGGATACTCTACGACATCCCGGAACTTTACTTCGACGTGGGAGACAACATTCACGACTTCATGGCCAACCACCTCCAGGAGGTCCTCCTTTACAGCAACCACCACTTGGCGTTCCACCATCTCAACAACAACGACCTCATCGGCATCAAAGAAGAGCTGCTGCTGCCGCAACTGCAGCATCTAATTCTCAACCGCCTATTTCAACTCGAACTCCACATAATATTACTGCTCCACCATTAATTTCTTCTTCACCTATTTCACCACCATCTGCTCCGCCAATTGAACCTCCACCACCATATTCTCCAACTGATCCATCATCATCATTTGGCGGTGGAACAAATCATATGCCTCCATCGCTTACTGGTAATGCAAGAGCTTTATCACCAGCTCAATTACCTGGTGCACCTGCTCCACCACCGCCTTCACTTGCTACTCTTCCAATAGTTCCCGGGCAAGGTCCAAAGCCAGGCCGAAGGAAGCAAAAGCCTGAACCTAAAAATGGGCCATCAGTAAATGATAAAAAATCAAATAAGCGATCAGCTAAATAAAGAGATAAAGTTTTTTGACAGTATATTCATGAACGAACAAAAAACAAAAAATAACGAGTAATTCTGGTGACGCAAAAATTTTGATCTGATTCTGTTCTTCTAAAAAATAAAAAGGGTTTTTTATATCACACATTTTTTATATGTATATGTATTTTTGCCTTTGATTTTGTTGTTACTTTTAAATCATCAACGAAATTGCTTTTCTTTCTTCTTCTTTTTTATTATCCATCGAAATGCATTCCGTGTTGCTCTTTCTTCATCACCATTTTGTTTTGATTAATTCTCTATCTTTGAGCTCAATTGTGATGCCACGTTTTTTTTGTTTGTTAATAAACTAAACTGAAAACCTTGATTTAGAAGATACTGTAACAAGCCTAAACTCATCGTACATTTTAGATATTTACATTGAAAAGGTTTTAATTTTACAATAATTTATTGCGATTTTAAAGACAAAAATACTAAATGCATACAAAATAAATTAAAATCATAGAAAGATTTAAGTAAGTACTTTAGCAGGAGGAGATGAGCTCCAAAAAATGATGAATAAACGAAAGCGTGTTTCTTAAACGCCGCAGATGCCGAGATTTTGTTATAAATTCTTTATTAAAACATATTATAAAAGGAGATGCATTCACGCAAAAAAGCCCAAACCAAAATGCGATCTCAACTAAGTGTGACTTTTAGAGGAAAGCATAGGGGTTTATATATCATTAGAAATGGTTAGTGAATCATTGTGAAAAGGATAAAAAATCGAAATAAAGCGCAAATGACGAATATTTAAAGCCAAACTTGATCACATTGCTAACAAAACAAAGTTCATGTAAATTTTATGACATTATGAGCAAAATCAAAATTGGATTGGAAAAAATATTTTATGTAGGTTCTCAAAAAAATCTCATCAAACAAACCTTCCATCATCGACTTTAGCTTCACCAAATTTTTGTAAGTTTTAGCACGAAATTTTTTTTACTGTAGCTTGCTCCAATCTTTCTTTTTCTCGATATTTTCTTTGATTGCAAAGTTTTTTTGATCCTTCATCTTTTTGTAAATATT
This sequence comes from Panagrolaimus kolymaensis, assembly GCA_028622995.1. NCBI lineage: Eukaryota > Metazoa > Nematoda > Chromadorea > Rhabditida > Panagrolaimidae > Panagrolaimus > Panagrolaimus kolymaensis. Next base: position 549,501 of record JAJQJQ010000065.1, read on the forward strand.
TTTGTTATAAAAAATTTAAAATCCTATTAATTCTGATCCTTTTTTTAGTATTTCTTTATAACATAGAATAGTTATAGCTTTTTATCCATGTCATAATCTCATAAGAATTTTATTTGCCTTCAGTTTTCATCTTTGAATAGTGTTAGAAAAGGGTAAAATGCATAAATTAACTTTTTTTTAAAGAAGATTACTAGATATGTAAAATGCATTTTCATAAGTATATTCATAGCCAAGCTTCTGTTTTTTATTGATTAAATTTTTTCACCTTTATAGCGTTGTTGTTCATCATTTTTGGTATGAATAACGACTATAAATATCTCCCTTATCGCGCCATTTTAACCCACGAGTATTGCTCACTGTTTGTTTTTTGTTTGTGTTGTTTCAAAGAACGTTTCGCTTTTCCCTGTCTATCTCATTTCTCAATCAAAATATGACTTTATTATGTTTTTTAGCTTCTATGGCTCCATCGAAAACTATACTCCCAGAAGTACCTCATGTTATTTGTGATGTAAAGAATCAAAAGTATTACACTGTGGGCGAATTCTTGGGTAAAGGTGGTTTTGCTGCATGTTACAAAGTCTCACATATGTCTGGTCAAGAATTTGCTGCAAAAATAGTGAGTAAACAATTTGTCAAACAAAAACATGGTGAAAAGGTTAGTTTTCTTTTTGGGTTTAAAAGAAGAAAATATTTTCCCTAAAACTTTTTGCTTTTATGAGAGTGCTTTTAATTTAACTTCTCATTTTTAGGCGACACAACTTCAACAAGAGATCAAAATACATAAAAATATTTCTCATGAACACATCGTGAAGCTGTTCTTTGCTTTCGAAGACACAAATAATATTTATATCTTCTTAGAACTATGTACTCGACGATCTTTGATGGAACTTCAAAAACGACGCAAAGCTATTACTGAACCAGAAGTACGATATTTTACTCGACAGGTATAACTTTCACTTTTGGTTTCTTTTCTAAATTTTATCTATTTAGGTTACAAGTGCTTGCATTTATATTCACAATTTGAACTTAATTCATCGTGATCTTAAACTTGGTAATCTCTTCCTCACTGAAAAGCTCGTTTTGAAAGTTGGGGATTTTGGCCTCGCAACTAATCTTCTTGATGGTCGTCGTGATAAACAATGGCTATGTGGAACACCAAACTATATTGCACCCGAAGTTTTGCAAAAGAAACCACATTCCACCAAAGTTGATATATGGGCTATTGGATGCATAATGTATGTTCTTCTAATTGGGAAGCCACCATTTGAAACAACAACATTGGAAGTGGGTTTCATTTTAACTATTCATCTTGATAGGCCTCATGAATTTTAATATTTTGCTAAACATTTTCTTTCTAGCACACCTATCGTAAGATAACTCGCAACGAATATGACATACCAGAAGAACTTGGGACTGATGCAACAAATATGATAAGAAAATTACTTTCTCCTGAGCCTAATGATCGGCCTAATGCTAGTGAAATTCGTTCGTTTCCATTTATGCATGGTTTCACTCCATCCAAACTACCTGTTTCATGCTTGTCTACCAAACCAGTGTTTGGTACTTCTTCACCAGATGCAAAGGTTTGATCTTCTTTATTTCTTTTTTTTAACTTTTATGTTCTTTATTTATTTATTTCAGAACGTAGTTTGTCCTGTTCCCGGTGGTCAATTCAATGCTTTGGCTGAACGTACTCCATCTGTCGAAAGTTATCTCTGTGAACTCGAACAACAACTTGGTGAAATATGTTCGAAGGAGCTTCCTGATATGCCGTTAAACGATGATCTCCTTAAAGATCCTGCTTCTGTCCCTATTTACTGGGTTTCAAGATGGGTAGATTATTCTGAAAGATACGCATTTTCTTATCAACTTTGTGATGGAAGTCATGGTGCATCATTCAAAGATGGAACGAAGCTTATAATGGACGCAGTCAAAGAGTATATTTTTCACTTTATATCTATGATAAATCTAATGAAGTTTGCTTTTTTCAGGTATTGTCAATATCGTTCAAATGATGGGCAAGAAACATTTTTCTCGATGACCAGATGTCCAAAGGAAAATGAAAGAAAGCTGCTATTATTACAAAATTTTGAATCTTACATGACAATGAATTTGAAGAAAGCTGGCGCACATGTTTCACGTGATGGTGTTGAAATTGCTCGATTACCTGTTCTTCAACATTGGGTTCGAACGAAGAGTACTGTTAGCTTTATGTTATCAAATGGAACTTATCAATGTAACTTTAACACTGTAATGCAGCTTTTCTTTTTATTTCATATAGTTTGACATCAAATTTTAGGATCACACAAAGATAATTATTTGTCCGCTTATGGCTGCTGCAACTTATATTGATAATAACCAAGCCTTCCACACATACAAGCTTGCAACTTTTATGGAAAAAGGTGCACCGAAAGAAATAAGTGATCGTTTATGCTTCGCTTTAACTTATATTAGAAAAATGCAAGAAATTATTAGGTAAGGATAGGTTTCTCATTAAACTGTACTTATTAAAAAGTTTTTAGAACTCGACGAGAAGGTCGTCCTCCAAGTGGTTCTCAAAAACAAACTCGATCTCCTGCTCCTACCGTTACCGCATAATTTGATAAATTAAAAGTTGTTAAAATTTCTCGTTTTGCTGTTTATTATTTATGTATTTGGATTGAATAAAGTTTTATGTTTTCGTTAGTATTTTCTCTTGCGTTATTTAAAAATTTGCATTGAAATGATTTGCTTAATTTTTTTACTTTACTCGCTTTTCGTTTTTTTATGTTTGAAAATTTCGTTCATTTTGACGAGTTTTTCGTTTCTGTGTTGCGTCATTGAATGAACATGGTGGCTCCAACAAATAATAATGCCCGAACAGGATTTGGTGAACCTAATAGAAAACCTTCTCAACAATTTCTTGGTGGCGGCGGTGTTGCTGGAAACAAAACTGTTGCTGCTGGTGGTAAAGCTGCTCCTCAAGGAAAGAAGAAAGCTGGTGGTGGTTTGAGTTGTTGTAAAAAGAAACAACCAGGTTAGTTTTTTGTCTCATTATTATAGCCATGATAAAATCATCTGTTGAGAAAATACATAGTTACCTGTTTAATTTTAGGCTTATGTTTTCTCTTTTTCTAACTATTTTTCTTGTTTTAGGAGTTAAGAAAGCTGCACCACCCAAGAATGAACCTAAAAGAAGCCTTGGTTCATTATTTCGCCGAAACAAAACAACAAAAAATCAACCACTCGGTGGTGGTAAGAAAGTCAATTCAAGGGTTTCAAAAGGTGGAAAAGCTGTTATACGTCGTCCTAATGGTGAATCATTCATACAATCAGAAAAACCTTTACCACAAACAACGTCATCAAAAGTAGCTGTAACTCCAGCAGATGAAAAACCAAAAGTATTAACACATAAAAATGGACAACGCCAGGTTAAAAAGGCTTCATCAAACGTTGAAATAATTTCATTAAAAAGTCCTGCTCAAACTTCATTGAAATCTGATGTTGCTTTAAAGGTAAATGTTTTCTTGGAAGCTTGCTATAATAAAAATTTTTTAGACAGCTATGAATGATGATTCGGTCAAATCCATGACAAAGCTCAAAGTGCAAAATGGAAAACAAAGTACAACAAAATCAATTGGAAAAGAACGTGCCTTTAAATCATGCCGAAACTTTCAAGAAGTCAAAATTTGTACTGCTGCTTTTGATAATGGAATGACTAAAAGAAAAGTTGTTTTAACAAGTCTTTATCCAACTAATGATTTACCAAAAGCAATGGCCGCAACCAATCATCCACCAAAAGCAATGGCCGCAACCAATCATCCACCAAAAGCAATGGCCGCAACCAATCATACACCAAAAGCAATAGCTACAAATTCATGTGATCCTCGAAAGTAAGTTTTTGTATTTTTGATTGGATCTCAATGACGAAAAACTTTTTCAAATATTCGTATCACCAATGGTTTGAAATATGCCCTTGATTTTTTGATTAACATTTCATGTATTACGCCTTATTACATTACCATTTTATATCGAATTTAACCTTTAAACTTGTTTTAGAAACAAAAGCTACACTTCGTTAAAACGCGCAAATTCAACTGAACGTTTTCCAACAATGATAAGTTCATCAGAAAATGAATTGCTTGCTTCTCCTCAAAATCGTCAAGCACCACCATCATCAACAACATCATATCGTGAACGAGCTTTGTCAACAATATTCCAACTTCGTGGGCATTACCAACTCACACATGATGAAATTCGAATATTTGCTAAAAATCCGGATCTCAAATTTATTACACTTCGTGCTTGTATTGCTCTTCAAGAAGCTCAAAGTAATCTTCGAAACTTAAAGGTTAATATTTTGTCTTTTTCTTTTATGTATTTTATCTTCAACTTTTAGGTTCTTGCTGGAAGCCATTTGTTACCCGATTTGCCGCTCTTTAGTGATGAATTATCTACAGTTATTATTGAACTTGATCGTTTTATTGAAGCTATTCAAACTGTATCTGAACATGCTGAAGGTTCGCCAAAGAAGAACAAAACACATCATTGAATGAATACGTACTTACATTTTTTGTATTGATTTTAACTTTTATAAAAGCATGTATGTAATTTTGTATTTACAATGGTTTTAATGCAATAAATTTTTCTAACTTTTGAATTTTCATATGTTTTAATCTAGTAAATCATTTATGCGAGAGGAGTACGAAATAATTAATGATTAAACGCCTAATGATGAAACCTTGCCACTTTTGAGTGTTTTATAAATATGAAACTTTCAGAATAGGGTAATTTTGGGTGGATTTATCGAGTTTTATGTTTTCAACCACCTATGTCGGCAACGGGTTGGCTGATGCCCTCTGATGCTTAATATGGTATAAAAAATGAGAAAAAAAAAGATTTTTTTTAGCAAAAAGTCCTCGGTTCAAATTTGACCGGCCGCTTAGTCTGAGAAAACCGGATCCTAAGATCGGGTTTTTCCAGTGTTCTGATTTATCCAAGATATTTAAGGTAAACACTCGGTTCAGTAAACACCAGCTGTAGGTTTGCGGCAACCTCATAGTTAACATTACAACTACGAATAAGTGGGACGTTACCATTTCCGAAGAATTGGTTAACAGTGAACCACAAACACTGTGAGAAATTCAGAGAATCTCTCTTAACTTTTTATTCGTAGTTGACGCCCGAGCGCAGCGCTTGTCGTTTACAACTGCTCGCCACAACACCCGGCGACCACTCACATTTTTAATTCAAAAGAAAAGAAAGAGAATATTTTTTTGTTCAAACTTTTTTGTTGTTTTTGCGTGCGATTTTGTTGCGAAAGTTAGATTCTTCGGTGTTTAATGATAACATAATGGCTTGTAAATAACTCTAAGTGATTTTTACCAATTCTAAAATTTTGAAAATGAAGATGCTCATGCTGAAATTCCACTTGACTTCGCCTTTTACTTCTTAAACTAACTAACAAAAAAGCGTAAAAATGATTTTGAAAGAAGAAAAAAATAGTTATCAAAAAAAGATCTTTATTACATATAAATAAATACATACAAAAACACAATTAAAATTTAGTAAGTTTTGGCAGTTGTTGTTATTGAAATGCTGGATGAAGAACCATCATAGATTTTGTTTGTTTGAAGCTTCAGCAAAAAGACAGTTTCCCATAATTAAAGCGAAAATTGTGAAGAAAAAGGCACAAAGAATGATTGAATTACCAAATACGAATATGATCGCACGATTACGGTCTAAAAATTACGAATTCAATGAACGGAAAAACAAAATAAAAAGCTTAGAAGCTTGCTCACATACTTGCATATTTACCAACCCATCCATTTTTATTTGCTATCCATGTTCCATTTTTATTTGCGATATTTGAATCTTTGGTACTTGCGTCGGATGAAGATGATTTTTCTGTTGAAGGTTTGATTGAAGTAACACAGTTTTTGGGATCAACGCAAGATGGAAAGGGTGTTGATGAAATATTGTTATTGCCATGGCCGCCTCCACCAGTTCCATTGATTCCATGTGCTCCGCCTCCTCCTGGAGTTTGAGATGATGTTGATACTGATGGATTAGAAGTTATTTCTGGAAGTTCGGTTGATGAAGTGGTCGATGGATCAACAGTTACATCAGGAATGTTTGAAGATGATGATGGAATTAATGGATCAATAGTCGTTGTTGTATCAGATGTAATTGGAGGTATGTTCGTTGTACTTGTTGACGTGCTTGATGATGGAATGGCAGTAGATGAAACAGGATGATTTGTTATAACTTCAGGAGTTGATGGATTATCAGTGATAGGATCTGGTGACGTTGTTAATTGTTGATCAAGAGGTGGTGCAGGAGTTTTATTTTCCTCTTCAAAAACAATGCAATCGTGCTAAAAATATACGTATAAGCTTATTAAAAATAATAGCTCAAAAAGATACCCTCCCTGTTTTAACAAATGCAACATATTTTGAATCAGATGGAAGAGGAACACTTCTGGTTTTGATGTCGCCATTAGGAACAAACTTAAACTTTGCTTTATTTGTATTCATTCTTTGACCAAGTTGATTTGATTCCATTCCACCCAATTTGATTGAAGCAAAATAATTTAAAATGTATGATGTTTCGGCGTTTACATTAATTGTTGGATAAAAGAAACCAAGCGTTGGATCAATTTCAAAAATAACAGTACATTCATCATCATTTTCGCATAAAGTTGGTGTTGATTTCTTCCAATTACATGATCTTTCATTACTACCATAATATTCAGATGTTTGATAAAGTGATTCAGTAAGCATAGATGATGAAAAAACTTGTGATAAACTCCATACTGTTTTGTCGCTTGGATATAATGTAACATGAATGCTGTAATAATATTATTGCAAGTAAGTGAGTGAAATAAAGAGAAAGAATAAAACTTACTCATCAAAATAACTTCCAATTTTTTGAACAATAAGTTTATCACCATATTGAATTTGAAATTCGAGATTGATTATTGTTGTTTCAAAATTATCAAATTCACACCATTTATTCAAACATTTACTCTAAAAAAAGTTATTTTCATTAGTGGAGTAGCGATGATGAAACAAAACTTACAATGGAAATGGTTTTTATACTTGCTTCACCGAAACATAACAAACCCAATAAAAACAAGGTTTTCACAAATATCATTTTTGCGCAGAATGGAGATCAAAGACGAATATTTCAAAGTTTGCAACAAATAAATTTTTCAATGGCCTAAATTCGCATATTGCCATAATTTAACTTTTACAGTTGTTATCTTATTGCCAACAATCTTCGTTGCAACATTTTTTCTTTTCGTCATTTCATTGTTTCAATAACTTTTACAAACGACAACAATGAATTTGTTTCTCCTGCTATCAACTTTGTTAATTCTGCCATATTCAATAACATCTTTATCTGTGACTTCATTACCTGCATTAAGAGGATATTTTTTCTTGGAAGATACGCCTCTTACAAATTCAAATCAAGCTGATAAATGTTTGAAAGAATCTTTGAGAATTATCAGTGATGTGTCCTGCTTGTATTTTCCATGGAACGTTGATGATCCTATGTTTATGAAGAAATCCATGCAAGAATGGGTTTTCAAATCTTATGCAAAGAAAACTGGTTATGCTCGAGGCTTCCCATCTTTAATTGCAAGTAATGATCGAATTTTGATGGATGATGATCATTATTATGTTCAAGCGTACTTGGATTTTTCTGATCTTCCAATTTTATCAAAAGGAATCTATCGTCGTATTGGAGATAATGCTAATGGATTTCATCACCTTCAATGGAGATTTGATCCGTTTTATAAGCAAAGAACTACACGACGAATTATTGTTCGGTATAAACGTTTTACACATGTAAGCTTTTTTATTTTTTATATTTGCTGTGATTGACCCAATTTACTTGTAATTTTATTATAATTGGTTTTTAGTGTCCTAAGCCTAAAGTTCTTGGTATAGCTGGTATGGAAGAAGCGGTAGTCATTGAAACATGTAATACTTTCGACATAAATTTGGCAAATGTTTACGCATATTCACCTAAAACACTGAATGAACTTCCTTTGCCCAAATTGGTTCCAGAAAGTGACTTTCAACCTGTTACATTGCCACTTTCAATTACTTCAACTTATCCGCCTACAAATTCAAGCACATCAACTTCAACAACCAATGTCACTTCTTTCTCATCTGCAAATACGTCTCCAAATAAGCAAGGTGATGAAAACGTTTCAAATGCTAGTGTTTTTGGATCATGGATGATGTGAGTTTTAAATTCAGTTTTTACTCATTCATTCTAAAATGGCAGCCTTTATTTCATTCACTACTGTTAATAGCTTTGTGTATCATTACATTTACTTTATTTTAGGGCTGTTTTGATCATTTGTGGTGTTCTTCTTTTCCTTATAATTACGTTTGGTTGTATAATGCTTTATCTCCTTTTTAAACTCAAACCTATGGTCATCGTTGAAAAAGTTTATGTTCCTGTTGTACCTGTAGCAAAAGATAATTCAAGCAAAAAAAGTTCAAAATCAAAGAAGCATGGAACAAAAGAAGATGGACAAGCAGGAACAAAGGAAGATGCACATGCAGGAACAAAAGAACATATACAATCTTCGGCAGGATCAACTCCACCACCAAAACGTAAAAGAAGAAAGCTGGATGATGATATGGATGGAAAGGTAAGATTTTTTTGCTTTGTTATAAAGTTAAAGTAAATGATATTTTTAGTCTCAACCGAAAAAAATGTCAAAACCTGTTCATCGAAAGAAATTTGAACTTCCACAACAGAAAGCTGATCACCAAGGAAGTCGTGAACCTGCATTATCTCAACCTTTACCTAAAGCACCATTAAAAAGGTCAAAAGAATCAAACAAGTTAAATTTTTTCTTTATTTTCAATTAACTTTTCTCATTTTTAGGGTAGCATCGGGTTCAAGCATCAATACATCAAATGTCTCTGGAACTGCTCGAGCTTATAAAGGTGAAATCGTCGTCAATAGATCTGGAAAAGAATCAAACAAAGAAACTAAAACTGGTGAAAGCAACAAAACAATGGAAGATAAGAAAAGCAAGAAAACTAAAACCGATGAAAGCAAAACAGAAGAAGAAAAAAGCAAGAAGAGCGACAAAAGCTCACAAGTCAAAGATGTGTAGTTGAAATTTGTAATAAAAGTTTTATTATTTTTGATTGATTTTGCGTTAAATAAATTAATATTTAAAGTTGTTTTAACAATATTTTATGTTAGTGAATCGATTTTCGCTAAACTATTGTATGTGTTTTACTGATGCAATTATTATTTGTTTTTTTTCACATGTTTCGAAAATGGGACACAAAAAATGTTCTTTGGCATTTTTTACTGCTGCTTTTAAGCCATGGCATTGTTTAACCGAATTGTTGTTAACTGAGAAAACTCCCACACATGCTCTTTGTTTCTATTTCTTTTCTTCTCAGCCAAGCGTGCTTATTGATTTCCACCCTCTTTCAATATTGCTTTGCCAGATATTTTGGTTCTTAAAAAAATATGCCCTTGTCTCTCTTGTTTATTGCCAATGAAATTAAAAAGTCCGAAAAAATTTAACCCGCCGTTGTGTAAATGTAATTTAAATCTGCGAAGAAATGAAATTAAAAATACTCTGCATTTTTATATTACAATATTATCTGTATTGATTTCGCTCATATTTTTTATTTTATTTTGTATTAAAGTTTACTTTGTAATTCATGAAATGAAAGATTTGAATGAAATTGAAGGAGTTTTGGAACGAAGGCGGCAATGTGTAATCAAAAGATTTGTTATTCCAAATTGCAGTCATCATTTTGAGAATTATGAGCGATTAGAAAATGTAAGATATTTTTTTACTAAAGATAAAGCGTAATTTGCAGAGTAAATAAAATTTGTAAAAAATTTAGGATAAGAAAATCGAAGTTTCTAAAGTCCTTGCTGAATATCAAACCATCACAAAATTTCGTGCAGCTGAATTTATCCGAATTCGAAATGCTGTGGATAAACAAAAAAGTATTACAAAAATATGCTATGAAAAAGTTTCAAAAAATCTTCGATCATTTTTTGATGAAAACAAAAATGTTTTATCATTTCGATATTTGACTCCAATATTTTTACCTATGCTCGCATTTTTATTAACCTTTTGGAAAGGAGATTGCTCGTGTATAGGAGTTTTAATTTTTTATTCTGCCTTACTTTTTCTTTGTTTTGCTTGTGACACTGCCATTTCTAATGCAGGAATTAGATTGGAATGTTTTGAAAAAAAGATTTCAAATAATGAATTGTTTATTTTAGAAAAATAAAATGCTGTATTTTTAATTTCGATAATAATATTTTTTCAAAAACATTTTTCTTTCCCCACAAAATAATTAAATTAATGATTTCTAAAAAATATGGGGTGTAATTAACTTAAAAAAGGTAATTAGAGTTTACAATAAAGTTAGTAATAAAACAAAAATTTAGAAGAAAATAACAAATAATTATAATTTTTTTTAAACAAAAACGATGGCTCATTTATGAAGTAAAAAAATAAAGAAGGTTTGGTAGTACCAAAATATTTTTTTTTCAAAAGATACAGTAAACTTATCAAGCATTTAGTTTTCTAAAAAGATTATAGTTTAATAATGGAAATTCAACCCTTTCTCTTTCTGTATTTTACGATGTTCCTTCCACCTTTAATTTCACATTTGCTTTAAAATGTGAGACTCTTTGCATGCTTTAATTAAAGTCATAAATTATTTTGTATGGCAAAATCGTAAACCAAAAAAAATTTATCATGGAGTTATAAAATTCAATGAACATTCATAAATCCAAATAATTATTTTTCCTTTGATTTATTATTTTTGCCTATTTAATTTTTTTACAACTATTTTCGTTAGATAAAACACAAACCCTTATCCATAAAAATTTTAATTTTGCACTGGCACTTGTAAATCATCTATCATCCAATTACATATGTCTGTATTCCTTCCTCTTGTCTGATTATCAGAAATTGTAAAAGAAAAAATACTAAAATTTATTCATAATTATTCTTTGCTTGCATGGTTACTGTGATTCTCGCCTCTTGGAAGTTTAAAAAACGCGTTGTTTTTGTTAAAGAGGTGCTGCTACTCAAATAATAGCTTTCTTCTTTTGATAATATTAACCTTTTTAACCTTTAACTTTTTTTTGTTTCAAAACTATCAGCTTTCAAATTTTTAATAACTGTCTTTGCGTTTTTTCTTTCTTTTATTTCCTCGAAAGAAGTATGATATTAGTTTATTATCTCTCACTTTTTTTTGTACTTTCTTACAATTATTCTTTTTTAGTTAAAAAATTAAATTTCTTCAAGAAACTTTTATCCATTCAATCTTGCCCAAAAACAATGATTTCATATGATTCAATAACATGGTGCATTGAAATTTGTTATTATATTTGTTCAATTTTTGAGGTATTGGTTATAATATTTTTTATTTTCCAAGCTTTTAAACAAAAGTCCGATTTTAAAACTTCTTTTTATTTAATTCTCAATGTTGATTATTGTATTTCATTTGTGATTTGTTTGTTTTGGTTTATTCATGATATGGGTGGACATAATTATATTGCCTTCGTATATATTACTGCCATTCAAGAATGGTATGGATTATTTCTTTATGGATTTTGTAATTTTTTGTTGGGCTTAAATCGTTGCACCGCATTGGCTTTTCCACTTCATTATAAAAAGGTTAGTTGCGATTTTCCAGTAAACTAAAAAATTTGGTAATCATGACAAGAGAAAATGGAATAATTTTTTTTAAACTTTCCAAAATTCATCAAACATCCTTTAAGATTTCCTCTTTTATTTTCAGATTTGGAACAAGCGTTCAAAGCTTCTCATCTTTTTAATTCTAATCTTTCCATTTTTTCCAAATTTTTACAACCTTTTTGATTTTTATTGCAAACTTAATCTTTTCAATGATGAGTGTTTTTCATATCGAGTTTTATGTTATTTCCAAGCAGCAATTTTAAATATAATCCTTAATTCTTTTGCTTTATTTTTTGTAATTTATGGGGTTTTAAAAGCTCGAAGTAAGACTTTCACCCAAACATACAAAGCGAAAACAGAGCGACAACTTGTTTATCAATCTTTGATATGTGGAATTTGTCAAATAATATATTACATGTTTTCTTCGTATTCTATTCGATTTCCATATAACGATATAAATTACACAATATTTTATAATATTGGTTTTGTATTTTATATTATTCAACGATATTCAAATTTAATTATCATTTTTATTGTTCATTCGGCATTTAGAAAAAGTTTTATAAAATTTTATAATTTGGATTGTTTTTTTCGTTTTGAATTTCCATTAGTTAGAATTCGAGTGAAAGCTATATCAAATGGAATGATGTCACAATCTAATAATAAAAGTTAATGTTTATATAACTTAATTTTATATGTACATAATTTTTAATAAAAGCTTTTAAAATTGTAAAAACCCAGGCTTTTGGAGTGTTACAAAAAAAAATTCATTGTTGAGCTTTGCTTTCTTCATCCAAGGATATCTTTTATTACATTATGCCGCTTGAAGTGTCTTGATTATCATCTGAAGCTCCAGCTATGAAATCCGCGTTAAATTTCACAAATGCAAAAAAGATATGTGTGCAAATTCCAGGAATATACATCTCAGGTTCAAATTGGCCTTTATTAGTTCGATAATGAGGCCAATCAGATACATAACATCCACAAAAGTAACTATTGGGTGTTGTAAAAATTAAGTAAACTCTTTGAAATTCGATCCTTCTAAAACTAACCCTCTTTATTTAAAAGCCCTAAAGTGATTCCACTTAAATCCATGATTAGGTCTGTGGCAGATTTCAACCAACATGTGCTGCCACAAGTGTGTGATTATTCCATGAATAAGCTTTACAACCGATATTTGATTGACAAATTTCACAGCATCATTAGCTTGCCCTTGCTTGGATGATAAATTATTTCCTGATATATCTTTATTAGAGTGAAGTGTGCCACCTAAAAAGTTCGATTGTGATACGGCAGTTGGAAAAACCAACATAAAGCATGCCAAATCAATGTGAACTTTACAAGAAAGAGAAATAGCATCCTCGATCGATAGGTAAAGTCTTCAAAAAATTAAATTAATCAAAGCTAAATCTATTTCCGCATTCCAAAAAAACACCCACATTTTTCCATAGCTTTGCTTTTATAGTGTTTTTTTTATCTTGGTTAAATTGATAGTTTTATTCTTCTTTCAAAAAGCTTATCACATCTTCAAATTGATTAACTTACGCTCAAAAAAATCAAGTAATATGTTCAATTTGAAATGTGTTACTAATAAAGTCAAATGCATGCATGTGTTTACAAAGATATAAAAAATTTAAAGTAATAAAGAAATAAAGAAAATGATTCGGCTTTTTATTCTGATAATTTAAACTCTTAATTTAGAATCCATCCATTTACAGCGAGATTTTTTTAATGTACTCTAATGTAATATAATTATTGATTAGAAGCAACGTTGATCTTTTATTGAGTTTTCGTCAACCCAATAAGAAAAAGTAGAATTAAGAAAAACTCATGAACTCCAAAAACATATATTAATAATTTATTTTTCAACAACAAAAAATAATAAACGTTTCATAAAATTAAAGGTACAATAAATGTAAAAAAATTTAAACTTTACAAAATTGCATAGATAATAAACCGGTAACGATCATGGCAGCATATGAACAAATGGAAATTACAATACAGAGATTAACCAGAAGAATGAAGGTTGAATTCAGGATGCAAGGTGGAAACAGGAGAAGGATGAACATTCAATAGCTTAGTTAAATCAGAAGTGTTATCGAGAACTTTGTACGCTTCACGAAACTCGATTTTGATAGCTTCAAAAACACGTTCATCGTAAATGGAATGAGCTGTATTCAAATGAGTAAATGGCTCTTCGATGCATACAGGAGACCAATGATGAACATTCATAATAATTTCATGACGACCTGTCGGACGGCCGAGTCGAATACTTATGGCATTTTTCTCATAACTAAAAACAAACTCATTAGTAAAAAGAGGTGGAAAGTAAACCAATAAACTTACTTATAAACGTGAGCATAAAAATGAAAGAAGCCAATAAGAAGTTCACCAAGAGAGCAATCATTACTGGGTATGAAGTTGCTTGAAGCTGGAACATTATCGAGAGGACGCGAAACATCGAGAGTTTGAAAATCATTTTTCGCATTAAATCTTCGTGGAAACATTTGTTGTAACGATGGCAATACAGGAACTTTAACACCAACTTGAAGATAATAAATAACCATCAAAACAAGCGAATAAGACGTAAATGAAGAACGCGATGCATCATTGATATTACTTCGCTTAGCCCATTCTTTAACAATAGCAACTAAAGGTCGTATTCGCCAATCAACTAAAAAACAAATAAGTTAGAGAATGAATATAAAAGAAATAAACTTACAAAACGCATAATGGCATAAAAGATGAGTATTCTTAATAGCGACAACATTATTTGCATTCAAATCGACGATAATATTTGAAAAAGGTCCAGTAAATTCGATTCGTAAAATAGGAACTTTGGCTTCAATAAGTGTTTGTTCTTGAATAATGGATAACGAAGAAAGAGTCTCTTCAACCATCTTCAAAACACTTAAAGCTTCAGTTCGTGGAATCAGCTAAAAAACAAAAATTAAATAATATTTAGTGTAATTAACAAACATTACATCTTCATTTGTAATTACCAAACATAAATCCATGTCAGAATTTTCATTACCAAAACCATTTAAAGATGATCCAACGACATAAAGGCCAACATAAAGGCCGCAAGCATGAAACCGATCGACTATTGCATTAAACAGGATATCACGAAGTCTAAGCTTTTTCAACAAATACTTTTCCGTTTGAGTAACTTTTTCATAATATGCGCATATGTGTTCTGATAATAAGTCCATACGTGATATACCTTCAGAAAGTCGAAGAGATTCATTAGTAGTGGTGCCTGAAGTTGAACTATCAAGAACACTTTTCAAAGAAAATTTAGAATCCTTTACAACAAGAGCGCTATTGTTACGATGGACTGAAAAAGGAATGATTTTGACGAATGAAAAAAAAAGTTAACAAACCATTGGAGTCGATAAGACGATTTTGATTTTCACCATAAGCAGTTGTATATTGAACAGAGATTTCACTTTGATAACCACTTTCACCTAAAAATAAAAAATTAAGTAATAAATAATATAATGCACTGTAAATTCAAACAAAAATATCAAAATCTTTACTACTAACCTTCCGTCAAAGCTCCATTGGAGATGACCCTCCATTTAGTCTTTTTATTAAAAGCACGTCTCGCGTATTTTGACAGTGGTTTAGATGTTGAATCTTCGCTAGATCCCGTTTCGGACGCTGGTAAAACTTCGTTTAACGGTGGAAATTCTGATGGTTTCATTGAAGATACAAAAGGAAAGAAATCAGGTGTACTCGATCGAGAGCATGACGGGCTGATAGTTTCTTCGGTTGCAGTAAATACGTCATCTTCATCGTCTCCAAAAGCTGAGGAAGCACCATCATCAGAAAAAGAAGAACAGCTTACGACGGAACCATTATTCAAGAAGTCATTATAAGCAGCACCAAGACAATCATTTTCAACCGAAGCATCAACACAGCCTTGAACCTTGTCTTCATTCAATGATAATGAAGAAGTATAGGCTTCAAGATCATTGTCAGATTCAAGGTAATAAGCATTTAACATAGATTGAGTAAGCTTCATAAAAGGCACCTCACCTTTTTGAACTTTTTCCATTTTTTCTTTAGACAATGTTTGGCAAAGATTCTTTGGAGCATCATAATAACAATATTGAGGAGATGTGAATCTATGAAAGTTTCCAATACTAAAAGTAGTTTCATACAACGGAGGCGGCATTTGACAATAAGCATGATGATTAGCAATTTTGCTTAACGGAAACGGTGGAAGAGAAGGCAGATAAACCATTTTGGATGCAGCTATTTCAATATAAATACAGTATCAAAAGAAGATTGTTTTCGGATAAACCGGACCACTTTGAGTTGTCGAGAACGAATATAAGTATAATACCAAAATACCCTAATATAAACAATACGTAAAAAGTATGTTTCAGTAATCAAATTTGGCATTTAATTGATACAACAAATGACACAAAGAAGAGAAGTTAACCAAAGGATCTTCTGATGAATGACAAATAAGTTTGATAGCGGAAATCGATTGAATTTCTCTACCTGAAAAAAATGATATAAAGATTAACCATGAATTTAAAAACACGGAGAAGAAAACGCGAAACGGCAAAAATGAGAAATTGATAGAAATCAAAACACGCAATATTGAGTTAATTCTGGTTTAAATAGAAAAACAGCAGGTGACCTTGAAATGAAAATAGGTAGTAAAAAAATAAACCAATGGTCAAAATTATAAAAAAAAGGAAATAACTAATTTAAACTACGTATAAGCCAACATAAAATCCAAGACGTTATGTGGAAGTTTTAGGATTTGCTATAGATTGATTGCACAGAGGTAAAATTAAAGTAAATGGAAGATGGTGGATATAAGCTTTAAGGG
The DNA here is from genome assembly GCA_028622995.1 of Panagrolaimus kolymaensis. NCBI lineage: Eukaryota > Metazoa > Nematoda > Chromadorea > Rhabditida > Panagrolaimidae > Panagrolaimus > Panagrolaimus kolymaensis. The sequence continues at coordinate 566,045 of JAJQJQ010000065.1, forward strand.
CATTTACAGTCGTGGTTAAATCACGAAAACAACTGAGAAAAAAAGCTCAAAATAGTTGGAATGATTGACAGGTTTTTTTTCTTTCATTATCGCATCGTGGAAAATCACCAATTAAATGCAAAGGCTGCGGTGAAAAAGCTAAACCCTGATTTGTTGTGATCAAAATAATCATAGAAAAAGCAGCATTCTTATCTTTAAAAAAAGGCATGCATTTTGATAAAGCAAAATGATATATTTAGAAGAAAAAACCAGACTAATTGGTTATTAACTATCACGAGGGAAGAAGACTAAAAAGAAGCAAAAGGAGATACAAAGAAAGCACAAAAAATCAAAAAGTAAAAAAAGGTGAATATTATTAATAGGATGGCGGATAAAAAAAGTTGAATGAAAAAAGAAAAGCTTCTCTGCATTGAAAAGTGGTGGGAAAAACGTGTTTGTTAGCAATCAAAAAGGCCTAAAAATATAAAGTGCAGCTTGCCCGCGCGAAGGTTCAAACAAACCTTTTTAAAAAAAATAAGAGCAAATTTGCCGACTGTAAAATTGAATAATTGTATCAAACTTATTTTTTTATTAATTTTTTGTTAAGTAAAATATCAAAAATTATTCACTTTTCATTTCCTTCTACCTCAACAAGCTATGGAAGAAATGATTTTTTGGGCGGGAACTTCTCATGTTTTTGCAAACAATACGTGAAGAAAGAATGGATACGAAAGAGAAATAAAAAAAACATAACAAAAACATTTGTGGGGTTGTTGTTGTTGTTGTCAACGTAGTTCGACGACGCATTTGTTTGTTGTTATCGTCATTTTTCATTTTTGTCGGCTGGCTGACTGAGTAGCCAGTAGGAAGAAAAAAAAACATCTTATGTAATGTCTGTCGCATTAAGTCGGATCATGTTGATTTAGCTATTTATGAAACAAATTGGGTATGAGAATTTGATGGGTCATAAAAAGAAAGTCTTAACTATAAATTGCAGGGTTTGATAGGAGAAAAGATAAAGTTGAAATTTTCATCGCATTGTAAATAAAAACTCAAAGGTTTTTTAAGCTCTAGTGAACTGACGAACCCAGCACAAAATCATTGTAAGTCAAACTAAAAAATTGCATACTTTTTTGCGATGAACCTTTTGAAAAGCAGCTTGCTTGTTGACAACCTTGAAATCGGTGGAAAAAAACAATAAACAAAGTTTATAACAGCGAGAAAAAAAGAGGAACTTAGAATCATTTTCTTTCATACAAAATTCGTTTATATTGTTTCTAGGTCACTTGCTTCTTTATTTTTGTATTGTAACTGATATGGAAGGAAAGTTGTTGGGTGATTGGTGATAAAGAAGAATCAGATTTAATAAAAGGAAAGCAATGATTTAATTTCTTCTTTCACTAATTCATTGATGCAGCAATTCTTTTTCTCTCGTTAATGTAAAAAATTATCTTAAGAATCGAGAAGGATTTTGTTTACTTCCCTTTGAAATTAATTATTCATGTGGAATTCTAAGTATCTTTTAAAATGAAAAACTTATTAGGATGACATTCTTAATTACTCCTCCATCATACTTTTTATCTTTGATATGTAAAGTTATAAACAAGCTGGCCTTTATTGAGTAAGGCAGACAGTTAACATACGCTATAGTAAGTAATAAATGCTGTTGTTACTATAGCTAAACAACGCTAAAATTTGAAAAACACAAGACTGAATCTGCGAAAGTATGAAGCGGTTTGCAAAGTTTCCTTAACTAACCTAGCCGTACTATGTCAAAAATGTTGCTCTAATAAAGTTATTAATAGATACTCAAACCAAAAACATGTCCACAATATTGCCTTGAATGCATCGTAATCAAAAGTAAAACCAAATAAGAATAACACAATTTTTTAAAATAACTTTAAATACAAATTTAGTGAGAATATTATAAAAACCAACAACAAAAAAACTCGTAGGCTAAAGATAACCTTAACGTGGAAGAAAAGAAATATAGTTCTGAAATCAATCGGAAAAATGAAGATTGGAGTTGAATTCAGATTCCAAGGTGGAGACAGGAGAAGAAGGATGAATATCCAAAAGCTTGTTGAGATCAAAAGTACTTCTAAGAATTTCATAAGCTTCATGAAATTTGAGTTTGATTACATCAAAAGCACGTTCATCATAAATGGAATGAGCAGTATTCAAATAAGTAAATGGTTCTTCGATAAAGATGTGAGACCAGTGAAGCCCATTTTTAATAATTTCATGTCGTTCTGTCGGACGGCCAAGTCGAATACTTATGGCATTTTTCTCATAACTAAAAACAAACATATTAGTAAAAAGAGGTGGAAAGTAAACCAATAAACTTACTTATAAATGTGAGCATAATAATGAAAGAAACCAATAAGAAGTTCCCCAAGAGTGCTATCTTTGTTAGGTACAAAGTTGATTGTTGGTGGAATAATATCAAGCGGGAGAAAAACATCCATCATTCGAATATCATTTTTTCCATTAAATCTTTGTGGATACATTTGTTGTAACGATGGCAATACAGGATCTTTCACGCCAACTTGAAGAAAATGAATAACCATCAAAACAAGCGAATATGACGTAAACGTCGAACGCGAAGCATCATTGATATCACAACGTTTGGCCCATTCTTTAATAATTGTAACCAAAGGACGAAGTCGCCAATCAACTGGAAAAAGTATGGATTATAAAAAATACTCATATGTATGTAAAAAAACTTACAGAAAGCATAGTAGCGTAAAAGGTAAGTATTCTTAATAGCAACAACATTGTTCACGTTCAAATCGACAGTAATCTTTGAAAATTTTCCATTAAATTTGATTCTTAAAATAGGAACTTTTGCTTCAATAAGTGTTTGTTCTTGAATAATGGATAATGAAGAAAGCGCTCCTTTGACCATCTTCAAAACACTTAAAGCATCAGTTCTGTGGTTCACCTAAAATGGTATGTTAATCTTAAATAAAGAATCGCTAACAAATACTTACATCTTTATCACTGATGACCAAGCAAAAATCTATATCAGAATTATCATTTCCAAATCCATTTAAAGATGAACCAACAACATGAAGACCACATAAAGGGAACAAACGTTGAAGCGAATTAAGCAACATATCACGAATTCGAACTTTTTTCAAGCAAGTATTCTTTGTTTGTGTAATTTCATCAAAATAAGCACAAATACGTTCTGATAGCAAGTCCATAGCTGTTGTATCTTTGCGAAATGGTACAGCTTCGTCATTATTGAATGTTGAGCTGGTATTATCATGAGCATCTTTCGAATTTTGAGATGATTTAGAGCCGGTTACAACAACGGCACTGTAGCTTCGATGGACTAGAAAGATACGAGAATTAGTTATATATGCAAATTCAAAGAAAAACAAAAAGATACTCACTATTCGATTCGCTGAGACGAGATTGAATTAAGCCCACAGGTGTTGCATCTTTACGAAATGGTACAGCTTCATCTTTATTGAATGTTGAGCTGGAATTATCATGAGCATCTTTCAAATTATGAGATGATTTAGAGCCGGTTACAACAACAGCACTGTAGCTTCGATGGACTAGAAAGATACGAGAATTAGTTATATGGATGAATTCAAAGAAAATCAAAAAGAAACTCACTATTTGATTCGCTGCGACGAGACTGAATTTCACGATGAGGAGTTGAACATTGAACAGTGGATTCAGTTTGATTACCATTTTCGTCTAAAAATCATAAATTAAGCCAAGAAAGTACGTATGCGAATGAAATCAAACAGATGGTAATCGACAAAGAAAAAAAGAAAATACCTTTTTGCAACAAATCTTTAGAGACAGAACGAGTCGGCGATATTGATATCGGTGGAACTAAAAGAAAAACATAATAAACTATTCAAAAAATGTAACAACATACAATCATTGTCTTTCATACAAAATTCATTGACGTTACTCATTTTTGGTGACTTAGAAATGACCGATTTTTATACAAAAGGTAAAGTTGAAAAAAAAAAGTTCAAAACATTAAAATCAGCTTTGTTTAGTGAAATTAGAAAAAAGATGAATGAGCAAATATTTTTGCTTCCCCATTTTTTTGGGAAGAAATGGTATTCGTGGCGAGATTTGGCTATGTAATTTTTACATACAAAAAAAATAGTTAACTGTCTTTATTTTTATGCAACATGAGTTTTCATCGCAATTAGAATTCTTCTTTTTTTAATAGAACGAAAAAATCTGTACTAAAACCTTTACTAATATGTTTCGAAAAAATGTATCTCAATAAAAGATTACTAGAATCTTCACACAGTTTACCTAAAAACTTGCTACCAAAATTTTTTGCAAATAACAAAAGTCATGTATGATTTTCTTTGATTTTTTATTTTATTTTTCTTGATTTGGTATTGTGAATTATGAATTTTACAACTTATAAAAAAGCGAAAAAGACCAACATTTAGTAATTATTCTGAATGTCGTTAGAGGATTTTAAGGTGTTTCTTGCTTTTTGTCTATCAGCTAGCAAAATTTAACCAATTTTTTTGGTAAACTTATTTTGAAATTCTTTATTATTATCCTTTTTCAAGAGACAAAAGAATTTCAACGATTTAGTAAAGATTCTTCTAACAAATCTGCATTATTTGCATTAAATTTAACTCAAAGATACATATTTGGATTACCGTAAGCTTGAAATGATTTAAAAAAGGTTGAAAATATAAAAAATTTAACTAGGGAAAAGGCTAACGAAATTTTTTTATGCTTATAATACCATCATTTTTACATATGTTAAGAAACCTATAGCCTTTATGAAATCGTTTTACAACGTTCCTATTTTGTTTATTTATTTATTTTTCTTCTCAATATTCGTTGGAATAAACGCTTACAATTTCCTCACATAAAACATCCAAATTGTTTTGCACTTATTTGTTTGCAGAAAAAGACCTCCGCAAAAAAACAAATTTAGGAAATCATAGCCTCGAAATTATTGTTTATTATTATTTTCTCTGTCTATTTTGGTTTTATTCAAAAAATATTATGATGATTGTTGTTTGCTATCGCTTGCTTGCTGCTTGCTTTATTGTTTTTCTCCTGATTTTAGTCTTTACAAGGATTTGATAAAAAAAAACACCAAAAAAAAGCGTTTTAATTAGTGTTATTTGTTTTTAATGCTGTTTTTTTCAGTTCAAAGAAGAAAATGACCTTGATTTTCTTTCAACATATTTTCTTGTTTTCATTCCTTTTTTTTTAAATGGTGGTCAAAAAGAACATAAAGAAAAACTGACAACAAGTTTAAAGGGAAAGTATTAATTTTTAACTGCGTAAAAATAAGATAGATTTCAAATAAGATAACTTTTTTTCTAAAAACAACTACCGCTAAATACGAAACAATCGCTTCGCTTATTTTTGCTTCAAGTTGCGTTAATAACATTGATACAAATGTCTCCGATGCTTGCTTTTAATAGCAAAAAAAAAAGAAAAGAAGTGTGAAATAGCTTTAAAAATGCTTTGTTGCGCTAATCGTAGTGAGTCGACTCGATGAGACTTGTCAAATAGCATCGAAGTATTACAAAAAGGGAATTAACGGATCCAATTTTATTATAGTAAAAAACCTCGGATGCTAAATATCACTCAAAATCAATGCATTCAAAAATTTCACGTGATGCTAAAAATTTTTACTTGAAGTTGAAGAAAAAAAAATGTGTTCCTAATTATAGCAAAAAGTACCGACGACCATCGCAGGCAGATACTTCTCCATTTTTTTTGATGATGATTAATTTTAGCTTATGATGATTGTTTTGTATTTTTTTCTAAAAAAAAGCATGTAGCAATATCGCTGCTTGCTCGAAAATCATCTCTCCTATGTACAAACATCGATCGATTGAAAAAAAAGGTTCAAAGAGAAAATTATTCATTCTTGTTGTTATCATCCAAATTTCCTTTTCGATGTTTGTCTCTTAATTTTGCTCTTTCAAGCAGCTATTATTTTGTTATTTTCAGTTTAGTAACTGGAATTAAACAAAGAGCTAAAAAAATTTAAATTAAGTTTGGATTACCCCAAATTTTCTCGAATCATTTTTTCTTACACACTTCAAATTTCATGTTTTTTTTTTTGGATTGATCCTGCTGGATATTCAAGAGTCGTCAAAAATTAGAATAATCTCAAACAGAAAAATATTCGATTCGCGTTTTTTTCTCTCTTCAAATTTTTATTTTTCGCTGTTTCATTTTTACTTCTTTCATTCATAGCTTCTTTGAACTTTATCATCACCATCAATTTTCAAATTTTTCATCTCATCTCAACTCAAGATATTCATTCCATCATCAAATTGAAGAAAAATGTCAATGGAATTAACTCCCAAACAACTTGCAATCATAGGAAAATGGCAACTTGATCGATCGGAAAACTTTGATAGTTTTATGAAAGTAAGTTACATACATATTTTTATCTTTCTTTTAATTTTTACGTTTTGATTGTACCTTTTTTTAGGGAATTGGAATTAATGCTTTATTACGTTCTCTTGGAAATCTTGCTATTGGAACTATTATTAGACCGGTTATTGAAATAGATAATGAACAAACTGGTGCTTGGAAAGTTGTTGTTAAATCAACCTTCAAAAATGGTACATGGACTTTTACACCAAATGAACGTGAAAAACAAAAAACTCTTGATGGTCGTCTTTTTTGGGTTACATTTTACTTTGATGGTGATGTCATTTATGAAGTTCAAGAAGTCTGTGATGATGATAAGAATGCTATTCCATGTACTGTTAAACGCTTTGTCAACGATGATGATGTATTAGTTTGTGAACTCAATGTTGGTGACGTTGTTGCATATCAATATTTTAAACGTGTTTAACTTCTGTAATTTTATTGTAATGTCTTGAATTAGGTTTATTTAATCTGTAGTTATAATGTTAATTTTGTATAAAGGACATATCTAAATAAATATTTTACATGTTACTCTTTTGCCATGTTTATCAACTTGAAAATTTCTTTTGTCCCATGGTTTCCAGCTTTAATGCATTTTTCTAGTTTATGTTTTATGGTTAAAGAAAATTCATTCAGACTATGGAAATAGTTTGTAGTTTCCCTAACATTTCTCATGGCACATAACTGCATTATGATTAGCAAACATTGAATAAGTTTATCGTGATTTAGTTTATAAAATAAAATTTCCATTTTGTATCCTCTTCCTGTCAAAATAAAAAGTTTTAAGCTAGCTGAAAGAAATCAAACTTTGTTGGAGTATTTAAAATTACCGCTTTTTTTTTTAAATTAAATTTCACCGCGAATGCTTGAGAACCTTCTTCGGTTTACTGCCTGCTTGTCGTTTCTCATTATTGCTTCATTCCATAGTCATTCATCGTCGCATTTCCATTGTACTTACTTTATTGCTTCATTGTTAAAAAACTCTTATTTTAGTAAAAACTTAAAATTTCCAATTTAAAGTTCTCATGTTATCTCTTTTTTTTGTCTAAATTTACATAACCCCGTAAAAATGACTTATCCAATCCTTCGTTTTCTTCCATTTTTGATTGAAAAGTTTTTATTTCTTCATTCATAAACAACGGCTTCTTCGACTGTTACTGTTTTCCGAAGAATTATCATGAGCATGGATAGCAATAATCGTAAGTTTAACCTTTTTTTCTTTCTATCTTGTTTAATATTAAAATTTTAGATTATTCAAGTGAAAAATCAGCTGAAAGTTCAACATCAAACATAAGCACCAATAGTCCAACAAGAACTCAAACTTCATCATCATCAATGGCAACTGATTCATATACACCTCGAAGTGCTCGATTTGTAACTTTATCAAATTTTGTTTTAAAAGCTGGTGAATATCTTCATGATTTTCGAGAAGGAAATGATAAAACTCTGGCAAGCTTTGCAAGAAATCTTCGTGCAATGAGTGTATTTGATATATTCTTGGATTATACACGTGTCATCAGCCAAGATTGTAAACAACCTGCTCGAGCTTTCAACAAAAATGAAATATTTAACCGTTATCGTGATATTCGGTAAGTTAATTTTTAAAACTTTGATTGTATAAACTATGAATTGTGTGAATATGAGAAGGTGATGGATGAATTTAGTCAACTAAAACCTTACATTTTTTAGTTGTATCGACGCAACCCGTGTTATGCTTGCTTCGCCTTCTGATGGTAATGATTACATTCACGCGAATTACGTCGATGGCTTCAAAGAACATAAGAAATATATTCTCACTCAAGCACCGTTTCATTCAACCATCGAAAAATTTTGGGAAATGATTTGGCAAGAAAATTCAACAATGGTTATTTCTCTCAGTGTTATTGATGGTGAAAAGATTGCTGTTTATATGCCATTAAATTCTGGAGAAGCATGCATATTTGGAAAGATTAAAACTGTAAATATGGGAACTCGACATATCCGTGATTCGTATGATGCTACCGTACTCATGGTTACTAAGAATGATGAACCAGCTCGAAAACTTCTTCATATTGATTTCTATGCTTGGCCTGATAAACAAACTCCAATGAAACCAACCGAAGTTCTTCATTTAATTGATGATATTAACTTTAACCGAAAATTATTGATCAATGAAGCCAAAAAGAAAGGATGGTTACCAAATGTTGATATGCCATGTTCACCTATTGTTGTTCATTGCTTAGCTGGTGAGTTATTACTTTGATCTTAGTGAATCGTCTTCGTGCATAATTCATTCAAAAAATTGTAATAATTGTTTAACTTTCTTTTTTTTCAGGTGTTGGACGTTCTGGTACTTTGGTTGCTATTGATATTTGTTCTCGTAAATTAGACTATAGCCTTACCCAACATTGTGGTCCATGCGTTGATGTTCGTGATACTGTTCTTCGCCTTCGAACTCAACGTGAAATGACTGTTCAAAAACCTCAACAATATCTTTTTCTCCATCTCGCTGTTCTTGAATATGCAATCCGAAAACGTTATTTTGATTCAATTGATATTGTTGATGTTTCCAAATTTATGATGCATACTAATGATCAATAATATTTGTAAAGATTGTATATATTTGAAATAAATATTTTTTGAATTTGTCTCTTTTTTTCATTAATCAAAGATGAAACTGATGCTTCTTTTCTAATTTAATTATAAATCAGTACAAGCAGTCAAAAATTTTGTGTTTGGAAACTTTCTCCATACAACAACTCATTATTGTGTCTCCATCAGATCTCATAGGAAGTTCAAATTCGATCTTCTTTTATAAACATTAGGATTTTTAAATAATTTTTTTTATCCACTTCAAACAAAAAGTAAGAGGAGGCGGTTAATATACTACAATGCTATAATACTCTTTTGTTGTTTTTGTGTGCGAATTTTTGTGAAAGTTAGATTCCTCGGTGGTGTGTAATAAATTTTTATAAATGAATGAAGTTAGTAAGAATTTAATGTTGTTTTAATTATTGAATAAGCATTGAAGCACTTTAAACCCCTAATTTTATCAGCTGTTTTTAAGATCAAAAATTTAAAGAGCAAGAAAGTAAAATAAAATAAGCAAAGTTAAAAAAAAGCATTTCCAAAGACACATTTATTTGAAAGCAAAAAACGTTGATTTACTCTTATAAAAAATCAGATGAAGATAACAAAAAACTAGAACAATGACCGAGAATCTTTAAATAATAAGAAGAAACGAATCGAAAGGAAGAAAAAAAATATCCACGTAAAAAACTAGCTCCATTCAAGGAAGAAATATTTCGGTCAGTTACCAACCAGACGATCTCAAAAAATGAATGACCAACGGCTGCTGTTAAAAAAAGAGAAGAAAAATCATTTTAAATTGATATGGGTTCACTTCTTTTTGAATAGCTTTTTTTTAATTCTTAAAATTTTTGTGGTTAAAAAATGATTTCAATTTTCAAAATTTTAATATTTTTAACTTTATTTTCTGATGGATGTAAGTTTGATTTTTGACTAAAATCATAAGTCTTTGAATCGCATGGACATATTCAGATTTCTTAGCTCATCCGCCACTAAATACTTTTGTTGCATTAAATCAATGCTTTGAATTAAAAAAGGGTTATAAAATTGATGCAACTGAAGCTCATATGACTGGAACGGATTCAATCCAATTTAAAGATGATTGTTTAAAAGCTTGCCTCAAAACTCTTATCAATCAAAATTTTACTTGTCGATCATTAATGCATATGCCAAGAGATGATGTGAGTCTTTCTAAAATTGTGCTGCGAAGCGAATAAGTTGATACAAGTTTTAGGATTGTGTATTGACTTCAATGTCAGAAGAAACTGGAGCCAAAATAGAAAAGGTTGATGATTTTGGATTTATGTCTTCAATAAATTATTTTGAGAATAAATGCGCTAAATCACCTTTTGATAAACGTATGTTTTTTGTTTTATCTCCGAATATCATGATAAAGTAACATAATATCGTTAATATATTTATACGAAAAATGTTTCTTCAATTTTGGTTGGATAAACAAATTTTTAGCTTCTGCGATGGCTGAAGCTTCAATGAGCAGTTACAAAGGCAATCGAGGCGTTCTCCAAATAGCTGAAATTGCTGGAAAAAAACCATTGATATTTTCAATCATTGATGGAATTCGCCCAAATTCTCTCATCGATATCAATATTCGACGTGAACATGTCAAAGATTGTCATGCTTTAAAACGACGCGATGTGAAACTCAGTGATCGATTATTGCAAATGTTTACAGATTCCAGTGGAATGGCAGTATTTCCATGGGACGAAGCTGATTATAGCGTTCTTGGCCCTGAGTATCTTGGATCGACGGTACTCATCATAGATACCATGACTCAAAGAGTAATTGATTGTGGAATTATCCAAATTAAAGGAAATCCTGAAGATTATGAAAGAACTAAAAATTTGTCTTTAAGATTCGAAGCTTCTTTTGCATTATTGTTGTGGTGTTTGTTTGTATCGTTTTTGAACACATAAAAATAATTCAGAGTTTATTATGGGGATTCAAGAAATCACCATTTTGTGAAATCAATGAATTTGTTCACAAAAGCGTATAGCTAGATCTCAACACATTACTTCAACACGATTGAAAACAGACAAAAACAATAACCATTTTTTATATGAATTAAGAAACATGTAAGTTAAAATCTATTTATAAACACAAGGAAAAAATAATAAGAGTAACAACACATCAGTGAAAAACTTTTAGAAACACAAAATAATATTTATGGATTTTCATCATCATCACTTCCATCGCTGTAAATAATATCAGCAGGTTCCCAGATATGCATAATGTTGTCATCAGAAAGCGAACAAATTTGAAATGATTCATTAGGATTCCAAGCGAAATCGGAGATTCTATCAGTATGACCAGCGTGAATAAAGATAAGTTCAGGAGGTCCATCTTCTGCATCTTCTTGAGTTTGTTCTTCTCCAATCTTAGTTAAGTCCCAAATAAGAACACGACAATCTTTACCAGAAGAAGCTAAGATAGTTTCATTATGAGGAGACCAGTGAACTTGAAAGATTTCATTTTTGTGTGATTCGAACTTATGAAGGTTACGGCCAAGATTGCGGAGATCCCATATTGCAAGAGTCTAAAAGCGTGGGATAAACATAATTTTAGACAAACTTCCTTACCTTATCGCTAGAACCTGTGGCCAAAATGAATTCACCAAATGGATTGAAAGATAAGCAATTAACATCAGCATTGTGGGCTTCAACAGTATGTGAAGGTTCATTAGAAGAACGAGCATCCCAGATCAGTAATTTGCGATCATCACCAACAGAACCAAAAACATCTTTGTGCAACACATGCCAAGCAACGTCTTCAACAACAGCGGTATGCCCTTTGAAAATTGTTTTAGCATTGAGATAATTTCGAGTAGCCGTGCTTGCTTGAACATCCCATAAACAAACAGTTGTATCGTCAGAAGCGGAAAGCAAATGACCAGGAGCATTGGTATTCCATGAAAGTCCATATCCTTCTTTTGTGTGACCACGAAGGCGTAATTGAGGCCGACAAGTACCATCACTGCTAGGAACACTTGGATGTTTTGTATAATCAAAAAGAAAAACAGTAGAACTAGGAGATTTTGTTGCAATCAATTGAGGATTTTGAGGCATGTAACGAGCACGATTGATTTCACCATCATGATTCATTTTAATTTCGATATCAAATTCCGCTGCAGTAGGCCCGAATCCACCATATTCTAAAAAGATATATTATTAAAAAGTAAGAAATATAGCGAGTTCAAACCTTCATTATCATCAACAACTATAGGAGGATCAAGTTCAGCCTCATCTGTTGGCATACGAACTTTTGCAATAATGAGATAATTTTGTTCAGCGCCAGAAGTATTTGTACCCAAAATAAGACGATGGACAGCATAATCACACGATTCAGTTCTAAAAATAATTTAGGTTAATAGTAGCTTTAATCACTAATGTATGAACATACTTGGTAACATCAGGAAGCCATTGAACCGTTAAACTTGGCCAATCAAGATCATGAGTGATAATCTGAAAATATAAAATCGATAATTGCATATTATTAAAAATGTTTAAAATTTACCCTATCATAGAGAAATGGAGTATTCTTCTTCCAAATTTTATAGTCATCATCCATAACATGTTCATCATCGGTAACAAGTTCATCATCAGTAAGTTCGTCTTGATGACTCATAGCAGCTTCATTCATGAATGATGCAGTCTGTAATTAAAAGGTTTTAAAACAGATTTGATAAAAGTTTTGAAATTAAAAATGTGCTTCACAAAAAGCAACAACAAAAATGAAATAAAAACGATGATCTTTTCCGCTTTTTTTGCTACCGTTTGATTAACTTATTTTCGCTATGAAATCCAAATAAACTTAAATGTTCCACCATCGAAGCATCATCATCAAATTTTTGTAATTTTATTTTTTATTACGTGTTTTTATTAACAAACATTCATTTAATTTTTTACAAACAATTTTTTTGAAATGAATTAATCATCGATGGCATGAATTTTAGCGCATTTGATGAACCACGAACGACAGACATCTTCTAATGAATGAATTGTAACGGGAGAACAAAATTTAATTACAAATGGATATAAATAATTGCATTTACAAGCTACCGTACAATGAGTATGAAACCTTTGATCACAATCAGGCGTGCAAGGGATTGAATGCATCTAAAAATATTTATTTTGTGACGAATCATTTATTCGTGAAACAGTGAAACTTTTTTTTATTACTTACTGGATAACAAGTTGATTTGAATGAATCACAAAATGCTATTAATCTTGTTTGAAGTGATTCAGGAAGTTTGAATCTTTCGCGTCCATTACAGTAATTTGTAAAATTTCCAATATATGTGTGACAATAATGTTGCTTTAATGCATCAAATTCGTTGCCTACAATCGGAGTTGGTGATGATGAAGTTAATTGAGAATTGGTGTTGTCAAACAATGATTGGTTGTTTAAAAAATTTGCAGCTTCAAACACCGCATCTTTTGGTTTACTAACAGATTCCAAATTTTTTGGTTCTTCTTCTGACTCTAATGTTGAGGAAATATTTGTGATTGGTAAATTTGTGGAAGAATCAATTTCAATTTGGGATTCATTAATGTTTAATGATGATGTTTCAGTTGTTGTTAATAAACCAATGTTAAAGTTTCCTTCGCCATTGGTATTTAAAAGGACATCGTCTCGTAATTTTGCTTTCGATGAAGTTGTTTGACAAATAGCCCAACTTGGATTTGTTCGACATGCAGAATTAATGACTTTATCGAATGGACTTCCTTAAAAATTTGAACTTCGCTTAGTTTTAAAAATATTAGTATATTACCGTTGCATAATAAAACAAAAAAATGAATACTCAAAATAAAATACACAACTTTCATGATTATCATTGAAGCAGACAAAAAATGATTCCTATAAAAAGCAACAAAAAATTGGAATAAGAAGATGCAAACAGGTTTAAAAGTTGAAACGGTTCCAAATGCAACTAATCTTTTCCAAAATTTTTGCATGGGTTAATTTTATTGCTTTCACTTTTTTTGGTGAACTTTCAAAACAAGCGATTGTCTGTTTTGGTTTCATATTTTTTCAGCTTTCATCTCATTTTTTGATTGATGAGTTCTAAATTGCAGCAAAACGCATGTTTTCAAAACAACTTTATTTGAACTAAACTTTTTATGTGGTTATTGCACATTTTTAATAATAGGATTTAAAAAAACTATAAAAATAAGAAAAACTTCTAAGGCAATAAAATGAATCTCGTCAGAAAAAATGATAGTTAAAATTAATGGAGGAATATCAAGGTAATGAAAAACTGTGGCTATCATTTTTATTGTATCGAGAAAGAATTAGCAGGGTGAATATTTGCACAATTTTATGATAAAAAGAAATTTCAATGGGCTTAAATTCGAGATCTTTAAAAAAATATTGACAAAACAAAGACTATGGTGAATTTATTGAATAAAATTTATTTTGAAAGCCATTCACTTGGAACCCATTGAGATCCATTTTTCAGATTTTCGAGTGCTTCCAATAACCTGAAATTCTAGATAAATATCGTTTTATTTTTTATTTTTTTAAAGCAAACCTTCTAAAAGTAACATCGTGATTTCGATTAATTAAAATTTGATCAAAATATTTTGAGTATGGTCCTTTGATGAGTTTTTCATGATAATCCGCGGTGGCTTTAAGTTGTTCGCCAGTTTTTTCTTGGCCTCTTAATTTTGACATTTGTTGAAGTTCCTCTAATGCTGGAGGTCCAATTACAACTACGAATGGCATAAATTCAGAATTGTATAAGAATTCAAGAGCTTTTTCAGAGCAATCTAGAACGCAAACACGTCCAGATCGAACCACACGGCGAACAGTGTCTGCGGAAGTTCCATACATAACTCCACCAAGTTCACCCCATTCCACCATTTTTCCTTCTCTAATCTTTTTCAAAATATTTTCTTTTGTTTCATAATGATATTCTCGACCTTCTTGTTCACCTGATCTTCGTGCACGTGAGGTCACTGCAAAATTATATTGTTTTTAATTTCCATTTCATTTAAGGAACTTACATGGCAAAACAGTACTAAAATAATTTGGCAGTTGTGAAAGTAGCATGCTTTTAATGGTTCTTCGACCAACTCCAGGAGCTCCAAGTAAAACTAATGTTCGCCTTCCATATGGACTCAACATGGAGACGCTGACTGTTGGAAGCGTGGAAGGAATGAATGCACATTGGCTGATGTCATTGACTTTTCGAGCTTGGAACCATTGGTTATCTTCAGAAAGAACTTGTAAAATCTCTCCTTTTCGAACATTAATGGGTAAATGATGATTAGGATTTAAAGGATCCTTTTCAGAATTATAATTTGTTAAAACTTTTACAAACTCCTAAAAAAATTTAATCTTTAGATGGCTCCTGTGAATAAAATCGATTCTCGTCATGAAATAAGTTGTTTGTGATTCCATGGGAGATATTTAAACCAACAAAACTAACCATAGGAGCATTATATAAATCAGATAAAACAACTTTAATTTGAATTTCTCCAATTTGTGAATATAAATCTTTGATCGTTTGTGCAGGTCTTCCATTAATTTCTTGAATGGTATCTCCGGGTTTTATTGTATCCGAAATTGCTGGTGTTACTTTAGTTACAACCATTTCACCACAAATAAATTCAACTTCAAGTTGTTTTAATAAATCTGCTCGAGTTTTAATTAATCTTGATTCATATGCTGGACCAAGCAATGGCAAATGTCCATTCACGAGGGTTGCATTTATGTGTTCTTTTTCAAGAGGTTCAGGTGAACCAGGTGGTGGAGATCTTGGTGAAGCCACAGCGTGAAATGTTCGAGTCGTTAAAACTCGTTCGGTTACTATAGTTTTCTTTTTAACTCCTGTTACAGGATCCACAGTAATTTGTTCACTTTGGACAACCTAAAATTTGCATATTACGTTTATTTGGGGTGTTTT
This sequence comes from Panagrolaimus kolymaensis, assembly GCA_028622995.1. Lineage (NCBI taxonomy): Eukaryota > Metazoa > Nematoda > Chromadorea > Rhabditida > Panagrolaimidae > Panagrolaimus > Panagrolaimus kolymaensis. The sequence goes on from JAJQJQ010000065.1 coordinate 581,925, forward strand.
TAAAATTTTGGAAAGATCTAAATCTCAATATTTTGCGCCTATTTCCCCATGCTAAAACAATATTTAAGAGGTTAGCAAGAAAAAAATGTTCCCGATGGAAACAAAAAAGTGTTTGCATTTACGATTTAAAAAACTTGTCAATATTAAAACAAAAAAAGTAATGTAAAAAAAGGGAAAAGAAGGAAAGGCGATAAGTAGTGGTAAAAACTTTTAATGCTTCTGTTCTGTTTATTTTTTATTGCGCTAAAAGCAACAGCCAGCAATATAAAAAAAATGTGAAAAGTAAGAAACAATACTTTTAAAAGTCTGAAGTAACAAAATTTTTTGGGAAAAGCTAACAACTTTGGTTATAAAAAAAGGCACCCAACAAAAAATTGAAAGCAAACTTTTGTTTGTCAGCGAAAAAAAGAAAGTTAATGCCATATAAAAAAGGGGAGTAAAAAGAATCGATGAATAATAAAATTTAAAACCTTTTTTTGGAATTAAAGATGTTTCAAAATTTAATTATTCAATCAAAGTAATAAAATTTCCAAAATAAATTTAGTTTTAAAAAATTTAAGCATTTTGTTGCAAGAAACATAAAATTATACCTGAACATCGGATGATGGCTCTTCTTCATCTCCATCATTTTTATTTTCATTTACTTTAATACTAACTGATTTAGGTTTTTTTAATCTCGGCAAACTATCTCCTATTGCAGCTTCCAAATGTTCTATTCTTTCTAATAATGCATGCAAACAATGTGAAAGATTATCTGCATTTGAACGAAGCTGTGAAAGCTCTGATTCAACTTCATCCGAGCTTACCATTTTCAATTATGTAATCTAAAATTATTAATTTCGTTTTGTGAAAAGTTTTAAAAATATGAATAATATACTGGACAAATATTATTAAAAATATTCACGATTTCAAAAGTTCAAGATCAAGCATGGATGCGTTCGTTTAAAATTAAAAAAAAGTAAACTCATTTCCAATTTTAATTTTCACTATAAAATTATATTTACTTTGACGTATTGGTTAAGTTCTAAAAAGGGAAAGAATTTATGCACGAAATAAATAAATAAATAAATAAATAAATAAAGATATAAAAAGAAGCAAAAGTAAACAATGTGTGTATGCTTTAACAAGCTTTATTAAAAAAGAAGCTCATCCCCATAGTATTAGTAGTAGTATTAACGTAATCCAAAAAAGGGAAGGGTAAAACAATAAAAATTATGTTATACAAAAATTGTTTTAAAAAGTCAAAGAAAAAATAATCGATTAAAAACCATATTTTTAAAAACCAAAAAAGTGGCAACCATTTTCGGACTGTCCTTTGGCAATGTTCTTTTTTTTTGCTCTTTAAAATGTGTGGGTTAGGCTTTTTGCATGAAAATAAAAGAAAAAAGAAAGCGCACCAGCTGGAAAGAAAGGAAAGCTTTAGAAAGGATGAATGAATGAAGAAAAAGAGAGGATGGAGAAAGCTTCAGCCGAAGCACACTAAAAAGCAAAATGAGGGTGTTTTTGTGACAAATAACATTGTCGCATTGCTGCCTTCTGCTATGGCCCCGCTAGGCTTGCTACTTTTTTGGACACTCTTCTTTTTCTTTTTTTGTGGAAAAATAAATGAAAGATCTTTTGCTTTTGGTCGAGACTTTTTGCGCATTTCTTTTTTTATGGTTGTTGTGTTTCCATTTTTGTTTGGATTTTGTCCAAGTTTTATTTGTGACTTTTTTGAGCCATTTGGGAGCAGCCAAAAGAAGGAATAAAAAAATGTCATCTTTTAAAGCCTGAGATGGATTTCTTTTTGTGTTTTAAATTTAGATTATTTTAAGCGATAAAAGTTTAGTTTAAGCTTTTTAAAAGAGAAGATTAATCTTTTACGATTTGTAGCAGCAAAGAAGCTCGGAAGTCTCAATTGGTTAAAACTCCCCATTCATCTAGAGAATAAATACTCAATACATATAAACTTAAATCCATCTAATATTAAAAATTCTCGATAAAAAATTACTATTTTTACACTTTAAATAAAAGCAATGTTATCTAAAATAAAGTCTCGAAAAAGTTAGAAAGCTTACATGATACTGCTACTTCTCAATTGCTTCTGCTTTAAAAAAACGATGGTATCAATTTTCTTTCTTCAAAAAGCTTCTGGCTTAACTTTTCACTTTTTTTCTTCCTTTCTACAAGCTTTAGATGACAAACATAACACTTTAATACACTCTCAACATTTTACTTTTAGTATAATATTTAGTAAAGTAAAATAAAGGAAGCATATTCATTCTAGAACAACAAAAAATTTAGTTTACATCAACTTTAAGGCTAAAATATTAAAGAATCGAGATCTAAAAAAGAAATAACCATGTTTTACATTTAAAAAGTCAAAACTCATTGAATCGAAACGCATTTATTTTTAAAATAAATATGAACTAATAATGAAAAGGCGGCAAGTAGACCACGAGAAAAAGTGGGATGAGGATAAAATGCTCCAATTCAAACATGGCCTCATTTTTGACCTTGTAAAATTCGATGAACACAATGTGAATTTACTTTTGGGTTTTTTTCTTCTTCTCCATCCTTTCGCGTATTTATTAAATCCAAAGCAAAGAAAAATTCAACAACAACAAAATTTACAACCCTTTCATCAACAAATATTTGGGGACGAAAGAAAAACGATGATTGTACATACATAAAACATATTTAACAAGGTTTTTTGTTTATTTTATTTTTATGGACTCCGCCTTCTTTGATTCCTGCAACAAAAAATCATTTCTTTACTCATTTATTCTCAACTTTTTTTGTTGCAAAATATAGAAAACTTTTAATTTTACTCAATTTCGATTAACTTTTAAATAAGTTTCAAGTTGATCCAAATTTGGGGGAATTCCTTTAATCATTTTATAAAAATAAAAATGAAATCCTTCACCAAATTCTTTCACTTGAATATCCCATTCTTGTTCAACAAGATAGTTAACGCGAAAATATGGTGGAGTAAAAGAAATTGAAATAAAAATTCCACCAGGTTTGAGAATTCGATGAATTGAAGCTAAAGTGGAGCGAAGATCCGATTGAGCTGATTGGGAAAAAGTCCAAACACTCTAAAAAGAAAAGAAACGAGTAAAGCATGCATAATAATTTCGAAGAAAAAAAGCTACTAAACATCTCGGTTACGATATATGTTTGTATCATACTCTTGTAACTAAAAATATTTATCAAATTGTGATATGCTATCGTTTTACCAACGACACTCAGATAAAATGTGGAAGATACCAAAATATGCTTACCTTTTCATTTGCAAGTAAACTTTCAATTGCAGCTTTTTCAATAACAACATCAAATGATTGTGAATCAATTTTTTCTAAACTTCTCATATCATCACAAATCCATTTCATTTCTGAATGGGTTGTGGCAAATTTATCAATTAAGATACTCGAATAATCAAGGTTTGTAATATTTTTAAATCCAGCATTGTAAAGTTGAAAAGAAAGTTGACTATTTCCACAACCGACGTGAAGAATCCTAAATCAATGAACTTAAATAAGTTTATCTTTTTTTTAATCAGCCACAACTAACTTATCATTTAGTTTTAATTCTTTGAAAATTAATTCAGAAAATTGTTTAAAATCTGCGATCCATTCATAACTTTCTTCATTTTTAAATCTTGAATCCCAATAATCAACGCTCGTATAATCATTCCCTGTATTATCAAACATTCCTGCTTATCCTTGTCACTTTTTTAAGTAATATCTCAAAAACTGTAAACGAGAGTTTTGTTATTACCAATGCTTTGCTTTGTAAGAAATACGAACACATGAATTAAAAAATCATTATTATCTTTGTTGTTTTTTAATCGTTATTTTTTTAATGCAACATAGTGCTTTTTTTCTTCTTTTTTTCACAGACTTTGCAAATAATTAAAAGTTATAATAAAAGCCCAACAACAAAATCAATCATAGAAGGGAATAACAAAAGAAAAGAGATGGAGATACAATCCAAAAAGAAGTAATAAAACAAAATCAACCAAAATCAAAAAAGCCCACACATATTTTTGGCAGAATGGAAGGTGGTTGTAAAAAAAGAAACAATGAAAATAAAAGTTAAAATTAATACGAAGAAGAGCGTGAAACATATTTCCATAAATATTGACGATGACGACCATTTTAAGAGCAAATAATAATAATGATGCTAATAGCATAATGGAGATAGAGAGAGGGAAAATAATAATTACTTCAGAAAAATAAGATCAAATTGTAAATAAAGTAAATTAATATGGGGCGAATCCACGACGACGAGGTGCTCGACCACGTGCACCACGAAATCCACCAAAACCAAAACGTCCTGCAGATGCTCCACGTCCACGAACACCACCTCGAGAACCACGAGGCGGTCGATTAGTTGATGAAAATCCTGGCTTATTTGTTCTTTTCATACTGACTTTAATTTGGCGTCCAAGAAATAGGGATTCATCAAGGGCGAGGGCATTTTGCATTCCTTCAATTTCAGTAAATTGGATATAAGCAAATCTAAAAAATGGGATAAATAAAAATTATTTTTAATAAAGTTTTTATAAACTATAAACTAACCCTTTAGGATGACCAGAAAATTTATCAGATAAAATAGTTACTCGTTCAATGGGTCCACAACCACGAAAATGCTCTTCCAATTGATCTGGAGTTGCTGCATATTCCACATTTCCAACATAACAAGAACGAGCATCAAGTTCTGCCTTTTCTTCTAATGATAAATGAATTGGGGGCGGCTGAGATCCTGATGATGCAAGGGAAACGGTTGAATTATTAAATTGTTTATCCATTTCACTTTGCATATCACGAATTTTCTGAGCTTCTTCCTCAATTTTCTTTAAACGTTCTTGAATTTCATCTTGTCCCTGAAAATAAATAAAAAAGAATATATAAAATTCGATGAAGAAAAAAATGTTGAAATCAATGAATATAAAAAACTTACAGGATTGTTGGAATTTTCCAATAGCAGCTCATCATGGTTTCCGTTACCATTTATTTTCTCTTGCAGCATTACAGAATCATCTTCTATAGATTCATCAAGAACATCATCATCGAGATTAATATCAACGACGGAATCTGCATTAATGGGATCCATTGCGATTGGTAATTACCCAAAAATTTCTAGCTTTTAACTTAATAATTAACGATAAAATTATAAGCAAAAGATTTGGCAAAAGCTCGGTAAAAATATTGAATTGAAGAAATGGGATTTCGATATCTATAAATGTGGTAAAAGAAAAATGGATGGAGAAATAATCAACGATGTCAGAGAAGAGGGAATGGACGCAAAGCAAAAAAAGAAGAAACGAATTCCACTTGCAAAAAGGCGCAAAAAGCACCCGATGATGGTCTTGCAACGAGACTGAAGGCATTTATTTATTGAAAAGAAAAGTTCTTCATAAGTATGGATTGATAATGAAAAAATAAACCTGATGGCATCATCATTCATTCTTTATTGCCTCAAATCTTATACTCAAGTTGATTCTCACGCATCCTTGTTAACAAAGATAGTACTTGCTCGTTTATGATTATCAGCCTCCATAAATTTGGGATTTATATTCTTTAAAACCTCACAGTGAAATTAGAATATGGGTAAAAAATATGTAATCGGTTGAGTTATTCTCTTCAATATCAAACGGGGGATTAAATTAATAACATGAGAAGAAAAGTTTTTACTTTGAGAAAAGGGTCACAGAAATTTTCATCTTTAGATGAAACTAAACAAAAAAGCAATTATGAGAACTTTATAACAAAAAACATTTATTAGAAATTAGAACATAACATTAAATTACAATTATGTACAATTACAAAATAGAAATTTTACAATTTTTACTAAAAGGGTGTTCTCGACCAACCATTTCAGCCAGCAAATAATCGTCATCCAATAACCCACTTCTCTTTTTGACAGCAACTCGAAAGAAACGATTATAGGAAGTAGTGATACACAAATAAAATGGAACATCATGCTTGATTTTGAGCGCACTTGGCTTTGATGGAATTTCACACTTCTTTTTCCAATAGCAACCAGAACCATCGAAATAAACGAAAGGAGTTTCCTTCTTCAATGAGTTGACAAAATCTATGATATATTTATCAGCGAAAATTTCTCCTCTTAATCTAGGAGCAATCCTGTTGAATTTCAAAACGACTAAAAACAAGAAAAAAAAGTAAGCGAAAAAATAAAACAAGCAAAAAACAAAATCACCTTTAGGTTTTTCAAACATGCGTTGGATGGATTTCCAGTTATCATCATCAAACAGATGCTTTATTGGGTCTAAAAACCGTGAAGTAAGGTTAGATTAGGTATAATATAAAAATGACATACTTAAAACTTCTGTAAGGAACCGTGGAGCCATTTCATTAAACTTAATATGCGGTATGAAATCTAATAATTCAGCTTTCATTGCTTCATTGAAGGCTAGAGTGCCGAAAAGATGACGATTCTTACTTTCTGACCAATAATAAACCTAAAAATAAAGGAGTTAATGTTTTAATAAGTAATAAATCCTTACAGCTCTAAAAACAGATCCTTCCAAAGAATATGATCTTTGAGAAGAAAGGATATCCATGATCAAATCTTTCGAAAGTCCACAAAAATTCTTGATTACAAAGGTTTGAAAACAGCTTTTTACGATGTATGAAAGAATGGTTTCTTTTGATTTGGTTAAAGAATAAGTTTTAGCAGCTTCATAAAGACCAAGCAATGGAGAAAATTCTGTACGTGCTGATAACCAATCATCACATTCGTCTTTGATCCATTGGACACCATAAAATTCAGCCATATCTATCATAACCATGAGATTATCATTTGTGAGTTGAACAGGAGCAAAATACAAAAAACCAAGGAACGTCTTGAAATTATCGAAAGAATAATTTTGAACTTTGATGGAAGCATCACCAGTCGACCATCGATTTGAAAACATAGCTTCAAAGTATTCAGAATGGGACACAAGCACCATTTTGTGAGCACGAAGTTCCTAAAATTTGAATCCAAAAGTTGTGGAAGAATATAAAAACAAACTTACTTTTCCTTCAATCTCAAAAGTTACATCGAAATGCCCATTTTCAGCATCTTGTGATTCAAATGTTTGACGCCATTTTTGGATAAAAGAAATTTCACGAGTTGGTCGAAATACATGTGGAGCAGCAGCAGCAGCAGGAGAACCAAGTAATTCCTTAGTACGCTTACTAACTGTATTCATATTTGAAGAAGACATTAGACCATTTACCTAAAATTGAAATATTAAATTTGAAGAACAAAAATAATTATTTGATAGCAGAAACAAACGCGGCAAAAAAAAGGAAGAGGTTTCCTTTATTTTTATTTGTAAAGTTTTTGAATTTCTATAAAAGAATGAAAGCTATTTTCTTATACAATTTTTGACCCTCTTCTTGTTAAATTCTTTTAACATCATAAAATACCCGATAAAACTAAAGGTTAGTGAAAAATAAAGAAAACTCCCGCTACAAACATTAAAATCATTGAATCACACACAAAAAAGAGTAAAATGCTTTCTAAATGGATGGATGATACAGTTTTCTTCTCTCCATCGTGCAAATTTTCGTGATAAGAACCTGACATGATTTCGATTATACAAAAAAAATTGAAAGCTTTATTTTATTCAATACAAAAGATACATGGAATTAATATAAAAAAAGATTTATTTTGAGAATGTTACAACAATTGATCATTTGTAAATACTTGAGATGCGGAATCTTTATCATGAACGATATCAGTTTCAGGCATACGTTTTGGTACTTCTTTAAGTGTGTTTTCCATGGACATTTTTTCAGCGCTTCGATCACCGCTTACTCCTCCTCCTTCTTTCTAAAATCATGTACAATTAGAAATGCAATAATAGTTTATTAATGAAACATACTTTAAGTGATGCAACAGGAAACACTTCTGATGCAGCTTCTTTTAATTCAGCAGGATCAATTTTTGGAAGAATTTTAGCTGGTCCAGGAGCAGCAAAGTGCCCATCAAGATCTTCAATATGTCGAACACTTTTTTTACTTCCATCTTTGTTTGGTTTTTTAATAGATGCTTCATTAATTGGAAGATGATTTGATGCTATTGCTCCTTCTTTCACTTGATGTTCTTTGTTGTTGTTGTTGTTGTTGTTATAGTTTCGTTGAGAATTATCTTTGTTATTGTTGGTTTGATGTTGATTTGCTGGAACTTCTTTTTTACTTGGAGGTTGAACAGGTGCGGCGGCGGCTGCAGTTTCTGCTCGTTTTTTCTTTCTTCGGCAGCACATCTTTTGCGGATATTCGTCTTCTAAAATAAATTATATAGTAAATGAAAAATTAAATCGTTCTTCTTAATTTTCATTTCTGCGTAACTGCCTGTATTTACATGGGAAAGTTAACAAGCGAATAATGAAAGCAAATTTTTGCATAAATATGAATGAACTAGCAAAAAAGAAGGTTGAGTTTTTACCGCATGGAAATAAAGCGTTGATAAGTGATTGTTGTCTTTACCTAATAATAACTGTACAAAAGTATGAGGTTTTACATGAAAGGGAAACTTAGATATTAGTATGCTAGCTGATATAAATACCGGGCATTATCATATCGAGAATTGCATGGCCATCCCAAAACTGATGAGTGATGCTTGGAAAGCTCAACGACTTGCTATTGTAAGAAAAATGAATTTCTTGTAAGGCATGTAAGAACTGGTAATTCAGGGTTACTAAGAGATTGGATAAGTTCTATCAATATAAATAAACATAAAATTATGTTAAACACCAAAACTACTATGCATCAATAAATACATTAAAACCCGAAAGTGTCATACGAAGATATAAATAAAACAAACGCACCATATGCTGGACGTTCATCTTTAGAGTGTTCCAAAAGAATGAAAAGAGCTCCCATAGCAGAAATTCCAGCTTTAGCAGGTTCATCACTATTGAATCAGCTTTGATTTTGTCTTCACAAGCATGTTCACCACAGAAAGGAGAAAGAATAATTATCTTTTGATCCAAAGCGGGAACGAAAGCAGCCCAATTTGTGCAAACAATCCTATATCATTGCGACATCTTTCTATCCTAAAATAAATTGGATATTTACATTTTAGAACATAAAGTGAATACTTACTTTTCATACATAGCATGATGAATTTCATACTACAAATTTTTTGTAGTTTCAAAATATCACCCAAATTCAATGAGCACTTTTCACGATTGTGGAGGATAACAGCCATAGTTTCATCTTTTTCGAAATCCTTTGGACCAACTTCAAGACGAATTGAGATACCTTTCAATTCCCAAGGACTAGACTTCCAGCCAGCAATATAATTATCACGAGAATCTTCTTCGGCTTCGTTTAACAAGGTTGCAATTTCTTTTGCTTTTCCAACCAATTTAGCTCTATCTTCATCAGAAGTTTTAGCAGTAATACCAACAGGAATAAGACCAAATTGAAAGGCAGCAACACGAGATGGAAGTACAAAAACATTATCGTACCATGAATCATAACAACAGCACCAATGGTACGAGTGGATAAGCTCCAAGAATTTTGCCATGCAAGACATTTTTGACCAGCATTATCAGGATCTTCTTAAGAAACGTCAAACATTTTTGAGAAATTGCGACCCAAAGACGAATAGCGATAGGTTCAGCAAGTTCGCTTGATCCAGCACGAGTAACCCATGCAACCTACAAAGATAAGTTTCATTAATTTTTCAAACAAAATAAAACTTACTTCAGGAGCAAAGTCAACTATGTAAGCCTTTTCTTTTTTAAAAACTGATTGAGATACAGACATAGAAAAATAGCAATTTTTAACGCCAAATTTCTTAATTTCACGATTAGCAAATTGTTGAATAGCCTCCAAATAGTATAACTCCATGGATGAAGCACATAGCAACCACTAACAGGATAATATTCGATCATTTCAAATTTGTGGATGACATCGGAATAACAGGTAGCATAGTCGACAATCTTTGATACAGCAAGTAACCATAAGCTTCATCTTCTTCAATTGCTTCAACTTCTAACGCAGCATAGATACCCTAAAAAGATAAAGAAGTTAGTTAAAAATTACCTTTTTATCAAATTTAACGGTATTTAAAAAAAAGCAATGATGAAACACGAAAGATTGTTGGAGTAAATATGTGAAGAAGGATTAAGCACGAACGAAAAGAGTGGAAATGAATCCAGTTGAACAAACTGTATTTCTGGATACTTTCTTGAGTACCCTATAGAAATCAGAAAGCATTAAATTTGGAAATAAGCAACAACAAAAACGAGAAGGTAGAGAAAGAAAAGGGAAATATAAAGAGCTGCAATTGCGGAGGCTTTCGCCGGGTCGCAAAAAATCAGAAAAAGGCTTTCAGAATTTATTAAATCTTTTTACTTTTTTTACATAAACAAATTACTAGGGGTTTTTTTTCTTCACTAAAACTGAAATCTTTTTTTATTAACAATGAATAAATAGATAGAAGCAGTAATTTTTAAAGTAGTTAGTTAGTTATATCTTAATTTTCAAATGATTAATAACTTTTGCTTTTTCTCATTATTTATGCTTCATATGAAATATGTAAGTAGCTGTTCAGTTTGAGTTTAATCAAATTTTCTCGTCTAAGTTTCGAAAATTATCTAAAAGAAGCCATATTTTTATGCAATACAAATTCCATATTTCCCACAAATGGCAACTTTTCTTTTAAGACCACAGGTAGTCTGTTGGATAAATCTATTAAACAAAAATATAATAAAGTTTGAGCTTGAAATTTCTCATCAGAATTTTTTAGTCTAATTCTTTTATCATCTCATCAATTTCAAAAATTTATAAAGGTCGTACTAATCCACCCATTTGAAGATTATTGTGATGTAAAAGCCCAATAATAATTTTTTGTAATACTAAATTATTTTTAGTTATCATAAAGCTTTGTTGGTGAAGAGGAAAAACATGAAATAAAAAAAGGAACGGTTTATTGATAAAATAAATAAAAGAGCAGCAGAGCTGACTCAAGCAAAAACAAAACTAACAAAATAGCAAAAGTCAAATAAATATAGGAGCGAGCGCGATAAGCATTATTCGTGGCGAGATTAATTATGCACACGATTGATTGAGTACATGAAGGATTTCTCCTTATCAGTTGGATAATATGGTATTTTTATATTTTCCGTTAGCTATAATATTTCATAGCCCTCTCGTTACATAATCGATTTCTCAAAGCATTTTTTTGTTTTGTTTTTGACTTTTATTCATATTCCTTCTTATAATTTCAATGTTTCTTTTTTTATTGCAATTTAAAAATTTTTTATGGCTTTAGTGTATCCTTTTTGCTTGCTTTTTATCATTTTCAAAAATTTCTTATTTTTTTATTCCACCTTGAGCTTTCTTTCTTTCCATTTCGTCCATTTAATTACCATTCATTCTTTAAGCCAATCAAGCATTTATTTGTCCAATAACAAATTTCTTTTTTCTTTTTTTTTGCAAGAGGCTTTTTGTGTTATATTTTCAAAATTTAAAAATTGTTATTTTTGTTACAAATATACTTTCCCCAAAATCTATGTGTGGCTGCAATAAAAATTTTCCATTGTTTGCTTATTTGTTCCGTTCCAACTGACTCTATGGTAACCTTTTTGTTTCGACCTTTTTTACAAAAAAAACCAACAAAGGCAGTAAATTTTTTTTATCACTTTTCTATTGAAAGCTGAAATGTAAAACTAAAAAGGTTTGTTATTCATCTCCATTTTAAATGAATCCTGTCTATCTCGAAGAGAGACGATGATTGTCGTCATAACGACTTAATTTTCTATGTAAAATATGAATGATGTTGCTAAACAACCCTTTTCCTTTTATTTTAGTCTTTTTAAAAGTTATTTTTTCCGATGTTTTTTATATACATATTTTCTCGGGATGACAACTCCACCAAAAAGGAAGATTGACGTCGTTTATAAATAATCGTTCGTGTATAATCTGTTGAAGAAGAAAAAATGCCGAATATCATATATCAAAATTTATTTCCTGATGATTCAAAAAAAGTAAAAACAAAATTATGCATTTTCTCCAAAATGTACGAAATGGAGTTTAAATTTAGAAAAAATCAAGATCGCCCGTCTGAGATTCGGAAAAGTAACAAACAAACAAAAAAATCAAATTATTGCAAAATACCGCGTTGAACATTTTTTTAGAAAAAATAATAGGAAACAACAAAAGAACAATCATCACATTGCTTGAATAAAAATGGAAATTTTTTAATGATCAAAATGGGTTTTACGATTAGATTCAAGCATCTTTATATGCCGATCTTTGGTAAATTGGAAATAAAGCTTGAAGTTACTGCAACTCAAAATTTCGATCAGCTCCAATAAAAAGAGAGATAAGATAAAGCGGTATAAAATAAGATTTTTTAAGGCTCTTGTCAAACAAAAATTATAAAGACAATTGAAGTGAAATTGAGGAAAATAAAATGAACGGAACGTGGGAAGTTTAATATTATTTTTTTGATGCATGTTTATTGCAAAAAATTGTGTTTTTTTTGTGAGAGTAATATCGGTTTGTGATTGTTGTTGTGGTATTTTGAAGCGGCAAAAAAAAAACAATGTACAAAAAAAGCGATACTAAAAAAAGAAGTGAAATAGTTTGAAATAAATCAAAAATGCTAAAGCTCAAAAAATAAAAAGCAAAAAATTTCAAAGAGATCAAGAAAAAAGAGAGAAGGAAAAATGAATGAAAACATTAAAGAATTGGAACAGATGGAACTCCTTCACCCATTTTAGTTTTAGCATATTCAATTCTAATACCACTTCCACGTTCGGATGAAGCCAATTGTGTACCTTGTAAATGGGCTAAAGCGAAAGAAGCTTGACGAACATCAGAAAATTCTATGAATGCCACAGGTGATCCTGATTTAGTGTTAAGACGCAATCGACAAAAGCCAGAGAATTTTTTGAAAAGTTGTCGAACTTCTTCTTCATTTGGATTTGAACCCAAATTTGCTACAAATAAAGTGGAACATGGAGGATTTTGACTTCCATGAGAATGTTGTTGTTGATTTGCTGCTGAAGCAGCGGCAGCAACTGCGGCTGCTGCAGCATTGTTTGCAGCGGCAGGGTTTCCCATAAGATTAAGCATTCCATTTGCAGCAAGAATTTGTTGATTATGTTGTTGCTGAAGATGGGCCATGGCAGCTAATGCAGCATTATTTTGTGGAAGAAATTGATGATGATTTCCACCATGTAATAATGGTAAACCTTGAAATGGCAAAGATAACATTCCACTCGCAATCAATTGTTGTTGATCATTGAGAGCTTGAATTTGATCCAAGACATTATTATTGGCTGCAGCAGCTGCAAGGAAATTTGCTTGATCATGAGCTGCTTGATGCGAATTAAGCAAAAATCCAGCAGCTGAATTTGGAGTTACTACAGTTCCAGATAATCCAGGAGTGAATGCTGGAGGCGAGGGTTGTTTAGGTTTAGAAACTTTAGTATTAGATTTTGCAAGTTCGAGTCGAATGGTTTGTGATAATTCAGGATCAAATCGAACTCCTTGAAGCTTTCGACGAGCTTCATTTGCATCTTGATGAGTTGAAAATGTAACAAATCCAACTGGAGCAGATGGCTTTCCATTTTTATTTGTTACTTTTAGCAGAGAAGATTCATATCCAGAATAAGCTCGAAATAAAAGATAAAGTTCTCGAGGTTTTGTATCCATAGGAAGACCAGAAACAAATAAAGTTCTAACCTAAAAAATACATAAAATGTAAGATTTTTTTTCGGGAAAATATTAGTCTCATGTCTTTGACAGATAAAAAAAAAAGAGACTTGAATACAACATACCTGATTAGATGGATCCCCCGATGATACTGTGGAACAATTATCTAATGATTCAATACTATTAGCGGATATAATTTTGGAGGAATTTTCTGATTGTCCATTTGTATATATATCATTATCTCCATTATTCATCGACATGACCCCACCACCACTACTGGTTCCGGAATTCGGTGATGGTATGGCTGATGATGTTGAAGATGGAGTATCAATTCGAGCACGCTTTTCAGGAGGTTGTAAAATTTTGAATGGCTGTCGATCCAAACTTTTTGGTGATAAAGATGTGGATTGTTGCGATGATGAATATAATTCTTGATGATGGTGTGAATTATTGCCGCCGCCGATATTTGTGGTATTGTTGTTTACACCACCACTTCCGACGACTCCTCCACCACCACCGTATAAAGCTGATTCAAATGTAATTGAGGCCAGTTTTAATAAAGCTTATTGAAAAAAAGTTGAAAGAGTTGAAAGTTAATTTACTTTCGACTCTTGTCCTTTTTCCAAAATAATAATAATAATTCTTTAATGAAAAATTGTGCTTTTCTTTTTTTGAAGAAGAAAAAACGTGATGGAAGATAAAGCTTCAAATTATTCTGCTACAGTTTGATGATGATCAGTAATAGTAGTAAATGGCAGAGTTTGTTGCTTTGCTTTGATTAAAGGGAAGAAAGAATGATGAATGTGGAATAATAAATATCAACAATTGGTGGAGGACACCCGTGACCGTGAAGAGAACAGTGGTGAAATATTGTAATTGTTTTTTTTAGTTTAGAGGGCTAGAAAATAATGTGATTGTGAGAATAAAGAAAAGCATAGGTTTTTATAAACAATTAAGTGAAATTTAAAAATGCACGGTAAAAAAATTTAAAATAAATACGAAACACGAGGCAAAATTGTTGGTGGCGTACTTGATTTTTTTCTTCGTGGTGGACATTTAATGGGTCATGTTTTAGTAATGATAGAAAAAGAAGGGATGCCAATAGAAACTCTGAAACTTCGTTGCTGACAAAGTTTCAAAAAATGATACAGTAAATAAAAAATATTATATAAAAATCACAAGTGCCCAGTGGTGAAAAATGATTCGACAAGAGCCTTAAAAAAGAGAGGAGACCTAAAAATGGAGTAAAAAATCGAAGAAAAATAACCCTCAATTTTGTTTTTGGCTGTTGCGCAGTCCAAAAATGGCAAATGCACACACGTACATACACTTTTTTTCAAGGTAAAAATCATAGAAAATATAAAAGTGAACGAACACTTATACATTCATTCATTCTCACAATTTTCTCTCGTTTTGGTGACTGACTGAACTCGCGCAACAACAACAAAAAAGGAGTCAGAGCTCCACCACCATGGCTTTTTTATGAAGGAAAAAAATGGGTGGGCACGAGAAAGAAGAAGAGGCTCATATTCTGCTGCGCGAGAAGTTAGAAAGGAAAAAGTGAATGAGTGAGAAAAAAAAAAATCCTCACTCATTCAACCAGCAACAACCATTTTTTGGTTCAAAGAGCACCAATAACAACTCAAATATGGGCAACCATATACACAGATTTGTAGAGGCTTTTTTCGCTCACTCAAAAACGAATGAAAAAAAGGAGGGCAGACAAAATGGGCACCAACTGTGGTTGTTTTGTTTGATGAGGGAAAAATAAGCACTAACACTTTTTTCTGTTTGTATTTTTTTTAACATAATAAAAAAATGCAGCAGCAGCAGCACAGGTGGTAGGCAGGCAGGCACCGGATAAAGAAGGGAAGGAAAGAGGAGGAATGAATGAAAAAAGGTGCCCATGGCAATCATCCAAATTTTTTGTTGTCCTTGGCTTTTTTTCTTCCTGAAAGGTGACGGACACTCTATTTTTTTAGTTAGTTGATGGCGATGGGCCGTTGTTGAGGACAACATAAAATTTGTTTCTTCTCACGTGCTGTTTTTTTTTGTTGTGGAAGACTCAACCAGAAAAAAATCTGATGGAAGAAACATCTTCTTCATCGATGGGTCGTCGTCTGCTCATAAAAGGAAAAAAAGTGGTGGAAATTTTTGCAAAAAATAAAAAGCTTTTTATTATAAATCGTTTAAAAACCATGGCTCTTTTTTTAGCAAACAAAATAAAGCTTTTGTGAGTTGGTTGAAATTCAAATATAAAATGAAAAAATGTGAATCAGCTTTTTCCCCCTTAAATCAACAAACTCTAAATTGGGAAAAATGTCGAAGCAAGAAAAAAAGAGAAATGAGAGAAGAGGAAGAAAAAAAAAGAAGCCAAATCAGTTTACAAAAAAATAAACTATCGATGTTGTGGAAGCAAGAAAGCGATGATGAATAAACTCAGATAATGGTCAGTCAGAGAGAGTTTTGACCGAGAAAAAATAGAAAAAAGAATTCTGAAAAAAAATACATTGAGGGAATTTTCATTCATTGAAGCATACATACATACGATTGTGCCTTGACATGGAATAAAAATAATTGTTATTGTTTATAATAAATAAAGCGCGCCATTTTTTTCAACAATAGTAGTGAAAACACACAAATGTTTGAGAGAGAGAAAAAGAGGCCGATATATTTATTTCTCTAACATGGCACTGCTCAGGTTGGTGGATAAAAGAATGGGATATAGGAAGGAAAGTTTATGTTATCGTTTTGATAAATTCAATGCTTTACACAAATTTGATTTGGATAATAATCAAGAAACTCATGGATTTGAAAAGTGACAAAATAAAAAAGAGTAAAGTGTTTCTTTTTTTTCTTTTTTTGGCGAAACCCCAATCGATTTAATTAAAAACTTAAAATTGCAGAAGAAGAAAAACCAAAAAAAGGCGGCAAAGAATAAAAAGGTCATCATCATGGTCTGAATTCCACTTTTTTTTCTGGAGCAAAAAATTTCTCGGACTCAACATTAGTTTTTTTTTCTAAATCACATTTGTTTTTACATGCAACCAACAACAAAAACTCCAATGGAAAACGAAAATGAATCAGAGAGAAAAAAAAACGAAGAGAAGAAGCGAAAACGACATTTTTTATGCCTGCGCAAAAAAAACTTTTTTGAGGGTGAAAAGTACCTCATATTTATTTTTTGAAGAAAAAGAGGAGTAAGTAGTACACGCAGCCATCATTATATAATACAAAAACTCGATTGGAAACAACATCTTCTTCGTTTTTCCTTGCCTCTCTATCTTCTCTCATCTCATCTTCCCCTCTTTCTCATTATTGAGAAGAAATAAATGAACGGAAATGGATTCAATCGCTGATTTTTTGGTGGCGGTAGATCGTGTGAAAAATAACGAAAAATGGAGGGAAAAAAACGGACGCGCAAGTGCCCAGTATGCAGCAGCAACCAAATAAAAAAATACAGATATATAAGTTTGTCTCTGCGCAGACAAAAAAACCTAACCAAGGCCGCTGCTGCCGCACAAGAAATAAGTAATAAAAAAAAGTGAGCATAGCCTCTTTCCGACGATAGGCGTATACGAAATGCATACATACTTCTCAGTGGTTTGTCGATGATGAATATCGTCCGATGATGATCATCATCATATAAATGTCCGGCTCGAGAACGAAAAAAAGAAAAGAAAGAAACATCGTCATTTTTGACCCTTTTGATTTGACCTTTTTGCTTGCTTGGTTTTTATTGATTTGCAAAGAAAAAAAGGAAAGGAAAAAAATCATAAAAAAGCAAGAATACTTTTTCTAACAAACTTCAAAGAGCCAAAATTTTTACAGTTTTTTTTTATATATTTTTTTTAATTCAAGGTACGGCAATCGTGTTTTTGATAGGGGATTCTAGAGAAATTTTTTAATAAGAAAAAATGTGGATTTTGAGAAACCGATTTAAAAAATTGATGAAAAAAGTAAAAAGGTAACGTTTTAATTTAAATAATATTTCTCACGCTTACGAAAAAAAAACGAAGAACCATCTGATTTGGCCATTTTTTTTTACATTTTACTGTCTCGATTATTTCTAAAAAGGCAAGAAGAAATCGATCGATCCTTTTTTTAATTAATATATATTTTTTACAATCCACTTGTCGATTCTTTCTTCCGATTGTTTTGAAGGGAGTTCAAAGAGGAAAAAGGAAAAAAATATTGCGCAAAAAAATATGGAATAAAAAAAGTGATGAAATGTCAAAATCAAAAATAAAAGAAGACATGTTGTTTAAAAAAACGAGATTTGACGTTTATATTTTTATAAAGATTGAGGGAAGAGATAAAATAAAAACAAAAAGTTTGGGCAGACAGGCGACATAGACTGATGATAGAAAAAATGAATACGGAAATGGCTAAAAAAATTTTAT